>JANJGN010000247.1:0-600000 GCA_026770705.1 Isurus oxyrinchus | reverse complement strand
CTGCCCACCCTGATTTTACTTTACACTCGGGTTGATTGTGTATCTGCCCATCCTGATGTTATTTTACACTTGGGTTGGTTGTCTATCTGCCCACCCTCATATTATTTTACACTCGGGTTGGTTGAGTGTCTGCCCACCCTGATGTTATTTTACACTCGGGTTCGTTGTGCATCTGCCCACCCTGATGTTATTTTACTCTCGGGTTGGTTGTGTATCTGCCCAACCTGATGTTATTTTACACTAAGAATGCTTGTGTATCTGTCCACCCTGATGTTATTTTACACTCGGGTTGGTTGTGTACCTTCCCACCCTAATGTTATTTTACACTCGCTCGGGTTGGTTGTCTATCTGCCCACCCTGATGTTATTTTACACTCGCTCGGGTTGGTTGTGTATCTGCCCACCCTGACGTTATTTTACACTCGGGTTGGTTATGTGTCTGCCCACACTGATGTTATCTTACTCTCGGGTTGGGTGTGTATCTGCCCTCCCTGATGTTATTTTACACTCGCTCTGGTTGGTTGTGTATCTGCCCACCCTGATGTTATTTTACACTCGGGTTGGTTGTGTGTCTCTCCACCCTGATGTTATTTTACGCTCGCTCGGGTTGGTTGTGTATCTGCCCACCCTGATGATATTTTACACTCGCTCAGGTTGGTTGTGTGTCTGCCCACCCTGATGTTATTTTACACTCACTCGGGTTGGTATTGTATCTGCGCAACCTGATGTTATTTTACACTCACTAGGTTTGGTTGTGTATCTGCGCAACCTGATGTTATTTTACACTCGCTCAGGTTGGTTGTGTATATGCCCACCCTGATGTTATTTTACACTCGCTCGGGTTGGTAGTGTATCTGCCCACCCTGATGTTATTTTACACTTGGGTTGTTTGAGTGTCTGCCCACCCTGATGTTATTTTACACTCGCTCGGATTGGTTGTGTGCCTGCCCAAACTGATGTTATTTTACACTGAGTTTGGTTGTGTATCTGCCCACCCTGATGTTATTTTACACTCGGGTTGGTTGTGTACCTTCCCACCCTGATGTTATTTTACACTCGGGATGGTTGTGTATCTGCCCACCCTGATGTTATTTTACACTCGCTCGGGTTGATTGTGTATCTGCCCACCCTGATGTTATTTTACACTCGGGTTGATTGTGTATCTGCCCACCCTGATGTTATTTTCCACTCGCATGGGTTGGTTGTGTATCTGCCCACCCTGATGTTATTTTACACTCGTGTTGGATGTGTGTCTGCCCAACCTGATGTTATTTGACACTTGGGATGGTTGTGTGTCTGCCCACCCTGATGTTATTTTACACTCGCTGGGGTTGGTTGTGTATATGCCCACCCTGATGTTATTTTACACTCGCTCATGTTGGTTGTGTGTCTGCCCACCCTGATGTTTTTTTAGACTCGGGATGGTTGTGTTTCTGCCCACCCTGATGTGATTTAACACTAGGGATGGTTTTGCGTCTGCCCACCCTGATGTTATTTTACACTGAGTTTGGTTGTGTATCTGCCCACCCTGATATTATTTTACACTAGGGATGGTAGTGTGTCTGCCCACCCTCATGTAATTTTACACTTGGGATGTTTGTGTGTCTGCCCACACTGATGTTATTTTACACTTGGGTTGGGTGTGTATCTGCCCTCCCTGATGTTATTTTACACTCGCTCTGGTTGGTTGTGTACCTGCCCACCCTGATGTTATTTTACACTCGCTCGGGTTGGTTGTGTTTCGGCCCACCCTGATGTTATTTTACACTCGCTCGGGTTGGTTTTGTATCTTCACACCCTGATGTTATTTTACACTCACTCAGGTTGGTTGTGTGTCAGCCACCCTGATGTTAAATACACTCACTTGGGTTGGTAGTGTATCTGCGCAACCTGATGTTATTTTACACTCACTCGGTTTGGTTGTGTATCTGCGCAACCTGATGTTATTTTACACTCGCTCGGGTGTGTTGTGTATCTTCCCACCCTGATGTTATTTTACACTCGGGATTGTTGTGTATCTGCCCACACTGATGTTATTTTACACTCGTGTTGGATGTGTGTCTGCCCACCCTGATGTTATTTTACACTCGGGATGGTTGTGTGTCTGCCCACCCTGATGTTATTTTACACTCGCTCGAGTTGGTTGAGTATCTGCCCACCCTGATGTTATTTTACACTCGTGTTGGATGTGTGTCTGCCCAACCTGATGTTATTTGACACTTGGTATGGTTGTGTGTCTGCCCACCCTGATGTTATTTTACACTCGCTCGGGTTGGTTGTGTATATGCCCACCCTGATGTTATTTTACACTCGCTCATGTTGGTTGTGTGTCTGCCCACCCTGATGTTATTTTAGACTCGGGATGTTTGTGTGTCTGCCCACCCTGATGTGATTTAACACTCGGGATGGTTTTGCGTCTGCCCACCCTGATGTTATTTTACACTGAGTTTGCTTGTGTATCTGCCCACCCTGATATTATTTTACACTAGGGATGGTTGTGTGTCTGCCCACCCTCATGTAATTTTACACTTGGGATGGTTGTGTATCTGCCCACCCTGATGTTATTTTACACTCGCTCAGGTTGATTGTGTATCTGCCCACCCTGATGTTATTTTACACTCGGGTTGATTGTGTAACGGCCCACCCTGATGTTATTTTACACTCGCACGGGTTGGTTGTGTATCTGCCCACTCTGATGTTATTTTACACTCGGGTTGGTTGTGTATCTTCCCACCCTGATGTTATTTTACACTCGGGTTGGTTGTGTATCTGCCCACCCTGATGTTATTTTACACTCTGGTTTGTTGATTGTGTATCTGCCCACCCTGATGTTATTTTACACTCGGGTTGATTGTGTATCTGCCCACCCTGATGTTATTTTACACTCGGGTTGGTTGTGTATCTGCCCACCCTCATGTTATTTTACACTC
Organism: Isurus oxyrinchus; assembly: GCA_026770705.1. NCBI lineage: Eukaryota > Metazoa > Chordata > Chondrichthyes > Lamniformes > Lamnidae > Isurus > Isurus oxyrinchus. The sequence goes on along the minus strand of JANJGN010000247.1, from coordinate 597,071 downwards.
GGGTTGGTTGAGTGTCTGCCCACCCAGATGTTATTTTACACTCGGGTTCGTTGTGCATCTGCCCACCCTGATGTTATTTTACTCTCGGGTTGGTTGTGTATATGCCCACCCTGATGTTATTTTACACTCAGAATGCTTGTGTATCTGCCCACCCTGATGTTATTTTACACATGGGTTGGTTGTGTATCTTCCCACCCTGATGTTATTTTACACTCGCTCGGGTTGGTTGTCTATCTGCCCACCCTGATGTTATTTTACACTCGCTCGGGTTGGTTGTGTATCTGCCCACCCTGATGTTATTTTACACTCTGGTTGGTTGTGTGTCTGCCCACACTGATGTTATCTTACACTCAGGTTGGGTGTGTATCTGCCCTCCCTGATGTTATTTTACACTCGCTCTGGTTGGTTGTGTACCTGCCCACCCTGATGTTATTTTACACTTGGGTTGGTTGTGTATCTGCCCACCCTGATGTTATTTTACACTCGGGTTGGTTGTGTATCTGCCCACCCTGATGTTATTTTACACTCTGGTTTGTTGATTGTGTATCTGCCCACCCTGATGTTATTTTACACTCGGGTTGGGTGTGTATCTGCACTCCCTGATGTTATTTTACACTCGCTCTGGTTGGTTGTGTACCTGCCCACCCTGATGTTATTTTACACTCGCTCGGGATGGTTGTGTTTCTGCCCACCCTGATGTTATTTTAAACTCGCTCGAGTTGGTTTTGTATCTTCCTACCCTGATGTTATTTTACACTCGCTCAGGTTGGTTGTGTGTCTGCCCACCCTGATGTTATTTTACACTCACTCGGGTTGGTAGTGTATCTGCGCAACCTGATGTTATTTTACGCTCACTAGGTTTGGTTGTGTATCTGCGCAACCTGATGTTATTTTACACTCGCTCAGGTTGGTTGTGTATATGCCCACCCTGATGTTATTTTACACTCGCTCGGGTTGGTAGTGTATCTGCCCACCCTGATGTTATTTTACACTTGGGTTGTTTGAGTGTCTGCCCACCCTGATGTTATTTTACACTCGCTCGGGTTGGTTGTGTATCTGGCCCCCCTGATGTTATTTTACACGCGCTCGGGTTGGTTGTGTGTCTGCCCACCCTGATGTTATTTTACACTCGGGATGGTGGTGTGTCTGCCCACACTGATGTTATTTTACACTCGGGATGGTTGTGTGCCTGCCCACCCTGATGTTATTTTACACTGAGTTTGGTTGTTTATCTGCCCACCCTGATGTTATTTTACACTAGGGATGGTTGTGTGACTGCAAACCGTCATGTAATTTTACACTCGGGATGGTTGTGTATCTGCCCACCCTGATGTAATTTTACACTCGCTCGGGTTGAATGTGTATCTGCCCACCCTGATGTTATTTTACACTCGGGTTGATTGTGTATCTGCCCACCCTGATGTTATTTTCCACTCGCATGGGTTGGTTGTGTATCTGCCCACCCTGATGTTATTTCACACTCGGGTTGGTTGTGTATCTGGCCACCCTGATGTTATTTTACACTCGGGTTGGTTGTGTATCTGCCCACCCTGATGTTATTTTACACTCTGGTTTGTTGATTGTGTATCTTCCCACCCTGATGTTATTTTACACTCGGGTTGATTGTGTATCTGCCCACCCTGATGTTATTTTACACTCGGGTTGATTGTGTATCTGCCCACCCTGATGTTATTTTACACTTGGGTTGGTTGTGTATCTGCCCGCCCTCAAGTTATTTTACACTCGGGTTGGTTGAATGTCTGCCCGCCCTCATGTTGTTTTACACTCGGGTTGGTTGTGCATCTGCCCACCCTGATGTTATTTTACTCTCGGGTTGGTTGTGTATCTGCCCACCCTGATGTTATTTTACACTCGGGTTGGTTGTGTGTCTCTCCACCCTGTTGTTATTTTACACTCGCTCGGGTTGGTTGTGTATCTGCCCACCCTAATGTTATTTTACACTCGCTCATGTTGGTTGTGTATCTGCCCACCCTGATGTTATTTTACACTCGCTCGGGTTGGTTGTGTGTCTGCCAACCCTGATGTTATTTTACACTCGGGATGGTTGTGTGTCTGCCCACCCTCATGTAATTTTACTCTCGGGATGGTTGTGTATCTGCCCACCCTGATGTAATTTTACACTCGCTCGGGTTGATTGTGTATCTGCCCACCCTGATGTTATTTTACACTCGGGTTGATTGTGTATCTGCCCACCCTGATGTTATTTAACACTCGCACGGGATGGTTGTGTATCTGCCACTCTGATGTTATTTTACACTCGGGTTGGTTGTGTATCTGCCCACCCTGATGTTATTTTACACTCGGGTTGGTTGTGTGCCAGCCCACCCTGATGTTACTTTACACTCTGGTTTGTTGATTGTGTATCTGCCCACCCTGATGTTATTTTACACTCGGGTTGATTGTGTATCTGCCCACCTTGATGTTATTTTACACTCGGGTTGATTGTGTATCTGCCCATCCTGATGTTATTTTACACTTGGGTTGGTTGTGTATCGGCCCACCCTCATGTTATTTTACACTCGGGTTGGTTGAGTGTCTGCCCACCCTGATGTTATTTTACTCTCGTGTTGGTTGTGTATCTGCCCAACCTGATGTTATTTTACACTCAGAATGCTTGTGTATCTGCCCACCCTGATGTTATTTTACTCTCGGGTTGGTTGTGTATCTTCCCACCCTGATGTTATTTTACACTCGGGTTGATTGTGTATCTGCCCATCCTGATGTTATTTTACACTTGGGTTGGTTGTGTATATGCCCACCCTCATGTTATTTTACACTCAGGTTGGTTGAGTGTCTGCCCACCCTGATGTTATTTTACACTCAATTGATTGTGTATCTGCCCACCCTGATGTTATTTTCCACTCGCACGGGGTGGTTGTGTATCTGCCACTCTGATGTTATTTTACACTCGGGTTGGTTGTGTATCTGCCCACCCTGATGTTATTTTACACTCGGGTTGGTTGTGTATCTGCCCACCCTGATGTTATTTTACACTCTGGTTTGTTGATTGTGTATCTGCCCACCCTGATGTTATTTTACACTCGGGTTGATTGTGTATCTGCCCACCCTGATTTTACTTTACACTCGGGTTGATTGTGTATCTGCCCATCCTGATGTTATTTTACACTTGGGTTGGTTGTCTATCTGCCCACCCTCATATTATTTTACACTCGGGTTGGTTGAGTGTCTGCCCACCCTGATGTTATTTTACACTCGGGTTCGTTGTGCATCTGCCCACCCTGATGTTATTTTACTCTCGGGTTGGTTGTGTATCTGCCCAACCTGATGTTATTTTACACTAAGAATGCTTGTGTATCTGCCCACCCTGATGTTATTTTACACTCGGGTTGGTTGTGTACCTTCCCACCCTGATGTTATTTTACACTCGCTCGGGTTGGTTGTCTATCTGCCCACCCTGATGTTATTTTACACTCGCTCGGGTTGGTTGTGTATCTGCCCACCCTGACGTTATTTTACACTCGGGTTGGTTATGTGTCTGCCCACACTGATGTTATCTTACTCTCGGGTTGGGTGTGTATCTGCCCTCCCTGATGTTATTTTACACTCGCTCTGGTTGGTTGTGTATCTGCCCACCCTGATGTTATTTTACACTCGGGTTGGTTGTGTGTCTCTCCACCCTGATGTTATTTTACACTCGCTCGGGTTGGTTGTGTATCTGCCCACCCTGATGATATTTTACACTCGCTCAGGTTGGTTGTGTGTCTGCCCACCCTGATGTTATTTTACACTCACTCGGTTTGGTATTGTATCTGCGCAACCTGATGTTATTTTACACTCACTAGGTTTGGTTGTGTATCTGCGCAACCTGATGTTATTTTACACTCGCTCAGGTTGGTTGTGTATATGCCCACCCTGATGTTATTTTACACTCGCTCGGGTTGGTAGTGTATCTGCCCACCCTGATGTTATTTTACACTTGGGTTGTTTGAGTGTCTGCCCACCCTGATGTTATTTTACACTCGCTCGGATTGGTTGTGTGTCTGCCCACCCTGATGTTATTTTACACTCAGGATGGTTGTGTGTCTGCCCACCCTGATGTTATTTTACACTCGGGATGGTTGTGTGCCTGCCCACCCTGATGTTACTTTACACTCTGGTTTGTTGATTGTGTATCTGCCCACCCTGATGTTATTTTACACTCGGGTTGATTGTGTATCTGCCCACCTTGATGTTATTTTACACTCGGGTTGATTGTGTATCTGCCCATCCTGATGTTATTTTACACTTGGGTTGGTTGTGTATCGGCCCACCCTCATGTTATTTTACACTCGGGTTGGTTGAGTGTCTGCCCACCCTGATGTTATTTTACTCTCGGGTTGGTTGTGTATCTGCCCAACCTGATGTTATTTTACACTCAGAATACTTGTGTATCTGTCCACCCTGATGTTATTTTACTCTCGGGTTGGTTGTGTATCTTCCCACCCTGATGTTATTTTACACTCGGGTTGATTGTGTATCTGCCCATCCTGATGTTATTTTACACTTGGGTTGGTTGTGTATATGCCCACCCTCATGTTATTTTACACTCGGGTTGGTTGAGTGTCTGCCCACCCTGATGTTATTTTACACTCGGGTTGATTGTGTATCTGCCCACCCTGATGTTATTTTCCACTCGCACGGGGTGGTTGTGTATCTGCCCACCCTGATGTTATTTTACACTTGGGTTGTTTGAGTGTCTGCCCACCCTGATGTTATTTTACACTCGCTCGGGTTGGTTGTGTATCTGGCCCCCCTGATGTTATTTTACACGCGCTCGGGTTGGTTGTGTGTCTGCCCACCCTGATGTTATTTTACACTCGGGATGGTTGTGTGTCTGCCCACACTGATGTTATTTTACACTCGGGATGGTTGTGTGCCTGCCCACCCTGATGTTATTTTACACTGAGTTTGGTTGTTTATCTGCCCACCCTGATGTTATTTTACACTAGGGATGGTTGTGTGACTGCCCACCCTCATGTAATTTTACACTCGGGATGGTTGTGTATCTGCCCACCCTGATGTAATTTTACACTCGCTCGGGTTGAAAATGTATCTGCCCACCCTGATGTTATTTTACACTCGGGTTGATTGTGTATCTGCCCACCCGGATGTTATTTTCCACTCGCATGGGTTGGTTGTGTATCTGCCCACCCTGATGTTATTTCACACTCGGGTTGGTTGTGTATCTGGCCACCCTGATGTTATTTTACACTCGGGTTGGTTGTGTATCTGCCCACCCTGATGTTATTTTACACTCTGGTTTGTTGATTGTGTATCTTCCCACCCTGATGTTATTTTACACTCGGGTTGATTGTGTATCTGCCCACCCTGATGTTATTTTACACTCGGGTTGATTGTGTATCTGCCCACCCTGATGTTATTTTACACTTGGGTTGGTTGTGTATCTGCCCGCCCTCATGTTATTTTACACTCGGGTTGGTTGAATGTCTGCCCGCCCTCATGTTGTTTTACACTCGGTTTGGTTGTGCATCTGCCCACCCTGATGTTATTTTACTCTCGGGTTGGTTGTGTATCTGCCCACCCTGATGTTATTTTCCACTCGGGTTGGTTGTGTGTCTCTCCACCCTGATGTTATTTTACACTCGCTCGGGTTGGTTGTGTATCTGCCCACCCTAATGTTATTTTACACTCGCTCATGTTGGTTGTGTATCTGCCCACCCTGATGTTATTTTACACTCGCTCGGGTTGGTTGTGTGTCTGCCAACCCTGATGTTATTTTACACTCGGGATGGTTGTGTGTCTGCCCACCCTCATGTAATTTTACTCTCGGGATGGTTGTGTATCTGCCCACCCTGATGTAATTTTACACTCGCTCGGGTTGATTGTGTATCTGCCCACCCTGATGTTATTTTACACTCGGGTTGATTGTGTATCTGCCCACCCAGATGTTATTAAACACTCGCACGGGATGGTTGTGTATCTGCCACTCTGATGTTATTTTACACTCGGGTTGGTTGTGTATCTGCCCACCCTGATGTTATTTTACACTCGGGTTGGTTGTGTATCTGCCCACCCTGATGTTACTTTACACTCTGGTTTGTTGATTGTGTATCTGCCCACCCTGATGTTATTTTACACTCGGGTTGATTGTGTATCTGCCCACCTTGATGTTATTTTACACTCGGGTTGATTGTGTATCTGCCCATCCTGATGTTATTTTACACTTGGGTTGGTTGTGTATCGGCCCACCCTCATGTTATTTTACACTCGGGTTGGTTGAGTGTCTGCCCACCCTGATGTTATTTTACACTCGGGTTGGTTGTGTGTCTCTCCTCCCTGATGTTATTTTACACTCGCTCGGGTTGGTTGTGTATCTGCCCACCCTAATGTTATTTTACACTCGCTCATGTTGGTTGTGTATCTGCCCACCCTGATGTTATTTTACACTCGCTCGGGTTGGTTGTGTGTCTGCCAACCCTGATGTTATTTTACACTCGGGATGGTTGTGTGTCTGCCCACCCTCATGTAATTTTACTCTCGGGATGGTTGTGTATCTGCCCACCCTGATGTAATTTTACACTCGCTCGGGTTGATTGTGTATCTGCCCACCCTGATGTTATTTTACACTCGGGTTGATTGTGTATCTGCCCACCCTGATGTTATTAAACACTCGCACGGGATGGTTGTGTATCTGCCACTCTGATGTTATTTTACACTCGGGTTGGTTGTGTATCTGCCCACCCTGATGTTATTTTACACTCGGGTTGGTTGTGTATCTGCCCACCCTGATGTTACTTTACACTCTGGTTTGTTGATTGTGTATCTGCCCACCCTGATGTTATTTTACACTCGGGTTGATTGTGTATCTGCCCACCTTGATGTTATTTTACACTCGGGTTGATTGTGTATCTGCCCATCCTGATGTTATTTTACACTTGGGTTGGTTGTGTATCGGCCCACCCTCATGTTATTTTACACTCGGGTTGGTTGAGTGTCTGCCCACCCTGATGTTATTTTACTCTCGGGTTGGTTGTGTATCTGCCCAACCTGATGTTATTTTACACTCAGAATGCTTGTGTATCTGCCCACCCTGATGTTATTTAACTCTCGGGTTGGTTGTGTATCTTCCCACCCTGATGTTATTTTACACTCGGGTTGATTGTGTATCTGCCCATCCTGATGTTATTTTACACTTGGGTTGGTTGTGTATATGCCCACCCTCATGTTATTTTACACTCGGGTTGGTTGAGTGTCTGCCCACCCTGATGTTATTTACACTCGGGTTGATTGTGTATCTGCCCACCCTGATGTTATTTTCCACTCGCACGGGGTGGTTGTGTATCTGCCACTCTGATGTTATTTTACACTCGGGTTGGTTGTGTATCTGCCCACCCTGATGTTATTTTACACTCGGGTTGGTTGTGTATCTGCCCACCCTGATGTTATTTTACACTCTGGTTTGTTGATTGTGTATCTGCCCACCCTGATGTTATTTTACACTCGGGTTGATTGTGTATCTGCCCACCCTGATTTTACTTTACACTCGGGTTGATTGTGTATCTGCCCATCCTGATGTTATTTTACGCTTGGGTTGGTTGTCTATCTGCCCACCCTCATATTATTTTACACTCGGGTTGGTTGAGTGTCTGCCCACCCTGATGTTATTTTACACTCGGGTTCGTTGTGCATCTGCCCACCCTGATGTTATTTTACTCTCGGGTTGGTTGTGTATCTGCCCAACCTGATGTTATTTTACACTAAGAATGCTTGTGTATCTGCCCACCCTGATGTTATTTTACACTCGGGTTGGTTGTGTACCTTCCCACCCTGATGTTATTTTACACTCGCTCGGGTTGGTTGTCTATCTGCCCACCCTGATGTTATTTTACACTCGCTCGGGTTGGTTGTGTATCTGCCCACCCTGACGTTATTTTACACTCGGGTTGGTTATGTGTCTGCCCACACTGATGTTATCTTACTCTCGGGTTGGGTGTGTATCTGCCCTCACTGATGTTATTTTACACTCGCTCTGGTTGGTTGTGTCTCTGACAACCCTGATGTTATTTTACACTCGGGTTGGTTGTGTGTCTCTCCACCCTGATGTTATTTTACACTCGCTCGGGTTGGTTGTGTATCTGCCCACCCTGATGATATTTTACACTCGCTCAGGTTGGTTGTGTGTCTGCCCACCCTGATGTTATTTTACACTCACTCGGGTTGGTATTGTATCTGCGCAACCTGATGTTATTTTACACTCACTAGGTTTGGTTGTGTATCTGCGCAACCTGATGTTATTTTACACTCGCTCAGGTTGGTTGTGTATATGCCCACCCTGATGTTATTTTACACTCGCTCGGGTTGGTAGTGTATCTGCCCACCCTGATGTTATTTTACACTTGGGTTGTTTGAGTGTCTGCCCACCCTGATGTTATTTTACACTCGCTCGGATTGGTTGTGTGTCTGCCCACCCTGATGTTATTTTACACTCAGGATGGTTGTGTGTCTGCCCACCCTGATGTTATTTTACACTCGGGATGGTTGTGTGCCTGCCCACCCTGATGTTACTTTACACTCTGGTTTGTTGATTGTGTATCTGCCCACCCTGATGTTATTTCACACTTGGGTTGTTTGAGTGTCTGCCCACCCTGATGTTATTTTACACTCGCTCGGGTTGGTTGTGTATCTGGCCCCCCTGATGTTATTTTACACGCGCTCGGGTTGGTTGTGTGTCTGCCCACCCTGATGTTATTTTACACTCGGGATGGTTGTGTGTCTGCCCACACTGATGTTATTTTACACTCGGGATGGTTGTGTGCCTGCCCACCCTGATGTTATTTTACACTGAGTTTGGTTGTTTATCTGCCCACCCTGATGTTATTTTACACTAGGGATGGTTGTGTGACTGCCCACCCTCATGTAATTTTACACTCGGGATGGTTGTGTATCTGCCCACCCTGATGTAATTTTACACTCGCTCGGGTTGAAAATGTATCTGCCCACCCTGATGTTATTTTACACTCGGGTTGATTGTGTATCTGCCCACCCGGATGTTATTTTCCACTCGCATGGGTTGGTTGTGTATCTGCCCACCCTGATGTTATTTCACACTCGGGTTGGTTGTGTATCTGGCCACCCTGATGTTATTTTACACTCGGGTTGGTTGTGTGTCTGCCCACCCTGATGTTATTTTACACTCTGGTTTGTTGATTGTGTATCTTCCCACCCTGATGTTATTTTACACTCGGGTTGATTGTGTATCTGCCCACCCTGATGTTATTTTACACTCGGGTTGATTGTGTATCTGCCCACCCTGATGTTATTTTACACTTGGGTTGGTTGTGTATCTGCCCGCCCTCATGTTATTTTACACTCGGGTTGGTTGAATGTCTGCCCGCCCTCATGTTGTTTTACACTCGGTTTGGTTGTGCATCTGCCCACCCTGATGTTATTTTACTCTCGGGTTGGTTGTGTATCTGCCCACCCTGATGTTATTTTACACTCGGGTTGGTTGTGTGTCTCTCCACCCTGATGTTATTTTACACTCGCTCGGGTTGGTTGTGTATCTGCCCACCCTAATGTTATTTTACACTCGCTCATGTTGGTTGTGTATCTGCCCACCCTGATGTTATTTTACACTCGCTCGGGTTGGTTGTGTGTCTGCCAACCCTGATGTTATTTTACACTCGGGATGGTTGTGTGTCTGCCCACCCTCATGTAATTTTACTCTCGGGATGGTTGTGTATCTGCCCACCCTGATGTAATTTTACACTCGCTCGGGTTGATTGTGTATCTGCCCACCCTGATGTTATTTTACACTCGGGTTGATTGTGTATCTGCCCACCCAGATGTTATTAAACACTCGCACGGGATGGTTGTGTATCTGCCACTCTGATGTTATTTTACACTCGGGTTGGTTGTGTATCTGCCCACCCTGATGTTATTTTACACTCGGGTTGGTTGTGTATCTGCCCACCCTGATGTTACTTTACACTCTGGTTTGTTGATTGTGTATCTGCCCACCCTGATGTTATTTTACACTCGGGTTGATTGTGTATCTGCCCACCTTGATGTTATTTTACACTCGGGTTGATTGTGTATCTGCCCATCCTGATGTTATTTTACACTTGGGTTGGTTGTGTATCGGCCCACCCTCATGTTATTTTACACTCGGGTTGGTTGAGTGTCTGCCCACCCTGATGTTATTTTACACTCGGGTTGGTTGTGTGTCTCTCCACCCTGATGTTATTTTACACTCGCTCGGGTTGGTTGTGTATCTGCCCACCCTAATGTTATTTTACACTCGCTCATGTTGGTTGTGTATCTGCCCACCCTGATGTTATTTTACACTCGCTCGGGTTGGTTGTGTGTCTGCCAACCCTGATGTTATTTTACACTCGGGATGGTTGTGTGTCTGCCCACCCTCATGTAATTTTACTCCCGGGATGGTTGTGTATCTGCCCACCCTGATGTAATTTTACACTCGCTCGGGTTGATTGTGTATCTGCCCACCCTGATGTTATTTTACACTCGGGTTGATTGTGTATCTGCCCACCCTGATGTTATTAAACACTCGCACGGGATGGTTGTGTATCTGCCACTCTGATGTTATTTTACACTCGGGTTGGTTGTGTATCTGCCCACCCTGATGTTACTTTACACTCTGGTTTGTTGATTGTGTATCTGCCCACCCTGATGTTATTTTACACTCGGGTTGATTGTGTATCTGCCCACCTTGATGTTATTTTACACTCGGGTTGATTGTGTATCTGCCCATCCTGATGTTATTTTACACTTGGGTTGGTTGTGTATCGGCCCACCCTCATGTTATTTTACACTCGGGTTGGTTGAGTGTCTGCCCACCCTGATGTTATTTTACTCTCGGGTTGGTTGTGTATCTGCCCAACCTGATGTTATTTTACACTCAGAATGCTTGTGTATCTGCCCACCCTGATGTTATTTAACTCTCGGGTTGGTTGTGTATCTTCCCACCCTGATGTTATTTTACACTCGGGTTGATTGTGTATCTGCCCATCCTGATGTTATTTTACACTTGGGTTGGTTGTGTATATGCCCACCCTCATGTTATTTTACACTCGGGTTGGTTGAGTGTCTGCCCACCCTGATGTTATTTACACTCGGGTTGATTGTGTATCTGCCCACCCTGATGTTATTTTCCACTCGCACGGGGTGGTTGTGTATCTGCCACTCTGATGTTATTTTACACTCGGGTTGGTTGTGTATCTGCCCACCCTGATGTTATTTTACACTCGGGTTGGTTGTGTATCTGCCCACCCTGATGTTATTTTACACTCTGGTTTGTTGATTGTGTATCTGCCCACCCTGATGTTATTTTACACTCGGGTTGATTGTGTATCTGCCCACCCTGATTTTACTTTACACTCGGGTTGATTGTGTATCTGCCCATCCTGATGTTATTTTACACTTGGGTTGGTTGTCTATCTGCCCACCCTCATATTATTTTACACTCGGGTTGGTTGAGTGTCTGCCCACCCTGATGTTATTTTACACTCGGGTTCGTTGTGCATCTGCCCACCCTGATGTTATTTTACTCTCGGGTTGGTTGTGTATCTGCCCAACCTGATGTTATTTTACACTAAGAATGCTTGTGTATCTGCCCACCCTGATGTTATTTTACACTCGGGTTGGTTGTGTACCTTCCCACCCTGATGTTATTTTACACTCGCTCGGGTTGGTTGTCTATCTGCCCACCCTGATGTTATTTTACACTCGCTCGGGTTGGTTGTGTATCTGCCCACCCTGACGTTATTTTACACTCGGGTTGGTTATGTGTCTGCCCACACTGATGTTATCTTACTCTCGGGTTGGGTGTGTATCTGCCCTCACTGATGTTATTTTACACTCGCTCTGGTTGGTTGTGTACCTGCCCACCCTGATGTTATTTTACACTCGGGTTGGTTGTGTGTCTCTCCACCCTGATGTTATTTTACACTCGCTCGGGTTGGTTGTGTATCTGCCCACCCTGATGATATTTTACACTCGCTCAGGTTGGTTGTGTGTCTGCCCACCCTGATGTTATTTTACACTCACTCGGGTTGGTATTGTATCTGCGCAACCTGATGTTATTTTACACTCACTAGGTTTGGTTGTGTATCTGCGCAACCTGATGTTATTTTACACTCGCTCAGGTTGGTTGTGTATATGCCCACCCTGATGTTATTTTACACTCGCTCGGGTTGGTAGTGTATCTGCCCACCCTGATATTATTTTACACTTGGGTTGTTTGAGTGTCTGCCCACCCTGATGTTATTTTACACTCGCTCGGATTGGTTGTGTGTCTGCCCACCCTGATGTTATTTTACACTCAGAATGGTTGTGTGTCTGCCCACCCTCATGTTATTTTACACTCGGGATGGTTGTGTGCCTGCCCACCCTGATGTTACTTTACACTCTGGTTTGTTGATTGTGTATCTGCCCACCCTGATGTTATTTTACACTCGGGTTGATTGTGTATCTGCCCACCTTGATGTTATTTTACACTCGGGTTGATTGTGTATCTGCCCATCCTGATGTTATTTTACACTTGGGTTGGTTGTGTATCGGCCCACCCTCATGTTATTTTACACTCGGGTTGGTTGAGTGTCTGCCCACCCTGATGTTATTTTACTCTCGGGTTGGTTGTGTATCTGCCCAACCTGATGTTATTTTACACTCAGAATGCTTGTGTATCTGCCCACCCTGATGTTATTTTACTCTCGGGTTGGTTGTGTATCTTCCCACCCTGATGTTATTTTACACTCGGGTTGATTGTGTATCTGCCCATCCTGATGTTATTTTACACTTGGGTTGGTTGTGTATATGCCCACCCTCATGTTATTTTACACTCGGGTTGGTTGAGTGTCTGCCCACCCTGATGTTATTTTACACTCGGGTTGATTGTGTATCCGCCCACCCTGATGTTATTTTCCACTCGCACGGGGTGGTTGTGTATCTGCCACTCTGATGTTATTTTACACTCGGGTTGGTTGTGTATCTGCCCACCCTGATGTTATTTTACACTCGGGTTGGTTGTGTATCTGCCCACCCTGATGTTATTTTACACTCTGGTTTGTTGATTGTGTATCTGCCCACCCTGATGTTATTTTACACTCGGGTTGATTGTGTATCTGCATACCCTGATTTTACTTTACACTCGGGTTGATTGTGTATCTGCCCATCCTGATGTTATTTTACACTTGGGTTGGTTGTCTATCTGCCCACCCTCATATTATTTTACACTCGGGTTGGTTGAGTGTCTGCCCACCCTGATGTTATTTTACACTCGGGTTCGTTGTGCATCTGCCCACCCTGATGTTATTTTACTCTCGGGTTGGTTGTGTATCTGCCCAACCTGATGTTATTTTACACTAAGATTGCTTGTGTATCTGCCCACCCTGATGTTATTTTACACTCGGGTTGGTTGTGTACCTTCCCACCCTAATGTTATTTTACACTCGCTCGGGTTGGTTGTCTATCTGCCCACCCTGATGTTATTTTACACTCGCTCGGGTTGGTTGTGTATCTGCCCACCCTGACGTTATTTTACACTCGGGTTGGTTATGTGTCTGCCCACACTGATGTTATCTTACTCTCGGGTTGGGTGTGTATCTGCCCTCCCTGATGTTATTTTACACTCGCTCTGGTTGGTTGTGTATCTGCCCACCCTGATGTTATTTTACACTCGGGTTGGTTGTGTGTCTCTCCACCCTGATGTTATTTTACGCTCGCTCGGGTTGGTTGTGTATCTGCCCACCCTGATGATATTTTACACTCGCTCAGGTTGGTTGTGTGTCTGCCCACCCTGATGTTATTTTACACTCACTCGGGTTGGTATTGTATCTGCGCAACCTGATGTTATTTTACACTCACTAGGTTTGGTTGTGTATCTGCGCAACCTGATGTTATTTTACACTCGCTCAGGTTGGTTGTGTATATGCCCACTCTGATGTTATTTTACACTCGCTCGGGTTGGTAGTGTATCTGCCCACCCTGATGTTATTTTACACTTGGGTTGTTTGAGTGTCTGCCCACCCTGATGTTATTTTACACTCGCTCGGATTGGTTGTGTGCCTGCCCAAACTGATGTTATTTTACACTGAGTTTGGTTGTGTATCTGCCCACCCTGATGTTATTTTACACTCGGGTTGGTTGTGTACCTTCCCACCCTGATGTTATTTTACACTCGGGATGGTTGTGTATCTGCCCACCCTGATGTTATTTTACACTCGCTCGGGTTGATTGTGTATCTGCCCACCCTGATGTTATTTTACACTCGGGTTGATTGTGTATCTGCCCACCCTGATGTTATTTTCCACTCGCATGGGTTGGTTGTGTATCTGCCCACCCTGATGTTATTTTACACTCGGGTTGGTTGTGTATCTGCTCTTTCTGAAGTTATTTTACACTCTGGTTTGTTGATTGTGTATCTGCCCACCCTGATGTTATTTTACACTCGGGATGGTTGTGTATCCACCCACACTGATGTTATTTTACACTCGCTCGGGTTGGTTGTGTGTCTGCCCACCCTGACGTTATTTTACACTCGGGTTGGTTGTGTATCTGCCCACCCAGATGTAATTTTACACTTGCTTGGGTTGATTGTGTATCTGCCCACCGTGATGTTATTTTACATTTGCTCGGGATGATTGTGTATCTGCCCACCCTGATGTTATTTTACACTGGGGTTGATTGTGTATCTGCCCACCCTGATGTTATTTTCCACTCGCACGGGTTTGTTGTGTACCTGCCCACCCTGATGTTATTTTACACTCGGGTTGGTTGTGTATCTGCCCAACCTGATGTAATTTCACACTTGGGTTGGGTGTGTATCTGCCCACCCTGATGTTATTTTACACTCGGGCTGGTTGTGTACCTGCCCACCCTGATGTTATTTTTCACTCGGGTTGGTTGTGTATCTGCCCAACCTGATGTTATTTTGCACTCGGGTCGGTTGTGTATCTGCCCACTCTGATGTTATTTTACACTCGGGTCGGTTGTGTATCTGCCCACCCTGATGTTATTTTACACTCTGGTTGGTTGTGTATCTGCCCACCCTGATGTAATTTTACACTCGCTCGGGTTGATTGCGTATCTGCCCACACTGATGTTATTTTACACTCGTGTTGGATGTGTGTCTGCCCAACCTGATGTTATTTGACTCTTGGGATGGTTGTGTGTCTGCCCACCCTGATGTTATTTTACACTCGCTCGGGTTGGTTGTGTATCTGCCCACCCTAATGTTATTTTACACTCGCTCATGTTGGTTGTGTATCTGCCCACCCTGATGTTATTTTACACTCGCTCGGGTTGGTTGTGTGTCTGCCCACCCTGATGTTATTTTACACTCGGGATGGTTGTGTGTCTGCCCACCCTGATGTGATTTAACACTCGGGAGGGTTGTGTGTCTGCCCACCCTGATGTTATTTTACACTGAGTTTGGTTGTGTATCTGCCCGCCCTGATATTATTTTACACTAGGGATGGTTGTGTGTCTGCCCACCCTCATGTAATTTTACACTCGGGATGGTTGTGTATCTGCCCACCCTGATGTAATTTTACACTCGCTCGGGTTGATTGTGTATCTGCCCACGCTGATGTTATTTTACACTCGGGTTGATTGTGTATCTGCCCACCCTGATGTTATTTTCCACTCACACGGGTTGGTTGTGTATCTGCCACTCTGATGTTATTTTACACTCGGGTTGGTTGCCTATCTGCCCACCCTGATGTTATTTTACAGTCGGGTTGGTTGTGTATCTGCCCACCCTGATGTTATTTTACACTCTGGTTTGTTGATTGTGTATCTGCCCACCCTGATGTTATTTTACACTCGGGATGGTTGTGTGCCTGCCCACCCTGATGTTATTTTACACCGAGTTTGGTAGTGTATCTGCCCACCCTGATGTTATTTTACACTAGGGATGGTTGTGTGACTGCCCACCCTCATGTAATTTTACACTCGGGTTGGTTGAGTGTCTGCCCACCCTGATGTTATTTTACACTCGGGTTCGTTGTGCATCTGCCCACCCTGATGTTATTTTACTCTCGGGTTGGTTGTGTATCTGCCCAACCTGATGTTATTTTACACTCAGAATGCTTGTGTATCTGCCCACCCTGATGTTATTTTACACTCGGGTTGGTTGTGTATCTTCCCACCCTGATGTTTTTTTTACACTCGCTCGGGTTGGTTGTCTATCTGCCCACCCTGATGTTATTTTACACTCGCTCGGGTTGGTTGTGTATCTGCCCACCCTGACGTTATTTTACACTCTGGTTGGTTGTGTGTCTGCCCACACTGATGTTATCTTACTCTTGGGTTGGGTGTGTATCTGCCCTCCCTGATGTTATTTTACACTCGCTCGGGTTGGTTGTGTTTCTGCCCACCCTGATGTTATTTTACACTCGCTCGAGTTGGTTTTGTATCTTCCCACCCTGATGTTATTTTACATTCGCTCAGGTTGGTTGTGTGTCTGCCCACCCTGATGTTATTTTACACTCACTCGGGTTGGTAGTGTATCTGCGCAACCTGATGTTATTTTACACTCACTAGGTTTGGTTGTCTATCTGCGCAACCTGATGTTATTTTACACTCGCTCAGGTTGCTTGTGTATATGCCCACCCTGATGTTATTTTACACTCGCTCGGGTTGGTAGTGTATCTGCCCACCCTGATGTTATTTTACACTTGGGTTGTTTGAGTGTCTGCCCACCCTGATGTTATTTTACACTCGCTCGGGTTGGTTGTGTATCTGGCCACCCTGATGTTATTTTACACGCGCTCGGGTTGGTTGTGTGTCTGCCCACCCTGATGTTATTTTACACTCGGGATGGTTGTGTGTCTGCCCACACTGATGTTATTTTACACTCGGGATGGTTGTGTGCCTGCCCACCCTGATGTTATTTTACACTGAGTTTGGTTGTGTATCTGCCCACCCTGATGTTATTTTACACTAGGGATGGTTGTGTGACTGCCCACCCTCATGTAATTTTACACTCGGGATGGTTGTGTATCTGCCCACCCTGATGTAATTTTACACTCGCTCGGGTTGATTGTGTATCTGCCCACCCTGATGTTATTTTACACTCGGGTTTATTGTGTATCTGCCCACCCTGATGTTATTTTCCACTCGCATGGGTTGGTTGTGTATCTGCCCACCCTGATGTTATTTTACACTCGGGTTGGTTGTTTAGCTGCCCACCCTGATGTTATTTTACACTAGGGTTGGTTGTGTATCTGCCCACACTGATGTTATTTTACACTCTGGTTTGTTGATTGTGTATCTTCCCACCCTGATGTTATTTTACAATCGGGTTGATTGTGTATCTGCGCAACCTGATGTTATTTTACACTCGCTCAGGTTGGTTGTGTATATGCCCACCCTGATGTTATTTTACACTCGCTCGGGTTGGTAGTGTATCTGCCCACCCTGATGTTATTTTACACTTGGGTTGTTTGAGTGTCTGCCCACCCTGATGTTATTTTACACTCGCTCGGGTTGGTTGTGTATCTGGCCACCCTGATGTTATTTTACATGCGCTCGGGTTGGTTGTGTGTCTGCCCACCCTGATGTTATTTTACACTCGGGATGGTTGTGTGTCTGCCCACACTGATGCTATTTTACACTCGGGATGGTTGTGTGCCTGCCCACCCTGATGTTATTTTACACTGAGTTTGGTTGTGTATCTGCCCACCCTGATGTTATTTTACACTCGCTCGGGTTGGTTGTCTATCTGCCCACCCTGATGTTATTTTACACTCGCTCGGGTTGGTTGTGTATCTGCCCACCCTGACGTTATTTTACACTCGGGTTGGTTATGTGTCTGCCCACACTGATGTTATCTTACTCTCGGGTTGGGTGTGTATCTGCCCTCCCTGATGTTATTTTACACTCGCTCTGGTTGGTTGTGTATCTGCCCACCCTGATGTTATTTTACACTCGGGTTGGTTGTGTGTCTCTCCACCCTGATGTTATTTTACGCTCGCTCGGGTTGGTTGTGTATCTGCCCACCCTGATGATATTTTACACTCGCTCAGGTTGGTTGTGTGTCTGCCCACCCTGATGTTATTTTACACTCACTCGGGTTGGTATTGTATCTGCGCAACCTGATGTTATTTTACACTCACTAGGTTTGGTTGTGTATCTGCGCAACCTGATGTTATTTTACACTCGCTCAGGTTGGTTGTGTATATGCCCACCCTGATGTTATTTTACACTCGCTCGGGTTGGTAGTGTATCTGCCCACCCTGATGTTATTTTACACTTGGGTTGTTTGAGTGTCTGCCCACCCTGATGTTATTTTACACTCGCTCGGATTGGTTGTGTGCCTGCCCAAACTGATGTTATTTTACACTGAGTTTGGTTGTGTATCTGCCCACCCTGATGTTATTTTACACTCGGGTTGGTTGTGTACCTTCCCACCCTGATGTTATTTTACACTCGGGATGGTTGTGTATCTGCCCACCCTGATGTTATTTTACACTCGCTCGGGTTGATTGTGTATCTGCCCACCCTGATGTTATTTTACACTCGGGTTGATTGTGTATCTGCCCACCCTGATGTTATTTTCCACTCGCATGGGTTGGTTGTGTATCTGCCCACCCTGATGTTATTTTACACTCGGGTTGGTTGTGTATCTGCTCTTTCTGAAGTTATTTTACACTCTGGTTTGTTGATTGTGTATCTGCCCACCCTGATGTTATTTTACACTCGGGATGGTTGTGTATCCACCCACACTGATGTTATTTTACACTCGCTCGGGTTGGTTGTGTGTCTGCCCACCCTGACGTTATTTTACACTCGGGTTGGTTGTGTATCTGCCCACCCAGATGTAATTTTACACTTGCTTGGGTTGATTGTGTATCTGCCCACCGTGATGTTATTTTACATTTGCTCGGGATGATTGTGTATCTGCCCACCCTGATGTTATTTTACACTGGGGTTGATTGTGTATCTGCCCACCCTGATGTTATTTTCCACTCGCACGGGTTTGTTGTGTACCTGCCCACCCTGATGTTATTTTACACTCGGGTTGGTTGTGTATCTGCCCAACCTGATGTAATTTCACACTTGGGTTGGGTGTGTATCTGCCCACCCTGATGTTATTTTACACTCGGGCTGGTTGTGTACCTGCCCACCCTGATGTTATTTTTCACTCGGGTTGGTTGTGTATCTGCCCAACCTGATGTTATTTTGCACTCGGGTCGGTTGTGTATCTGCCCACTCTGATGTTATTTTACACTCGGGTCGGTTGTGTATCTGCCCACCCTGATGTTATTTTACACTCTGGTTGGTTGTGTATCTGCCCACCCTGATGTAATTTTACACTCGCTCGGGTTGATTGCGTATCTGCCCACACTGATGTTATTTTACACTCGTGTTGGATGTGTGTCTGCCCAACCTGATGTTATTTGACTCTTGGGATGGTTGTGTGTCTGCCCACCCTGATGTTATTTTACACTCGCTCGGGTTGGTTGTGTATCTGCCCACCCTAATGTTATTTTACACTCGCTCATGTTGGTTGTGTATCTGCCCACCCTGATGTTATTTTACACTCGCTCGGGTTGGTTGTGTGTCTGCCCACCCTGATGTTATTTTACACTCGGGATGGTTGTGTGTCTGCCCACCCTGATGTGATTTAACACTCGGGAGGGTTGTGTGTCTGCCCACCCTGATGTTATTTTACACTGAGTTTGGTTGTGTATCTGCCCGCCCTGATATTATTTTACACTAGGGATGGTTGTGTGTCTGCCCACCCTCATGTAATTTTACACTCGGGATGGTTGTGTATCTGCCCACCCTGATGTAATTTTACACTCGCTCGGGTTGATTGTGTATCTGCCCACGCTGATGTTATTTTACACTCGGGTTGATTGTGTATCTGCCCACCCTGATGTTATTTTCCACTCACACGGGTTGGTTGTGTATCTGCCACTCTGATGTTATTTTACACTCGGGTTGGTTGCCTATCTGCCCACCCTGACGTTATTTTACAGTCGGGTTGGTTGTGTATCTGCCCACCCTGATGTTATTTTACACTCTGGTTTGTTGATTGTGTATCTGCCCACCCTGATGTTATTTTACACTCGGGATGGTTGTGTGCCTGCCCACCCTGATGTTATTTTACACCGAGTTTGGTAGTGTATCTGCCCACCCTGATGTTATTTTACACTAGGGATGGTTGTGTGACTGCCCACCCTCATGTAATTTTACACTCGGGTTGGTTGAGTGTCTGCCCACCCTGATGTTATTTTACACTCGGGTTCGTTGTGCATCTGCCCACCCTGATGTTATTTTACTCTCGGGTTGGTTGTGTATCTGCCCAACCTGATGTTATTTTACACTCAGAATGCTTGTGTATCTGCCCACCCTGATGTTATTTTACACTCGGGTTGGTTGTGTATCTTCCCACCCTGATGTTTTTTTTACACTCGCTCGGGTTGGTTGTCTATCTGCCCACCCTGAAGTTATTTTACACTCGCTCGGGTTGGTTGTGTATCTGCCCACCCTGACGTTATTTTACACACTGGTTGGTTGTGTGTCTGCCCACACTGATGTTATCTTACTCTTGGGTTGGGTGTGTATCTGCCCTCCCTGATGTTATTTTACACTCGCTCGGGTTGGTTGTGTTTCTGCCCACCCTGATGTTATTTTACACTCGCTCGAGTTGGTTTTGTATCTTCCCACCCTGATGTTATTTTACATTCGCTCAGGTTGGTTGTGTGTCTGCCCACCCTGATGTTATTTTACACTCACTCGGGTTGGTAGTGTATCTGCGCAACCTGATGTTATTTTACACTCACTAGGTTTGGTTGTCTATCTGCGCAACCTGATGTTATTTTACACTCGCTCAGGTTGCTTGTGTATATGCCCACCCTGATGTTATTTTACACTCGCTCGGGTTGGTAGTGTATCTGCCCACCCTGATGTTATTTTACACTTGGGTTGTTTGAGTGTCTGCCCACCCTGATGTTATTTTACACTCGCTCGGGTTGGTTGTGTATCTGGCCACCCTGATGTTATTTTACATGCGCTCGGGTTGGTTGTGTGTCTGCCCACCCTGATGTTATTTTACACTCGGGATGGTTGTGTGTCTGCCCACACTGATGTTATTTTACACTCGGGATGGTTGTGTGCCTGCCCACCCTGATGTTATTTTACACTGAGTTTGGTTGTGTATCTGCCCACCCTGATGTTATTTTACACTAGGGATGGTTGTGTGACTGCCCACCCTCATGTAATTTTACACTCGGGATGGTTGTGTATCTGCCCACCCTGATGTAATTTTACACTCGCTCGGGTTGATTGTGTATCTGCCCACCCTGATGTTATTTTACACTCGGGTTTATTGTGTATCTGCCCACCCTGATGTTATTTTCCACTCGCATGGGTTGGTTGTGTATCTGCCCACCCTGATGTTATTTTACACTCGGGTTGGTTGTGTAGCTGCCCACCCTGATGTTATTTTACACTAGGGTTGGTTGTGTATCTGCCCACACTGATGTTATTTTACACTCTGGTTTGTTGATTGTGTATCTTCCCACCCTGATGTTATTTTACAATCGGGTTGATTGTGTATCTGCGCAACCTGATGTTATTTTACACTCGCTCAGGTTGGTTGTGTATATGCCCACCCTGATGTTATTTTACACTCGCTCGGGTTGGTAGTGTATCTGCCCACCCTGATGTTATTTTACACTTGGGTTGTTTGAGTGTCTGCCCACCCTGATGTTATTTTACACTCGCTCGGGTTGGTTGTGTATCTGGCCACCCTGATGTTATTTTACATGCGCTCGGGTTGGTTGTGTGTCTGCCCACCCTGATGTTATTTTACACTCGGGATGGTTGTGTGTCTGCCCACACTGATGCTATTTTACACTCGGGATGGTTGTGTGCCTGCCCACCCTGATGTTATTTTACACTGAGTTTGGTTGTGTATCTGCCCACCCTGATGTTATTTTACACTAGGGATGGTTGTGTGACTGCCCACCCTCATGTAATTTTACACTCGGGATGGTTGTGTATCTGCCCACCCTGATGTAATTTTACACTCGCTCGGGTTGATTGTGTATCTGCCCACCCTGATGTTATTTTACACTCGGGTTTATTGTGTATCTGCCCACCCTGATGTTATTTTCCACTCGCATGGGTTGGTTGTGTATCTGCCCACCCTGATGTTATTTTACACTCGGGTTGGTTGTGTATCTGCCCACCCTGATGTTATTTTACACTAGGGTTGGTTGTGTATCTGCCCACACTGATGTTATTTTACACTCTGGTTTGTTGATTGTGTATCTTCCCAACCTGATGTTATTTTACACTCGGGTTGATTGTGTATCTGCCCACCCTGATGTTATTTTACACTCGGGTTGATTGTGTATCTGCCCACCCTGATGTTATTTTACACTTGGGTTGGTTGTGTATCTGCCCGCCCTCATGTTATTTTACACTCGGGTTGGTTGAATGTCTGCCCGCCCTCATGTTGTCTTACACTCGGGTTGGTTGTGCATCTGCCCACCCTGATGTTATTTTACTCTCGGTTTGGTTGTGTATCTGCCCACCCTGATGTTATTTTACACTCGGGTTGGTTGTGTGTCTCTCCACCCTGATGTTATTTTACACTCGCTCGGGTTGGTTGTGTATCTGCCCACCCTAACGTTATTTTACACTCGCTCATGTTGGTTGTGTATCTGCCCACCCTGATGTTATTTTACACTCGCTCGGGTTGGTTGTGTGTCTGCCCACCCTGATGTTATTTTACACTCTGGTTTGTTGATTGTGTATCTGCCCACCCTGATGTTATTTTACACTCGGGATGGTTGTGTGCCTGCCCACCCTGATGTTATTTTACACCGAGTTTGGTAGTGTATCTGCCCACCCTGATGTTATTTTACACTAGGGATGGTTGTGTGACTGCCCACCCTCATGTAATTTTACACTCGGGTTGGTTGAGTGTCTGCCCACCCTGATGTTATTTTACACTCGGGTTCGTTGTGCATCTGCCCACCCTGATGTTATTTTACTCTCGGGTTGGTTGTGTATCTGCCCAACCTGATGTTATTTTACACTCAGAATGCTTGTGTATCTGCCCACCCTGATGTTATTTTACACTCGGGTTGGTTGTGTATCTTCCCACCCTGATGTTTTTTTTACACTCGCTCGGGTTGGTTGTCTATCTGCCCACCCTGATGTTATTTTACACTCGCTCGGGTTGGTTGTGTATCTGCCCACCCTGACGTTATTTTACACTCTGGTTGGTTGTGTGTCTGCCCACACTGATGTTATCTTACTCTTGGGTTGGGTGTGTATCTGCCCTCCCTGATGTTATTTTACACTCGCTCGGGTTGGTTGTGTTTCTGCCCACTCTGATGTTATTTTACACTCGCTCGAGTTGGTTTTGTATCTTCCCACCCTGATGTTATTTTACATTCGCTCAGGTTGGTTGTGTGTCTGCCCACCCTGATGTTATTTTACACTCACTCGGGTTGGTAGTGTATCTGCGCAACCTGATGTTATTTTACACTCACTAGGTTTGGTTGTGTATCTGCGCAACCTGATGTTATTTTACACTCGCTCAGGTTGGTTGTGTATATGCCCACCCTGATGTTATTTTACACTCGCTCGGGTTGGTAGTGTATCTGCCCACCCTGATGTTATTTTACACTTGGGTTGTTTGAGTGTCTGCCCACCCTGATGTTATTTTACACTCGCTCGGGTTGGTTGTGTATCTGGCCACCCTGATGTTATTTTACACGTGCTCGGGTTGGTTGTGTGTCTGCCCACCCTGATGTTATTTTACACTCGGGATGGTTGTGTGTCTGCCCACACTGATGTTATTTTACACTCGGGATGGTTGTGTGCCTGCCCACCCTGATGTTATTTTACACTGAGTTTGGTTGTGTATCTGCCCACCCTGATGTTATTTTACACTAGGGATGGTTGTGTGACTGCCCACCCTCATGTAATTTTACACTCGGGATGGTTGTGTATCTGCCCACCCTGATGTAATTTTACACTCGCTTGGGTTGATTGTGTATCTGCCCACCCTGATGTTATTTTACACTCGGGTTTATTGTGTATCTGCCCACCCTGATGTTATTTTCCACTCGCATGGGTTGGTTGTGTATCTGCCCACCCTGATGTTATTTTACACTCGGGTTGGTTGTGTAGCTGCCCACCCTGATGTTATTTTACACTAGGGTTGGTTGTGTATCTGCCCACACTGATGTTATTTTACACTCTGGTTTGTTGATTGTGTATCTTCCCACCCTGATGTTATTTTACACTCGGGTTGATTGTGTATCTGCCCACCCTGATGTTATTTTACACTCGGGTTGATTGTGTATCTGCCCACCCTGATGTTATTTTACACTTGGGTTGGTTGTGTATCTGCCCGCCCTCATGTTATTTTACACTCGGGTTGGTTGAATGTCTGCCCGCCCTCATGTTGTTTTACACTCGGGTTGGTTGTGCATCTGCCCACCCTGATGTTATTTTACTCTCGGTTTGGTTGTGTATCTGCCCACCCTGATGTTATTTTACACTCGGGTTGGTTGTGTGTCTGCCCACCCTGATGTTATTTTACACTCATAGGGTTGGTAGTGTATCTGCGCAACCTGATGTTATTTTACACTCACTAGGTTTGGTTGTGTATCTGCGCAACCTGATGTTATTTTACACTCGCTCAGGTTGGTTGTGTATATGCCCACCCTGATGTTATTTTACACTCGCTCGGGTTGGTAGTGTATCTGCCCACCCTGATGTTATTTTACACTTGGGTTGTTTGAGTGTCTGCCCACCCTGATGTTATTTTACACTCGCTCGGGTTGGTTGTGTATCTGGCCACCCTGATGTTATTTTACATGCGCTCGGGTTGGTTGTGTGTCTGCCCACCCTGATGTTATTTTACACTCGGGATGGTTGTGTGTCTGCCCACACTGATGCTATTTTACACTCGGGATGGTTGTGTGCCTGCCCACCCTGATGTTATTTTACACTGAGTTTGGTTGTGTATCTGCCCACCCTGATGTTATTTTACACTAGGGATGGTTGTGTGACTGCCCACCCTCATGTAATTTTACACTCGGGTTGATTGTGTATCTGCCCACCCTGATGTTATTTTACACTCGGGTTTATTGTGTATCTGCCCACCCTGATGTTATTTTCCACTCGCATGGGTTGGTTGTGTATCTGCCCACCCTGATGTTATTTTACACTCGGGTTGGTTGTGTATCTGCCCACCCTGATGTTATTTTACACTAGGGTTGGTTGTGTATCTGCCCACACTGATGTTATTTTACACTCTGGTTTGTTGATTGTGTATCTTCCCAACCTGATGTTATTTTACACTCGGGTTGATTGTGTATCTGCCCACCCTGATGTTATTTTACACTCGGGTTGATTGTGTATCTGCCCACCCTGATGTTATTTTACACTTGGGTTGGTTGTGTATCTGCCCGCCCTCATGTTATTTTACACTCGAGTTGGTTGTGTGTCTCTCCACCCTGATGTTATTTTACACTCGCTCGGGTTGGTTGTGTATCTGCCCACCCTAACGTTATTTTACACTCGCTCATGTTGGTTGTGTATCTGCCCACCCTGATGTTATTTTACACTCGCTCGGGTTGGTTGTGTGTCTGCCCACCCTGATGTTATTTTACACTCGGGATGGTTGTGTGTCTGCCCACCCTGATGTCATTTAACACTCGGGATGGTTGTGTGTCTGCCCACCCTGATGTTATTTTACACTGAGTTTGGTTGTGTATCTGCCCGCCCAGATATTATTTTACACTAGGGATGGTTGTGTGTCTGCCTACCCTCATGTAATTTTACACTCGGGATGGTTGTGTATCTGCCCACCCTGATGTAATTTTACACTCGCTCGGGATGATTGTGTATCTGCCCACCCTGATGTTATTTTACACTCGGGTTGATTGTGTATCTGCCCACCCTGATGTTATTTTACACTCGCACGGGTTGGTTGTGTATCTGCCACTCTGATGTTATTTTACACTCGGGTTGGTTGTGTATCTGCCGACCCTGATGTTATTTTACACTCGGGTTGGTTGTGTATCTGCCCACCCTGATGTTACTTTACACTCTGGTTTGTTGATTGTGTATCTGCCCACACTGATGTTATTTTACACTCGGGATGGTTGTGTATCCACCCACACTGATGTTATTTTACAGTCGCTCGGGTTGGTTGTGTGTCTGCCCACCCTGACGTTATTTTACACTCGGGTTGTTTGTGTATCTGCCCACCCAGATGTAATTTTACACTTGCTTGGGTTGATTGTGTATCTGCCCAGCCTGATGTAATTTTACACTTGCTCGGGTTGATTGCGTATCTGCCCACCCTGATGTTATTTTACACTCGGGTTGATTGTGTATCTGCCCACCCTGATGTTATTTTCCACTCGCACGGGTTTGTTGTGTACCTGCCCACCCTGATGTTATTTTACACTCGGGTTGGTTGTCTATCTGCCCACCCTGATGTAATTTCACACTCGGGTTGGTTGTGTATCTGCCCACCCTGATGTTATTTTACACTCGGGTTGGTTGTGTATCTGCCCACCCTGATGTTATTTTACACTCGGGCTGGTGTGTACCTGCCCACCCTGATGTTATTTTTCACTCGGGTTGGTTGTGTTTCTGCCCAACCTGATGTTATTTTACACTCTGGTTGGTTGTGTATCTGCCCACCCTGATGTAATTTTACACTCGCTTGGGTTGATTGTGTATCTGCCCACCCTGATGTTATTTTACACTCGTGTAGGTTGTGTGTCTGCCCAACCTGATGTTATTTGACTCTTGGGATGGTTGTGTGTCTGCCCACCCTGATGTTATTTTACACTCGCTCGGGTTGGTTGTGTATCTGCCCACCCTAATGTTATTTTACACTCGCTCATGTTGGTTGTGTACCTGCCCACCCTGATGTTATTTTACACTCGCTCGGGTTGGTTGTGTGTCTGCCCACCCTGATGTTATTTTACACTCGGGATGGTTGTGTGTCTGCCCACCCTGATGTGATTTAACACTCGGGATGGTTGTGTGTCTGCCCACCCTGATGTTATTTTACACTGAGTTTGGTTGTGTATCTGCCCGCCCTGATATTATTTTACACTAGGGATGGTTGTGTGTCTGCCCACCCTCATGTAATTTTACACTCGGGATGGTTGTGTATCTGCCCACCCTGATGTAATTTTACACTCGCTTGGGTTGATTGTGTATCTGCCCACCCTGATGTTATTTTACACTCGGGTTGATTGTGTATCTGCCCACCCTCATGTTATTTTCCACTCGCACGGGTTGGTTGTGTATCTGCCACTCTGATGTTATTTTACACTCGGGTTGATTGTGTATCTGCCCACCCTGATGTTATTTTACACTCGGGTTGGTTGTGTATCTGCCCACCCTGATGTTATTTTACACCGAGTTTGGTTGTGTATCTGCCCACCCTGATGTTATTTTACACTAGGGATGGTTGTGTGACTGCCCACCCTCATGTAATTTTACACTCGGGTTGGTTGAGTGTCTGCCCACCCTGATGTTATTTTACACTCGGGTTCGTTGTGCATCTGCCCACCCTGATGTTATTTTACTCTCGGGTTGGTTGTGTATCTGCCCAACCTGATGTTATTTTACACTCAGAATGCTTGTGTATCTGCCCACCCTGATGTTATTTTACACTCGGGTTGGTTGTGTGTCTCTCCACCCTGATGTTAATTTACCCTCGCTCGGGTTGGTTGTGTATCTGCCCACCCTAATGTTATTTTACACTCGCTCATGTTGGTTGTGTATCTGCCCACCCTGATGTTATTTTACACTCGCTCCGGTTGGTTGTGTGTCTGCCCACCCTAATGTTATTTTACACTCGGGATGGTTGTGTGTCTGCCCACCCTGATGTGATTTAACACTCGGGATGGTTGTGTGTCTGCCCACCCTGATGTTATTTTACACTGAGTTTGGTTGTGTATCTGCCCGCCCTGATATTATTTTACACTAGGGATGGTTGTGTGTCTGCCACCCTCATGTAATTTTACACTCGGGATGGTTGTGTATCTGCCCACCCTGATGTAATTTTACACTCGCTCGGGATGATTGTGTATCTGCCCACCCTGATGTTATTTTACACTCGGGTTGATTGTGTATCTGCCCACCCTGATGTTATTTTACACTCGCACGGGTTGGTTGTGTATCTGCCACTCTGATGTTATTTTACACTCGGGTTGGTTGTGTATCTGCCGACCCTGATGTTATTTTACACTCGGGCTGGTTGTGTATCTGCCCACCCTGATGTTACTTTACACTCTGGTTTGTTGATTGTGTATCTGCCCACCCTGATGTTATTTTACACTCGGGATGGTTGTGTATCCACCCACACTGATGTTATTTTACACTCGCTCGGGTTGGTTGTGTGTCTGCCCACCCTGACGTTATTTTACACTCGGGTTGGTTGTGTATCTGCCCACCCAGAAGTAATTTTACACTTGCTTAGGTTGATTGTGTATCTGCCCAGCCTGATGTAATTTTACACTTGCTCGGGTTGATTGTATATCTGCCCACCCTGATGTTATTTTACACTCGGGTTGATTGTGTATCTGCCCACCCTGATGTTATTTTCCACTCGCACGGGTTTGTTGTGTACCTGCCCACACTGATGTTATTTTACACTCGGGTTGGTTGTGTATCTGCCCACCCTGATGTAATTTCACACTCGGCGTGGTTGTGTATCTGCCCACCCTGATGTTATTTTACACTCGGGTTGGTTGTGTATCTGCCCACCCTGATGTTATTTTACACTCGGGCTGGTTGTGTACCTGCCCACCCTGATGTTATTTTTCACTCGGGTTGGTTGTGTTTCTGCCCAACCTGATGATATTTTGCACTCGGGTCGGTTGTGTGTCTCTCCACCCTGATGTTAATTTACCCTCGCTCGGGTTGGTTGTGTATCTGCCCACCCTAATGTTATTTTACACTCGCTCATGTTGGTTGTGTATCTGCCCACCCTGATGTTATTTTACACTCGCTCGGGTTGGTTGTGTGTCTGCCCACCCTAATGTTATTTTACACTCGGGATGGTTGTGTGTCTGCCCACCCTGATGTGATTTAACACTCGGGATGGTTGTGTGTCTGCCCACCCTGATGTTATTTTACACTGAGTTTGGTTGTGTATCTGCCCGCCCTGATATTATTTTACACTAGGGATGGTTGTGCGTCTGCCACCCTCATGTAATTTTACACTCGGGATGGTTGTTTATCTGCCCACCCTGATGTAATTTTACACTCGCTCGGGATGATTGTGTACCTGCCCACCCTGATGTTATTTTACACTCGGGTTGATTGTGTATCTGCCCACCCTGATGTTATTTTACACTCGCACGTGTTGGTTGTGTATCTGCCACTCTGATGTTATTTTACACTCGGGTTGGTTGTGCATCTGCCGACCCTGATGTTATTTTACACTCGGGTTGGTTGTGTATCTGCCCACCCTGATGTTACTTTACACTCTGGTTTGTGGATTGTGTATCTGCCCACCCTGATGTTATTTTACACTCGGGATGGTTGTGTATCCACCCACACTGATGTTATTTTACACTCGCTCGGGTTGGTTGTGTGTCTGCCCACCCTGACGTTATTTTACACTCGGGTTGGTTGTGTATCTGCCCACCCAGATGTAATTTTACACTTGCTTGGGTTGATTGTGTATCTGCCCAGCCTGATGTAATTTTACACTTGCTCGGGTTGATTGTATATCTGCCCACCCTGATGTTATTTTACACTCGGGTTGATTGTGTATCTGCCCACCCTGATGTTATTTTCCACTCGCACGGGTTTGTTGTGTACCTGCCCACCCTGATGTTATTTTACACTCGGGTTGGTTGTGTATCTGCCCACCCTGATGTAATTTCACACTCGGCGTGGTTGTGTATCTGCCCACCCTGATGTTATTTTACACTCGGGTTGGTTGTGTATCTGCCCACCCTGATGTTATTTTACACTCGGGCTGGTTGTGTACCTGCCCACCCTGATGTTATTTTTCACTCGGGTTGGTTGTGTTTCTGCCCAACCTGATGTTATTTTGCACTCGGGTCGGTTGTGTATCTGCCCACTCTGATGTTATCTTACACTCGGGTCGGTTGTGTATCTGCCCACCCTGATGTTATTTTACACTCTGGTTGGTTGTGTATCTGCCCACCATGATGTAATTTTACACTCGCTTGGGTTGATTGTGTATCTGCCCACCCTGATGTTATTTTACACTCGTGTTGGATGTGTGTCTGCCCAACCTGATGTTATTTGACTCTTGGGATGGTTGTGTGTCTGCCCACCCTGATGTTATTTTACACTCGCTCGGCTTGGTTGTGTACCTGCCCACCCTAATGTTATTTTACACTCGCTCATGTTGGTTGTGTACCTGCCCACCCTGATGTTATTTTACACTCGCTCGGGTTGGTTTTGTGTCTGCCCACCCTGATGTTATTTTACACTCGGGATGGTTGTGTGTCTGCCCACCCTGATGTGATTTAACACTCGGGATGGTTGTGTGTCTGCCCACCCTGATGTTATTTTACACTGAGTTTGGTTGTGTATCTGCCCGCCCTGATATTATTTTACACTAGGGATCGTTGTGTGTCTGCCCACCCTCATGTAATTTTACACTCGGGATGGTTGTGTATCTGCCCACCCTGATGTAATTTTACACTCGCTCGGGTTGATTGTGTATCTGCCCACCCTGATGTTATTTTACACTCGGGTTGATTGTGTATCTGCCCACCCTGATGTTATTTTCCACTCGCACGGGTTGGTTGTGTATCTGCCCACCCTGATGTTATTTTACACTCGGGTTGGTTGTCTATCTGCCCACCCTGATGTTATTTTACACTCGGGTTGGTTGTGTATCTGCCCACCCTGATGTTATTTTACACTCTGGTTTGTTGATTGTGTATCTGCCCACCCTGATGTTATTTTACACTCGGGATGGTTGTGTGCCTGCCCACCCTGATGTTATTTTACACCAAGTTTGGTGGTGTATCTGCCCACCTTGATGTTATTTTACACTAGGGATGGTTGTGTGACTGCCCACCCTCATGTAATTTTACACTCGGGTTGGTTGAGTGTCTGCCCACCCTGATGTAATTTTACACTCGCTCGAGTTGATTGTGTATCTGCCCACCCTGATGTTATTTTACACTCGGGTTGATTTTGTATCTGCCCACCTTGATGTTATTTTCCACTCGCATGGGTTGGTTGTGTATCTGCCCACCCTGATGTTATTTTACACTCGGGTTGGTTGTGTATCTGCCCACCCTGATGTTATTTTACACTAGGGTTGGTTGTGTATCTGCCCACACTGATGTTATTTTACACTCTGGTTTGTTGATTGTGTATCTTCCCACCCTGATGTTATTTTACACTCGGGTTGATTGTGTATCTGCCCACCCTGATGTTATTTTACACTCGGGTTGATTGTGTATCTGCCCACCCTGATGTTATTTTACACTTGGGTTGGTTGTGTATCTGCCCGCCCTCATGTTATTTTACACTCGTTTTGGTTGAACGTCTGCCCGCCCTCATGTTGTTTTACACTCGGGTTGGTTGTGCATCTGCCCACCCTGATGTTATTTTACTCTCAGGTTGGTTGTGTATCTGCCCACCCTGATGTTATTTTACACTCGGGTTGGTTGTGTGTCTCTCCACCCTGATGTTATTTTACACTCGCTCGGGTTGGTTGTGTATCTGCCCACCCTAATGTTATTTTACACTCGCTCATGTTGGTTGTGTATCTGCCCACCCGGATGTTATTTTACACTCGCTCGGGTTGGTTGTGTGTCTGCCCACCCTGATGTTATTTTACACTCGGGATGGTTGTGTGTCTGCCCACCCTGATGTGATTTAACACTCGGGATGGTTGTGTGTCTGCCCACCCTGATGTTATTTTACACTGAGTTTGGTTGTGTATCCCCGCCCTGATATTATTTTACACTAGGGATGGTTGTGTGTCTGCCCACCCTCATGTAATTTTACACTCGGGATCATTGTGTATCTGCCACTCTGATGTTATTTTACACTCGGGTTGGTTGTGTATCTGCCCACCCTGATGTTATTTTACACTCGGGTTGGTTGTGTATCTGCCCACCCTGATGTTACTTTACACTCTGGTTTGTTGATTGTGTATCTGCCCACCCTGATGTT
The DNA here is from genome assembly GCA_026770705.1 of Isurus oxyrinchus. NCBI lineage: Eukaryota > Metazoa > Chordata > Chondrichthyes > Lamniformes > Lamnidae > Isurus > Isurus oxyrinchus. Next base: position 564,881 of record JANJGN010000247.1, on the reverse strand, counting down.
ATTTTACACTCGGGTTGATTGTCTATCTGCCCTCCTTGATGTTATTTTACACTCGGGTTGATTTTGTATCTGCCCATCCTGATGTTATTTTACACTTGGGTTGGTTGTGTATCTGCCCGCCCTCATGTTATTTTACACTCGGGTTGGTTGAGTGTCTGTCCACCCTGATGTTATTTTACTCTCGGGTTGGTTGTGTATCTGCCCAACCTGATGTTATTTTACACTCAGAATGCTTGTGTATCTGCCCACCCTGATGTTATTTTACACTCGGGTTGGTTGTGTCTCTTCCCACCCTGATGTTATTTTACACTCGGGTTGATTGTGTATCTGCCCATCCTGATGTTATTTTACACTTGGGTTGGTTGTGTATCTGCCCACCCTCATGTTATTTTACACTCGGGTTGGTTGAGTGTCTGCCCACCCTGATGTTATTTTACACTCGGGTTGATTGTGTATCTGCCCACCCTGATGTTATTTTCCACTCGCATGGGTTGGTTGTGTATCTGCCACTCTGATGTTATTTTACACTCGGGTTGGTTGTGTATCTGCCCACCCTGATGTTATTTTACACTCGGGTTGGTTGTGTATCTGCCCACCCTGATGTAATTTTGCACTCTGGTTTGTTGATTGTGTATCTGCCCACCCTGATGTTATTTTACACTCAGAATGCTTGTGTATCTGCCCACCCTGATGTTATTTTACACTCGCGTTGGTTGTGTATCTTCCCACCCTGATGTTATTTTACACTCGCTCGGGTTGGTTGTCTATCTGCCCACCCTGATGTTATTTTACACTCGCTCGGGTTGGTTGTGTATCTGCCCACCCTGACGTTATTTTACACTCTGGTAGGTTGTGTGTCTGCCCACACTGATGTTATGTTACACTCGGGTTGGGTGTGTATGTGCCCTCCCTGATGTTATTTTACACTCGCTCTGGTTGGTTGTGTACCTGCCCACCCTGATGTTATTTTACCCTCGCTCGGGTTGGTTGTGTTTCTGCCCACCCTGATGTTATTTTACACTCGCTCGAGTTGGTTTTGTATCTTCCCACCCTGATGTTATTTTACACTCGCTCAGGTTGGTTGTGTGTCTGCCCACCCTGATGTTATTTTACACTCACTCGGGTTGGTAGTGTATCTGCGCAACCTGATGTTATTTTACACTCACTAGGTTTGGTTGTGTATCTGCGCAACCTGATGTTATTTTACACTCGCTCAGGTTGCTTGTGTATATGCCCACCCTGATGTTATTTTACACTCGCTCGGGTTGGTAGTGTATCTGCCCACCCTGATGTTATTTTACACTTGGGTTGTTTGAGTGTCTGCCCACCCTGATGTTATTTTACACTCGCTCGGGTTGGTTGTGTATCTGGCCACCCTGATGTTATTTTACACGCGCTCGGGTTGGTTGTGTGTCTGCCCACCCTGATGTTATTTTACACTCGGGATGGTTGTGTGTCTGCCCACACTGATGTTATTTTACACTCGTGATGGTTGTGTGCCTGCCCACCCTGATGTTATTTTACACTGAGTTTGGTTGTGTATCTGCCCACCCTGATGTTATTTTACACTAGGGATGGTTGTGTGACTGCACACCCTCATGTAATTTTACACTCGGGATGGTTGTGTATCTGCCCACCCTGATGTAATTTTACACTCGCTCGGGTTGATTGTGTATCTGCCCACCCTGATGTTATTTTACACTCGGGTTGATTTTGTATCTGCCCACCCTGATGTTATTTTCCACTCGCATGGGTTGGTTGTGTATCTGCCCACCCTGATGTTATTTTACACTCGGGTTGGTTGAGTATCTGCCCACCCTGATGTTATTTTACACTAGGGTTGGTTGTGTATCTGCCCACACTGATGTTATTTTACACTCTGGTTTGTTGATTGTGTATCTTCCCACCCTGATGTTATTTTACACACGGGTTGATTGTGTATCTGCCCACCCTGATGTTATTTTACACTCGGGTTGATTGTGTATCTGCCCACCCTGATGTTATTTTACACTTGGGTTGGTTGTGTATCTGCCCGCCCTCATGTTATTTTACACTCGGGTTGGTTGAACGTCTGCCCGCCCTCATGTTGTTTTGCACTCGGGTTGGTTGTGCATCTGCCCACCCTGATGTTATTTTACTCTCAGGTTGGTTGTGTATCTGCCCACCCTGATGTTATTTTACACTCGGGTTGGTTGTGTGTCTCTCCACCCTGATGTTATTTTACACACGCTCGGGTTGGTTGTGTATCTGCCCACCCTAATGTTATTTTACACTCGCTCATGTTGGTTGTGTATCTGCCCACCCTGATGTTATTTTGCACTCGCTCGGGTTGGTTGTGTGTCTGCCCACCCTGATGTTATTTTACACTCGGGTTGATTGTGTATCTGCCCACCCTGATGTTATTTTCCACTCGCATGGGTTGGTTGTGTATCTGCCACTCTGATGTTATTTTACACTCGGGTTGGTTGTGTATCTGCCCACCCTGATGTTATTTTACACTCGGGTTGGTTGTGTATCTGCCCACCCTGATGTAATTTTGCACTCTGGTTTGTTGATTGTGTATCTGCCCACCCTGATGTTATTTTACACTCAGAATGCTTGTGTATCTGCCCACCCTGATGTTATTTTACACTCGCGTTGGTTGTGTATCTTCCCACCCTGATGTTATTTTACACTCGCTCGGGTTGGTTGTCTATCTGCCCACCCTGATGTTATTTTACACTCGCTCGGGTTGGTTGTGTATCTGCCCACCCTGACGTTATTTTACACTCTGGTAGGTTGTGTGTCTGCCCACACTGATGTTATGTTACACTCGGGTTGGGTGTGTATGTGCCCTCCCTGATGTTATTTTACACTCGCTCTGGTTGGTTGTGTACCTGCCCACCCTGATGTTATTTTACCCTCGCTCGGGTTGGTTGTGTTTCTGCCCACCCTGATGTTATTTTACACTCGCTCGAGTTGGTTTTGTATCTTCCCACCCTGATGTTATTTTACACTCGCTCAGGTTGGTTGTGTGTCTGCCCACCCTGATGTTATTTTACACTCACTCGGGTTGGTAGTGTATCTGCGCAACCTGATGTTATTTTACACTCACTAGGTTTGGTTGTGTATCTGCGCAACCTGATGTTATTTTACACTCGCTCAGGTTGCTTGTGTATATGCCCACCCTGATGTTATTTTACACTCGCTCGGGTTGGTAGTGTATCTGCCCACCCTGATGTTATTTTACACTTGGGTTGTTTGAGTGTCTGCCCACCCTGATGTTATTTTACACTCGCTCGGGTTGGTTGTGTATCTGGCCACCCTGATGTTATTTTACACGCGCTCGGGTTGGTTGTGTGTCTGCCCACCCTGATGTTATTTTACACTCGGGATGGTTGTGTGTCTGCCCACACTGATGTTATTTTACACTCGTGATGGTTGTGTGCCTGCCCACCCTGATGTTATTTTACACTGAGTTTGGTTGTGTATCTGCCCACCCTGATGTTATTTTACACTAGGGATGGTTGTGTGACTGCACACCCTCATGTAATTTTACACTCGGGATGGTTGTGTATCTGCCCACCCTGATGTAATTTTACACTCGCTCGGGTTGATTGTGTATCTGCCCACCCTGATGTTATTTTACACTCGGGTTGATTTTGTATCTGCCCACCCTGATGTTATTTTCCACTCGCATGGGTTGGTTGTGTATCTGCCCACCCTGATGTTATTTTACACTCGGGTTGGTTGAGTATCTGCCCACCCTGATGTTATTTTACACTAGGGTTGGTTGTGTATCTGCCCACACTGATGTTATTTTACACTCTGGTTTGTTGATTGTGTATCTTCCCACCCTGATGTTATTTTACACACGGGTTGATTGTGTATCTGCCCACCCTGATGTTATTTTACACTCGGGTTGATTGTGTATCTGCCCACCCTGATGTTATTTTACACTTGGGTTGGTTGTGTATCTGCCCGCCCTCATGTTATTTTACACTCGGGTTGGTTGAACGTCTGCCCGCCCTCATGTTGTTTTGCACTCGGGTTGGTTGTGCATCTGCCCACCCTGATGTTATTTTACTCTCAGGTTGGTTGTGTATCTGCCCACCCTGATGTTATTTTACACTCGGGTTGGTTGTGTGTCTCTCCACCCTGATGTTATTTTACACACGCTCGGGTTGGTTGTGTATCTGCCCACCCTAATGTTATTTTACACTCGCTCATGTTGGTTGTGTATCTGCCCACCCTGATGTTATTTTGCACTCGCTCGGGTTGGTTGTGTGTCTGCCCACCCTGATGTTATTTTACACTCGGGATGGTTGTGTGTCTGCCCACCCTGATGTGATTTAACACTCAGGATGGTTGTGTGTCTGCCCACCCTGATGTTATTTTACACTGAGTTTGGTTGTGTATCTGCCCGCCCTGATATTATTTTACACTAGGGATGGTTGTGTGTCTGCCCACCCTCATGTAATTTTACACTCGGGATGGTTGTGTATCTGCCACTCTGATGTTATTTTACACTCGGGTTGGTTGTGTATCTGCCCACCCTGATGTTATTTTACACTCGGGTTGGTTGTGTATCTGCCCACCCTGATGTTACTTTACACTCTGGTTTGTTGATTGTGTATCTGCCCACCCTGATGTTATTTTACACTCGGGTTGATTGTCTATCTGCCCACCTTGATGTTATTTTACACTCGGGTTGATTGTGTATCTGCCCATCCTGATGTTATTTTACACTTGGGTTGGTTGTGTATCTGCCCACCCTCATGTTATTTTACACTCGGGTTGGATGAGTGTCTGCTCACCCTGATGTTATTTTACTCTCGGGTTGGTTGTGTAGCTGCCCAACCTGATGTTATTTTACACTCAGAATGCTTGTATATCTGCCCACCCTGATGTTATTTTACACTCGGGTTGGTTGTGTATCTTCCCACCCTGATGTTATTTTACACTCGGGTTGATTGTGTATCTGCCCATCCTGATGTTATTTTACACTTGGGTTGGTTGTGTATCTGCCCACCCTCATGTTATTTTACACTCAGGTTGGTTGAGTGTCTGCCCACCCTGATGTTATTTTACACTCGGGTTGATTGTGTATCTGCCCACCCTGATGTTATTTTCCACTCGCATGGGTTGGTTGTGTATCTGCCACTCTGATGTTATTTTACACTCGGGTTGGTTGTGTATCTGCCCACCCTGATGTTATTTTACACTCGGGTTGGTTGTGTATCTGCCCACCCTGATGTAATTTTACACTCTGGTTTGTTGATTGTGTATCTGCCCACCCTGATGTTATTTTACACTCAGAATGCTTGTGTATCTGCCCACCCTGATGTTATTTTACACTCGGGTTGGTTGTGTATCTTCCCACCCTGATGTTATTTTACACTCGCTCGGGTTGGTTGTCTATCTGCCCACCCTGATGTTATTTTACACTCGCTCGGGTTGGTTGTGTATCTGCCCACCCTGACGTTATTTTACACTCTGGTTGGTTGTCTGTCTGCCCACACTGACGTTATCTTACACTCGGGTTGGGTGTGCATCTGCACTCCCTGATGTTATTTTACACGCGCTCTGCTTGGTTGTGTACCTGCCCTCCCTGATGTTATTTTACACTCGCTCAGGTTGGTTGTGTGTCTGCCCACACTGATGTTATTTTACTCTCACTCGGGTTGGTAGTGTATCTGCGCAACCTGATGTTATTTTACACTCACTAGGTTTGGTTGTGTATCTGCGCAACCTGATGTTATTTTACACTCGCTCAGGTTGGTTGTGTATATGCCCACCCTGATGTTATTTTACACTCGCTCGGGTTGGTAGTGTATCTGCCCACCCTGATGTTATTTTACACTTGGGTTGTTTGAGTGTCTGCCCACCCTGATGTTATTTTACACTCGCTCGGGTTGGTTGTGTATCTGCCCGCCCTCATGTTATTTTACACTCGGGTTGGTTGAACGTCTGCCCACCCTCATGTTGTTTTACACTCGGGTTGGTTGTGCATCTGCCCACCCTGATGTTATTTTACACTAGGGTTGGTTGTGTATCTGCCCACACTGATGTTATTTTACACTCTGGTTTGTTGATTGTGTATCTTCCCACCCTGATGTTATTTTACACTCGGGTTGATTGTGTATCTGCCCACCCTGATGTTATTTTACACTCGGGTTGATTGTGTATCTGCCCACCCTGATGTTACTTTACACTTGGGTTGGTTGTGTATCTGCCCGCCCTCATGTTATTTTACACTCGGGTTGGTTGAACGTCTGCCCACCCTCATGTTGTTTTAGACTCGGGTTGGTTGTGCATCTGCCCACCCTGATGTTATTTTACACTCGGGTTGGTTGTGTGTCTCTCCACCCTGATGTTATTTTACACTCGCTCGGGTTGGTTGTGTATCTGCCCACCCTAATGTTATTTTACACTCGCTCATGTTGGTTGTGTATCTGCCCACCCTGATGTTATTTTACACTCGCTCAGGTTGGTTGTGTGTCTGCCCACCCTGATGTTATTTTACACTCGCTCGGGTTGGTAGTGTATCTGCCCACCCTGATGTTATTTTAAACTTGGGTTGTTTGAGTGTCTGCCCACCCTGATGTTATTTTACACTCGCTCGGGTTGGTTGTGTATCGGCCCGCCCTCATGTTATTTTACACTCGGGTTGGTTGAACGTCTGCCCGCCCTCATGTTGTTTTACACTCGGGTTGGTTGTGCATCTGCCCACCCTGATGTTATTTTACTCTCAGGTTGGTTGTGTATCTGCCCACCCTGATGTTATTTTACACTCGGGTTGGTTGTGTGTCTCTCCGCCCTGATGTTATTTTACACTCGCTCGGGTTGGTTGTGTATCTGCCCATCCTAATGTTATTTTACACTCGCTCATGTTGGTTGTGTATCTGCCCACCCTGATGTTATTTTACACTCGCTCGGGTTGGTTGTGTGTCTGCCCACCCGGATGTTATTTTACACTCGGGATGGTTGTGTGTCTGCCCACCCTGATGTGATTTCACACTCGGGTTGGTTGTCTATCTGCCCACCCTGATGTTATTTTACACTCGGGTTGGTTGTGTATCTGCCCACCCTGATGTTATTTTACACTCGGGCTGGTTGTGTACCTGCAGACCCTGATGTTATTTTTCACTCGGGTTGGTTGTGTATCTGCCACTCTGATGTTATTTTGCACTCGGGTCGGTTGTGTATCTGCCCACTCTGATGTTATTTTACACTCGGGTCGGTTGTGTATCTGCCCACCCTGATGTTATTTTACACTCGCTCGAGTTGATTGTGTATCTGCCCACCCTGATGTTATTTTACACTCGGGTTGATTTTGTATCTGCCCACCTTGATGTTATTTTCCACTCGCATGGGTTGGTTGTGTATCTGCCCACCCTGATGTTATTTTACACTCGGGTTGGTTGTGTATCTGCCCACCCTGATGTTATTTTACACTAGGGTTGGTTGTGTATCTGCCCACACTGATGTTATTTTACACTCTGGTTTGTTGATTGTGTATCTTCCCACCCTGATGTTATTTTACACTCGGGTTGATTGTGTATCTGCCCACCCTGATGTTATTTTACACTCGGGTTGATTGTGTATCTGCCCACCCTGATGTTATTTTACACTTGGGTTGGTTGTGTATCTGCCTGCCCTCATGTTATTTTACACTCGGGTTGGTTGAACGTCTGCCCGCCCTCATGTTGTTTTACACTCGGGTTGGTTGTGCATCTGCCCACCCTGATGTTATTTTACTCTCAGGTTGGTTGTGTATCTGCCCACCCTGATGTTATTTTACACTCGGGTTGGTTGTGTGTCTCTCCACCCTGATGTTATTTTACACTCGCTCGGGTTGGTTGTGTATCTGCCCACCCTAATGTTATTTTACACTCGCTCATGTTGGTTGTGTATCTGCCCACCCTGATGTTATTTTACACTCGCTCGGGTTGGTTGTGTGTCTGCCCACCCTGATGTTATTTTACACTCGGGATGGTTGTGTGTCTGCCCACCCTGATGTGATTTAACACTCGGGATGGTTGTGTGTCTGCCCACCCTGATGTTATTTTACACTGAGTTTGGTTGTGTATCCCCGCCCTGATATTATTTTACACTAGGGATGGTTGTGTGTCTGCCCACCCTCATGTAATTTTACACTCGGGATCATTGTGTATCTGCCACTCTGATGTTATTTTACACTCGGGTTGGTTGTGTATCTGCCCACCCTGATGTTATTTTACACTCGGGTTGGTTGTGTATCTGCCCACCCTGATGTTACTTTACACTCTGGTTTGTTGATTGTGTATCTGCCCACCCTGATGTTATTTTACACTCGGGTTGATTGTCTATCTGCCCTCCTTGATGTTATTTTACACTCGGGTTGATTTTGTATCTGCCCATCCTGATGTTATTTTACACTTGGGTTGGTTGTGTATCTGCCCGCCCTCATGTTATTTTACACTCGGGTTGGTTGAGTGTCTGTCCACCCTGATGTTATTTTACTCTCGGGTTGGTTGTGTATCTGCCCAACCTGATGTTATTTTACACTCAGAATGCTTGTGTATCTGCCCACCCTGATGTTATTTTACACTCGGGTTGGTTGTGTCTCTTCCCACCCTGATGTTATTTTACACTCGGGTTGATTGTGTATCTGCCCATCCTGATGTTATTTTACACTTGGGTTGGTTGTGTATCTGCCCACCCTCATGTTATTTTACACTCGGGTTGGTTGAGTGTCTGCCCACCCTGATGTTATTTTACACTCGGGTTGATTGTGTATCTGCCCACCCTGATGTTATTTTCCACTCGCATGGGTTGGTTGTGTATCTGCCACTCTGATGTTATTTTACACTCGGGTTGGTTGTGTATCTGCCCACCCTGATGTTATTTTACACTCGGGTTGGTTGTGTATCTGCCCACCCTGATGTAATTTTGCACTCTGGTTTGTTGATTGTGTATCTGCCCACCCTGATGTTATTTTACACTCAGAATGCTTGTGTATCTGCCCACCCTGATGTTATTTTACACTCGCGTTGGTTGTGTATCTTCCCACCCTGATGTTATTTTACACTCGCTCGGGTTGGTTGTCTATCTGCCCACCCTGATGTTATTTTACACTCGCTCGGGTTGGTTGTGTATCTGCCCACCCTGACGTTATTTTACACTCTGGTAGGTTGTGTGTCTGCCCACACTGATGTTATGTTACACTCGGGTTGGGTGTGTATGTGCCCTCCCTGATGTTATTTTACACTCGCTCTGGTTGGTTGTGTACCTGCCCACCCTGATGTTATTTTACCCTCGCTCGGGTTGGTTGTGTTTCTGCCCACCCTGATGTTATTTTACACTCGCTCGAGTTGGTTTTGTATCTTCCCACCCTGATGTTATTTTACACTCGCTCAGGTTGGTTGTGTGTCTGCCCACCCTGATGTTATTTTACACTCACTCGGGTTGGTAGTGTATCTGCGCAACCTGATGTTATTTTACACTCACTAGGTTTGGTTGTGTATCTGCGCAACCTGATGTTATTTTACACTCGCTCAGGTTGCTTGTGTATATGCCCACCCTGATGTTATTTTACACTCGCTCGGGTTGGTAGTGTATCTGCCCACCCTGATGTTATTTTACACTTGGGTTGTTTGAGTGTCTGCCCACCCTGATGTTATTTTACACTCGCTCGGGTTGGTTGTGTATCTGGCCACCCTGATGTTATTTTACACGCGCTCGGGTTGGTTGTGTGTCTGCCCACCCTGATGTTATTTTACACTCGGGATGGTTGTGTGTCTGCCCACACTGATGTTATTTTACACTCGTGATGGTTGTGTGCCTGCCCACCCTGATGTTATTTTACACTGAGTTTGGTTGTGTATCTGCCCACCCTGATGTTATTTTACACTAGGGATGGTTGTGTGACTGCACACCCTCATGTAATTTTACACTCGGGATGGTTGTGTATCTGCCCACCCTGATGTAATTTTACACTCGCTCGGGTTGATTGTGTATCTGCCCACCCTGATGTTATTTTACACTCGGGTTGATTTTGTATCTGCCCACCCTGATGTTATTTTCCACTCGCATGGGTTGGTTGTGTATCTGCCCACCCTGATGTTATTTTACACTCGGGTTGGTTGAGTATCTGCCCACCCTGATGTTATTTTACACTAGGGTTGGTTGTGTATCTGCCCACACTGATGTTATTTTACACTCTGGTTTGTTGATTGTGTATCTTCCCACCCTGATGTTATTTTACACACGGGTTGATTGTGTATCTGCCCACCCTGATGTTATTTTACACTCGGGTTGATTGTGTATCTGCCCACCCTGATGTTATTTTACACTTGGGTTGGTTGTGTATCTGCCCGCCCTCATGTTATTTTACACTCGGGTTGGTTGAACGTCTGCCCGCCCTCATGTTGTTTTGCACTCGGGTTGGTTGTGCATCTGCCCACCCTGATGTTATTTTACTCTCAGGTTGGTTGTGTATCTGCCCACCCTGATGTTATTTTACACTCGGGTTGGTTGTGTGTCTCTCCACCCTGATGTTATTTTACACACGCTCGGGTTGGTTGTGTATCTGCCCACCCTAATGTTATTTTACACTCGCTCATGTTGGTTGTGTATCTGCCCACCCTGATGTTATTTTGCACTCGCTCGGGTTGGTTGTGTGTCTGCCCACCCTGATGTTATTTTACACTCTGGTTGGTTGTCTGTCTGCCCACACTGACGTTATCTTACACTCGGGTTGGGTGTGTATCTGCACTCCCTGATGTTATTTTACACGCGCTCTGCTTGGTTGTGTACCTGCCCTCCCTGATGTTATTTTACACTCGCTCAGGTTGGTTGTGTGTCTGCCCACACTGATGTTATTTTACTCTCACTCGGGTTGGTAGTGTATCTGCGCAACCTGATGTTATTTTACACTCACTAGGTTTGGTTGTGTATCTGCGCAACCTGATGTTATTTTACACTCGCTCAGGTTGGTTGTGTATATGCCCACCCTGATGTTATTTTACACTCGCTCGGGTTGGTAGTGTATCTGCCCACCCTGATGTTATTTTACACTTGGGTTGTTTGAGTGTCTGCCCACCCTGATGTTATTTTACACTCGCTCGGGTTGGTTGTGTATCTGCCCGCCCTCATGTTATTTTACACTCGGGTTGGTTGAACGTCTGCCCACCCTCATGTTGTTTTACACTCGGGTTGGTTGTGCATCTGCCCACCCTGATGTTATTTTACACTAGGGTTGGTTGTGTATCTGCCCACACTGATGTTATTTTACACTCTGGTTTGTTGATTGTGTATCTTCCCACCCTGATGTTATTTTACACTCGGGTTGATTGTGTATCTGCCCACCCTGATGTTATTTTACACTCGGGTTGATTGTGTATCTGCCCACCCTGATGTTACTTTACACTTGGGTTGGTTGTGTATCTGCCCGCCCTCATGTTATTTTACACTCGGGTTGGTTGAACGTCTGCCCACCCTCATGTTGTTTTAGACTCGGGTTGGTTGTGCATCTGCCCACCCTGATGTTATTTTACACTCGGGTTGGTTGTGTGTCTCTCCACCCTGATGTTATTTTACACTCGCTCGGGTTGGTTGTGTATCTGCCCACCCTAATGTTATTTTACACTCGCTCATGTTGGTTGTGTATCTGCCCACCCTGATGTTATTTTACACTCGCTCAGGTTGGTTGTGTGTCTGCCCACCCTGATGTTATTTTACACTCGCTCGGGTTGGTAGTGTATCTGCCCACCCTGATGTTATTTTAAACTTGGGTTGTTTGAGTGTCTGCCCACCCTGATGTTATTTTACACTCGCTCGGGTTGGTTGTGTATCGGCCCGCCCTCATGTTATTTTACACTCGGGTTGGTTGAACGTCTGCCCGCCCTCATGTTGTTTTACACTCGGGTTGGTTGTGCATCTGCCCACCCTGATGTTATTTTACTCTCAGGTTGGTTGTGTATCTGCCCACCCTGATGTTATTTTACACTCGGGTTGGTTGTGTGTCTCTCCGCCCTGATGTTATTTTACACTCGCTCGGGTTGGTTGTGTATCTGCCCACCCTAATGTTATTTTACACTCGCTCATGTTGGTTGTGTATCTGCCCACCCTGATGTTATTTTACACTCGCTCGGGTTGGTTGTGTGTCTGCCCACCCGGATGTTATTTTACACTCGGGATGGTTGTGTGTCTGCCCACCCTGATGTGATTTCACACTCGGGTTGGTTGTCTATCTGCCCACCCTGATGTTATTTTACACTCGGGTTGGTTGTGTATCTGCCCACCCTGATGTTATTTTACACTCGGGCTGGTTGTGTACCTGCAGACCCTGATGTTATTTTTCACTCGGGTTGGTTGTGTATCTGCCACTCTGATGTTATTTTGCACTCGGGTCGGTTGTGTATCTGCCCACTCTGATGTTATTTTACACTCGGGTCGGTTGTGTATCTGCCCACCCTGATGTTATTTTACACTCTGGTTGGTTGTGTATCTGCCCACCCTGATGTAATTTTACACTCGCTTGGGTTGATTGTGTATCTGCCCACCCTGATGTTATTTTACACTCGTGTAGGATGTGTGTCTGCCCAACCTGATGTTATTTGACTCTTGGGATGGTTGTGTGTCTGCCCACCCTGATGTTATTTTACACTCACTCGGGTTGGTTGTGTATCTGCCCACCCTAATGTTATTTTACACTCGCTCATGTTGGTTGTGTACCTGCCCACCCTGATGTTATTTTACACTCGCTCGGGTTGGTTGTGTGTCTGCCCACCCTGATGTTATTTTACACTCGGGATGGTTGTGTGTCTGCCCACCCTGATGTGATTTAACACTCGGGATGGTTGTGTGTCTGCCCACCCTGATGTTATTTTACACTGAGTTTGGTTGTGTATCTGCCCGCCCTGATATTATTTTACACTATTGATGGTTGTGTGTCTGCCCACCCTCATGTAATGTTACACTCGGGATGGTTGTGTATCTGCCCACCCTGATGTGATTTTACACTCGGGTTGATTGTGTATCTGCCCACCCTGATGTTATTTTCCACTCGCACGGATTGGTTGTGTATCTGCCACTCTGATGTTATTTTGCACTCGGGTTGGTTGTCTATCTGCCCACCCTGATGTTATTTTACACTCGGGTTGGTTGTGTATCTGCCCACCCTGATGTTATTTTACACTCTGGTTTGTTGATTGTGTATCTGCCCACCCTGATGTTATTTTACACTCGGGATGGTTGTGTGCCTGCCCACCCTGATGTTATTTTACACCGAGTTTGGTTGTGTATCTGCCCACCCTGATGTTATTTTACACTAGGTATGGTTGTGTGACTGCCCACGCTCATGTAATTTTACACTCGGGTTGGTTGTGTGTCTCTCCACCCTGATGTTATTTTACACTCGCTCGGGTTGGTTGTGTATCTGCCCACCCTAATGTTATTTTACACTCGCTCATGTTGGTTGTGTATCTGCCCACCCTGATGTTATTTTACACTCGCTCGGGTTGGTTGTGTGTCTGCCCACCCTGATGTTATTTTACACTCGGGATGGTTGTGTGTCTGCCCACCCTGATGTGATTTAACACTCGGGATGGTTGTGTGTCTGCCCACCCTGATGTTATTTTACACTGAGTTTGGTTGTGTATCCCCGCCCTGATATTATTTTACACTAGGGATGGTTGTGTGTCTGCCCACCCTCATGTAATTTTACACTCGGGATCATTGTGTATCTGCCACTCTGATGTTATTTTACACTCGGGTTGGTTGTGTATCTGCCCACCCTGATGTTATTTTACACTCGGGTTGGTTGTGTATCTGCCCACCCTGATGTTACTTTACACTCTGGTTTGTTGATTGTGTATCTGCCCACCCTGATGTTATTTTACACTCGGGTTGATTGTCTATCTGCCCTCCTTGATGTTATTTTACACTCGGGTTGATTTTGTATCTGCCCATCCTGATGTTATTTTACACTTGGGTTGGTTGTGTATCTGCCCGCCCTCATGTTATTTTACACTCGGGTTGGTTGAGTGTCTGTCCACCCTGATGTTATTTTACTCTCGGGTTGGTTGTGTATCTGCCCAACCTGATGTTATTTTACACTCAGAATGCTTGTGTATCTGCCCACCCTGATGTTATTTTACACTCGGGTTGGTTGTGTCTCTTCCCACCCTGATGTTATTTTACACTCGGGTTGATTGTGTATCTGCCCATCCTGATGTTATTTTACACTTGGGTTGGTTGTGTATCTGCCCACCCTCATGTTATTTTACACTCGGGTTGGTTGAGTGTCTGCCCACCCTGATGTTATTTTACACTCGGGTTGATTGTGTATCTGCCCACCCTGATGTTATTTTCCACTCGCATGGGTTGGTTGTGTATCTGCCACTCTGATGTTATTTTACACTCGGGTTGGTTGTGTATCTGCCCACCCTGATGTTATTTTACACTCGGGTTGGTTGTGTATCTGCCCACCCTGATGTAATTTTGCACTCTGGTTTGTTGATTGTGTATCTGCCCACCCTGATGTTATTTTACACTCAGAATGCTTGTGTATCTGCCCACCCTGATGTTATTTTACACTCGCGTTGGTTGTGTATCTTCCCACCCTGATGTTATTTTACACTCGCTCGGGTTGGTTGTCTATCTGCCCACCCTGATGTTATTTTACACTCGCTCGGGTTGGTTGTGTATCTGCCCACCCTGACGTTATTTTACACTCTGGTAGGTTGTGTGTCTGCCCACACTGATGTTATGTTACACTCGGGTTGGGTGTGTATGTGCCCTCCCTGATGTTATTTTACACTCGCTCTGGTTGGTTGTGTACCTGCCCACCCTGATGTTATTTTACCCTCGCTCGGGTTGGTTGTGTTTCTGCCCACCCTGATGTTATTTTACACTCGCTCGAGTTGGTTTTGTATCTTCCCACCCTGATGTTATTTTACACTCGCTCAGGTTGGTTGTGTGTCTGCCCACCCTGATGTTATTTTACACTCACTCGGGTTGGTAGTGTATCTGCGCAACCTGATGTTATTTTACAATCACTAGGTTTGGTTGTGTATCTGCGCAACCTGATGTTATTTTACACTCGCTCAGGTTGCTTGTGTATATGCCCACCCTGATGTTATTTTACACTCGCTCGGGTTGGTAGTGTATCTGCCCACCCTGATGTTATTTTACACTTGGGTTGTTTGAGTGTCTGCCCACCCTGATGTTATTTTACACTCGCTCGGGTTGGTTGTGTATCTGGCCACCCTGATGTTATTTTACACGCGCTCGGGTTGGTTGTGTGTCTGCCCACCCTGATGTTATTTTACACTCGGGATGGTTGTGTGTCTGCCCACACTGATGTTATTTTACACTCGTGATGGTTGTGTGCCTGCCCACCCTGATGTTATTTTACACTGAGTTTGGTTGTGTATCTGCCCACCCTGATGTTATTTTACACTAGGGATGGTTGTGTGACTGCACACCCTCATGTAATTTTACACTCGGGATGGTTGTGTATCTGCCCACCCTGATGTAATTTTACACTCGCTCGGGTTGATTGTGTATCTGCCCACCCTGATGTTATTTTACACTCGGGTTGATTTTGTATCTGCCCACCCTGATGTTATTTTCCACTCGCATGGGTTGGTTGTGTATCTGCCCACCCTGATGTTATTTTACACTCGGGTTGGTTGAGTATCTGCCCACCCTGATGTTATTTTACACTAGGGTTGGTTGTGTATCTGCCCACACTGATGTTATTTTACACTCTGGTTTGTTGATTGTGTATCTTCCCACCCTGATGTTATTTTACACACGGGTTGATTGTGTATCTGCCCACCCTGATGTTATTTTACACTCGGGTTGATTGTGTATCTGCCCACCCTGATGTTATTTTACACTTGGGTTGGTTGTGTATCTGCCCGCCCTCATGTTATTTTACACTCGGGTTGGTTGAACGTCTGCCCGCCCTCATGTTGTTTTGCACTCGGGTTGGTTGTGCATCTGCCCACCCTGATGTTATTTTACTCTCAGGTTGGTTGTGTATCTGCCCACCCTGATGTTATTTTACACTCGGGTTGGTTGTGTGTCTCTCCACCCTGATGTTATTTTACACACGCTCGGGTTGGTTGTGTATCTGCCCACCCTAATGTTATTTTACACTCGCTCATGTTGGTTGTGTATCTGCCCACCCTGATGTTATTTTGCACTCGCTCGGGTTGGTTGTGTGTCTGCCCACCCTGATGTTATTTTACACTCGGGATGGTTGTGTGTCTGCCCACCCTGATGTGATTTAACACTCAGGATGGTTGTGTGTCTGCCCACCCTGATGTTATTTTACACTGAGTTTGGTTGTGTATCTGCCCGCCCTGATATTATTTTACACTAGGGATGGTTGTGTGTCTGCCCACCCTCATGTAATTTTACACTCGGGATGGTTGTGTATCTGCCACTCTGATGTTATTTTACACTCGGGTTGGTTGTGTATCTGCCCACCCTGATGTTATTTTACACTCGGGTTGGTTGTGTATCTGCCCACCCTGATGTTACTTTACACTCTGGTTTGTTGATTGTGTATCTGCCCACCCTGATGTTATTTTACACTCGGGTTGATTGTCTATCTGCCCACCTTGATGTTATTTTACACTCGGGTTGATTGTGTATCTGCCCATCCTGATGTTATTTTACACTTGGGTTGGTTGTGTATCTGCCCACCCTCATGTTATTTTACACTCGGTTTGGATGAGTGTCTGCTCACCCTGATGTTATTTTACTCTCGGGTTGGTTGTGTCTCTGCCCAACCTGATGTTATTTTACACTCAGAATGCTTGTATATCTGCCCACCCTGATGTTATTTTACACTCGGGTTGGTTGTGTATCTTCCCACCCTGATGTTATTTTACACTCGGGTTGATTGTGTATCTGCCCATCCTGATGTTATTTTACACTTGGGTTGGTTGTGTATCTGCCCACCCTCATGTTATTTTACACTCAGGTTGGTTGAGTGTCTGCCCACCCTGATGTTATTTTACACTCGGGTTGATTGTGTATCTGCCCACCCTGATGTTATTTTCCACTCGCATGGGTTGGTTGTGTATCTGCCACTCTGATGTTATTTTACACTCGGGTTGGTTGTGTATCTGCCCACCCTGATGTTATTTTACACTCGGGTTGGTTGTGTATCTGCCCACCCTGATGTAATTTTACACTCTGGTTTGTTGATTGTGTATCTGCCCACCCTGATGTTATTTTACACTCAGAATGCTTGTGTATCTGCCCACCCTGATGTTATTTTACACTCGGGTTGGTTGTGTATCTTCCCACCCTGATGTTATTTTATACTCGCTCGGGCTGGTTGTCTATCTGCCCACCCTGATGTTATTTTACACTCGCTCGGGTTGGTTGTGTATCTGCCCACCCTGACGTTATTTTACACTCTGGTTGGTTGTCTGTCTGCCCACACTGACGTTATCTTAAACTCGGGTTGGGTGTGTATCTGCACTCCCTGATGTTATTTTACACGCGCTCTGCTTGGTTGTGTACCTGCCCTCCCTGATGTTATTTTACACTCGCTCAGGTTGGTTGTGTGTCTGCCCACACTGATGTTATTTTACTCTCACTCGGGTTGGTAGTGTATCTGCGCAACCTGATGTTATTTTACACTCACTAGGTTTGGTTGTGTATCTGCGCAACCTGATGTTATTTTACACTCGCTCAGGTTGGTTGTGTATATGCCCACCCTGATGTTATTTTACACTCGCTCGGGTTGGTAGTGTATCTGCCCACCCTGATGTTATTTTACACTTGGGTTGTTTGAGTGTCTGCCCACCCTGATGTTATTTTACACTCGCTCGGGTTGGTTGTGTATCTGCCCGCCCTCATGTTATTTTACACTCGGGTTGGTTGAACGTCTGCCCACCCTCATGTTGTTTTACACTCGGGTTGGTTGTGCATCTGCCCACCCTGATGTTATTTTACACTAGGGTTGGTTGTGTATCTGCCCACACTGATGTTATTTTACACTCTGGTTTGTTGATTGTGTATCTTCCCACCCTGATGTTATTTTACACTCGGGTTGATTGTGTATCTGCCCACCCTGATGTTATTTTACACTCGGGTTGATTGTGTATCTGCCCACCCTGATGTTACTTTACACTTGGGTTGGTTGTGTATCTGCCCGCCCTCATGTTATTTTACACTCGGGTTGGTTGAACGTCTGCCCACCCTCATGTTGTTTTAGACTCGGGTTGGTTGTGCATCTGCCCACCCTGATGTTATTTTACACTCGGGTTGGTTGTGTGTCTCTCCACCCTGATGTTATTTTACACTCGCTCGGGTTGGTTGTGTATCTGCCCACCCTAATGTTATTTTACACTCGCTCATGTTGGTTGTGTATCTGCCCACCCTGATGTTATTTTACACTCGCTCAGGTTGGTTGTGTGTCTGCCCACCCTGATGTTATTTTACACTCGCTCGGGTTGGTAGTGTATCTGCCCACCCTGATGTTATTTTAAACTTGGGTTGTTTGAGTGTCTGCCCACCCTGATGTTATTTTACACTCGCTCGGGTTGGTTGTGTATCGGCCCGCCCTCATGTTATTTTACACTCGGGTTGGTTGAACGTCTGCCCGCCCTCATGTTGTTTTACACTCGGGTTGGTTGTGCATCTGCCCACCCTGATGTTATTTTACTCTCAGGTTGGTTGTGTATCTGCCCACCCTGATGTTATTTTACACTCGGGTTGGTTGTGTGTCTCTCCGCCCTGATGTTATTTTACACTCGCTCGGGTTGGTTGTGTATCTGCCCACCCTAATGTTATTTTACACTCGCTCATGTTGGTTGTGTATCTGCCCACCCTGATGTTATTTTACACTCGCTCGGGTTGGTTGTGTGTCTGCCCACCCGGATGTTATTTTACACTCGGGATGGTTGTGTGTCTGCCCACCCTGATGTGATTTCACACTCGGGTTGGTTGTCTATCTGCCCACCCTGATGTTATTTTACACTCGGGTTGGTTGTGTATCTGCCCACCCTGATGTTATTTTACACTCGGGCTGGTTGTGTACCTGCAGACCCTGATGTTATTTTTCACTCGGGTTGGTTGTGTATCTGCCACTCTGATGTTATTTTGCACTCGGGTCGGTTGTGTATCTGCCCACTCTGATGTTATTTTACACTCGGGTCGGTTGTGTATCTGCCCACCCTGATGTTATTTTACACTCTGGTTGGTTGTGTATCTGCCCACCCTGATGTAATTTTACACTCGCTTGGGTTGATTGTGTATCTGCCCACCCTGATGTTATTTTACACTCGTGTAGGATGTGTGTCTGCCCAACCTGATGTTATTTGACTCTTGGGATGGTTGTGTGTCTGCCCACCCTGATGTTATTTTACACTCACTCGGGTTGGTTGTGTATCTGCCCACCCTAATGTTATTTTACACTCGCTCATGTTGGTTGTATACCTGCCTACCCTGATGTTATTTTACACTCGCTCGGGTTGGTTGTGTGTCTGCCCACCCTGATGTTATTTTACACTCGGGATGGTTGTGTGTCTGCCCACCCTGATGTGATTTAACACTCGGGATGGTTGTGTGTCTGCCCACCCTGATGTTATTTTACACTGAGTTTGGTTGTGTATCTGCCCGCCCTGATATTATTTTACACTATTGATGGTTGTGTGTCTGCCCACCCTCATGTAATGTTACACTCGGGATGGTTGTGTATCTGCCCACCCTGATGTGATTTTACACTCGGGTTGATTGTGTATCTGCCCACCCTGATGTTATTTTCCACTCGCACGGATTGGTTGTGTATCTGCCACTCTGATGTTATTTTGCACTCGGGTTGGTTGTCTATCTGCCCACCCTGATGTTATTTTACACTCGGGTTGGTTGTGTATCTGCCCACCCTGATGTTATTTTACACTCTGGTTTGTTGATTGTGTATCTGCCCACCCTGATGTTATTTTACACTCGGGATGGTTGTGTGCCTGCCCACCCTGATGTTATTTTACACCGAGTTTGGTTGTGTATCTGCCCACCCTGATGTTATTTTACACTAGGTATGGTTGTGTGACTGCCCACGCTCATGTAATTTTACACTCGGGTTGGTTGAGTTTCTGCCCACCCTGATGTTATTTAACACTCGGGTTCGTTGTGCATCTGCCCACCCTGATGTTATTTTACTCTCGGGTTGGTTGTGTATCTGCCCAACCTGATGTTATTTTACACTCAGAATGCTTGTGTATCTGCCCAACCTGATGTTATTTTACACTCGGGTTGGTTGTGTGTCTCTCCACCCTGACGTTAATTTACCCTCGCTCGGGTTGGTTGTGTATCTGCCCACCCTAATGTTATTTTACACTCGCTCATGTTGGTTGTGTATCTGCCCACCCTGATGTTATTTTACACTCGCTCGGGTTGGTTGTTGTCTGCCCACCCTGATGTTATTTTACACTCGGTGTGGTTGTGTGTCTGCCCACCCTGATGTGATTTAACACTCGGGATGGTTGTGTGTCTGCCCACCCTGATGTTATTTTACAGTGAGTTTGGTTGTGTATCTGCCCGCCCTGATATTATTTTACACTAGGGATGGTTGTGTGTCTGCCCACCCTCATGTAATTTTACACTCGGGATGGTTGTGTATCTGCCCACCCTGATGTAATTTTACACTCGCTTGGGATGATTGTGTATCTCCCCACCCTGATGTTATTTTACACTCGGGTTGATTGTGTATCTGCCCACCCTGATGTTATTTTACACTCGCACGGGTTGGTTGTGTATCTGCCACTCTGATGTTATTTTACACTCGGGTTGGTTGTGTATCTGCCGACCCTGATGTTATTTTACACTCGGGTTGGTTGTGTATCTGCCCACCCTGATGTTACTTTACACTCTGGTTTGTTGATTGTGTATCTGCCCACCCTGATGTTATTTTACACTCGGGATGGTTGTGTATCCACCCACCCTGATGTTATTTTACACTCGCTCGGGTTGGTTGTGTGTCTGCCCACCCTGACGTTATTTTACACTCGGGTTGGTTGTGTATCTGCCCACCCAGATGTAATTTTACACTTGCTTGGGTTGATTGTGTATCTGCCCAGCCTGATGTAATTTTACACTTGCTCGGGTTGATTGTGTATCTGCCCACCCTGATGTTATTTTACACTCGGGTTGATTGTGTATCTGCCCACCCTGATGTTATTTTCCACTCGCACGGGTTTGTTGTGTACCTGCCCACCCTGATGTTATTTTACACTCGGGTTGGTTGTGTATCTGCCCACCCTGATGTAATTTCACACTCGGGTTGGTTGTGTATCTGCCCACCCTGATGTTATTTTACACTCTGGTTGGTTGTGTATCTGCCCACCCTGATGTTATTTTACACTCGGGCTGGTTGTGTACCTGCCCACCCTGATGTTATTTTTCACTCGGGTTGGTTGTGTTTCTGCCCAACCTGATGTTATTTTGCACTCGGGTCGGTTGTGTATCTGCCCACTCTGATGTTATTTTACACTCGGGTCGGTTGTGTATCTGCCCACCCTGATGTTATTTTACACTCTGGTTGGTTGTGTATCTGCCCACCCTGATGTAATTTTACACTCGCTTGGGTTGATTGTGTGTCTGCCCACCCTGATGTTATTTTACACTCGTGTTGGATGTGTGTCTGCCCAACCTGATGTTATTTGACTCTTGGGATGGTTGTGTGTCTGCCCACCCTGATGTTATTTTACACTCGCTCGGGTTGGTTGTGTATCTGCCCACCCTAATGTTATTTTACACTCGCTCCTGTTGGTTGTGTACCTGCCCACCCTGATGTTATTTTACACTCGCTCGGGTTGGTTTTGTGTCTGCCCACCCTGATGTTATTTTACGCTCGGGATGGTTGTGTGTCTGCCCACCCTGATGTGATTTAACACTCGGGATGGTTGTGTGTCTGCCCACCCTGATGTTATTTTACACTGAGTTTGGTTGTGTATCTGCCCGCCCTGATATTATTTTACACTAGGGATGGTTGTGTGTCTGCCCATCCTCATGTAATGTTACAATCGGGATGGTTGTGTATCTGCCCACCCTGATGTAATTTTACACTCGCTTGGGTTGATTGTGTATCTGCCCACCCTGATGTTATTTTACACTCGGGTTGATTGTGTATCTGCCCACCCTGATGTTATTTTCCACTCGCACGGGTTGGTTGTGTATCTGCCACTCTGATGTTATTTTACACTCGGGTTGGTTGTCTATCTGCCCACCCTGATGTTATTTTACACTCGGGTTGGTTGTGTATCTGCCCACCCTGATGTTATTTTACACTCTGGTTTGTTGATTGTGTATCTGCCCACCCTGATGTTATTTTACACTCGGGATGGTTGTGTGCCTGCCCACCCTGATGTTATTTTACACCGAGTTTGGTTGTGTATCTGCCCACCCTGATGTTATTTTACACTAGGGATGGTTGTGTGACTGCCCACCCTCATGTAATTTTACACTGGGGTTGGTTGAGTGTCTGCCCACCCTGATGTTATTTTACACTCGGGTTCGTTGTGCATCTGCCCACCCTGATGTTATTTTACTCTCGGGATGGTTGTGTATCTGCCCAACCTGATGTTATTTTACACTCAGAATGCTTGTGTATCTGCCCACCCTGATGTTATTTTACACTCGGGTTGGTTGTGTATCTTCCCACCCTGATGTTATTTTACACTCGCTCGGGTTGGTTGTCTATCTGCCCACCCTGATGTTATTTTACACTCGCTCGGGTTGGTTGTGTATCTGCCCACCCTGACGTTATTTTACACTCTGGTAGGTTGTGTGTCTGCCCACACTGATGTTATCTTACACTCGGGTTGGGTGTGTATCTGCCCTCCCTGATGTTATTTTACACTCGCTCTGGTTGGTTGTGTACCTGCCCACCCTGATGTTATTTTACACTCGCTCGGGTTGGTTGTGTTTCTGCCCACCCTGATGTTATTTTACGCTAGCTCGAGTTGGTTTTGTATCTTCCCACCCTGATGTTATTTTACACTCGCTCAGGTTGGTTGTGTGTCTGCCCACCCTGATGTTATTTTACACTCACTCGGGTTGGTAGTGTATCTGCGCAACCTGATGTTATTTTACACTCACTAGGTTTGGTTGTGTATCTGCGCAACCTGATGTTATTTTACACTCGCTCAGGTTGGTTGTGTATATGCCCACCCTTATGTTATTTTACACTCGCTCGGGTTGGTAGTGTATCTGCCCACCCTGATGTTATTTTACACTTGGGTTGTTTGAGTGTCTGCTCACCCTGATGTTATTTTACACTCGCTCGGGTTGGTTGTGTATCTTCCCACCCTGATGTTATTTTACACTCGCTCGGGTCGTTTGTCTATCTTCCCACCCTGAAGTTATTTTTCACTCGCTCGGGTTGGTTGCGTATCTGCCCACCCTGACGTTATTTTACACTCTGGTAGGTTGTGTGTCTGCCCACACTGATGTTATCTTACACTCGGGTTGGGTGTGTATCTGCCCTCCCTGATGTTATTTTACACTCGCTCTGGTTGGTTGTGTACCTGCCCACCCTGATGTTATTTTACACTCGCTCGGGTTGGTTGTGTTTCTGCCCACCCTGATGTTATTTTACACTCGCTCGAGTTGTTTTTGTATCTTCCCACCCTGATTTTATTTTACACTCGCTCAGGTTGGTTGTGTGTCTGCCCACCCTGATGTTATTTTACACTCACTTGGGTTGGTAGTGTATCTGCGCAACCTGATGTTATTTTACACTCACTAGGTTTGGTTGTGTATCTGCGCAGCCTGATGTTATTTTACACTCGCTCAGGTTGGTTGTGTATATGCCCACCCTGATGTTATTTTACACTCGCTCGGGTTGGTAGTGTATCTGCCCACCCTGATGTTATTTTACACTTGGGTTGTTTGAGTGTCTGCCCATTCTGATGTTATTTTACACTCGCTCGGGTTGGTTGTGTATCTGGCCACCCTGATGTTATTTTACACGCGCTCAGGTTGGTTGCGTGTCTGCCCACCCTGATGTTATTTTACACTCGGGATGGTTGTGTGTCTTCCCACACTGATGTTATTTTACACTCGGGATGGCTGTGTGCCTGCCCACCCTGATGTTATTTTACACTGAGTTTGGTTGTGCATCTGCCCACCCTGATGTTATTTTACACTAGGGATGGTTGTGTGACTGCCCACCCTCATGAAATTTTACACTCGGGATGGTTGTGTATCTGCCCACCCTGATGTTATTTTACACTCGGGTTGATTTTGTATCTGCCCACCCTGATGTTATTTTCCACTCGCATGGGTTGGTTGTGTATCTGCCCACCCTGATGTTATTATTCACTCGGGTTGGTTGTGTATCTGCCCACCCTGATGTTATTTTACACTAGGGTTGGTTGTGTATCTGCCCACACTGATGTTATTTTACACTCGCTCGGGTTGGTTGTGTGTCTGCCCACCCTGACGTTATTTTACACTCGGGTTGGTTGTGTATCTGCCCACGCAGATGTAATTTTACATTTGCTTGGGTTGATTGTGTATCTGCCCAGCCTGATGTAATTTTACACTTGCTCGGGTTGATTGTGTATCTGCCCACCCTGATGTTATTTTACACTCGGGTTGATTGTGTATCTGCCGACCCTGATGTTATTTTCCACTCGCACGGGTTTGTTGTGTACCTGCCCACCCTGATGTTATTTTACACTCGGGTTGGTTGTGTATCTGCCCACCCTGATGTAATTTCACACTCGGGTTGGTTGTGTATCTGCCCACCCTGATGTTATTTTACACTCGGGTTGGTTGTGTATCTGCCCACCCTGATGTTATTTTACACTCGGGCTGGTTGTGTACCTGCCCACCCTGATGTTATCTTACACTCGGGAAGGTTGTGTTTCTGCCCAACCTGATGTTATTTTGCACTCGGGTCGGTTGTCTATCTGCCCACTCTGATGTTATTTTACACTCGGGTCGGTTGTGTATCTGCCCACCCTGATGTTATTTTACACTCTGGTTGGTTGTGTATCTGCCCACCCTGATGTAATTTTACACTCGCTTGGGTTGATTGTGTATCTGCCCACCCTGATGTTATTTTACACTCTTGTTGGATGTGTGTCTGCCCAACCTGATGTTATTTGACTCTTGGGATGGTTGTGTGTCTGCCCACCCTGATGTTATTTTACACTCGCTCGGGTTGGTTGTGTATCTGCCCACCCTAATGTTATTTTGCACTCGCTCATGTTGGTTGTATACCTGCCCACCCTGATGTTATTTTACACTCGCTCGGGTTGGTTTTGTGTCTGCCCACCCTGATGTTATTTTACACTCGGGATGGTTGTGTGTCTGCCCACCCTGATGTGATTTAACACTCGGGATGGTTGTGTGTCTGCCCACCCTGATGTTATTTTACACTGAGTTTGGTTGTGTATCTGCCCGCCCTGATATCATTTTACACAAGGGATGGTTGTGTGTCTGCCCACCCTCATGTAATTTTACACTCGGGATGGTTGTGCATCTGCCCACCCTGATGTAATTTTACACTCGCTCGGGTTGATTGTGTATCTGCCCACCCTGATGTTATTTTACACTCGGGTTGATTGTGTATCTGCCCACCCTGATGTTATTTTACACTCTGGTTTGTTGATTGTGTATCTGCCCACCCTAATGTTATTTTACACTCGGGATGGTTGTGTGCCTGCCCACCCTGATGTTATTTTACACCGAGTTTGGTTGTGTATCTGCCCACCCTGATGTTATTTTACACTAGGGATGGTTGTGTGACTGCCCACCCTCATGTAATTTTACACTCGGGTTGGTTGAGTGTCTGCCCACCCTGATGTTATTTTACACTCGGGTTCGTTGTGCATCTGCCCACCCTGATGTTATTTTACTCTCGGGATGGTTGTGTATCTGCCCAACCTGATGTTATTTTACACTCAGAATGCTTGTGTATCTGCCCACCCTGATGTTATTTTACACTCGGGTTGGTTGTGTATCTTCCCACCCTGATGTTATTTTACACTCGCTCGGGTTGGTTGTCTATCTGCCCACCCTGATGTTATTTTACACTCGCTCGGGTTGGTTGTGTATCTGCCCACCCTGACGTTATTTTACACTCTGGTAGGTTGTGTGTCTGCCCACACTGATGTTATCTTACACTCGGGTTGTGTGTGTATCTGCCCTCCCTGATGTTATTTTACACTCGCTCTGGTTGGTTGTGTACCTGCCCACCCTGATGGTATTTTACACTCGCTCGGGTTGGTTGTGTTTCTGCCCACCCTGATGTTATTTTACACTCGCTCGAGTTGGTTTTGTATCTTCCCACCCTGATGTTATTTTACACTCGCTCAGGTTGGTTGTGTGTCTGCCCACCCTGATGTTATTTTACACTCACTCGGGTTGGTAGTGTATCTGCGCAACCTGATGTTATTTTACACTCACTAGGTTTGGTTGTGTATCTGCGCAACCTGATGTTATTTTACACTCGCTCAGGTTGGTTGTGTATATGCCCACCCTGATGTTATTTTACACTCGCTCGGGTTGGTAGTGTATCTGCCCACCCTGATGTTATTTTACACTTGGGTTGCTTGAGTGTCTGCCCACCCTGATGTTATTTTACACTCGCTCGGGTTGGTTGTGTATCTTCCCACCCTGATGTTATTTTACACTCGCTCGTGTTGGTTGTCTATCTGCCCACCCTGATGTTATTTTACACTCGCTCGGGTTGGTTGTGTATCTGCCCACCCTGATGTAATTTTACACTCTGGTAGGTTGTGTGTCTGCCCACACTGATGTTATCTTACACTCGGGTTGGGTGTGTATCTGCCCTCCCTGATGTTATTTTACACTCGCTCTGGTTGGTTGTGTACCTGCCCACCCTGATGTTATTTTACACTCGCTCGGGTTGGTTGTGTTTCTGCCCACCCTGATGTTATTTTACACTCGCTCGAGTTGTTTTTGTATCTTCCCACCCTGATTTTATTTTACACTCGCTCAGGTTGGTTGTGTGTCTGCCCACCCTGATGTTATTTTACACTCACTTGGGTTGGTAGTGTATCTGCGCAACCTGATGTTATTTTACACTCACTAGGTTTGGTTGTGTATCTGCGCAGCCTGATGTTATTTTACACTCGCTCAGGTTGGTTGTGTATATGCCCACTCTGATGTTATTTTACACTCGCTCGGGTTGGTAGTGTATCTGCCCACCCTGATGTTATTTTACACTTGGGTTGTTTGAGTGTCTGCCCATTCTGATGTTATTTTACACTCGCTCGGGTTGGTTGTGTATCTGGCCACCCTGATGTTATTTTACACGCGCTCAGGTTGGTTGCGTGTCTGCCCACCCTGATGTTATTTTACACTCGGGATGGTTGTGTGTCTTCCCACACTGATGTTATTTTACACTCGGGATGGCTGTGTGCCTGCCCACCCTGATGTTATTTTACACTGAGTTTGGTTGTGCATCTGCCCACCCTGATGTTATTTTACACTAGGGATGGTTGTGTGACTGCCCACCCTCATGTAATTTTACACTCGGGATGGTTGTGTATCTGCCCACCCTGATGTTATTTTACACTCGGGTTGATTTTGTATCTGCCCACCCTGATGTTATTTTCCACTCGCATGGGTTGGTTGTGTATCTGCCCACCCTGATGTTATTATTCACTCGGGTTGGTTGTGTATCTGCCCACCCTGATGTTATTTTACACTAGGGTTGGTTGTGTATCTGCCCACACTGATGTTATTTTACACTCGCTCGGGTTGGTTGTGTGTCTGCCCACCCTGACGTTATTTTACACTCGGGTTGGTTGTGTATCTGCCCACGCAGATGTAATTTTACATTTGCTTGGGTTGATTGTGTATCTGCCCAGCCTGATGTAATTTTACACTTGCTCGGGTTGATTGTGTATCTGCCCACCCTGATGTTATTTTACACTCGGGTTGATTGTGTATCTGCCGACCCTGATGTTATTTTCCACTCGCACGGGTTTGTTGTGTACCTGCCCACCCTGATGTTATTTTACACTCGGGTTGGTTGTGTTTCTGCCCACCCTGATGTAATTTCACACTCGGGTTGGTTGTGTATCTGCCCACCCTGATGTTATTTTACACTCGGGTTGGTTGTGTATCTGCCCACCCTGATGTTATTTTACACTCGGGCTGGTTGTGTACCTGCCCACCCTGATGTTATCTTACACTCGGGAAGGTTGTGTTTCTGCCCAACCTGATGTTATTTTGCACTCAGGTCGGTTGTCTATCTGCCCACTCTGATGTTATTTTACACTCGGGTCGGTTGTGTATCTGCCCACCCTGATGTTATTTTACACTCTGGTTGGTTGTGTATCTGCCCACCCTGATGTAATTTTACACTCGCTTGGGTTGATTGTGTATCTGCCCACCCTGATGTTATTTTACACTCTTGTTGGATGTGTGTCTGCCCAACCTGATGTTATTTGACTCTTGGGATGGTTGTGTGTCTGCCCACCCTGATGTTATTTTACACTCGCTCGGGTTGGTTGTGTATCTGCCCACCCTAATGTTATTTTGCACTCGCTCATGTTGGTTGTATACCTGCCCACCCTGATGTTATTTTACACTCGCTCGGGTTGGTTTTGTGTCTGCCCACCCTGATGTTATTTTACACTCGGGATGGTTGTGTGTCTGCCCACCCTGATGTGATTTAACACTCGGGATGGTTGTGTGTCTGCCCACCCTGATGTTATTTTACACTGAGTTTGGTTGTGTATCTGCCCGCCCTGATATCATTTTACACAAGGGATGGTTGTGTGTCTGCCCACCCTCATGTAATTTTACACTCGGGATGGTTGTGTATCTGCCCACCCTGATGTAATTTTACACTCGCTCGGGTTGATTGTGTATCTGCCCACCCTGATGTTATTTTACACTCGGGTTGATTGTGTATCTGCCCACCCTGATGTTATTTTCCACTCGCACGGGTTGGTTGTGTATCTGCCACTCTGATGTTATTTTACACTCGGGTTGGTTGTCTATCTGCCCACCCTGATGTTATTTTACACTCGGGTTGGTTGTGTATCTGGCAACCCTGATGTTATTTTACACTCTGGTTTGTTGATTGTGTATCTGCCCACCCTAAGGTTATTTTACACTCGGGATGGTTGTGTGCCTGCCCACCCTGATGTTATTTTACACCGAGTTTGGTTGTGTATCTGCCCACCCTGATGTTATTTTACACTAGGGATGGTTGTGTGACTGCCCACCCTCATGTAATTTTACACTCGGGTTGGTTGAGTGTCTGCCCACCCTGATGTTATTTTACACTCGGGTTCGTTGTGCATCTGCCCACCCTGATGTTATTTTACTCTCGGGATGGTTGTGTATCTGCCCAACCTGATGTTATTTTACACTCAGAATGCTTGTGTATCTGCCCACCCTGATGTTATTTTACACTCGGGTTGGTTGTGTATCTTCCCACCCTGATGTTATTTTACACTCGCTCGGGTTGGTTGTCTATCTGCCCACCCTGATGTTATTTTACACTCGCTCGGGTTGGTTGTGTATCTGCCCACCCTGACGTTATTTTACACTCTGGTAGTTTGTGTGTCTGCCCACACTGATGTTATCTTACACTCGGGTTGTGTGTGTATCTGCCCTCCCTGATGTTATTTTACACTCGCTCTGGTTGGTTGTGTACCTGCCCACCCTGATGGTATTTTACACTCGCTCGGGTTGGTTGTGTTTCTGCCCACCCTGATGTTATTTTACACTCGCTCGAGTTGGTTTTGTATCTTCCCACCCTGATGTTATTTTACACTCGCTCAGGTTGGTTGTGTGTCTGCCCACCCTGATGTTATTTTACACTCACTCGGGTTGGTAGTGTATCTGCGCAACCTGATGTTATTTTACACTCACTAGGTTTGGTTGTGTATCTGCGCAACCTGTTGTTATTTTACACTCGCTCAGGTTGGTTGTGTATATGCCCACCCTGATGTTATTTTACACTCGCTCGGGTTGGTAGTGTATCTGCCCACCCTGATGTTATTTTACACTTGGGTTGCTTGAGTGTCTGCCCACCCTGATGTTATTTTACACTCGCTCGGGTTGGTTGTGTATCTTCCCACCCTGATGTTATTTTACACTCGCTCGGGTTGGTTGTCTATCTGCCCACCCTGATGTTATTTTACACTCGCTCGGGTTGGTTGTGTATCTGCCCACCCTGATGTAATTTTACACTCTGGTAGGTTGTGTGTCTGCCCACACTGATGTTATCTTACACTCGGGTTGGGTGTGTATCTGCCCTCCCTGATGTTATTTTACACTCGCTCTGGTTGGTTGTGTACCTGCCCACCCTGATGTTATTTTACACTCGCTCGGGTTGGTTGTGTTTCTGCCCACCCTGATGTTATTTTACACTCGCTCGAGTTGTTTTTGTATCTTCCCACCCTGATGTTATTTTACACTCGCTCAGGTTGGTTGTGTGTCTGCCCACCCTGATGTTATTTTACACTCACTCGGGTTGGTAGTGTATCTGCGCAACCTGATGTTATTTTACACTCACTAGGTTTGGTTGTGTATCTGCGCAACCTGATGTTATTTTACACTCGCTCAGGTTGGTTGTGTATATGCCCACCCTGATGTTATTTTACACTCGCTCGGGTTGGTAGTGTATCTGCCCACCCTGATGTTATTTTACACTTGGGTTGTTTGAGTGTCTGCCCATTCTGATGTTATTTTACACTCGCTCGGGTTGGTTGTGTATCTGGCCACCCTGATGTTATTTTACACGCGCTCAGGTTGGTTGCGTGTCTGCCCACCCTGATGTTATTTTACACTCGGGATGGTTGTGTGTCTGCCCACACTGATGTTATTTTACACTCGGGATGGCTGTGTGCCTGCCCACCCTGATGTTATTTTACACTGAGTTTGGTTGTGCATCTGCCCACCCTGATGTTATTTTACACTAGGGATGGCTGTGTGACTGCCCACCCTCATGTAATTTTACACTCGGGATGGTTGTGTATCTGCCCACCCTGATGTTATTTTACACTCGGGTTGATTTTGTATCTGCCCACCCTGATGTTATTTTCCACTCGCATGGGTTGGTTGTGTATCTGCCCACCCTGATGTTATTATTCACTCGGGTTGGTTGTGTATCTGCCCACCCTGATGTTATTTTACACTAGGGTTGGTTGTGTATCTGCCCACACTGATGTTATTTTACACTCGCTCGGGTTGGTTGTGTGTCTGCCCACCCTGACGTTATTTTACACTCGGGTTGGTTGTGTATCTGCCCACGCAGATGTAATTTTACATTTGCTTGGGTTGATTGTGTATCTGCCCAGCCTGATGTAATTTTACACTTGCTCGGGTTGATTGTGTATCTGCCCACCTTGATGTTATTTTACACTCGGGTTGATTGTGTATCTGCCGACCCTGATGTTATTTTCCACTCGCACGGGTTTGTTGTGTACCTGCCCACCCTGATGTTATTTTACACTCGGGTTGGTTGTGTATCTGCCCACCCTGATGTAATTTCACACTCGGGTTGGTTGTGTATCTGCCCACCCTGATGTTATTTTACACTCGGGTTGGTTGTGTATCTGCCCACCCTGATGTTATTTTACACTCGGGCTGGTTGTGTACCTGCCCACCCTGATGTTATCTTACACTCGGGAAGGTTGTGTTTCTGCCCAACCTGATGTTATTTTGCACTCGGGTCGGTTGTCTATCTGCCCACTCTGATGTTATTTTACACTCGGGTCGGTTGTGTATCTGCCCACCCTGATGTTATTTTACACTCTGGTTGGTTGTGTATCTGCCCACCCTGATGTAATTTTACACTCGCTTGGGTTGAATGTGTATCTGCCCACCCTGATGTTATTTTACACTCTTGTTGGATGTGTGTTTGCCCAACCTGATGTTATTTGACTCTTGGGATGGTTGTGTGTCTGCCCACCCTGATGTTATTTTACACTCGCTCGGGTTGGTTGTGTATCTGCCCACCCTAATGTTATTTTGCACTCGCTCATGTTGGTTGTATACCTGTCCACCCTGATGTTATTTTACACTCGCTCGGGTTGGTTTTGTGTCTGCCCACCCTGATGTTATTTTACACTCGGGATGGTTGTGTGTCTGCCCACCCTGATGTGATTTAACACTCGGGATGGTTGTGTGTCTGCCCACCCTGATGTTATTTTACACTGAGTTTGGTTGTGTATCTGCCCGCCCTGATATCATTTTACACAAGGGATGGTTGTGTGTCTGCCCACCCTCATGTAATTTTACACTCGGGATGGTTGTGTATCTGCCCACCCTGATGTAATTTTACACTCGCTCGGGTTGATTGTGTATCTGCCCACCCTGATGTTATTTTACACTCGGGTTGATTGTGTATCTGCCCACCCTGATGTTATTTTCCACTCGCACGGGTTGGTTGTGTATCTGCCACTCTGATGTTATTTTACACTCGGGTTGGTTGTCTATCTGCCCACCCTGATGTTATTTTACACTCGGGTTGGTTGTGTATCTGGCAACCCTGATGTTATTTTACACTCTGGTTTGTTGATTGTGTATCTGCCCACCCTAATGTTATTTTACACTCGGGATGGTTGTGTGCCTGCCCACCCTGATGTTATTTTACACCGAGTTTGGTTGTGTATCTGCCCACCCTGATGTTATTTTACACTAGGGATGGTTGTGTGACTGCCCACCCTCATGTAATTTTACACTCGGGTTGGTTGAGTGTCTGCCCACCCTGATGTTATTTTACACTCGGGTTCGTTGTGCATCTGCCCACCCTGATGTTATTTTACTCTCGGGATGGTTGTGTATCTGCCCAACCTGATGTTATTTTACACTCAGAATGCTTGTGTATCTGCCCACCCTGATGTTATTTTACACTCGGGTTGGTTGTGTATCTTCCCACCCTGATGTTATTTTACACTCGCTCGGGTTGGTTGTCTATCTGCCCACCCTGATGTTATTTTACACTCGCTCGGGTTGGTTGTGTATCTGCCCACCCTGACGTTATTTTACACTCTGGTAGGTTGTGTGTCTGCCCACACTGATGTTATCTTACACTCGGGTTGTGTGTGTATCTGCCCTCCCTGATGTTATTTTACACTCGCTCTGGTTGGTTGTGTACCTGCCCACCCTGATGGTATTTTACACTCGCTCGGGTTGGTTGTGTTTCTGCCCACCCTGATGTTATTTTACACTCGCTCGAGTTGGTTTTGTATCTTCCCACCCTGATGTTATTTTACACTCGCTCAGGTTGGTTGTGTGTCTGCCCACCCTGATGTTATTTTACACTCACTCGGGTTGGTAGTGTATCTGCGCAACCTGATGTTATTTTACACTCACTAGGTTTGGTTGTGTATCTGCGCAACCTGATGTTATTTTACACTCGCTCAGGTTGGTTGTGTATATGCCCACCCTGATGTTATTTTACACTCGCTCGGGTTGGTAGTGTATCTGCCCACCCTGATGTTATTTTACACTTGGGTTGCTTGAGTGTCTGCCCACCCTGATGTTATTTTACACTCGCTCGGGTTGGTTGTGTATCTTCCCACCCTGATGTTATTTTACACTCGCTCGGGTTGGTTGTCTATCTGCCCACCCTGATGTTATTTTACACTCGCTCGGGTTGGTTGTGTATCTGCCCACCCTGATGTAATTTTACACTCTGGTAGGTTGTGTGTCTGCCCACACTGATGTTATCTTACACTCGGGTTGGGTGTGTATCTGCCCTCCCTGATGTTATTTTACACTCGCTCTGGTTGGTTGTGTACCTGCCCACCCTGATGTTATTTTACACGCGCTCGGGTTGGTTGTGTTTCTGCCCACCCTGATGTTATTTTACAATCGCTCGAGTTGTTTTTGTATCTTCCCACCCTGATGTTATTTTACACTCGCTCAGGTTGGTTGTGTGTCTGCCCACCCTGATGTTATTTTACACTCACTCGGGTTTGTAGTGTATCTGCGCAACCTGATGTTATTTTACACTCACTAGGTTTGGTTGTGTATCTGCGCAACCTGATGTTATTTTACACTCGCTCAGGTTGGTTGTGTATATGCCCACCCTGATGTTATTTTACACTCGCTCGGGTTGGTAGTGTATCTGCCCACCCTGATGTTATTTTACACTTGGGTTGTTTGAGTGTCTGCCCACCCTGATGTTATTTTACACTCGCTCGGGTTGGTTGTGTTTCTGGCCACCCTGATGTTATTTTACACGCGCTCGGGTTGGTTGTGTGTCTGCCCACCCTGATGTTATTTTACACTCGGGATGGTTGTGTGTCTGCCCACACTGATGTTATTTTACACTCGGGATGGTTGTGTGCCTGCCCACCCTGATGTTATTTTACACTGAGTTTGGTTGTGTATCTGCCCACCCTGATGTTATTTTACACTAGGGATGGTTGTGTGACTGCACACCCTCATGTAATTTTACACTCGGGATGGTTGTGTATCTGCCCACCCTGATGTAATTTTACACTCGCTCGGGTTGATTGTGTATCTGCCCACCCTGATGTTATTTTACACTCGGGTTGATTTTGTATCTGCCCACCCTGATGTTATTTTCCACTCGCATGGGTTGGTTGTGTATCTGCCCACCCTGATGTTATTTTACACTCGGGTTGGTTGTGTATCTGCCCACCCTGATGTTATTTTACACTAGGGTTGGTTGTGTATCTGCCCACACTGATGTTATTTTACACTCTGGTTTGTTGATTGTGTATCTTCCCACCCTGATGTTATTTTACACTCGGGTTGATTGTGTATCTGCCCACCCTGATGTTATTTTACACTCGGGTTGATTGTGTATCTGCCCACCCTGATGTAATTTTACACTTGGGTTGGTTGTGTATCTGCCCGCCCTCATGTTATTTTACACTCGGGTTGGTTGAACGTCTGCCCGCCCTCATGTTGTTTTACACTCGGGTTGGTTGTGCATCTGCCCACCCTGATGTTATTTTACTCTCTGGTTGGTTGTGTATCTGCCCACCCTGATGTTATTTTACACTCGGGTTGGTTTTTGTCTCTCCACCCTGATGTTATTTTACACTCGCTTGGGTTGGTTGTGTATCTGCCCACCCTAATGTTATTTTACACTCGCTCATGTTGGTTGTGTATCTGCCCACCCTGATGTTATTTTACACTCGCTCGGGTTGGTTGTGTGTCTGCCCACCCTGATGTTATTTTACACTCGGGATGGTTGTGTGTCTGCCCACCCTGATGTGATTTAACACTCGGGATGGTTGTGTGTCTGCCCACCCTGATGTTATTTTACACTGAGTTTGGTTGTGTATCTGCCCGCCCTGATATTATTTTACACTAGGGATGGTTGTGTGTCTGCCCACCCTCATGTAATTTTACACTCGGGATGGTTGTGTATCTGCCACTCTGATGTTATTTTACACTCGGGTTGGTTGTGTATCTGCCCACCCTGATGTTATTTTACACTCGGGTTGGTTGTGTATCTGCCCACCCTGATGTTACTTTACACTCTGGTTTGTTGATTGTGTATCTGCCCACCCTGATGTTATTTTACACTCGGGTTGATTGTCTATCTGCCCACCTTGATGTTATTTTACACTCGGGTTGATTGTGTATCTGCCCACCCTGATGTTATTTTACACTTGGGTTGGTTGTGTATCTGCCCACCCTCATGTTATTTTACACTCGGGTTGGTTGAGTGTCTGCCCACCCTGATGTAATTTTACTCTCGGGTTGGTTGTGTATCTGCCCAACCTGATGTTATTTTACACTCAGAATGCTTGTGTATCTGCCCACCCTGATGTTATTTTATACTCGGGTTGGTTGTGTATCTTCCCACCCTGATGTTATTTTACACTCGGGTTGATTGTGTATCTGCCCATCCTGTTGTTATTTTACACTCGGGTTGGTTGAGTGTCTGCCCACCCTGATGTTATTTTACACTCGGGTTGATTGTGTATCTGCCCACCCTGATGTTATTTTCCACTCGCACGGGTTGGTTGTGTATCTGCCACTCTGATGTTATTTTACACTCGGTTTGGTTGTGTATCTGCCCACCCTGATGTTATTTTACACTCGGGTTGGTTGTGTATCTGCCAACCCTGATGTAATTTTACACTCTGGTTTGTTGATTGTTTATCTGCCCACCCTGATGTTATTTTACACTCAGAATGCTTGTGTATATGCCCACCCTGATGTTATTTTACACTCGGGTTGGTTGTGTATCTTCCCACCCTGATGTTATCTTACACTCGCTCGGGTTGGTTGTCTATCTGCCCACCCTGATGTTATTTTACACTCGCTCAGGTTGGTTGTGTATCTGCCCACCCTGACGTTATTTTACACTCTGGTTGGTTGTGTGTCCGCCCACACTTACGTTATCTTACACTCGGGTTGGGTGTGTATCTGCACTCCCTGATGTTATTTTACACTCGCTCTGGTTGGTTGTGTAGCTGCCCTCCCTGATGTTATTTTACACTCGCTCGGGTTGGTTGTGTTTCTGCCCACCCTGATGTTATTTTACACTCGGGTTGGTTGTGTATCTGCCCACCCAGATGTAATTTTACATTTGCTTGGGTTGATTGTGTATCTGCCCAGCCTGATGTAATTTTACACTTGCTCGGGTTGATTGTGTATCTGCCCACCCTGATGTTATTTTACACTCGGGTTGATTGTGTATCTGCCGACCCTGATGTTATTTTCCACTCGCACGGGTTTGTTGTGTACCTGCCCACCCTGATGTTATTTTACACTCGGGTTGGTTGTGTATCTGCCCACCCTGATGTAATTTCACACTCGGGTTGGTTGTGTATTTGCCCACCCTGATGTTATTTTACACTCGGGTTGGTTGTGTATCTGCCCACCCTGATGTTATTTTACACTCGGGCTGGTTGTGTACCTGCCCACCCTGATGTTATCTTACACTCGGGTTGGTTGTGTTTCTGCCCAACCTGATGTTATTTTGCACTCGGATCGTTTGTGTATCTGCCCACTCTGATGTTATTTTACACTCGGGTCGGTTGTGTATCTGCCCACCCTGATGTTATTTTACACTCTGGTTGGTTGTGTATCTGCCCACCCTGATGTAATTTTACACTCGCTTGGGTTGATTGTGTATCTGCCCACCCTGATGTTATTTTACACTCGTGTTGGATGTGTGTCTGCCCAACCTGATGTTATTTGACTCTTGGGATGGTTGTGTGTCTGCCCACCCTGATGTTATTTTACACTCGCTCGGGTTGGTTGTGTATCTGCCCACCCTAATGTTATTTTACAATCGCTCATGTTGGTTGTATACCTGCCCACCCTGATGTTATTTTACACTCGCTCGGGTTGGTTTTGTGTCTGCCCACCCTGATGTTATTTTACACTCGGGATGGTTGTGTGTCTGCCCACCCTGATGTGATTTAACACTCGGGATGGTTGTGTGTCTGCCCACCCTGATGTTATTTTACACTGAGTTTGGTTGTGTATCTGCCCGCCCTGATATTATTTTACACTAGGGATGGTTGTGTGTCTGCCCACCCTCATGTAATTTTACACTCGGGATGGTTGTGTATCTGTCCACCCTGATGTAATTTTACACTCGCTCGGGTTGATTGTGTATCTGCCCACCCTGATGTTATTTTACACTCGGGTTGATTGTGTATCTGCCCACCCTGATGTTATTTTCCACTCGCACGGGTTGGTTGTGTATCTGCCACTCTGATGTTATTTTATACTCGGGTTGGTTGTCTATCTGCCAACCCTGATGTTATTTTACACTCGGGTTGGTTGTGTATCTGCCCACCCTGATGTTATTTTACACTCTGGTTTGTTGATTGTGTATCTG
The DNA here is from genome assembly GCA_026770705.1 of Isurus oxyrinchus. NCBI lineage: Eukaryota > Metazoa > Chordata > Chondrichthyes > Lamniformes > Lamnidae > Isurus > Isurus oxyrinchus. The sequence continues at coordinate 527,104 of JANJGN010000247.1, read as the reverse complement.
CCCACCCTGATGTTATTTTACACTCGGGATGGTTGTGTGCCTGCCCACCCTGATGTTATTTTACACCGAGTTTGGTTGTGTATCTGCCCACCCTGATGTTATTTTACACTAGGGATGGTTGTGTGACTGCCCACCCTCATGTAATTTTACACTCGGGTTGGTTGAGTGTCTGCCCACCCTGATGTTATTTTACACTCGGGTTCGTTGTGCATCTGCCCACCCTGATGTTATTTTACTCTCGGGATGGTTGTGTATCTGCCCAACCTGATGTTATTTTACACTCAGAATGCTTGTGTATCTGCCCACCCTGATGTTATTTTACACTCGGGTTGGTTGTGTATCTTCCCACCCTGATGTTATTTTACACTCGCTCGGGTTGGTTGTCTATCTGCCCACCCTGATGTTATTTTACACTCGCTCGGGTTGGTTGTGTATCTGCCCACCCTGACGTTATTTTACACTCTGGTAGGTTGTGTGTCTGCCCACACTGATGTTATCTTACACTCGGGTTGGGTGTGTATCTGCCCTCCCTGATGTTATTTTACACTCGCTCTGGTTGGTTGTGTACCTGCCCACCCTGATGTTATTTTACACTTGCTCGGGTTGGTTGTGTTTCTGCCCACCCTGATGTTATTGTACACTCGCTCGAGTTGTTTTTGTATCTTCCCACCCTGATGTTATTTTACACTCGCTCAGGTTGGTTGTGTGTCTGCCCACCCTGATGTTATTTTACACTCACTCGGGTTGGTAGTGTATCTGCGCAACCTGATGTTATTTTTCACTCACTAGGTTTGGTTGTGTATCTGCGCAACCTGATGTTATTTTACACTCGCTCAGGTTGGTTGTGTATATGCCCACCCTGATGTGATTTTACACTCGCTCGGGTTGGTAGTGTATCTGCCCACCCTGATGTTATTTTACACTTGGGTTGTTTGAGTGTCTGCCCACCCTGATGTTATTTTACACTCGCTCGGGTTGGTTGTGTATCTGGCCACCCTGATGTTATTTTACACGCGCTCGGGTTGGTTGTGTGTCTGCCCACCCTGATGTTATTTTACACTCGGGATGGTTGTGTGTGTGCCCACACTGATGTTATTTTACACTCGGGATGGTTGTGTGCCTGCCCACCCTGATGTTATTTTACACTGAGTTTGGTTGTGTATCTGCCCACCCTGATGTTATTTTACACTAGGGATGGTTGTGTGACTGCACACCCTCATGTAATTTTACACTCGGGATGGTTGTGTATCTGCCCACCCTGATGTAATTTTACACTCGCTCGGGTTGATTGTGTATCTGCCCACCCGGATGTTATTTTACACTCGGGTTGATTTTGTATCTGCCCACCCTGATGTTATTTTCCACTCGCATGGGTTGGTTGTGTATCTGCCCACCCTGATGTTATTTTACACTCGGGTTAGTTGTGTATCTGCCCACCCTGATGTTATTTTACACTAGGGTTGGTGGTGTATCTGCCCACACTGATGTTATTTTACACTCAGGTTGATTGTGTATCTGCCCACCCTGATGTTATTTTACACTCGGGTTGATTGTGTATCTGCCCACCCTGATGTTATTTTACACTTGGGTTGGTTGTGTATCTGCCCGCCCTCATGTTATTTTACACTCGGGTTGGTTGAACGTGTGCCCGCCCTCATGTTGTTTTACACTCGGGTTGGTTGTGCATCTGCCCACCCTGATGTTATTTTACTCTCAGGTTGGTTGTGTATCTGCCCACCCTGATGTTATTTTACACTCGGGTTGGTTTTTGTCTCTCCACCCTGATGTTATTTTACACTCGCTCGGGTTGGTTGTGTATCTGCCCACCCTAATGTTATTTTACACTCGCTCATGTTGGTTGTGTATCTGCCCACCCTGATGTTATTTTACACTCGCTCGGGTTGGTTGTGTGTCTGCCCACCCTGATGTTATTTTACACTCGGGATGGTTGTGTGTCTGCCCACCCTGATGTGATTTAACACTCGGGATGGTTGTGTGTCTGCCCACCCTGATGTTATTTTACACTGAGTTTGGTTGTGTATCTGCCCGCCCTGATATTATTTTACACTAGGGATGGTTGTGTGTCTGCCCACCCTCATGTAATTTTACACTCGGGATGGTTGTGTATCTGCCACTCTGATGTTATTTTACACTCGGGTTGGTTGTGTATCTGCCCACCCTGATGTTATTTTACACTCGGGTTGGTTGTGTATCTGCCCACCCTGATGTTACTTTACACTCTGGTTTGTTGATTGTGTATCTGCCCACCCTGATGTTATTTTACACTCGGGTTGATTGTCTATCTGCCCACCTTGATGTTATTTTACACTCGGGTTGATTGTGTATCTGCCCACCCTGATGTTATTTTACACTTGGGTTGGTTGTGTATCTGCCCGCCCTCATGTTATTTTACACTCGGGTTGGTTGAACGTCTGCCCGCCCTCATGTTGTTTTACACTCGGGTTGGTTGTGCATCTGCCCACCCTGATGTTATTTTACTCTCAGGTTGGTTGTGTATCTGCCCACCCTGATGTTATTTTACACTCGGGTTGGTTGTGTGTCTCTCCACCCTGATGTTATTTTACACTCGCTCGGGTTGGTTGTGTATCTGCCCACCCTAATGTTATTTTACACTCGCTCATGTTGGTTGTGTATCTGCCCACCCTGATGTTATTTTACACTCGCTCGGGTTGGTTGTGTGTCTGCCCACCCTGATGTTATTTTACACTCGGGATGGTTGTGTGTCTGCCCACCCTGATGTGATTTAACACTCGGGATGGTTGTGTGTCTGCCCACCCTGATGTTATTTTACACTGAGTTTGGTTGTGTATCTGCCCGCCCTGATATTATTTTACACTAGGGATGGTTGTGTATCTGCCCACTCTGATGTTATTTTACACTCGGGTCGGTTGTGTATCTGCCCACCCTGATGTTATTTTACACTCTGGTTGGTTGTGTATCTGCCCACCCTGATGTAATTTTACACTCGCTTGGGTTGATTGTGTATCTGCCCACCCTGATGTTATTTTACACTCGTGTTGGATGTGTGTCTGCCCAACCTGATGTTATTTGACTCTTGGGATGGTTGTGTGTCTGCCCACCCTGATGTTATTTTACACTCGCTCGGGTTGGTTGTGTATCTGCCCACCCTAATGTTATTTTACATTCGCTCATGTTGGTTGTATACCTGCCCACCCTGATGTTATTTTACACTCGCTCGGGTTGGTTTTGTGTCTGCCCACCCTGATGTTATTTTACACTCGGGATGGTTGTGTATCTGCCCACTCTGATGTTATTTTACACTCGGGTCGGTTGTGTATCTGCCCACCCTGATGTTATTTTACACTCTGGTTGGTTGTGTATCTGCCCACCCTGATGTAATTTTACACTCGCTTGGGTTGATTGTGTATCTGCCCACCCTGATGTTATTTTACACTCGTGTTGGATGTGTGTCTGCCCAACCTGATGTTATTTGACTCTTGGGATGGTTGTGTGTCTGCCCACCCTGATGTTATTTTACACTCGCTCGGGTTGGTTGTGTATCTGCCCACCCTAATGTTATTTTACATTCGCTCATGTTGGTTGTATACCTGCCCACCCTGATGTTATTTTACACTCGCTCGGGTTGGTTTTGTGTCTGCCCACCCTGATGTTATTTTACACTCGGGATGGTTGTGTGTCTGCCCACCCTGATGTGATTTAACACTCGGGATGGTTGTGTGTCTGCCCACCCTGATGTTATTTTACACTGAGTTTGGTTGTGTATCTGCCCACCCTAATGTTATTTTACATTCGCTCATGTTGGTTGTATACCTGCCCACCCTGATGTTATTTTACACTCGCTCGGGTTGGTTTTGTGTCTGCCCACCCTGATGTTATTGTACACTCGCTCGAGTTGTTTTTGTATCTTCCCACCCTGATGTTATTTTACACTCGCTCAGGTTGGTTGTGTGTCTGCCCACCCTGATGTTATTTTACACTCACTCGGGTTGGTAGTGTATCTGCGCAACCTGATGTTATTTTTCACTCACTAGGTTTGGTTGTGTATCTGCGCAACCTGATGTTATTTTACACTCGCTCAGGTTGGTTGTGTATATGCCCACCCTGATGTGATTTTACACTCGCTCGGGTTGGTAGTGTATCTGCCCACCCTGATGTTATTTTACACTTGGGTTGTTTGAGTGTCTGCCCACCCTGATGTTATTTTACACTCGCTCGGGTTGGTTGTGTATCTGGCCACCCTGATGTTATTTTACACGCGCTCGGGTTGGTTGTGTGTCTGCCCACCCTGATGTTATTTTACACTCGGGATGGTTGTGTGTCTGCCCACACTGATGTTATTTTACACTCGGGATGGTTGTGTGCCTGCCCACCCTGATGTTATTTTACACTGAGTTTGGTTGTGTATCTGCCCACCCTGATGTTATTTTACACTAGGGATGGTTGTGTGACTGCACACCCTCATGTAATTTTACACTCGGGATGGTTGTGTATCTGCCCACCCTGATGTAATTTTACACTCGCTCGGGTTGATTGTGTATCTGCCCACCCGGATGTTATTTTACACTCGGGTTGATTTTGTATCTGCCCACCCTGATGTTATTTTCCACTCGCATGGGTTGGTTGTGTATCTGCCCACCCTGATGTTATTTTACACTCGGGTTAGTTGTGTATCTGCCCACCCTGATGTTATTTTACACTAGGGTTGGTGGTATATCTGCCCACACTGATGTTATTTTACACTCGGGTTGATTGTGTATCTGCCCACCCTGATGTTATTTTACACTCGGGTTGATTGTGTATCTGCCCACCCTGATGTTATTTTACACTTGGGTTGGTTGTGTATCTGCCCGCCCTCATGTTATTTTACACTCGGGTTGGTTGAACGTGTGCCCGCCCTCATGTTGTTTTACACTCGGGTTGGTTGTGCATCTGCCCACCCTGATGTTATTTTACTCTCAGGTTGGTTGTGTATCTGCCCACCCTGATGTTATTTTACACTCGGGTTGGTTTTTGTCTCTCCACCCTGATGTTATTTTACACTCGCTCGGGTTGGTTGTGTATCTGCCCACCCTAATGTTATTTTACACTCGCTCATGTTGGTTGTGTATCTGCCCACCCTGATGTTATTTTACACTCGCTCGGGTTGGTTGTGTGTCTGCCCACCCTGATGTTATTTTACACTCGGGATGGTTGTGTGTCTGCCCACCCTGATGTGATTTAACACTCGGGATGGTTGTGTGTCTGCCCACCCTGATGTCATTTTACACTGAGTTTGGTTGTGTATCTGCCCGCCCTGATATTATTTTACACTAGGGATGGTTGTGTGTCTGCCCACCCTCATGTAATTTTACACTCGGGATGGTTGTGTATCTGCCACTCTGATGTTATTTTACACTCGGGTTGGTTGTGTATCTGCCCACCCTGATGTTATTTTACACTCGGGTTGGTTGTGTATCTGCCCACCCTGATGTTACTTTACACTCTGGTTTGTTGATTGTGTATCTGCCCACCCTGATGTTATTTTACACTCGGGTTGATTGTCTATCTGCCCACCTTGATGTTATTTTACACTCGGGTTGATTGTGTATCTGCCCACCCTGATGTTATTTTACACTTGGGTTGGTTGTGTATCTGCCCGCCCTCATGTTATTTTACACTCGGGTTGGTTGAACGTCTGCCCGCCCTCATGTTGTTTTACACTCGGGTTGGTTGTGCATCTGCCCACCCTGATGTTATTTTACTCTCAGGTTGATTGTGTATCTGCCCACCCTGATGTTATTTTACACTCGGGTTGGTTGTGTGTCTCTCCACCCTGATGTTATTTTACACTCGCTCGGGTTGGTTGTGTATCTGCCCACCCTGATGTTATTTTACACTAGGGTTGGTGGTGTATCTGCCCACACTGATGTTATTTTACACTCGGGTTGATTGTGTATCTGCCCACCCTGATGTTATTTTACACTCGGGTTGATTGTGTATCTGCCCACCCTGATGTTATTTTACACTTGGGTTGGTTGTGTATCTGCCCGCCCTCATGTTATTTTACACTCGGGTTGGTTGAACGTCTGCCCGCCCTCATGTTGTTTTACACTCGGGTTGGTTGTGCATCTGCCCACCCTGATGTTATTTTACTCTCAGGTTGGTTGTGTATCTGCCCACCCTGATGTTATTTTACACTCGGGTTGGTTTTTGTCTCTCCACCCTGATGTTATTTTACACTCGCTCGGGTTGGTTGTGTATCTGCCCACCCTAATGTTATTTTACACTCGCTCATGTTGGTTGTGTATCTGCCCACCCTGATGTTATTTTACACTCGCTCGGGTTGGTTGTGTGTCTGCCCACCCTGATGTTATTTTACACTCGGGATGGTTGTGTGTCTGCCCACCCTGATGTGATTTAACACTCGGGATGGTTGTGTGTCTGCCCACCCTGATGTTATTTTACACTGAGTTTGGTTGTGTATCTGCCCGCCCTGATATTATTTTACACTAGGGATGGTTGTGTGTCTGCCCACCCTCATGTAATTTTACACTCGGGATGGTTGTGTATCTGCCCACCCTGATGATATTTTACACTCGGGTTGGTTGTGTATCTGCCCACCCTGATGTTACTTTACACTCTGGTTTGTTGATTGTGTATCTTCCCACCCTGATGTTATTTTACACTCGGGTTGATTGTCTATCTGCCCACCTTGATGTTATTTTACACTCGGGTTGATTGTGTATCTGCCCACCCTGATGTTATTTTACACTTGGGTTGGTTGTGTATCTGCCCGCCCTCATGTTATTTTACACTCGGGTTGGTTGAACGTCTGCCCGCCCTCATGTTGTTTTACACTCGGGTTGGTTGTGCATCTGCCCACCCTGATGTTATTTTACTCTCAGGTTGGTTGTGTATCTGCCCACCCTGATGTTATTTTACACTCGGGTTGGTTGTGTGTCTCTCCACCCTGATGTTATTTTACACTCGCTCGGGTTGGTTGTGTATCTGCCCACCCTAATGTTATTTTACACTCGCTCATGTTGGTTGTGTATCTGCCCACCCTGATGTTATTTTACACTCGCTCGGGTTGGTTGTGTGTCTGCCCACCCTGATGTTATTTTACACTCGGGATGGTTGTGTGTCTGCCCACCCTGATGTGATTTAACACTCGGGATGGTTGTGTGTCTGCCCACCCTGATGTTATTTTACACTGAGTTTGGTTGTGTATCTGCCCGCCCTGATATTATTTTACACTAGGGATGGTTGTGTATCTGCCCACTCTGATGTTATTTTACACTCGGGTCGGTTGTGTATCTGCCCACCCTGATGTTATTTTACACTCGCTCGGGTTGATTGTGTATCTGCCCACCCTAATGTTATTTTACATTCGCTCATGTTGGTTGTATACCTGCCCACCCTGATGTTATTTTACACTCGCTCGGGTTGGTTTTGTGTCTGCCCACCCTGATGTTATTGTACACTCGCTCGAGTTGTTTTTGTATCTTCCCACCCTGATGTTATTTTACACTCGCTCAGGTTGGTTGTGTGTCTGCCCACCCTGATGTTATTTTACACTCACTCGGGTTGGTAGTGTATCTGCGCAACCTGATGTTATTTTTCACTCACTAGGTTTGGTTGTGTATCTGCGCAACCTGATGTTATTTTACACTCGCTCAGGTTGGTTGTGTATATGCCCACCCTGATGTGATTTTACACTCGCTCGGGTTGGTAGTGTATCTGCCCACCCTGATGTTATTTTACACTTGGGTTGTTTGAGTGTCTGCCCACCCTGATGTTATTTTACACTCGCTCGGGTTGGTTGTGTATCTGGCCACCCTGATGTTATTTTACACGCGCTCGGGTTGGTTGTGTGTCTGCCCACCCTGATGTTATTTTACACTCGGGATGGTTGTGTGTCTGCCCACACTGATGTTATTTTACACTCGGGATGGTTGTGTGCCTGCCCACCCTGATGTTATTTTACACTGAGTTTGGTTGTGTATCTGCCCACCCTGATGTTATTTTACACTAGGGATGGTTGTGTGACTGCACACCCTCATGTAATTTTACACTCGGGATGGTTGTGTATCTGCCCACCCTGATGTAATTTTACACTCGCTCGGGTTGATTGTGTATCTGCCCACCCGGATGTTATTTTACACTCGGGTTGATTTTGTATCTGCCCACCCTGATGTTATTTTCCACTCGCATGGGTTGGTTGTGTATCTGCCCACCCTGATGTTATTTTACACTCGGGTTAGTTGTGTATCTGCCCACCCTGATGTTATTTTACACTAGGGTTGGTTGTGTATCTGCCCACACTGATGTTATTTTACACTCTGGTTTGTTGATTGTGTATCTTCCCACCCTGATGTTATTTTACACTCGGGTTGATTGTGTATCTGCCCACCCTGATGTTATTTTACACTCGGGTTGATTGTGTATCTGCCCACCCTGATGTTATTTTACACTTGGGTTGGTTGTGTATCTGCCCGCCCTCATGTTATTTTACACTCGGGTTGGTTGAACGTCTGCCCGCCCTCATGTTGTTTTACACTCGGGTTGGTTGTGCATCTGCCCACCCTGATGTTACTTTACTCTCAGGTTGGTTGTGTATCTGCCCACCCTGATGTTATTTTACACTCGGGTTGGTTTTTGTCTCTCCACCCTGATGTTATTTTACACTCGCTCGGGTTGGTTGTGTTACTGCCCACCCTAATGTTATTTTACACTCGCTCATGTTGGTTGTGTATCTGCCCACCCTGATGTTATTTTACACTCGCTCGGGTTGGTTGTGTGTCTGCCCACCCTGATGTTATTTTACACTCGGGATGGTTGTGTGTCTGCCCACCCTGATGTGATTTAACACTCGGGATGGTTGTGTGTCTGCCCACCCTGATGTTATTTTACACTGAGTTTGGTTGTGTATCTGCCCGCCCTGATATTATTTTACACTAGGGATGGTTGTGTGTCTGCCCACCCTCATGTAATTTTACACTCGGGATGGTTGTGTATCTGCCACTCTGATGTTATTTTACACTCGGGTTGGTTGTGTATCTGCCCACCCTGATGTTATTTTACACTCGGGTTGGTTGTGTATCTGCCCACCCTGATGTTACTTTACACTCTGGTTTGTTGATTGTGTATCTGCCCACCCTGATGTTATTTTACACTCGGGTTGATTGTCTATCTGCCCACCTTGATGTTATTTTACACTCGGGTTGATTGTGTATCTGCCCATCCTGATGTTATTTTACACTTGGGCTGGTTGTGTATCTGCCCACCCTCATGTTATTTTACACTCGGGTTGGTTGAGTGTCTGCCCACCCTGATGTAATTTTACTCTCGGGTTGGTTGTGTATCTGCCCAACCAGATGTTATTTTACACTCAGAATGCTTGTGTATCTGCCCACCCTGATGTTATTTTACACTCGCTCATTTTGGTTGTGTATCTGCCCACCCTGATGTTATTTTACACTCGCTCGGGTTGGTTGTGTGTCTGCCCACCCTGATGTTATTTTACACTCGGGATGGTTGTGTGTCTGCCCACCCTGATGTGATTTAACACTCGGGATGGTTGTGTGTCTGCCCACCCTGATGTTATTTTACACTGAGTTTGGTTGTGTTTCTGCCCGCCCTGATATTATTTTACACTAGGGATGGTTGTGTATCTGCCCACTCTGATGTTATTTTACACTCGGGTCGGTTGTGTATCTGCCCACCCTGATGTTATTTTACACTCTGGTTGGTTGTGTATCTGCCCACCCTGATGTAATTTTACACTCGCTTGGGTTGATTGTGTATCTGCCCACCCTGATGTTATTTTACACTCGTGTTGGATGTGTGTCCACCCTGATGTTATTTTACACTCGTGTTGGATGTGTGTCTGCCCAACCTGATGTTATTTGACTCTTGGGATGGTTGTGTTTCTGCCCACCCTGATGTTATTTTACACTCGCTCGGGTTGGTTGTATACCTGCCCACCCTGATGTTATTTTACACTCGCTTGGGTTGGTTTTGTGTCTGCCCACCCTGATGTTATTTTACACTCGGGATGGTTGTGTGTCTGCCCACCCTGATGTGATTTAACACTCGGGATGGTTGTGTGCCTGCCCACCCTGATGTTATTTTACACTGAGTTTGGTTGTGTATCTGCCCACCCTGATGTTATTTTACACTCGGGTTGATTGTGTATCTGCCCACCCTGATGTTATTTTCCACTCGCACGGGTTGGTTGTGGATCTGCCACTCTGATGTTATTTTACACTCGGGTTGGTTGTCTATCTGCCCACCCTGATGTTATTTTACACTCGGGTTGGTTGTGTATCTGCCCACCCTGATGTTATTTTACACTCTGGTTTGTTGATTGTGTATCTGCCCACCCTGATGTTATTTTACACTCGGGATGGTTGTGTGCCTGCCCACCCTGATGTTATTTTACACCGAGTTTGGTTGCGTATCTGCCTACCCTGATGTTATTTTACACTAGGGATGGTTGTGTGACTGCCCACCCTCATGTAATTTTATACTCGGGTTGGTTGAGTGTCTGCCCACCCTGATGTTATTTTACACTCGGTTTCGTTGTGCATCTGCCCACCCTGATGTTATTTTACTCTCGGGATTGTTGTGTATCTGCCCAACCTGATGTTATTTTACACTCAGAATGCTTGTGTATCTGCCCACCCTGATGTTATTTTACACTCGGGTTGGTTGTGTATCTTCCCACCCTGATGTTATTTTACACTCGCTCGGGTTGGTTGTCTATCTGCCCACCCTGATGTTATTTTACACTCGCTCGGGTTGGTTGTGTATCTGCCCACCCTGACGTTATTTTACACTCTGGTAGGTTGTGTGTCTGCCCACACTGATGTTATCTTACACTCGGGTTGGGTGTGTATCTGCCCTCCCTGATGTTATTTTACACTCGCTCTGGTTGGTTGTGTACCTGCCCACCCTGATGTTATTTTACACTTGCTCGGGTTGGTTGTGTTTCTGCCCACCCTGATGTTATTGTACACTCGCTCGAGTTGTTTTTGTATCTTCCCACCCTGATGTTATTTTACACTCGCTCAGGTTGGTTGTGTGTCTGCCCACCCTGATGTTATTTTACACTCACTCGGGTTGGTAGTGTATCTGCGCAACCTGATGTTATTTTACACTCACTAGGTTTGGTTGTGTATCTGCGCAACCTGATGTTATTTTACACTCGCTCAGGTTGGTTGTGTATATGCCCACCCTGATGTTATTTTACACTCGCTCGGGTTGGTAGTGTATCTGCCCACCCTGATGTTATTTTACACTTGGGTTGTTTGAGTGTCTGCCCACCCTGATGTTATTTTACACTCGCTCGGGTTGGTTGTGTATCTGGCCACCCTGATGTTATTTTACACGTGCTCGGGTTGGTTGTGTGTCTGCCCAACCTGATGTTATTTTACACTCGGGATGGTTGTGTGTCTGCCCACACTGATGTTATTTTACACTCGGGATGGTTGTGTGCCTGCCCACCCTGACGTTATTTTACACTGAGTTTGGTTGTGTGTCTGCCCACCCTGATGTTATTTTACACTAGGGATGGTTGTGTGACTGCACACCCTCATGTAATTTTACACTCGGGATGGTTGTGTATCTGCCCACCCTGATGTAATTTTACACTCGCTCGGGTTGATTGTGTATCTGCCCACCCGGATGTTATTTTACACTCGGGTTGATTTTGTATCTGCCCACCCTGATGTTATTTTCCACTGGCATGGGTTGGTTGTGTATCTGCCCACCCTGATGTTATTTTACACTCGGGTTGGTTGTGTATCTGCCCACCCTGATGTTATTTTACACTCGGGTTGGTTGTGTATCTGCCCACACTGATGTTATTTTACACTCTGGTTTGTTGATTGTGTATCTTCCCACACTGATGTTATTTTACACTCGGGTTGATTGTGTATCTGCCCAAACTGATGTTATTTTACACTCGGGTTGATTGTGTATCTGCCCACCCTGATGTTATTTTACACTAGGGTTGGTGGTGTATCTGCCCACACTGATGTTATTTTACACTCGGGTTGATTGTGTATCTGCCCACCCTGATGTTATTTTACACTCGGGTTGATTGTGTATCTGCCCACCCTGATGTTATTTTACACTTGGGTTGGTTGTGTATCTGCCCGCCCTCATGTTATTTTACACTCGGGTTGGTTGAACGTGTGCCCGCCCTCATGTTGTTTTACACTCGGGTTGGTTGTGCATCTGCCCACCCTGATGTTATTTTACTCTCAGGTTGGTTGTGTATCTGCCCACCCTGATGTTATTTTACACTCGGGTTGGTTTTTGTCTCTCCACCCTGATGTTATTTTACACTCGCTCGGGTTGGTTGTGTATCTGCCCACCCTAATGTTATTTTACACTCGCTCATGTTGGTTGTGTATCTGCCCACCCTGATGTTATTTTACACTCGCTCGGGTTGGTTGTGTGTCTGCCCACCCTGATGTTATTTTACACTCGGGATGGTTGTGTGTCTGCCCACCCTGATGTGATTTAACACTCGGGATGGTTGTGTGTCTGCCCACCCTGATGTTATTTTACACTGAGTTTGGTTGTGTATCTGCCCGCCCTGATATTATTTTACACTAGGGATGGTTGTGTGTCTGCCCACCCTCATGTAATTTTACACTCGGGATGGTTGTGTATCTGCCACTCTGATGTTATTTTACACTCGGGTTGGTTGTGTATCTGCCCACCCTGATGTTATTTTACACTCGGGTTGGTTGTGTATCTGCCCACCCTGATGTTACTTTACACTCTGGTTTGTTGATTGTGTATCTGCCCACCCTGATGTTATTTTACACTCGGGTTGATTGTCTATCTGCCCACCTTGATGTTATTTTACACTCGGGTTGATTGTGTATCTGCCCACCCTGATGTTATTTTACACTTGGGTTGGTTGTGTATCTGCCCGCCCTCATGTTATTTTACACTCGGGTTGGTTGAACGTCTGCCCGCCCTCATGTTGTTTTACACTCGGGTTGGTTGTGCATCTGCCCACCCTGATGTTATTTTACTCTCAGGTTGGTTGTGTATCTGCCCACCCTGATGTTATTTTACACTCGGGTTGGTTGTGTGTCTCTCCACCCTGATGTTATTTTACACTCGCTCGGGTTGGTTGTGTATCTGCCCACCCTGATGTTATTTTACACTAGGGTTGGTGGTGTATCTGCCCACACTGATGTTACTTTACACACGGGTTGATTGTGTATCTGCCCACCCTGATGTTATTTTACACTCGGGTTGATTGTGTATCTGCCCACCCTGATGTTATTTTACACTTGGGTTGGTTGTGTATCTGCCCGCCCTCATGTTATTTTACACTCGGGTTGGTTGAACGTCTGCCCGCCCTCATGTTGTTTTACACTCGGGTTGGTTGTGCATCTGCCCACCCTGATGTTATTTTACTCTCAGGTTGGTTGTGTATCTGCCCACCCTGATGTTATTTTACACTCGGGTTGGTTTTTGTCTCTCCACCCTGATGTTATTTTACACTCGCTCGGGTTGGTTGTGTATCTGCCCACCCTAATGTTATTTTACACTCGCTCATGTTGGTTGTGTATCTGCCCACCCTGATGTTATTTTACACTCGCTCGGGTTGGTTGTGTGTCTGCCCACCCTGATGTTATTTTACACTCGGGATGGTTGTGTGCCTGCCCACCCTGATGTGATTTAACACTCGGGATGGTTGTGTGTCTGCCCACCCTGATGTTATTTTACACTGAGTTTGGTTGTGTATCTGCCCGCCCTGATATTATTTTACACTAGGGATGGTTGTGTGTCTGCCCACCCTCATGTAATTTTACACTCGGGATGGTTGTGTATCTGCCCACCCTGATGATATTTTACACTCGGGTTGGTTGTGTATCTGCCCACCCTGATGTTACTTTACACTCTGGTTTGTTGATTGTGTATCTTCCCACCCTGATGTTATTTTACACTCGGGTTGATTGTCTATCTGCCCACCTTGATGTTATTTTACACTCGGGTTGATTGTGTATCTGCCCACCCTGATGTTATTTTACACTTGGGTTGGTTGTGTATCTGCCCGCCCTCATGTTATTTTACACTCGGGTTGGTTGAACGTCTGCCCGCCCTCATGTTGTTTTACACTCGGGTTGGTTGTGCATCTGCCCACCCTGATGTTATTTTACTCTCAGGTTGGTTGTGTATCTGCCCACCCTGATGTTATTTTACACTCGGGTTGGTTGTGTGTCTCTCCACCCTGATGTTATTTTACACTCGCTCGGGTTGGTTGTGTATCTGCCCACCCTAATGTTATTTTACACTCGCTCATGTTGGTTGTGTATCTGCCCACCCTGATGTTATTTTACACTCGCTCGGGTTGGTTGTGTGTCTGCCCACCCTGATGTTATTTTACACTCGGGATGGTTGTGTGTCTGCCCACCCTGATGTGATTTAACACTCGGGATGGTTGTGTGTCTGCCCACCCTGATGTTATTTTACACTGAGTTTGGTTGTGTATCTGCCCGCCCTGATATTATTTTACACTAGGGATGGTTGTGTATCTGCCCACTCTGATGTTATTTTACACTCGGGTCGGTTGTGTATCTGCCCACCCTGATGTTATTTTACACTCGCTCGGGTTGATTGTGTATCTGCCCACCCTAATGTTATTTTACATTCGCTCATGTTGGTTGTATACCTGCCCACCCTGATGTTATTTTACACTCGCTCGGGTTGGTTTTGTGTCTGCCCACCCTGATGTTATTGTACACTCGCTCGAGTTGTTTTTGTATCTTCCCACCCTGATGTTATTTTACACTCGCTCAGGTTGGTTGTGTGTCTGCCCACCCTGATGTTATTTTACACTCACTCGGGTTGGTAGTGTATCTGCGCAACCTGATGTTATTTTTCACTCACTAGGTTTGGTTGTGTATCTGCGCAACCTGATGTTATTTTACACTCGCTCAGGTTGGTTGTGTATATGCCCACCCTGATGTGATTTTACACTCGCTCGGGTTGGTAGTGTATCTGCCCACCCTGATGTTATTTTACACTTGGGTTGTTTGAGTGTCTGCCCACCCTGATGTTATTTTACACTCGCTCGGGTTGGTTGTGTATCTGGCCACCCTGATGTTATTTTACACGCGCTCGGGTTGGTTGTGTGTCTGCCCACCCTGATGTTATTTTACACTCGGGATGGTTGTGTGTCTGCCCACACTGATGTTATTTTACACTCGGGATGGTTGTGTGCCTGCCCACCCTGATGTTATTTTACACTGAGTTTGGTTGTGTATCTGCCCACCCTGATGTTATTTTACACTAGGGATGGTTGTGTGACTGCACACCCTCATGTAATTTTACACTCGGGATGGTTGTGTATCTGCCCACCCTGATGTAATTTTACACTCGCTCGGGTTGATTGTGTATCTGCCCACCCGGATGTTATTTTACACTCGGGTTGATTTTGTATCTGCCCACCCTGATGTTATTTTCCACTCGCATGGGTTGGTTGTGTATCTGCCCACCCTGATGTTATTTTACACTCGGGTTAGTTGTGTATCTGCCCACCCTGATGTTATTTTACACTAGGGTTGGTTGTGTATCTGCCCACACTGATGTTATTTTACACTCTGGTTTGTTGATTGTGTATCTTCCCACCCTGATGTTATTTTACACTCGGGTTGATTGTGTATCTGCCCACCCTGATGTTATTTTACACTCGGGTTGATTGTGTATCTGCCCACCCTGATGTTATTTTACACTTGGGTTGGTTGTGTATCTGCCCGCCCTCATGTTATTTTACACTCGGGTTGGTTGAACGTCTGCCCGCCCTCATGTTGTTTTACACTCGGGTTGGTTGTGCATCTGCCCACCCTGATGTTACTTTACTCTCAGGTTGGTTGTGTATCTGCCCACCCTGATGTTATTTTACACTCGGGTTGGTTTTTGTCTCTCCACCCTGATGTTATTTTACACTCGCTCGGGTTGGTTGTGTTACTGCCCACCCTAATGTTATTTTACACTCGCTCATGTTGGTTGTGTATCTGCCCACCCTGATGTTATTTTACACTCGCTCGGGTTGGTTGTGTGTCCGCCCACCCTGATGTTATTTTACACTCGGGATGGTTGTGTGTCTGCCCACCCTGATGTGATTTAACACTCGGGATGGTTGTGTGTCTGCCCACCCTGATGTTATTTTACACTGAGTTTGGTTGTGTATCTGCCCGCCCTGATATTATTTTACACTAGGGATGGTTGTGTGTCTGCCCACCCTCATGTAATTTTACACTCGGGATGGTTGTGTATCTGCCACTCTGATGTTATTTTACACTCGGGTTGGTTGTGTATCTGCCCACCCTGATGTTATTTTACACTCGGGTTGGTTGTGTATCTGCCCACCCTGATGTTACTTTACACTCTGGTTTGTTGATTGTGTATCTGCCCACCCTGATGTTATTTTACACTCGGGTTGATTGTCTATCTGCCCACGTTGATGTTATTTTACACTCGGGTTGATTGTGTATCTGCCCATCCTGATGTTATTTTACACTTGGGCTGGTTGTGTATCTGCCCACCCTCATGTTATTTTACACTCGGGTTGGTTGAGTGTCTGCCCACCCTGATGTAATTTTACTCTCGGGTTGGTTGTGTATCTGCCCAACCAGATGTTATTTTACACTCAGAATGCTTGTGTATCTGCCCACCCTGATGTTATTTTACACTCGCTCATTTTGGTTGTGTATCTGCCCACCCTGATGTTATTTTACACTCGCTCGGGTTGGTTGTGTGTCTGCCCACCCTGATGTTATTTTACACTCGGGATGGTTGTGTGTCTGCCCACCCTGATGTGATTTAACACTCGGGATGGTTGTGTGTCTGCCCACCCTGATGTTATTTTACACTGAGTTTGGTTGTGTTTCTGCCCGCCCTGATATTATTTTACACTAGGGATGGTTGTGTATCTGCCCACTCTGATGTTATTTTACACTCGGGTCGGTTGTGTATCTGCCCACCCTGATGTTATTTTACACTCTGGTTGGTTGTGTATCTGCCCACCCTGATGTAATTTTACACTCGCTTGGGTTGATTGTGTATCTGCCCACCCTGATGTTATTTTACACTCGTGTTGGATGTGTGTCCACCCTGATGTTATTTTACACTCGTGTTGGATGTGTGTCTGCCCAACCTGATGTTATTTGACTCTTGGGATGGTTGTGTGTCTGCCCACCCTGATGTTATTTTACACTCGCTCGGGTTGGTTGTATACCTGCCCACCCTGATGTTATTTTACACTCGCTTGGGTTGGTTTTGTGTCTGCCCACCCTGATGTTATTTTACACTCGGGATGGTTGTGTGTCTGCCCACCCTGATGTGATTTAACACTCGGGATGGTTGTGTGCCTGCCCACCCTGATGTTATTTTACACTGAGTTTGGTTGTGTATCTGCCCGCCCTGATATTATTTTACACTAGGGATGGTTGTGTGTCTGCCCACCCTCATGTAATTTTACACTCGGGATGGTTGTGTATCTGCCCACCCTGATGTAATTTTACACTCGCTCGGGTTGATTGTGTATCTGCCCACTCTGATGTTATTTTACACTCGGGTTGATTGTGCATCTGCCCACCCTGATGTTATTTTCCACTCGCACGGGTTGGTTGTGTATCTGCCACTCTGATGTTATTTTACACTCGGGTTGGTTGTCTATCTGCCCACCCTGATGTTATTTTACACTCGGGTTGGTTGTGTATCTGCCCACCCTGATGTTATTTTACACTCTGGTTTGTTGATTGTGTATCTGCCCACCCTGATGTTATTTTACACTCGGGATGGTTGTGTGCCTGCCCACCCTGATGTTATTTTACACCGAGTTTGGTTGCGTATCTGCCTACCCTGATGTTATTTTACACTAGGGATGGTTGTGTGACTGCCCACCCTCATGTAATTTTATACTCGGGTTGGTTGAGTGTCTGCCCACCCTGATGTTATTTTACACTCGGTTTCGTTGTGCATCTGCCCACCCTGATGTTATTTTACTCTCGGGATGGTTGTGTATCTGCCCAACCTGATGTTATTTTACACTCAGAATGCTTGTGTATCTGCCCACCCTGATGTTATTTTACACTCGGGTTGGTTGTGTATCTTCCCACCCTGATGTTATTTTACACTCGCTCGGGTTGGTTGTCTATCTGCCCACCCTGATGTTATTTTACACTCGCTCGGGTTGGTTGTGTATCTGCCCACCCTGACGTTATTTTACACTCTGGTAGGTTGTGTGTCTGCCCACACTGATGTTATCTTACACTCGGGTTGGGTGTGTATCTGCCCTCCCTGATGTTATTTTACACTCGCTCTGGTTGGTTGTGTACCTGCCCACCCTGATGTTATTTTACACTTGCTCGGGTTGGTTGTGTTTCTGCCCACCCTGATGTTATTGTACACTCGCTCGAGTTGTTTTTGTATCTTCCCACCCTGATGTTATTTTACACTCGCTCAGGTTGGTTGTGTGTCTGCCCACCCTGATGTTATTTTACACTCACTCGGGTTGGTAGTGTATCTGCGCAACCTGATGTTATTTTACACTCACTAGGTTTGGTTGTGTATCTGCGCAACCTGATGTTATTTTACACTCGCTCAGGTTGGTTGTGTATATGCCCACCCTGATGTTATTTTACACTCGCTCGGGTTGGTAGTGTATCTGCCCACCCTGATGTTATTTTACACTTGGGTTGTTTGAGTGTCTGCCCACCCTGATGTTATTTTACACTCGCTCGGGTTGGTTGTGTATCTGGCCACCCTGATGTTATTTTACACGTGCTCGGGTTGGTTGTGTGTCTGCCCAACCTGATGTTATTTTACACTCGGGATGGTTGTGTGTCTGCCCACACTGATGTTATTTTACACTCGGGATGGTTGTGTGCCTGCCCACCCTGATGTTATTTTACACTGAGTTTGGTTGTGTATCTGCCCACCCTGATGTTATTTTACACTAGGGATGGTTGTGTGACTGCACACCCTCATGTAATTTTACACTCGGGATGGTTGTGTATCTGCCCACCCTGATGTAATTTTACACTCGCTCGGGTTGATTGTGTATCTGCCCACCCGGATGTTATTTTACACTCGGGTTGATTTTGTATCTGCCCACCCTGATGTTATTTTCCACTGGCATGGGTTGGTTGTGTATCTGCCCACCCTGATGTTATTTTACACTCGGGTTGGTTGTGTATCTGCCCACCCTGATGTTATTTTACACTCGGGTTGGTTGTGTATCTGCCCACACTGATGTTATTTTACACTCTGGTTTGTTGATTGTGTATCTTCCCACACTGATGTTATTTTACACTCGGGTTGATTGTGTATCTGCCCACCCTGATGTTATTTTACACTCGGGTTGATTGTGTATCTGCCCACCCTGATGTTATTTTACACTTGGGTTGGTTGTGTATCTGCCCGCCCTCATGTTATTTTACACTCGGGTTGGTTGAACGTCTGCCCGCCCTCATGTTATTTTACACTCGGGTTGGTTGTGCATCTGCCCACCCTGATGTTATTTTACTCTCAGGTTGGTTGTGTATCTGCCCACCCTGATGTTATTTTACACTCGGGTTGGTTTTTGTCTCTCCACCCTGATGTTATTTTACACTCGCTCGGGTTGGTTGTGTATCTGCCCACCCTAATGTTATTTTACACTCGCTCATGTTGGTTGTGTATCTGCCCACCCTGATGTTATTTTACACTCGCTCGGGTTGGTTGTGTGTCTGCCCACCCTGATGTTATTTTACACTCGGGATGGTTGTGTGTCTGCCCACCCTGATGTGATTTAACACTCGGGATGGTTGTGTGTCTGCCCACCCTGATGTTATTTTACACTGAGTTTGGTTGTGTATCTGCCCGCCCTGATATTATTTTACACTAGGGATGGTTGTGTGTCTGCCCACCCTCATGTAATTTTACACTCGGGATGGTTGTGTATCTGCCACTCTGATGTTATTTTACACTCGGGTTGGTTGTGTATCTGCCCACCCTGATGTTATTTTACACTCGGGTTGGTTGTGTATCTGCCCACCCTGATGTTACTTTACACTCTGGTTTGTTGATTGTGTATCTGCCCACCCTGATGTTATTTTACACTCGGGTTGATTGTCTATCTGCCCACCTTGATGTTATTTTACACTCGGGTTGATTGTGTATCTGCCCATCCTGATGTTATTTTACACTTGGGTTGGTTGTGTATCTGCCCACCCTCATGTTATTTTACACTCGGGTTGGTTGAGTGTCTGCCCACCCTGATGTAATTTTACTCTCGGGTTGGTTGTGTATCTGCCCAACCAGATGTTATTTTACACTCAGAATGCTTGTGTATCTGCCCACCCTGATGTTATTTTACACTCGGGTTGGTTGTGTATCTTCCCACCCTGGTGTTATTTTACTCTCGGGTTGATTGTGTATCTGCCCATCCTGATGTTATTTTACACTCGGGTTGGTTGAGTGTCTGCCCACCCTGATGTTATTTTACACTCGGGTTGATTGTGTATCTGCCCACCCTGATGTTATTTTCCACTCGCACGGGTTGGTTGTGTATCTGCCACTCTGATGTTATTTTACACTCGGGTTGGTTGTGTATCTGCCCACCCTGATGTTATTTTACACTCGGGTTGGTTGTGTATCTGCCCACCCTGATGTAATTTTACACTCTGGTTTGTTGATTGTTTATCTGCCCACCCTGATGTTATTTTACACTCAGAATGCTTGTGTATCTGCCCACCCTGATGTTATTTTACGCTCGGGTTGGTTGTGTATCTTTCCACCCTGATGTTATCTTACACTCGCTCGGGTTGGTTGTCTATCTGCCCACCCTGATGTTATTTTACACTCGCTCGGGTTGGTGGTGTATCTGCCCACCCTGACGTTATTTTACACTCTGGTTGGTTGTGTGTCTGCCCACACTGACGTTATCTTACACTCGGGTTGGGTGTGTATCTGCACTCCCTGATGTTATTTTACACTCGCTCTGGTTGGTTGTGTAGCTGCCCTCCCTGATGTTATTTTACACTCGCTCGTGTTGGTTGTGTTTCTGCCCACCCTGATGTTATTTTACACTCGCTCGAGTTGGTTTTGTATCTTCCCACCCTGATGTTATTTTACAATCGCTCAGGTTGGTTGTGTGTCTGCCCACCCTGATGTTATTTTACACTCACTCGGGTTGGTAGTGTATCTGCGCAACCTGATGTTATTTTACACTCACTAGGTTCGGTTGTGTATCTGCGCAACCTGATGTTATTTTACACTCGCTCAGGTTGGTTGTGTATATGCCCACCCTGATGTTATTTTACACTCGCTCGGGTTGGTAGTGTATCTGCCCACCCTGATGTTATTTTACTCTTGGGTTGTTTGAGTGTCTGCCCACCCTGATGTTATTTTACACTCGCTCGGGTTGGTTGTGTATCTGGCCCCCCTGATGTTATTTTACACGCGCTCGGGTTGGTTGTGTGTCTGCCCACCCTGATGTTATTTTACACTCGGGATGGTTGTGTGTCTGCCCACACTGATGTTATTTTACACTCGTGATGGTTGTGAGCCTGCCCACACTGATGTTATTTTACACTGAGTTTGGTTGTTTATCTTCCCACCGTGATGTTATTTTACACTAGGGATGGTTGTGTGACTGCCCACCCTCATGTAATTTTACACTCGGGATGGTTGTGTATCTGCCCACCCTGATGTAATTTTACACTCGCTCGGGTTGATTGTGTATCTGCCCACCCTGATGTTATTTTACACTTGGGTTGATTGTGTATCTGCCCACCCTGATATTATTTTCCACTCGCATGGGTTGGTTGTGTATCTGCCCACCCTGATGTTATTTTACACTCGGGTTGGTTGTGTATCTGCCCACCCTGATGTTATTTTACAATCGGGTGGGTTGTGTATCTGCCCACCCTGATGTTATTTTACACACTGGTTTGTTGATTGTGTATCTGCCCACCCTAATGTTATTTTACACTCGGGTTGATTGTGTATCTGCCCACCTTGATGTTATTTTACACTCGGGTTGATTGTGTATCTGCCCATCCTGATGTTATTTTACACTTGGGTTGGTTGTGTATCTGCCCACCCGCATGTTATTTTACACTCGGGTTGGTTGAGTGTCTGCCCACCCTGATGTTATTTTACTCTCGGGTTGGTTGTGTATCTGCCCAACCTGATGTTATTTTACACTCAGAATGCTTGTGTATCTGCCCACCCTGATGTTATTTTACACTCGGGTTGGTTGTGTATCTTCCCACCCTGATGTTATTTTACACTCGGGTTGATTGTGTATCTGCCATCCTGATGTTATTTTACACTTGGGTTGGTTGTGTATCTGCCCACCCTCATGTTATTTTACACTCGGGTTGGTTGAGTGTCTGCCCACCCTGATGTTATTTTACACTCGGGTTGATTGTGTATCTGCCCACCCTGATGTTATTTTCCACTTGCACGGGTTGGTTGTGTATCTGCCACTCTGATGTTATCTTACACTCGGATTGGTTGTGTATCTGCCCACCCTGATGTTATTTTACACTCGGGTTGGTTGTGTGTCTGCCCACACTGATGTTATCTTACACTCGGGTTGATTGTGTATCTGCCCATCCTGATGTTATTTTACACTTGGGTTGGTTGTGCATCTGCCCACCCTCATGTTATTTTACACTCGGGTTGGTTGAGTGTCTGCCCACCCTGATGTTATTTTACACTCGGGTTGATTGTGTATCTGCCCACCCTGATGTTATTTTCCACTTGCACGGGTTGGTTGTGTATCTGCCACTCTGATGTTATCTTACACTCGGGTTGGTTGTGTATCTGCCCACCCTGATGTTATTTTACACTCGGGCTGGTTATGTATCTGCCCACCCTGATGTTATTTTACACTCGGGTTTGTTGATTGTGTATCTGCCCACCCTGATGTTATTTTACACTCAGAATGCTTGTGTATCTGCCCACCCTGATGTTATGTTACACTCGGGTTGATTGTGTATCTTCCCACCCTGATGTTATTTTACACTCGCTCGGGTTGGTTGTCTATCTGCCCACCCTGATGTTATTTTACACTCGCTCGGGTTGGTTGTGTATCTGCCCACCCTGACGTTATTTTACACTCTGGTTGGTTGTGTGTCTGCCCACACTGATGTTATCTTACACTCGGGTTGGGTGTGTATCTGCACTCCCTGATGTTATTTTACACTCGCTCTGGTTGGTTGTGTACCTGCCCACCCTGATGTTATTTTACACTCGCTCGGGTTGGTTGTGTTTCTGCCCACCCTGATGTTATTTTACACTCGCTCGAGTTGGTTTTGTATCTTCCCACCCTGATGTTATTTTACACTCGCTCAGGTTGGTTGTGTGTCTGCCCACCCTGATGTTATTTTACACTCACTCGGGTTGGTAGTGTATCTGCGCAACCTGATGTTATTTTACACTCACTAGGTTTGGTTGTGTATCTGCGCAACCTGATGTTATTTTACACTCGCTCAGGTTGGTTGTGTATATGCCCACCCTGATGTTATTTTACACTCGCTCGGGTTGGTAGTGTATCTGCCCACCCTGATGTTATTTTACACTTGGGTTGTTTGAGTGTCTGCCCACCCTGATGTTATTTTACACTCGCTCGGGTTGGTTGTGTATCTTGCCCCCCTGATGTTATTTTACACTCGCTCGGGTTGGTTGTGTGTCTGCCCACCCTGATGTTATTTTACACTCGGGATGGTTGTGTGTCTGCCCACACTGATGTTATTTTACACTCGGGATGGTTGTGTGCCTGCCCACCCTGATGTTATTTTACACTGAGTTTGGTTGTTTATCTGCCCACCCTGATGTTATTTTACACTAGGGATGGTTGTGTGACTGGCCACCCTCATGTAATTTTACACTCGGGATGGTTGTGTATCTGCCCACCCTGATGTAATTTTACACTCGCTCGGGTTGATTGTGTATCTGCCCACCCTGATGTCATTTTACTCTCGGGTTGATTGTGTATCTGCCCACCCTGATGTTATTTTACACTCGCATGGGTTGATTGTGTATCTGCCCACCCTGATGTTACTTTACACTCTGGTTTGTTGATTGTGTATCTGCCCACCCTGATGTTATTTTACACTCGGGTTGATTGTCTATCTGCCCACCTTGATGTTATTTTACACTCGGGTTGATTGTGTATCTGCCCATCCTGATGTTATTTTACACTATGGTTGGTTGTGTATCTGCCCACCCTCATGTTATTTTACACTCGGGTTGGTTGAGTGTCTGCCCACCCTGATGTTATTTTACACTCGGGTTGATTGTGTATCTGCCCACCCTGATGTTATTTTCCACTCGCACGGGTTGGTTGTGTATCTGCCACTCTGATGTTATTTTACACTCGGGTTGGTTGTGTATCTGCCCACCCTGATGTTATTTTACACTCGGGTTGGTTGTGTATCTGCCCACCCTGATGTAATTTTACACTCTGGTTTGTTGATTGTTTATCTGCCCACCCTGATGTTATTTTACACTCAGAATGCTTGTGTATCTGCCCACCCTGATGTTATTTTACACTCGGGTTGGTTGTGTATCTTCCCACCCTGATGTTATCTTACACTCGCTCGGGTTGGTTGTCTATCTGCCCACCCTGATGTTATTTTACACTCGCTCGGGTTGGTTGTGTATCTGCCCACCCTGACGTTATTTTACACTCTGGTTGGTTGTGTGTCTGCCGACACTGACGTTATCTTACACTCGGGTTGGGTGTGTATCTGCACTCCCTGATGTTATTTTACACTCGCTCTGGTTGGTTGTGTAGCTGCCCTCCCTGATGTTATTTTACACTCGCTCGGGTTGGTTGTGTTTCTGCCCACCCTGATGTTATTTTACACTCGCTCGAGTTGGTTTTGTATCTTCCCACCCTGATGTTATTTTACAATCGCTCAGGTTGGTTGTGTGTCTGCGCAACCTGATGTTATTTTACACTCACTAGGTTCGGTTGTGTATCTGCGCAACCTGATGTTATTTTACACTCGCTCAGGTTGGTTGTGTATATGCCCACCCTGATGTTATTTTACACTCGCTCGGATTGGTTGTGTATCTGCCCACCCTGATGTTATTTTACACTTGGGTTGTTTGAGTGTCTGCCCACCCTGATGTTATTTTACACTCGCTCGGGTTGGTTGTGTATCTGCCCGCCCTCATGTTATTTTACACTCGGGTTGGTTGAACGTCTGCCCGCCCTCATGTTGTTTTACACTCGGGTTGGTTGTGCATCTGCCCACCCTGATGTTATTTTACTCTCAGGTTGGTTGTGTATCTGCCCACCCTGATGTTATTTTACACTCGGTTTGGTTGTTTGTCTCTCCACCCTGATGTTATTTTACACTCGCTCGGGTTGGTTGTGTATCTGCCCACCCTAATGTTATTTTACACTCGCTCATGTTGGTTGTGTATCTGCCCACCCTGATGTTATTTTACACTCGCTCGGGTTGGTTGTGTGTCTGCCCACCCTGATGTTATTTTACACTCGGGATGGTTGTGTGTCGGCCCTCCCTGATGTGATTTCACACTCGGGATGGTTGTGTGTCTGCCCACCCTGATGTTATTTTACACTGAGTTTGGTTGTGTATCTGCCCGCCCTGATATTATTTTACACTAGGGATGGTTGTGTGTCTGCCCACCCTCATGTAATTTTACACTCGGGATGGTTTTGTATCTGCCACTCTGATGTTATTTTACACTCGGGTTGGTTGTGTATCTGCCCACCCTGATGTTATTTTACACTCAGGTTGGTTGTGTATCTGCCCACCCGCATGTCATTTTACACTCGGGTTGGTTGTGTATCTTCCCACCCTGATGTTATTTTACACTCGGGTTGATTGTGTATCTGCCCATCCTGATGTTATTTTACACTCGGGTTGGTTGAGTGTCTGCCCACCCTGATGTTATTTTACACTCGTGTTGATTGAGTATCTGCCCACCCTGATGTTATTTTCCACTCGCACGGGTTGGTTGTGTATCTGCCACTCTGATGTTATTTTACACTCGGGTTGGTTGTGTATCTGCCCACCCTGATGTTATTTTACACTCGGGTTGGTTGTGTATCTGCCCACCCTGATGTAATTTTACACTCTGGTTTGTTGATTGTGTATCTGCCCACCCTGATGTTATTTTACACTCAGAATGCTTGTGTATCTGCCCACCCTGATGTTATTTTACACTCGGGTTGGTTGTGTATCTTCCCACCCTGATGTTATTTTACAATCGCTCGGGTTGGTTGTCTATCTGCCCACCCTGATGTTATTTTACACTCGCTCGGGTTGGTTGTGTATCTGCCCACCCTGACGTTATTTTACACTCTGGTTGGTTGTGTGTCTGCCCACACTGATGTTATCTTACACTCGGGTTGGGTGTGTATCTGCACTCCCTGATGTTATTTTACACTCGCTCTGGTTGGTTGTGTACCTGCCCACCCTGATGTTATTTTACACTCGCTCGGGTTGGTTGTGTTTCTGCCCACCCTGATGTTATTTTACACTCGCTCGAGTTGGTTTTGTATCTTCCCACCCTGATGTTATTTTAAACTCGCTCAGGTTGGTTGTGTGTCTGCCCACCCTGATGTTATTTTACACTCACTCGGGTTGGTAGTGTATCTGCGCAACCTGATGTTATTTTACACTCACTCGGTTTGGTTGTGTATCTGCGCAACCTGATGTTATTTACACTCGCTCAGGTTGGTTGTGTATATGCCCACCCTGATGTTATTTTACACTCGCTCGGGTTGGTAGTGTATCTGCCCACCCTGATGTTATTTTACACTTGGGTTGTTTGAGTGTCTGCCCACCCTGATGTTATTTTACACTCGCTCGGGTTGGTTGTGTATCTGGCCCCCCTGATGCTATTTTACGCGCGCTCGGGTTGGTTGTGTGTCTGCCCACCCTGATGTTATTTTACACTCGGGATGGTTGTGTGTCTGCCCACACTGATGTTATTTTACACTCGTGATGGTTGTGTGCCTGCCCACCCTGATGTTATTTTACACTGAGTTTGGTTGTTTATCTTCCCACCCTGATGTTATTTTACACTAGGGATGGTTGTGTGACTGCCCACCCTCATGTAATTTTACACTCGGGATGGTTGTGTATCTGCCCGCCCTGATGTAATTTTACACTCGCTCGGGTTGATTGTGTATCTGCCCACCCTGATGTTATTTTACACTTGGGTTGATTGTGTATCTGCCCACCCTGATGTTATTTTCCACTGGCATGGGTTGGTTGTGTATCTGCCCACACTGATGTTATTTTACACTCGGGTTGGTTGTGTATCTGCCCACCCTGATGTTATTTTATAATCGGGTTGGTTGTGTATCTGCCCACCCTGATGTTATTTTACACTCTGGTTTGTTGATTGTGTATCTGCCCACCCTGATGTTATTTTACACTCGGGTTGATTGTGTATCTGCCCACCTTGATGTTATTTTACACTCGGGTTGATTGTGTATCTGCCCATCCTGATGTTATTTTACACTTGGGTTGGTTGTGTATCTGCCCACCCGCATGTTATTTTACACTCGGGTTGGTTGAGTGTCTGCCCAACCTGATGTTATTTTACTCTCGGGTTGGTTGTGTATCTGCCCAACCTGATGTTATTTTACACTCAGAATGCTTGTGTATCTGCCCACCCAGATGTTATTTTACACTCGGGTTGGTTGTGTATCTTCCCACCCTGATGTTATTTTACACTCGGGTTGATTGTGTATCTGCCCATCCTGATGTTATTTTACACTTGGGTTGGTTGTGTATCTGCCCACCCTCATGTTATTTTACACTCGGGTTGGTTGAGTGTCTGCCCACCCTGATGTTATTTTACACTCGGGTTGATTGTGTATCTGCCCACCCTGATGTTATTTTCCACTTGCACGGGTTGGTTGTGTATCTGCCACTCTGATGTTATCTTACACTCGGGTTGGTTGTGTATCTGCCCACCCTGATGTTATTTTACACTCGGGTTGGTTGTGTATCTGCCCACCCTGATGTTATTTTACACTCGGGTTTGTTGATTGTGTATCTGCCCACCCTGATGTTATTTTACACTCAGAATGCTTGTGTATCTGCCCACCCTGATGTTATGTTACACTCGGGTTGATTGTGTATCTTCCCACCCTGATGTTATTTTACACTCGCTCGGGTTGGTTGTCTATCTGCCCACCCTGATGTTATTTTACACTCGCTCGGGTTGGTTGTGTATCTGCCCACCCTGACGTTATTTTACACTCTGGTTGGTTGTGTGTCTGCCCACGCTGATGTTATCTTAAACTCGGGTTGGGTGTGTATCTGCACTCCCTGATGTTATTTTACACTCACTCTGGTTGGTTGTGTACCTGCCCACCCTGATGTTATTTTACACTCGCTCGGGTTGGTTGTGTTTCTGCCCACCCTGATGTTATTTTACACTCACTCGAGTTGGTTTTGTATCTTCCCACCCTGATGTTATTTTACACTCGCTCAGGTTGGTTGTGTGTCCGCCCACCCTGATGTTATTTTACACTCACTCGGGTCGGTAGTGTATCTGCGCAACCTGATGTTATTTTACACTCACTAGGTTTGGTTGTGTATCTGCGCAACCTGATGTTATTTTACACTCGCTCAGGTTGGTTGTGTATATGCCCACCCTGATGTTATTTTACACTCGCTCGGGTTGGTAGTGTATCTGCCCACCCTGATGTTATTTTACACTTGGGTTGTTTGAGTGTCTGCCCACCCTGATGTTATTTTACACTCGCTCGGGTTGGTTGTGTATCTTGCCCCCCTGATGTTATTTTACACTCGCTCGGGTTTGTTGTGTGTCTGCCCACCCTGATGTTATTTTACACAATAGGATGGTTGTGTGTCTGCCCACACTGATGTTATTTTACACTCGGGATGGTTGTGTGCCTGCCCACCCTGATGTTATTTTACACTGCGTTTGGTTGTTTATCTGCCCACCCTGATGTTATTTTACACTAGGGATGGTTGTGTGACTGGCCACCCTCATGTAATTTTACACTCGGGATGGTTGTGTATCTGCCCACCCTGATGTAATTTTACACTCGCTCGGGTTGATTGTGTATCTGCCCACCCTGATGTTATTTTACACTCGGGTTGATTGTGTATCTGCCCACCCTGATGTTATTTTCCACTCGCATGGGTTGATTGTGTATCTGCCCACCCTGATGTTATTTTACACTAAGGTTGGTTGTGTATCTGCCCACCCTGATGTTATTTTACACTCTGGTTTGTTGATTGTGTATCTTCCCACCCTGATGTTATTTTACACTCGGGTTGATTGTGTACCTGCCCACCCTGATGTTATTTTACACTCGGGTTGATTGTGTATCTGCCCACCCTGATATTATTTTACACTTGGGTTGGTTGTGTATCTGCCCGCCCTCATGTTATTTTACACTCGGGTTGGTTGAATGTCTGCCCGCCCTCATGTTGTTTTACAGTCGGGTTGGTTGTGCATCTGCCCACCCTAATGTTATTTTACTCTCGGGTTGGTTGTGTATCTGCCCACCCTGATGTTATTTTACGCTCGGGTTGGTTGTGTGTCTCTCCACCCTGATGTTATTTTACACTCGCTCGGGTTGGTTGTGTATCTGCCCACCCTAATATTATTTTACACTCGCTCATGTTGGTTGTGTATCTACCCACCCTGATGTTATTTCACACTCGCTCGGGTTGGTTGTGTGTCTGCCCACCCTGATGTTATTTTACACTCGGGATGGTTGTGTGTCTGCCCACCCTCATGTAATTTTACTCTCGGGATGGTTGTGTATCTGCCCACCCTGATGTAATTTTACACTCGCTCGGGTTGATTGTGTATCTGCCCACCCTGATGATATTTTAAACTCGCACGGGTTGGTTGTGTATCTGCCACTCTGATGTTATTTTACACTCGGGTTGGTTGTGTATCTGCCCACCCTGATGTTATTTTACACTCGGGTTGGTTATGTATCTGCCCACCCTGATGTTACTTTACACTCTGGTTTGTTGATTGTGTATCTGCCCACCCTGATGTTATTTTACACTCGGGTTGATTGTGTATCTGCCCACCTTGATCTTATTTTACTCTCGGGTTGATTGTGTATCTGCCCATCCTGATGTTATTTTACACTTGGGTTGGTTGTGTATCTGCCCACACTAATGTTATTTTACACTCGGGTTGGTTGAGTGTCTGCCCACCCTGATGTTATTTTACTCTCGGGTTGGTTGTGTATCTGCCCAACCTGATGTTATTTTAGACTCAGAATGCTTGTGTATCTGCCCACCCTGATGTTATTTTACACTCGGGTTGGTTGTGTATCTGCCCACCCTGATGTTATTTTACACTCTGGTTTGTTGATTGTGTATCTGCCCACCCTGATGTTATTTTACAGTCGGGTTGATTGTGTATCTGCCCACCTTGATGTTATTTTACACTCGGGTTGATTGTGTATCTGCCCATCCTGATGTTATTTTACACTTGGGTTGGTTGTGTATCTGCCCACCCGCATGTCATTTTACACTCGGGTTGGTTGAGTGTCTGCCCACCCTGATGTTATTTTACACTCGTGATGGTTGTGTGCCTGCCCACCCTGATGTTATTTTACACTGAGTTTGGTTGTTTATCTTCCCACCCTGATGTTATTTTACACTAGGGATGGTTGTGTGACTGCCCACCCTCATGTAATTTTACACTCGGGATGGTTGTGTATCTGCCCGCCCTGATGTAATTTTACACTCGCTCGGGTTGATTGTGTATCTGCCCACCCTGATGTTATTTTACACTTGGGTTGATTGTGTATCTGCCCACCCTGATGTTATTTTCCACTGGCATGGGTTGGTTGTGTATCTGCCCACACTGATGTTATTTTACACTCGGGTTGGTTGTGTATCTGCCCACCCTGATGTTATTTTATAATCGGGTTGGTTGTGTATCTGCCCACCCTGATGTTATTTTACACTCTGGTTTGTTGATTGTGTATCTGCCCACCCTGATGTTATTTTACACTCGGGTTGATTGTGTATCTGCCCACCTTGATGTTATTTTACACTCGGGTTGATTGTGTATCTGCCCATCCTGATGTTATTTTACACTTGGGTTGGTTGTGTATCTGCCCACCCGCATGTTATTTTACACTCGGGTTGGTTGAGTGTCTGCCCAACCTGATGTTATTTTACTCTCGGGTTGGTTGTGTATCTGCCCAACCTGATGTTATTTTACACTCAGAATGCTTGTGTATCTGCCCACCCAGATGTTATTTTACACTCGGGTTGGTTGTGTATCTTCCCACCCTGATATTATTTTACACTCGGGTTGATTGTGTATCTGCCCATCCTGATGTTATTTTACACTTGGGTTGGTTGTGTATCTGCCCACCCTCATGTTATTTTACACTCGGGTTGGTTGAGTGTCTGCCCACCCTGATGTTATTTTACACTCGGGTTGATTGTGTATCTGCCCACCCTGATGTTATTTTCCACTTGCACGGGTTGGTTGTGTATCTGCCACTCTGATGTTATCTTACACTCGGGTTGGTTGTGTATCTGCCCACCCTGATGTTATTTTACACTCGGGTTGGTTGTGTATCTGCCCACCCTGATGTTATTTTACACTCGGGTTTGTTGATTGTGTATCTGCCCACCCTGATGTTATTTTACACTCAGAATGCTTGTGTATCTGCCCACCCTGATGTTATGTTACACTCGGGTTGATTGTGTATCTTCCCACCCTGATGTTATTTTACACTCGCTCGGGTTGGTTGTCTATCTGCCCACCCTGATGTTATTTTACACTCGCTCGGGTTGGTTGTGTATCTGCCCACCCTGACGTTATTTTACACTCTGGTTGGTTGTGTGTCTGCCCACGCTGATGTTATCTTACACTCGGGTTGGGTGTGTATCTGCACTCCCTGATGTTATTTTACACTCACTCTGGTTGGTTGTGTACCTGCCCACCCTGATGTTATTTTACACTCGCTCGGGTTGGTTGTGTTTCTGCCCACCCTGATGTTATTTTACACTCACTCGAGTTGGTTTTGTATCTTCCCACCCTGATGTTATTTTACACTCGCTCAGGTTGGTTGTGTGTCCGCCCACCCTGATGTTATTTTACACTCACTCGGGTCGGTAGTGTATCTGCGCAACCTGATGTTATTTTACACTCACTAGGTTTGGTTGTGTATCTGCGCAACCTGATGTTATTTTACACTCGCTCAGGTTGGTTGTGTATATGCCCACCCTGATGTTATTTTACACTCGCTCGGGTTGGTAGTGTATCTGCCCACCCTGATGTTATTTTACACTTGGGTTGTTTGAGTGTCTGCCCACCCTGATGTTATTTTACACTCGCTCGGGTTGGTTGTGTATCTTGCCCCCCTGATGTTATTTTACACTCGCTCGGGTTTGTTGTGTGTCTGCCCACCCTGATGTTATTTTACACAATAGGATGGTTGTGTGTCTGCCCACACTGATGTTATTTTACACTCGGGATGGTTGTGTGCCTGCCCACCCTGATGTTATTTTACACTGAGTTTGGTTGTTTATCTGCCCACCCTGATGTTATTTTACACTAGGGATGGTTGTGTGACTGGCCACCCTCATGTTATTTTACACTCGGGATGGTTGTGTATCTGCCCACCCTGATGTAATTTTACACTCGCTCGGGTTGATTGTGTATCTGCCCACCCTGATGTTATTTTACACTCGGGTTGATTGTGTATCTGCCCACCCTGATGTTATTTTCCACTCGCATGGGTTGATTGTGTATCTGCCCACCCTGATGTTATTTTACACTAAGGTTGGTTGTGTATCTGCCCACCCTGATGTTATTTTACACTCTGGTTTGTTGATTGTGTATCTTCCCACCCTGATGTTATTTTACACTCGGGTTGATTGTGTACCTGCCCACCCTGATGTTATTTTACACTCGGGTTGATTGTGTATCTGCCCACCCTGATATTAATTTACACTTGGGTTGGTTGTGTATCTGCCCGCCCTCATGTTATTTTACACTCGGGTTGGTTGAATGTCTGCCCGCCCTCATGTTGTTTTACAGTCGGGTTGGTTGTGCATCTGCCCACCCTAATGTTATTTTACTCTCGGGTTGGTTGTGTATCTGCCCACCCTGATGTTATTTTACGCTCGGGTTGGTTGTGTGTCTCTCCACCCTGATGTTATTTTACACTCGCTCGGGTTGGTTGTGTATCTGCCCACCCTAATATTATTTTACACTCGCTCATGTTGGTTGTGTATCTACCCACCCTGATGTTATTTCACACTCGCTCGGGTTGGTTGTGTGTCTGCCCACCCTGATGTTATTTTACACTCGGGATGGTTGTGTGTCTGCCCACCCTCATGTAATTTTACTCTCGGGATGGTTGTGTATCTGCCCACCCTGATGTAATTTTACACTCGCTCGGGTTGATTGTGTATCTGCCCACCCTGATGATATTTTAAACTCGCACGGGTTGGTTGTGTATCTGCCACTCTGATGTTATTTTACACTCGGGTTGGTTGTGTATCTGCCCACCCTGATGTTATTTTACACTCGGGTTGGTTATGTATCTGCCCACCCTGATGTTACTTTACACTCTGGTTTGTTGATTGTGTATCTGCCCACCCTGATGTTATTTTACACTCGGGTTGATTGTGTATCTGCCCACCTTGATCTTATTTTACTCTCGGGTTGATTGTGTATCTGCCCATCCTGATGTTATTTTACACTTGGGTTGGTTGTGTATCTGCCCACACTAATGTTATTTTACACTCGGGTTGGTTGAGTGTCTGCCCACCCTGATGTTATTTTACTCTCGGGTTGGTTGTGTATCTGCCCAACCTGATGTTATTTTAGACTCAGAATGCTTGTGTATCTGCCCACCCTGATGTTATTTTACACTCGGGTTGGTTGTGTATCTGCCCACCCTGATGTTATTTTACACTCTGGTTTGTTGATTGTGTATCTGCCCACCCTGATGTTATTTTACAGTCGGGTTGATTGTGTATCTGCCCACCTTGATGTTATTTTACACTCGGGTTGATTGTGTATCTGCCCATCCTGATGTTATTTTACACTTGGGTTGGTTGTGTATCTGCCCACCCGCATGTCATTTTACACTCGGGTTGGTTGAGTGTCTGCCCACCCTGATGTTATTTTACACTCGGGTTGGTTGTGTATCTGCCCAACCTGATGTTATTTTACACTCAGAATGCTTGTGTATCTGCCCACCCAGATGTTATTTTACACTCGGTTTGGTTGTGTATCTTCCCACCCTGATGTTATTTTACACTCGGGTTGATTGTGTATCTGCCCATCCTGATGTTATTTTACACTTGGGTTGGTTGTGTATCTGCCCACCCTCATGTTATTTTACACTCGGGTTGGTTGAGTGTCTGCCCACCCTGATGTTATTTTACACTCGGGTTGATTGTGTATCTGCCCACCCTGATGTTATTTTCCACTTGCACGGGTTGGTTGTGTATCTGCCACTCTGATGTTATCTTACACTCGGGTTGGTTGTGTATCTGCCCACCCTGATGTTATTTGACACTCGGGTTGGTTGTGTATCTGCCCACCCTGATGTTATTTTACACTCGGGTTTGTTGATTGTGTATCTGCCCACCCTGATGTTATTTTACACTCAGAATGCTTGTGTATCTGCCCACCCTGATGTTATGTTACACTCGGGTTGGTTGTGTATCTTCCCACCCTGATGTTATTTTACACTCGCTCGGGTTCGTTGTCTATCTGCCCACCCTGATGTTATTTTACACTCGCTCGGGTTGGTTGTGTATCTGCCCACCCTGACGTTATTTTACACTCTGGTTGGTTGTGTGTCTGCCCACACTGATGTTATCTTACACTCGGGTTGGGTGTGTATCTGCACTCCCTGATGTTATTTTACACTCGCTCTGGTTGGTTGTGTACCTGCCCACCCTGATGTTATTTTACACTCGCTCGGGTTGGTTGTGTTTCTGCCCACCCTGATGTTATTTTACACTCGCTCGAGTTGGTTTTGTATCTTCCCACCCTGATGTTATTTTACACTCGCTCAGGTTGGTTGTGTGTCCGCCCACCCTGATGTTATTTTACACTCACTCGGGTTGGTAGTGTATCTGCGCAACCTGATGTTATTTTACACTCACTAGGTTTGGTTGTGTATCTGCGCAACCTGATGTTATTTTACACTCGCTCAGGTTGGTTGTGTATATGCCCACCCTGATGTTATTTTACACTCGCTCGGGTTGGTAGTGTATCTGCCCACCCTGATGTTATTTTACACTCGCTCGGGTTGGTTGTGTGTCTGCCCACCCTGATGTTATTTTACACTCGGGATGGTTGTGTGTCTGCCCACACTGATGTTATTTTACACTCGGGATGGTTGTGTGCCTGCCCACCCTGATGTTATTTTACACTGAGTTTGGTTGTTTATCTGCCCACCCTGATGTTATTTTACACTAGGGATGGTTGTGTGACTGGCCACCCTCATGTAATTTTAGACTCGGGATGGTTGTGTATCTGCCCACCCTGATGTAATTTTACACTCGCTCGGGTTGATTGTGTATCTGCCCACCCTGATGTTATTTTACACTCGGGTTGATTGTGTATCTGCCCACCCTGATGTTATTTTCCACTCGCATGGGTTGATTGTGTATCTGCCCACCCTGATGTTATTTTACACTAAGGTTGGTTGTGTATCTGCCCACCCTGATGTTATTTTACACTCTGGTTTGTTGATTGTGTATCTTCCCACCCTGATGTTATTTTACACTCGGGTTGATTGTGTATCTGCCCACCCTGATGTTATTTTACACTCGGGTTGATTGTGTATCTGCCCACCCTGATATTATTTTACACTTGGGTTGGTTGTGTATCTGCCCGCCCTCATGTTATTTTACACTCGGGTTGGTTGAATGTTTGCCCACCCTCATGTTGTTTTACAGTCGGGTTGGTTGTGCATCTGCCCACCCTAATGTTATTTTACTCTCGGGTTGGTTGTGTATCTGCCCACCCTGATGTTATTTTACACTCGGGTTGGTTGTGTGTCTCTCCACCCTGATGTTATTTTACACTCGCTCGGGTTGGTTGTGTATCTGCCCACCCTAATATTATTTTACACTCGCTCATGTTGGTTGTGTATCTACCCACCCTGATGTTATTTCACACTCGCTCGGGTTGGTTGTGTGTCTGCCCACCCTGATGTTATTTTACACTCGGGATGGTTGTGTGTCTGCCCACCCTCATGTAATTTTACTCTCGGGATGGTTGTGTATCTGCCCACCCTGATGTAATTTTACACTCGCTCGGGTTGACTGTGTATCTGCCCACCCTGATGATATTTTACACTCGGGTTGATTGTGTATCTGCCCACCCTGATGTTATTTTAAACTCGCACGGGTTGGTTGTGTATCTGCCACTCTGATGTTATTTTACACTCGGGTTGGTTGTGTATCTGCCCACCCTGATGTTATTTTACACTCGGGTTGGTTGTGTATCTGCCCACCCTGATGTTACTTTACACTCTGGTTTGTTGATTGTGTATCTGCCCACCCTGATGTTATTTTACACTCGGGTTGATTGTGTATCTGCCCACCTTGATCTTATTTTACTCTCGGGTTGATTGTGTATCTGCCCATCCTGATGTTATTTTACACTTGGGTTGGTTGGGTATCTGCCCACACTAATGTTATTTTACACTCGGGTTGGTTGAGTGTCTGCCCACCCTGATGTTATTTTACTCTCGGGTTGGTTGTGTATCTGCCCAACCTGATGTTATTTTAGACTCAGAATGCTTGTGTATCTGCCCACCCTGATGTTATTTTACACTCGGGTTGGTTGTGTATCTGCCCATCCTGATGCTATTTTACACTTGGGTTGGTTGTGTATCTGCCCACCCTCATGTTATTTTACACTCGGGTTGGTTGAGTGTCTGCCCACCCTGATGTTATTTTACACTCGGGTTGATTTTTTATCTGCCCACCCTGATGTTATTTTCCACTCGCACGGGTTGGTTGTGTATCTGCCACTCTGATGTTATTTTACACTCGGGATGGTTGTGTATCTGCCCACCCTGATGTTATTTTACACTCTAGTTGGTTGTGTATCTGCCCACCCTGATGTTATTTTACACTCTGGTTTGTTGATTGTGTATCTGCCCACCCTGATGTTATTTTACACTCGGGTTGATTGTGTATCTGCCCACCCTGATGTTATTTTACACTCGGGTTGATTGTGTATCTGCCCATCCTGATGTTATTTTACACTTGGGTTGGTTGTGTATCTGCCCACCCTCATGTTATTTTACACTCGGTTTGGTTGAGTGTCTGCCCACCCTGATGTGATTTTCCACTCGGGTTCGTTGTGCATCTGCCCACCCTGATGTTATTTTACTCTCGGGTTGGTCGTGTATCTGCCCAACCTGATGTTATTTTACACTCAGAATGCTTGTGTATCTGCCACCCTGATGTTATTTTACACTCGGGTTGGTTGTGTATCTTCCCACCCTGATGTTATTTTACACTCGCTCGGGTTGGTTGTCTATCTGCCCACCCTGATGTTATTTTACACTCGCTCGGGTTGGTTGTGTATCTGCCCACCCTAACGTTATTTTACACTCGGGTTGGTTGTGTGTCTGCCCACACTGATGTTATCTTACACTCGGGTTGGGTGTGTATCTGCCCTCCCTGATGTTATTTTACACTCGCTCTGGTTGGTTGTGTACCTGCCCACCCTGATGTTATTTTACACTCGGGTTGATTGTGTATCTGCCCACCCTGATATTATTTTACACTTGGGTTGGTTGTGTATCTGCCCGCCCTCATGTTATTTTAGACTCGGGTTGGTTGAATGTCTGCCCGCCCTCATGTTGTTTTACAGTCGGGTTGGTTGTGCATCTGCCCACCCTAATGTTATTTTACTCTCGGGTTGGTTGTGTATCTGCCCACCCTGATGTTATTTTACACTCGGGTTGGTTGTGTGTCTCTCCACCCTGATGTTATTTTACACTCGCTCGGGTTGGTTGTGTATCTGCCCACCCTAATATTATTTTACACTCGCTCATGTTGGTTGTGTATCTACCCACCCTGATGTTATTTCACACTCGCTCAGGTTGGTTGTGTGTCTGCCCAACCTGATGTTATTTTACACTCGGGATGGTTGTGTGTCTGCCCACCCTCATGTAATTTTACTCTCGGGATGGTTGTGTATCTGCCCACCCTGATGTAATTTTACACTCGCTCGGGTTGATTGTGTATCTGCCCACCCTGATGATATTTTACACTCGGGTTGATTGTGTATCTGCCCACCCTGATGTTATTTTAAACTCGCACGGGTTGGTTGTGTATCTGCCACTCTGATGTTATTTTACACTCGGGTTGGTTGTGTATCTGCCCACCCTGATGTTATTTTACACTCGGGTTGGTTGTGTATCTGCCCACCCTGATGTTACTTTACACTCTGGTTTGTTGATTGTGTATCTGCCCACCCTGATGTTATTTTACACTCGGGTTGATTGTGTATCTGCCCACCTTGATCTTATTTTACTCTCGGGTTGATTGTGTATCTGCCTATCCTGATGTTAGTTTACACTTGGGTTGGTTGTGTATCTGCCCACACTAATGTTATTTTACACTCGGGTTGATTGTGTATCTGCCCACCCTGATGTTATTTTACTCTCGGGTTGGTTGTGTATCTGCCCAACCTGATGTTATTTTAGACTCAGAATGCTTGTGTATCTGCCCACCCTGATGTTATTTTACACTCGGGTTGGTTGTGTATCTGCCCATCCTGATGTTATTTTACACTTGGGTTGGTTGTGTATCTGCCCACCCTCATGTTATTTTACACTCGGGTTGGTTGAGTGTCTGCCCACCCTGATGTTATTTTACACTCGGGTTGATTTTTTATCTGCCCACCCTGATGTTATTTTCCACTCGCACGGGTTGGTTGTGTATCTGCCACTCTGATGTTATTTTACACTCGGGATGGTTGTGTATCTGCCCACCCTGATGTTATTTTACACTCGGGTTGGTTGTGTATCTGCCCACCCTGATGTTATTTTACACTCTGGTTTGTTGATTGTGTATCTGCCCACCCTGATGTTATTTTACACTCGGGTTGATTGTGTATCTGCCCACCCTGATGTTATTTTACACTCGGGTTGATTGTGTATCTGCCCATCCTGATGTTATTTTACACTTGGGTTGGTTGTGTATCTGCCCACCCTCATGTTATTTTACAC
The DNA here is from genome assembly GCA_026770705.1 of Isurus oxyrinchus. Classification (NCBI taxonomy): domain Eukaryota; kingdom Metazoa; phylum Chordata; class Chondrichthyes; order Lamniformes; family Lamnidae; genus Isurus; species Isurus oxyrinchus. Next base: position 487,854 of record JANJGN010000247.1, on the reverse strand, counting down.
TCGGTTTGGTTGAGTGTCTGCCCACCCTGATGTTATTTTACACTCGGGTTCGTTGTGCATCTGCCCACCCTGATGTTATTTTACTCTCGGGTTGGTTGTGTATCTGCCCAACCTGATGTTATTTTACACTCAGAATGCTTGTGTATCTGCCCACCCTGATGTTATTTTACACTCGGGTTGGTTGTGTATCTTCCCACCCTGATGTTATTTTACACTCGCTCGGGTTGGTTGTCTATCTGCCCACCCTGATGTTATTTTACACTCGCTCGGGTTGGTTGTGTATCTGCCCACCCTGACGTTATTTTACACTCGGGTTGGTTGTGTGTCTGCCCACACTGATGTTATCTTACACTCGGGTTGGGTGTGTATCTGCCCTCTCTGATGTTATTTTACACTCGCTCTGGTTGGTTGTGTACCTGCCCACCCTGATGTTATTTTACACTCGGGTTGGTTGTGTGTCTCTCCACCCTGATGTTATTTTACACTCGCTCGGGTTGGTTGTGTATCTGCCCACCCTGATGTTATTTTACACTCGCTCAGGTTGGTTGTGTGTCTGCCCACCCTGATGTTATTTTACACTCACTCGGGTTGGTAGTGTATCTCCGCAACCTGATGTTATTTTACACTCACTCGGTTTGGTTGTGTATCTGCGCAACCTGATGTTATTTTACACTCGCTCAGGTTGGTTGTGTATATGCCCACCCTGATGTTATTTTACACTCGCTCGGGTTGGTAGTGTATCTGCCCACCCTGATGTTATTTTACACTTGGGTTGTTTGAGTGTCTGCCCACCCTGATGTTATTTTACACTTGCTCGGGTTGGTTGTGTGTCTGCCCACCCTGATGTTATTTTACACTCAGGATGGTTGTGTGTCTGCCCACCCTGATGTTATTTTACGCTCGGGATGGTTGTGTGCCTGCCCACCCTGATGGTATTCTACACTGAGTTTGGTTGTGTATCTGCCCACCCTGATGTTATTTTACACTAGGGATGGTTGTGTGACTGCACACCCTCATGTAATTTTACACTCGGGATGGTTGTGTATCTGCCCACCCTGATGTTATTTTAAACTCGCTCGTGTTGATTGTGTATCTGCCCACCCTGATGTTATTTTACACTCGGGTTGATTGTGTATCTGCCCACCGTGATGTTATTTTCCACTCGCATGGGTTGGTTGTGTATCTGCCCACCCTGATGTTATTTTACACTCGGGTTGGTTGTGTATCTGCCCTCTCTGATGTTATTTTACACTCTGGTTTCTTGATTGTGTATCTGCCCACACTGATGTTATTTTACACTCGGGTTGATTGTGTATCTGCCCACCCTGATGTTATTTTACACTCGGGTTGGTTGTGTATCTGCCCACCCTGATGTTACTTTACACTCTGGTTTGTTGATTGTGTATCTGCCCACCCTGATGTTATTTTACACTCGGGTTGATTGTGTATCTGCCCACCTTGATGTTATTTTACTCTCGGGTTGATTGTGTATCTGCCCATCCTGATGTTATTTTACACTTGGGTTGGTTGTGTATCTGCCCACACTAATGTTATTTTACACTCGGGTTGGTTGAGTGTCTGCCCACCCTCATGTAATTTTACTCTCGGGATGGTTGTGTATCTGCCCACCCTGATGTAATTTTACACTCGCTCGGGTTGATTGTGTATCTGCCCACCCTGATGATATTTTAAACTCGCACGGGTTGGTTGTGTATCTGCCACTCTGATGTTATTTTACACTCGGGTTGGTTGTGTATCTGCCCACCCTGATGTTATTTTACACTCGGGTTGGTTATGTATCTGCCCACCCTGATGTTACTTTACACTCTGGTTTGTTGATTGTGTATCTGCCCACCCTGATGTTATTTTACACTCGGGTTGATTGTGTATCTGCCCACCTTGATCTTATTTTACTCTCGGGTTGATTGTGTATCTGCCCATCCTGATGTTATTTTACACTTGGGTTGGTTGTGTATCTGCCCACACTAATGTTATTTTACACTCGGGTTGGTTGAGTGTCTGCCCACCCTGATGTTATTTTACTCTCGGGTTGGTTGTGTATCTGCCCAACCTGATGTTATTTTAGACTCAGAATGCTTGTGTATCTGCCCACCCTGATGTTATTTTACACTCGGGTTGGTTGTGTATCTGCCCACCCTGATGTTATTTTACACTCTGGTTTGTTGATTGTGTATCTGCCCACCCTGATGTTATTTTACAGTCGGGTTGATTGTGTATCTGCCCACCTTGATGTTATTTTACACTCGGGTTGATTGTGTATCTGCCCATCCTGATGTTATTTTACACTTGGGTTGGTTGTGTATCTGCCCACCCGCATGTCATTTTACACTCGGGTTGGTTGAGTGTCTGCCCACCCTGATGTTATTTTACACTCGGGTTGGTTGTGTATCTGCCCAACCTGATGTTATTTTACACTCAGAATGCTTGTGTATCTGCCCACCCAGATGTTATTTTACACTCGGTTTGGTTGTGTATCTTCCCACCCTGATGTTATTTTACACTCGGGTTGATTGTGTATCTGCCCATCCTGATGTTATTTTACACTTGGGTTGGTTGTGTATCTGCCCACCCTCATGTTATTTTACACTCGGGTTGGTTGAGTGTCTGCCCACCCTGATGTTATTTTACACTCGGGTTGATTGTGTATCTGCCCACCCTGATGTTATTTTCCACTTGCACGGGTTGGTTGTGTATCTGCCACTCTGATGTTATCTTACACTCGGGTTGGTTGTGTATCTGCCCACCCTGATGTTATTTGACACTCGGGTTGGTTGTGTATCTGCCCACCCTGATGTTATTTTACACTCGGGTTTGTTGATTGTGTATCTGCCCACCCTGATGTTATTTTACACTCAGAATGCTTGTGTATCTGCCCACCCTGATGTTATGTTACACTCGGGTTGGTTGTGTATCTTCCCACCCTGATGTTATTTTACACTCGCTCGGGTTCGTTGTCTATCTGCCCACCCTGATGTTATTTTACACTCGCTCGGGTTGGTTGTGTATCTGCCCACCCTGACGTTATTTTACACTCTGGTTGGTTGTGTGTCTGCCCACACTGATGTTATCTTACACTCGGGTTGGGTGTGTATCTGCACTCCCTGATGTTATTTTACACTCGCTCTGGTTGGTTGTGTACCTGCCCACCCTGATGTTATTTTACACTCGCTCGGGTTGGTTGTGTTTCTGCCCACCCTGATGTTATTTTACACTCGCTCGAGTTGGTTTTGTATCTTCCCACCCTGATGTTATTTTACACTCGCTCAGGTTGGTTGTGTGTCCGCCCACCCTGATGTTATTTTACACTCACTCGGGTTGGTAGTGTATCTGCGCAACCTGATGTTATTTTACACTCACTAGGTTTGGTTGTGTATCTGCGCAACCTGATGTTATTTTACACTCGCTCAGGTTGGTTGTGTATATGCCCACCCTGATGTTATTTTACACTCGCTCGGGTTGGTAGTGTATCTGCCCACCCTGATGTTATTTTACACTCGCTCGGGTTGGTTGTGTGTCTGCCCACCCTGATGTTATTTTACACTCGGGATGGTTGTGTGTCTGCCCACACTGATGTTATTTTACACTCGGGATGGTTGTGTGCCTGCCCACCCTGATGTTATTTTACACTGAGTTTGGTTGTTTATCTGCCCACCCTGATGTTATTTTACACTAGGGATGGTTGTGTGACTGGCCACCCTCATGTAATTTTAGACTCGGGATGGTTGTGTATCTGCCCACCCTGATGTAATTTTACACTCGCTCGGGTTGATTGTGTATCTGCCCACCCTGATGTTATTTTACACTCGGGTTGATTGTGTATCTGCCCACCCTGATGTTATTTTCCACTCGCATGGGTTGATTGTGTATCTGCCCACCCTGATGTTATTTTACACTAAGGTTGGTTGTGTATCTGCCCACCCTGATGTTATTTTACACTCTGGTTTGTTGATTGTGTATCTTCCCACCCTGATGTTATTTTACACTCGGGTTGATTGTGTATCTGCCCACCCTGATGTTATTTTACACTCGGGTTGATTGTGTATCTGCCCACCCTGATATTATTTTACACTTGGGTTGGTTGTGTATCTGCCCGCCCTCATGTTATTTTACACTCGGGTTGGTTGAATGTTTGCCCACCCTCATGTTGTTTTACAGTCGGGTTGGTTGTGCATCTGCCCACCCTAATGTTATTTTACTCTCGGGTTGGTTGTGTATCTGCCCACCCTGATGTTATTTTACACTCGGGTTGGTTGTGTGTCTCTCCACCCTGATGTTATTTTACACTCGCTCGGGTTGGTTGTGTATCTGCCCACCCTAATATTATTTTACACTCGCTCATGTTGGTTGTGTATCTACCCACCCTGATGTTATTTCACACTCGCTCGGGTTGGTTGTGTGTCTGCCCACCCTGATGTTATTTTACACTCGGGATGGTTGTGTGTCTGCCCACCCTCATGTAATTTTACTCTCGGGATGGTTGTGTATCTGCCCACCCTGATGTAATTTTACACTCGCTCGGGTTGACTGTGTATCTGCCCACCCTGATGATATTTTACACTCGGGTTGATTGTGTATCTGCCCACCCTGATGTTATTTTAAACTCGCACGGGTTGGTTGTGTATCTGCCACTCTGATGTTATTTTACACTCGGGTTGGTTGTGTATCTGCCCACCCTGATGTTGTTTTACACTCGGGTTGGTTGTGTATCTGCCCACCCTGATGTTACTTTACACTCTGGTTTGTTGATTGTGTATCTGCCCACCCTGATGTTATTTTACACTCGGGTTGATTGTGTATCTGCCCACCTTGATCTTATTTTACTCTCGGGTTGATTGTGTATCTGCCCATCCTGATGTTATTTTACACTTGGGTTGGTTGGGTATCTGCCCACACTAATGTTATTTTACACTCGGGTTGGTTGAGTGTCTGCCCACCCTGATGTTATTTTACTCTCGGGTTGGTTGTGTATCTGCCCAACCTGATGTTATTTTAGACTCAGAATGCTTGTGTATCTGCCCACCCTGATGTTATTTTACACTCGGGTTGGTTGTGTATCTGCCCATCCTGATGCTATTTTACACTTGGGTTGGTTGTGTATCTGCCCACCCTCATGTTATTTTACACTCGGGTTGGTTGAGTGTCTGCCCACCCTGATGTTATTTTACACTCGGGTTGATTTTTTATCTGCCCACCCTGATGTTATTTTCCACTCGCACGGGTTGGTTGTGTATCTGCCACTCTGATGTTATTTTACACTCGGGATGGTTGTGTATCTGCCCACCCTGATGTTATTTTACACTCTAGTTGGTTGTGTATCTGCCCACCCTGATGTTATTTTACACTCTGGTTTGTTGATTGTGTATCTGCCCACCCTGATGTTATTTTACACTCGGGTTGATTGTGTATCTGCCCACCCTGATGTTATTTTACACTCGGGTTGATTGTGTATCTGCCCATCCTGATGTTATTTTACACTTGGGTTGGTTGTGTATCTGCCCACCCTCATGTTATTTTACACTCGGTTTGGTTGAGTGTCTGCCCACCCTGATGTGATTTTCCACTCGGGTTCGTTGTGCATCTGCCCACCCTGATGTTATTTTACTCTCGGGTTGGTCGTGTATCTGCCCAACCTGATGTTATTTTACACTCAGAATGCTTGTGTATCTGCCACCCTGATGTTATTTTACACTCGGGTTGGTTGTGTATCTTCCCACCCTGATGTTATTTTACACTCGCTCGGGTTGGTTGTCTATCTGCCCACCCTGATGTTATTTTACACTCGCTCGGGTTGGTTGTGTATCTGCCCACCCTAACGTTATTTTACACTCGGGTTGGTTGTGTGTCTGCCCACACTGATGTTATCTTACACTCGGGTTGGGTGTGTATCTGCCCTCCCTGATGTTATTTTACACTCGCTCTGGTTGGTTGTGTACCTGCCCACCCTGATGTTATTTTACACTCGGGTTGATTGTGTATCTGCCCACCCTGATATTATTTTACACTTGGGTTGGTTGTGTATCTGCCCGCCCTCATGTTATTTTAGACTCGGGTTGGTTGAATGTCTGCCCGCCCTCATGTTGTTTTACAGTCGGGTTGGTTGTGCATCTGCCCACCCTAATGTTATTTTACTCTCGGGTTGGTTGTGTATCTGCCCACCCTGATGTTATTTTACACTCGGGTTGGTTGTGTGTCTCTCCACCCTGATGTTATTTTACACTCGCTCGGGTTGGTTGTGTATCTGCCCACCCTAATATTATTTTACACTCGCTCATGTTGGTTGTGTATCTACCCACCCTGATGTTATTTCACACTCGCTCAGGTTGGTTGTGTGTCTGCCCAACCTGATGTTATTTTACACTCGGGATGGTTGTGTGTCTGCCCACCCTCATGTAATTTTACTCTCGGGATGGTTGTGTATCTGCCCACCCTGATGTAATTTTACACTCGCTCGGGTTGATTGTGTATCTGCCCACCCTGATGATATTTTACACTCGGGTTGATTGTGTATCTGCCCACCCTGATGTTATTTTAAACTCGCACGGGTTGGTTGTGTATCTGCCACTCTGATGTTATTTTACACTCGGGTTGGTTGTGTATCTGCCCACCCTGATGTTATTTTACACTCGGGTTGGTTGTGTATCTGCCCACCCTGATGTTACTTTACACTCTGGTTTGTTGATTGTGTATCTGCCCACCCTGATGTTATTTTACACTCGGGTTGATTGTGTATCTGCCCACCTTGATCTTATTTTACTCTCGGGTTGATTGTGTATCTGCCTATCCTGATGTTAGTTTACACTTGGGTTGGTTGTGTATCTGCCCACACTAATGTTATTTTACACTCGGGTTGATTGTGTATCTGCCCACCCTGATGTTATTTTACTCTCGGGTTGGTTGTGTATCTGCCCAACCTGATGTTATTTTAGACTCAGAATGCTTGTGTATCTGCCCACCCTGATGTTATTTTACACTCGGGTTGGTTGTGTATCTGCCCATCCTGATGTTATTTTACACTTGGGTTGGTTGTGTATCTGCCCACCCTCATGTTATTTTACACTCGGGTTGGTTGAGTGTCTGCCCACCCTGATGTTATTTTACACTCGGGTTGATTTTTTATCTGCCCAACCTGATGTTATTTTCCACTCGCACGGGTTGGTTGTGTATCTGCCACTCTGATGTTATTTTACACTCGGGATGGTTGTGTATCTGCCCACCCTGATGTTATTTTACACTCGGGTTGGTTGTGTATCTGCCCACCCTGATGTTATTTTACACTCTGGTTTGTTGATTGTGTATCTGCCCACCCTGATGTTATTTTACACTCGGGTTGATTGTGTATCTGCCCACCCTGATGTTATTTTACACTCGGGTTGATTGTGTATCTGCCCATCCTGATGTTATTTTACACTTGGGTTGGTTGTGTATCTGCCCACCCTCATGTTATTTTACACTCGGTTTGGTTGAGTGTCTGCCCACCCTGATGTTATTTTACACTCGGGTTCGTTGTGCATCTGCCCACCCTGATGTTATTTTACTCTCGGGTTGGTTGTGTATCTGCCCAACCTGATGTTATTTTACACTCAGAATGCTTGTGTATCTGCCCACCCTGATGTTATTTTACACTCGGGTTGGTTGTGTATCTTCCCACCCTGATGTTATTTTACACTCGCTCGGGTTGGTTGTCTATCTGCCCACCCTGATGTTATTTTACACTCGCTCGGGTTGGTTGTGTATCTGCCCACCCTGACGTTATTTTACACTCGGGTTGGTTGTGTGTCTGCCCACACTGATGTTATCTTACACTCGGGTTGGGTGTGTATCTGCCCTCTCTGATGTTATTTTACACTCGCTCTGGTTGGTTGTGTACCTGCCCACCCTGATGTTATTTTACACTCGGGTTGGTTGTGTGTCTCTCCACCCTGATGTTATTTTACACTCGCTCGGGTTGGTTGTGTATCTGCCCACCCTGATGTTATTTTACACTCGCTCAGGTTGGTTGTGTGTCTGCCCACCCTGATGTTATTTTACACTCACTCGGGTTGGTAGTGTATCTCCGCAACCTGATGTTATTTTACACTCACTCGGTTTGGTTGTGTATCTGCGCAACCTGATGTTATTTTACACTCGCTCAGGTTGGTTGTGTATATGCCCACCCTGATGTTATTTTACACTCGCTCGGGTTGGTAGTGTATCTGCCCACCCTGATGTTATTTTACACTTGGGTTGTTTGAGTGTCTGCCCACCCTGATGTTATTTTACACTTGCTCGGGTTGGTTGTGTGTCTGCCCACCCTGATGTTATTTTACACTCAGGATGGTTGTGTGTCTGCCCACCCTGATGTTATTTTACGCTCGGGATGGTTGTGTGCCTGCCCACCCTGATGGTATTCTACACTGAGTTTGGTTGTGTATCTGCCCACCCTGATGTTATTTTACACTAGGGATGGTTGTGTGACTGCACACCCTCATGTAATTTTACACTCGGGATGGTTGTGTATCTGCCCACCCTGATGTTATTTTAAACTCGCTCGTGTTGATTGTGTATCTGCCCACCCTGATGTTATTTTACACTCGGGTTGATTGTGTATCTGCCCACCGTGATGTTATTTTCCACTCGCATGGGTTGGTTGTGTATCTGCCCACCCTGATGTTATTTTACACTCGGGTTGGTTGTGTATCTGCCCTCTCTGATGTTATTTTACACTCTGGTTTCTTGATTGTGTATCTGCCCACACTGATGTTATTTTACACTCGGGTTGATTGTGTATCTGCCCACCCTGATGTTATTTTACACTCGGGTTGGTTGTGTATCTGCCCACCCTGATGTTACTTTACACTCTGGTTTGTTGATTGTGTATCTGCCCACCCTGATGTTATTTTACACTCGGGTTGATTGTGTATCTGCCCACCTTGATGTTATTTTACTCTCGGGTTGATTGTGTATCTGCCCATCCTGATGTTATTTTACACTTGGGTTGGTTGTGTATCTGCCCACACTAATGTTATTTTACACTCGGGTTGGTTGAGTGTCTGCCCACCCTGATGTTATTTTACTCTCGGGTTGGTTGTGTATCTGCCCAACCTGATGTTATTTTACACTTGGGTTGGTTGTGTATCTGCCCACCCTCATGTTATTTTACACTCGGGTTGGTTGAGTGTCTGCCCACCCTGATGTTATTTTACACTCGGGTTGATTTTTTATCTGCCCACCCTGATGTTATTTTCCACTCGCACGGGTTGGTTGTGTATCTGCCACTCTGATGTTATTGTACACTCGGGATGGTTGTGTATCTGCCCACCCTGATGTTATTTTACACTCGGGTTGGTTGTGTATCTGCCCACCCTGATGTTATTTTACACTCTGGTTTGTTGATTGTGTATCTGCCACCCTGATGTTATTTTACACTCGGGTTGATTGTGTATCTGCCCACCCTGATGTTATTTTACACTTGGGTTGGTTGTGTATCTGCCCTCCCTCATGTTATTTTACACTCGGTTTGGTTGAGTGTCTGCCCACCCTGATGTTATTTTACACTCGGGTTCGTTGTGCATCTGCCCACCCTGATGTTATTTTACTCTCGGGTTGGTTGTGTATCTGCCCAACCTGATGTTATTTTACACTCAGAATGCTTGTGTATCTGCCCACCCTGATGTTATTTTACACTCGGGTTGGTTGTGTATCTTCCCACCCTGATGTTATTTTACACTCGCTCGGGTTGGTTGTCTATCTGCCCACCCTGATGTTATTTTACACTCGCTCGGGTTGGTTGTGTATCTGCCCACCCTGACGTTATTTTACACTCGGGTTGGTTGTGTGTCTGCCCACACTGATGTTATCTTACACTCGGGTTGGGTGTGTATCTGCCCTCCCTGATGTTATTTTACACTCGCTCTGGTTGGTTGTGTACCTGCCCACCCTGATGTTATTTTACACTCGGGTTGGTTGTGTGTCTCTCCACCCTGATGTTATTTTACACTCGCTCAGGTTGGTTGTGTATCTGCCCACCCTGATGTTATTTTACACTCGCTCAGGTTGGTTGTGTGTCTGCCCACCCTGATGTTATTTTACACTCACTCGGGTTGGTAGTGTATCTCCGCAACCTGATGTTATTTTACACTCACTCGGTTTGGTTGTGTATCTGCGCAACCTGATGTTATTTTACACTCGCTCAGGTTGGTTGTGTATATGCCCACCCTGATGTTATTTTACACTCGCTTGGGTTGGTAGTGTATCTGCCCACCCTGATGTTATTTTACACTTGGGTTGTTTGAGTGTCTGCCCACCCTGATGTTATTTTACACTTGCTCGGGTTGGATGTGTATCTGCCCATCCTGATGTTATTTTACACTCAGGATGGTTGTGTGTCTGCCCAACCTGATGTTATTTTACGCTCGGGATGGTTGTGTGCCTGCCCACCCTGATGGTATTCTACACTGAGTTTGGTTGTGTATCTGCCCACCCTGATGTTATTTTACACTAGGGATGGTTGTGTGACTGCACACCCTCATGTAATTTTACACTCGGGATGGTTGTGTATCTGCCCACCCTGATGTTATTTTAAACTCGCTCGGGTTGATTGTGTATCTGCCCACCCTGATGTTATTTTACACTTGGGTTGATTGTGTATCTGCCCACACTGATGTTATTTTCCACTCGCATGGGTTGGTTGTGTATCTGCCCACCCTGATGTTATTTTACACTCGGGTTGGTTGTGTATCTGCCCTCTCTGATGTTATTTTACACTCTGGTTTCTTGATTGTGTATCTGCCCACACTGATGTTATTTTACACTCGGGTTGATTGTGTATCTGCCCACCCTGATGTTATTTTACACTCGGGTTGGTTGTGTATCTGCCCACCCTGATGTTACTTTACACTCTGGTTTGTTGATTGTGTATCTGCCCACCCTGATGTTATTTTACACTCGGGTTGATTGTGTATCTGCCCACCTTGATGTTATTTTACTCTCGGGTTGATTGTGTATCTGCCCATCCTGATGTTATTTTACACTTGGGTTGGTTGTGTATCTGCCCACACTAATGTTATTTTACACTCGGGTTGGTTGAGTGTCTGCCCACCCTGATGTTATTTTACTCTCGGGTTGGTTGTGTATCTGCCCAACCTGATGTTATTTTACACTTGGGTTGGTTGTGTATCTGCCCACCCTCATGTTATTTTACACTCGGGTTGGTTGAGTGTCTGCCCACCCTGATGTTATTTTACACTCGGGTTGATTTTTTATCTGCCCACCCTGATGTTATTTTCCACTCGCACGGGTTGGTTGTGTATCTGCCACTCTGATGTTATTTTACACTCAGGATGGTTGTGTATCTGCCCACCCTGATGTTATTTTACACTCGGGTTGGTTGTGTATCTGCCCACCCTGATGTTATTTTACACTCTGGTTTGTTGATTGTGTATCTGCCCACCCTGATGTTATTTTACACTCGGGTTGATTGTGTATCTGCCCACCCTGATGTTATTTTACACTTGGGTTGGTTGTGTATCTGCCCTCCCTCATGTTATTTTACACTCGGTTTGGTTGAGTGTCTGCCCACCCTGATGTTATTTTACACTCGGGTTCGTTGTGCATCTGCCCACCCTGATGTTATTTTACTCTCGGGTTGGTCGTGTATCTGCCCAACCTGATGTTATTTTACACTCAGAATGCTTGTGTATCTGCCCACCCTGATGTTATTTTACACTCGGGTTGGTTGTGTATCTTCCCACCCTGATGTTATTTTACACTCGCTCGGGTTGGTTGTCTATCTGCCCACCCTGATGTTATTTTACACTCGCTCGGGTTGGTTGTGTATCTGCCCACCCTGATGTTATTTTACACTCTGGTTTGTTGATTGTGTATCTGCCCACCCTGATGTTATTTTACACTCGGGTTGATTGTGTATCTGCCCACCCTGATGTTATTTTACACTTGGGTTGGATGTGTATCTGCCCTCCCTCATGTTATTTTACACTCGATTTGGTTGAGTGTCTGCCCACCCTGATGTTATTTTACTCTCGGGTTGGTTGTGTATCTGCCCAACCTGATGTTATTTTACACTCAGAATGCTTGTGTATCTGCCCACCCTGATGTTATTTTACACTCGGGTTGGTTGTGTATCTTCCCACCCTGATGTTATTTTACACTCGCTCGGGTTGGTTGTCTATCTGCCCACCCTGATGTTATTTTACACTCGCTCGGGTTGGTTGTGTATCTGCCCACCCTGACGTTATTTTACACTCGGGTTGGTTGTGTGTCTGCCCACACTGATGTTATCTTACACTCGGGTTGGGTGTGTATCTGCCCTCCCTGATGTTATTTTACACTTGCTCTGGTTGGTTGTGTACCTGCCCACCCTGATGTTATTTTACACTCGGGTTGGTTGTGTGTCTCTCCACCCTGATGTTATTTTACACTCGCTCGGGTTGGTTGTGTATCTGCCCAACCTGATGTTATTTTACACTCGCTCAGGTTGGTTGTGTGTCTGCCCACCCTGATGTTATTTTACACTCACTCGGGTTGGTAGTGTATCTGCGCAACCTGATGTTATTTTACACTCACTCGTTTTGGTTGTGTATCTGCGCAACCTGATGTTATTTTACACTCGCTCAGGTTGGTTGTGTATATGCCCACCCTGATGTTATTTTACACTCGCTCGGGTTGGTAGTGTATCTGCCCACCCTGATGTTATTTTACACTCGCTCGGGTTGGTAGTGTATCTGCGCAACCTGATGTTATTTTACACTCACTCGTTTTGGTTGTGTATCTGCGCAACCTGATGTTATTTTACACTCGCTCAGGTTGGTTGTGTATATGCCCACCCTGATGTTATTTTACACTCGCTCGGGTTGGTTGTGTGTCTGCGCACCCTGATGTTCTTTTACACTCAGGATGGTTGTGTGTCTGCCCACCCTGATGTTATTTTACGCTCGGGATGGTTGTGTGCCTGCCCACCCTGATGTTATTTTACACTGAGTTTGGTTGTGTATCTGCCCACCCTGATGTTATTTTACACTAGGGATGGTTGTGTGACTGCCCACCCTCATGTAATTTTACACTCGGGATGGTTGTGTATCTGCCCACCCTGATGTTATTTTACACTCGCTCGGGTTGATTGTGTATCTGCCCACCCTGATGTTATTTTACACGCGGGGTGATTGTGTATCTGCCCACCCTGATGTTATTTTACACTCGGGTTGATTGTGTGTCTGCCCACCCTGATGTTATTTTACACTCGGGTTGGTTGTGTATCTGCCCTCTCTGATGTTATTTTACACTCTGGTTTCTTGATTGTGTATCTGCCCGCCCTGATGTTATTTTACACTCGGGTTGATTGTGTATCTGCCCACCTTGATGTTATTTTACTCTCGGGTTGATTGTGTATCTGCCCATCCTGATGTTATTTTACACTTGGGTTGGTTGTGTATCTGCCCACACTAATGTTATTTTACACTCGGGTTGGTTGAGTGTCTGCCCACCCTGATGTTATTTTACTCTCGGGTTGGTTGTGTATCTGCCCAACCTGATGTTATTTTAGACTCAGAATGCTTGTGTATCTGCCCACCCTGATGTTATTTTACACTCGGGTTGGTTGTGTATCTGCCCATCCTGATGTTATTTTACTCTTGGGTTGGTTGTGTATCTGCCCACCCTCATGTTATTTTACACTCGGGTTGGTTGAGTGTCTGCCCACCCTGATGTTATTTTACTCTCGGGTTGATTTTTTATCTGCCCACCCTGATGTTATTTTCCACTCGCACGGGTTGGTTGTGTATCTGCCACTCTGATGTTATTTTACACTCGGGATGGTTTTGTATCTGCCCACCCTGATGTTATTTTACACTCGGGTTGGTTGTGTATCTGCCCACCCTGATGTTATTTTACACTCTGGTTTGTTGATTGTGTATCTGCCCACCCTGATGTTATTTTACACTCGGGTTGATTGTGTATCTGCCCACCCTGATGTTATTTTACACTCGGGTTGATTGTGTATCTGCCCATCCTGATGTTATTTTACACTTGGGTTGGTTGTGTATCTGCCCACCCTCATGTTATTTTACACTCGGTTTGGTTGAGTGTCTGCCCACCCTGATGTTATTTTACACTCGGGTTCGTTGTGCATCTGCCCACCCTGATGTTATTTTACTCTCGGGTTGGTTGTGTATCTGCCCAACCTGATGTTATTTTACACTCAGAATGCTTGTGTATCTGCCCACCCTGATATTATTTTACACTCGGGTTGGTTGTGTAACTTCCCACCCTGATGTTATTTTACTCTCGCTCGGGTTGGTTGTCTATCTGCCCACCCTGATGTTATTTTACACTCGCTCGGGTTGGTTGTGTATCTGCCCACCCTGACGTTATTTTACACTCGGGTTGGTTGTGTGTCTGCCCACACTGATGTTATCTTACACTCGGGTTGGATGTGTATCTGCCCTCCCTGATGTTATTTTACACTCGCTCTGGTTGGTTGTGTACCTGCCCACCCTGATGTTATTTTACACTCGGGTTGGTTGTGTGTCTCTCCACCCTGATGTTATTTTACACTCGCTCGGGTTGGTTGTGTATCTGCCCACCCTGATGTTATTTTACACTCGCTCAGGTTGGTTGTGTGTCTGCCCACCCTGATGTTATTTTACACTCACTCTGGTTGGTTGTGTACCTGCCCACCCTGATGTTATTTTACACTCGGGTTGATTGTGTATCTGCCCACCCTGATATTATTTTACACTTGGGTTGGTTGTGTATCTGCCCGCCCTCATGTTATTTTACACTCGGGTTGGTTGAATGTCTGCCCGCCCTCATGTTGTTTTACAGTCGGTTTGGTTGTGCATCTGCCCACCCTAATGCTATTTTACTCTCGGGTTGGTTGTGTATCTGCCCACCCTGATGTTATTTTACACTCGGGTTGGTTGTGTGTCTCTCCACCCTGATGTTATTTTACACTCGCTCGGGTTGGTTGTGTATCTGCCCACCCTAATATTATTTTACACTCGCTCATGTTGGTTGTGTATCTACCCACCCTGATGTTATTTCACACTCGCTCGGGTTGGTTGTGTGTCTGCCCACCCTGATGTTATTTTACACTCGGGATGGTTGTGTGTCTGCCCACCCTCATGTAATTTTACTCTCGGGATGGTTGTGTATCTGCCCACCCTGATGTAATTTTACACTCGCTCGGGTTGATTGTGTATCTGCCCACCCTGATGATACTTTACACTCGGGTTGATTGTGTATCTGCCCACCCTGATGTTATTTTAAACTCGCACGGGTTGGTTGTGTATCTGCCACTCTGATGTTATTTTACACTCGGGTTGGTTGTGTATCTGCCCACCCTGATGTTATTTTACACTCGGGTTGGTTGTGTATCTGCCCACCCTGATGTTATTTTACACTCTGGTTTGTTGATTGTGTATCTGCCCACCCTGATGTTATTTTACACTCGGGTTGATTGTGTTTCTGCCCACCTTGATCTTATTTTACTCTCGGGTTGATTGTGTATCTGCCCATCCTGATGTTAGTTTACACTTGGGTTGGTTGTGTATCTGCCCACACTAATGTTATTTTACACTCGGGTTGATTGTGTATCTGCCCACCCTGATGTTATTTTACTCTCGGGTTGGTTGTGTATCTGCCCAACCTGATGTTATTTTAGACTGAGAATGCTTGTGTATCTGCCCACCCTGATGTTATTTTACACTCGGGTTGGTTGTGTATCTGCCCATCCTGATGTTATTTTACACTTGGGTTGGTTGTGTATCTGCCCACCCTCATGTTATTTTACACTCGGGTTGGTTGAGTGTCTGCCCACCCTGATGTTATTTTACACTCGGGTTGATTTTTTATCTGCCCACCCTGATGTTATTTTCCACTCGCACGGGTTGGTTGTGTATCTGCCACTCTGATGTTATTTTACACTCGGGATGGTTGTGTATCTGCCCACCCTGATGTTATTTTACACTCGGGTTGGTTGTGTATCTGCCCACCCTGATGTTATTTTACACTCTGGTTTGTTGATTGTGTATCTGCCCACCCTGATGTTATTTTACACTCGGGTTCGTTGTGCATCTGCCCACCCTGATGTTATTTTACTCTCGGGTTGGTTGTGTATCTGCCCAACCTCATGTTATTTTACACTCAGAATGCTTGTGTATCTGCCCACCCTGATGTTATTTTACACTCGGGTTGGTTGTGTATCTTCCCACCCTGATGTTATTTTACACTCGCTCGGGTTGGTTGTCTATCTGCCCACCCTGATGTTATTTTACACTCGCTCGGGTTGGTTGTGTATCTGCCCACCCTGACGTTATTTTACACTCGGGTTGGTTGTGTGTCTGCCCACACTGATGTTATCTTACACTCGGGTTGGGTGTGTATCTGCCCTCCCTGATGTTATTTTACACTCGCTCTGGTTGGTTGTGTACCTGCCCACCCTGATGTTATTTTACACTCGGGTTGGTTGTGTGTCTCTCCACCCTGATGTTATTTTACACTCGCTCAGGTTGGTTGTGTATCTGCCCACCCTGATGTTATTTTACACTCGCTCAGGTTGGTTGTGTGTCTGCCCACCCTGATGTTATTTTACACTCACTCGGGTTGGTAGTGTATCTCCGCAACCTGATGTTATTTTACACTCACTCGGTTTGGTTGTGTATCTGCGCAACCTGATGTTATTTTACACTCGCTCAGGTTGGTTGTGTATATGCCCACCCTGATGTTATTTTACACTCGCTTGGGTTGGTAGTGTATCTGCCCACCCTGATGTTATTTTACACTTGGGTTGTTTGAGTGTCTGCCCACCCTGATGTTATTTTACACTTGCTCGGGTTGGATGTGTATCTGCCCATCCTGATGTTATTTTACACTCAGGATGGTTGTGTGTCTGCCCAACCTGATGTTATTTTACGCTCGGGATGGTTGTGTGCCTGCCCACCCTGATGGTATTCTACACTGAGTTTGGTTGTGTATCTGCCCACCCTGATGTTATTTTACACTAGGGATGGTTGTGTGACTGCACACCCTCATGTAATTTTACACTCGGGATGGTTGTGTATCTGCCCACCCTGATGTTATTTTAAACTCGCTCGGGTTGATTGTGTATCTGCCCACCCTGATGTTATTTTACACTTGGGTTGATTGTGTATCTGCCCACACTGATGTTATTTTCCACTCGCATGGGTTGGTTGTGTATCTGCCCACCCTGATGTTATTTTACACTCGGGTTGGTTGTGTATCTGCCCTCTCTGATGTTATTTTACACTCTGGTTTCTTGATTGTGTATCTGCCCACACTGATGTTATTTTACACTCGGGTTGATTGTGTATCTGCCCACCCTGATGTTATTTTACACTCGGGTTGGTTGTGTATCTGCCCACCCTGATGTTACTTTACACTCTGGTTTGTTGATTGTGTATCTGCCCACCCTGATGTTATTTTACACTCGGGTTGATTGTGTATCTGCCCACCTTGATGTTATTTTACTCTCGGGTTGATTGTGTATCTGCCCATCCTGATGTTATTTTACACTTGGGTTGGTTGTGTATCTGCCCACACTAATGTTATTTTACACTCGGGTTGGTTGAGTGTCTGCCCACCCTGATGTTATTTTACTCTCGGGTTGGTTGTGTATCTGCCCAACCTGATGTTATTTTACACTTGGGTTGGTTGTGTATCTGCCCACCCTCATGTTATTTTACACTCGGGTTGGTTGAGTGTCTGCCCACCCTGATGTTATTTTACACTCGGGTTGATTTTTTATCTGCCCACCCTGATGTTATTTTCCACTCGCACGGGTTGGTTGTGTATCTGCCACTCTGATGTTATTTTACACTCAGGATGGTTGTGTATCTGCCCACCCTGATGTTATTTTACACTCGGGTTGGTTGTGTATCTGCCCACCCTGATGTTATTTTACACTCTGGTTTGTTGATTGTGTATCTGCCCACCCTGATGTTATTTTACACTCGGGTTGATTGTGTATCTGCCCACCCTGATGTTATTTTACACTTGGGTTGGTTGTGTATCTGCCCTCCCTCATGTTATTTTACACTCGGTTTGGTTGAGTGTCTGCCCACCCTGATGTTATTTTACACTCGGGTTCGTTGTGCATCTGCCCACCCTGATGTTATTTTACTCTCGGGTTGGTCGTGTATCTGCCCAACCTGATGTTATTTTACACTCAGAATGCTTGTGTATCTGCCCACCCTGATGTTATTTTACACTCGGGTTGGTTGTGTATCTTCCCACCCTGATGTTATTTTACACTCGCTCGGGTTGGTTGTCTATCTGCCCACCCTGATGTTATTTTACACTCGCTCGGGTTGGTTGTGTATCTGCCCACCCTGATGTTATTTTACACTCTGGTTTGTTGATTGTGTATCTGCCCACCCTGATGTTATTTTACACTCGGGTTGATTGTGTATCTGCCCACCCTGATGTTATTTTACACTTGGGTTGGATGTGTATCTGCCCTCCCTCATGTTATTTTACACTCGATTTGGTTGAGTGTCTGCCCACCCTGATGTTATTTTACTCTCGGGTTGGTTGTGTATCTGCCCAACCTGATGTTATTTTACACTCAGAATGCTTGTGTATCTGCCCACCCTGATGTTATTTTACACTCGGGTTGGTTGTGTATCTTCCCACCCTGATGTTATTTTACACTCGCTCGGGTTGGTTGTCTATCTGCCCACCCTGATGTTATTTTACACTCGCTCGGGTTGGTTGTGTATCTGCCCACCCTGACGTTATTTTACACTCGGGTTGGTTGTGTGTCTGCCCACACTGATGTTATCTTACACTCGGGATGGGTGTGTATCTGCCCTCCCTGATGTTATTTTACACTTGCTCTGGTTGGTTGTGTACCTGCCCACCCTGATGTTATTTTACACTCGGGTTGGTTGTGTGTCTCTCCACCCTGATGTTATTTTACACTCGCTCGGGTTGGTTGTGTATCTGCCCAACCTGATGTTATTTTACACTCGCTCAGGTTGGTTGTGTGTCTGCCCACCCTGATGTTATTTTACACTCACTCGGGTTGGTAGTGTATCTGCGCAACCTGATGTTATTTTACACTCACTCGTTTTGGTTGTGTATCTGCGCAACCTGATGTTATTTTACACTCGCTCAGGTTGGTTGTGTATATGCCCACCCTGATGTTATTTTACACTCGCTCGGGTTGGTAGTGTATCTGCCCACCCTGATGTTATTTTACACTTGCTCGGGTTGGTTGTGTGTCTGCGCACCCTGATGTTCTTTTACACTCAGGATGGTTGTGTGTCTGCCCACCCTGATGTTATTTTACGCTCGGGATGGTTGTGTGCCTGCCCACCCTGATGTTATTTTACACTGAGTTTGGTTGTGTATCTGCCCACCCTGATGTTATTTTACACTAGGGATGGTTGTGTGACTGCCCACCCTCATGTAATTTTACACTCGGGATGGTTGTGTATCTGCCCACCCTGATGTTATTTTACACTCGCTCGGGTTGATTGTGTATCTGCCCACCCTGATGTTATTTTACACGCGGGGTGATTGTGTATCTGCCCACCCTGATGTTATTTTACACTCGGGTTGATTGTGTGTCTGCCCACCCTGATGTTATTTTACACTCGGGTTGGTTGTGTATCTGCCCTCTCTGATGTTATTTTACACTCTGGTTTCTTGATTGTGTATCTGCCCGCCCTGATGTTATTTTACACTCGGGTTGATTGTGTATCTGCCCACCTTGATGTTATTTTACTCTCGGGTTGATTGTGTATCTGCCCATCCTGATGTTATTTTACACTTGGGTTGGTTGTGTATCTGCCCACACTAATGTTATTTTACACTCGGGTTGGTTGAGTGTCTGCCCACCCTGATGTTATTTTACTCTCGGGTTGGTTGTGTATCTGCCCAACCTGATGTTATTTTAGACTCAGAATGCTTGTGTATCTGCCCACCCTGATGTTATTTTACACTCGGGTTGGTTGTGTATCTGCCCATCCTGATGTTATTTTACTCTTGGGTTGGTTGTGTATCTGCCCACCCTCATGTTATTTTACACTCGGGTTGGTTGAGTGTCTGCCCACCCTGATGTTATTTTACTCTCGGGTTGATTTTTTATCTGCCCACCCTGATGTTATTTTCCACTCGCACGGGTTGGTTGTGTATCTGCCACTCTGATGTTATTTTACACTCGGGATGGTTTTGTATCTGCCCACCCTGATGTTATTTTACACTCGGGTTGGTTGTGTATCTGCCCACCCTGATGTTATTTTACACTCTGGTTTGTTGATTGTGTATCTGCCCACCCTGATGTTATTTTACACTCGGGTTGATTGTGTATCTGCCCACCCTGATGTTATTTTACACTCGGGTTGATTGTGTATCTGCCCATCCTGATGTTATTTTACACTTGGGTTGGTTGTGTATCTGCCCACCCTCATGTTATTTTACACTCGGTTTGGTTGAGTGTCTGCCCACCCTGATGTTATTTTACACTCGGGTTCGTTGTGCATCTGCCCACCCTGATGTTATTTTACTCTCGGGTTGGTTGTGTATCTGCCCAACCTGATGTTATTTTACACTCAGAATGCTTGTGTATCTGCCCACCCTGATATTATTTTACACTCGGGTTGGTTGTGTAACTTCCCACCCTGATGTTATTTTACTCTCGCTCGGGTTGGTTGTCTATCTGCCCACCCTGATGTTATTTTACACTCGCTCGGGTTGGTTGTGTATCTGCCCACCCTGACGTTATTTTACACTCGGGTTGGTTGTGTGTCTGCCCACACTGATGTTATCTTACACTCGGGTTGGATGTGTATCTGCCCTCCCTGATGTTATTTTACACTCGCTCTGGTTGGTTGTGTACCTGCCCACCCTGATGTTATTTTACACTCGGGTTGGTTGTGTGTCTCTCCACCCTGATGTTATTTTACACTCGCTCGGGTTGGTTGTGTATCTGCCCACCCTGATGTTATTTTACACTCGCTCAGGTTGGTTGTGTGTCTGCCCACCCTGATGTTATTTTACACTCACTCTGGTTGGTTGTGTACCTGCCCACCCTGATGTTATTTTACACTCGGGTTGATTGTGTATCTGCCCACCCTGATATTATTTTACACTTGGGTTGGTTGTGTATCTGCCCGCCCTCATGTTATTTTACACTCGGGTTGGTTGAATGTCTGCCCGCCCTCCTGTTGTTTTACAGTCGGTTTGGTTGTGCATCTGCCCACCCTAATGCTATTTTACTCTCGGGTTGGTTGTGTATCTGCCCACCCTGATGTTATTTTACACTCGGGTTGGTTGTGTGTCTCTCCACCCTGATGTTATTTTACACTCGCTCGGGTTGGTTGTGTATCTGCCCACCCTAATATTATTTTACACTCGCTCATGTTGGTTGTGTATCTACCCACCCTGATGTTATTTCACACTCGCTCGGGTTGGTTGTGTGTCTGCCCACCCTGATGTTATTTTACACTCGGGATGGTTGTGTGTCTGCCCACCCTCATGTAATTTTACTCTCGGGATGGTTGTGTATCTGCCCACCCTGATGTAATTTTACACTCGCTCGGGTTGATTGTGTATCTGCCCACCCTGATGATACTTTACACTCGGGTTGATTGTGTATCTGCCCACCCTGATGTTATTTTAAACTCGCACGGGTTGGTTGTGTATCTGCCACTCTGATGTTATTTTACACTCGGGTTGGTTGTGTATCTGCCCACCCTGATGTTATTTTACACTCGGGTTGGTTGTGTATCTGCCCACCCTGATGTTACTTTACACTCTGGTTTGTTGATTGTGTATCTGCCCACCCTGATGTTATTTTACACTCGGGTTGATTGTGTTTCTGCCCACCTTGATCTTATTTTACTCTCGGGTTGATTGTGTATCTGCCCATCCTGATGTTAGTTTACACTTGGGTTGGTTGTGTATCTGCCCACACTAATGTTATTTTACACTCGGGTTGATTGTGTATCTGCCCACCCTGATGTTATTTTACTCTCGGGTTGGTTGTGTATCTGCCCAACCTGATGTTATTTTAGACTGAGAATGCTTGTGTATCTGCCCACCCTGATGTTATTTTACACTCGGGTTGGTTGTGTATCTGCCCATCCTGATGTTATTTTACACTTGGGTTGGTTGTGTATCTGCCCACCCTCATGTTATTTTACACTCGGGTTGGTTGAGTGTCTGCCCACCCTGATGTTATTTTACACTCGGGTTGATTTTTTATCTGCCCACCCTGATGTTATTTTCCACTCGCACGGGTTGGTTGTGTATCTGCCACTCTGATGTTATTTTACACTCGGGATGGTTGTGTATCTGCCCACCCTGATGTTATTTTACACTCGGGTTGGTTGTGTATCTGCCCACCCTGATGTTATTTTACACTCTGGTTTGTTGATTGTGTATCTGCCCACCCTGATGTTATTTTACACTCGGGTTGGTTGTGTATCTGCCCACCCTCATGTTATTTTACACTCGGTTTGGTTGAGTGTCTGCCCACCCTGATGTTATTTTACACTCGGGTTCGTTGTGCATCTGCCCACCCTGATGTTATTTTACTCTCGGGTTGGTTGTGTATCTGCCCAACCTGATGTTATTTTACACTCAGAATGCTTGTGTATCTGCCCACCCTGATGTTATTTTACACTCGGGTTGGTTGTGTATCTTCCCACCCTGATGTTATTTTACACTCGCTCGGGTTGGTTGTCTATCTGCCCACCCTGATGTTATTTTACCCTCGCTCGGGTTGGTTGTGTATCTGCCCACCCTGACGTTATTTTACACTCGGGTTGGTTGTGTGTCTGCCCACACTGATGTTATCTTACACTCGGGTTGGGTGTGTATCTGCCCTCCCTGATGTTATTTTACACTCGCTCTGGTTGGTTGTGTACCTGCCCACCCTGATGTTATTTTACACTCGGGTTGGTTGTGTGTCTCTCCACCCTGATGTTATTTTACACTCGCTCGGGTTGGTTGTGTATCTGCCCAACCTGATGTTATTTTACACTCGCTCAGGTTGGTTGTGTGTCTGCCCACCCTGATGTTATTTTACACTCACTCGGGTTGGTAGTGTATCTCCGCAACCTGATGTTATTTTACACTCACTCGGTTTGTTTGTGTATCTGCGCAACCTGATGTTATTTTACACTCGCTCAGGTTGGTTGTGTATATGCCCACCCTGATGTTATTTTACACTCGCTCGGGTTGGTAGTGTATCTGCCCACCCTGATGTTATTTTACACTTGGGTTGTTTGAGTGTCTGCCCACCCTGATGTTATTTTACACTTGCTCGGGTTGGTTGTGTGTCTGCCCACCCTGATGTTATTTTACACTCAGGATGGTTGTGTGTCTGCCCACCCTGATGTTATTTTACGCTCGGGATGGTTGTGTGCCTGCCCACCCTGATGTTATTCTACACTGAGTTTGGTTGTGTATCTGCCCACCCTGATGTTATTTTACACTAGGGATGGTTGTGTGACTGCACACCCTCATGTAATTTTACACTCGGGATGGTTGTGTATCTGCCCACCCTGATGTTATTTTAAACTCGCTCGGGTTGATTGTGTATCTGCCCACCCTGA
The DNA here is from genome assembly GCA_026770705.1 of Isurus oxyrinchus. Taxonomy (NCBI): domain Eukaryota; kingdom Metazoa; phylum Chordata; class Chondrichthyes; order Lamniformes; family Lamnidae; genus Isurus; species Isurus oxyrinchus. Next base: position 464,257 of record JANJGN010000247.1, on the reverse strand, counting down.
TGTTATTTTACACTCGGGTTGATTGTGTATCTGCCCACCCTGATGTTATTTTCCACTCGCATGGGTTGGTTGTGTATCTGCCCACCCTGATGTTATTTTACACTCGGGTTGGTTGTGTATCTGCCCTCTCTGATGTTATTTTACACTCTGGTTTCTTGATTGTGTATCTGCCCACACTGATGTTATTTTACACTCGGGTTGATTGTGTATCTGCCCACCCTGATGTTATTTTACACTCGGGTTGGTTGTGTATCTGCCCACCCTGATGTTACTTTACACTCTGGTTTGTTGATTGTGTATCTGCCCACCCTGATGTTATTTTACACTCGGGTTGATTGTGTATCTGCCCACCTTGATGTTATTTTACTCTCGGGTTGATTGTGTATCTGCCCATCCTGATGTTATTTTACACTTGGTTTGGTTGTGTATCTGCCCACACTAATGTTATTTTACACTCGGGTTGGTTGAGTGTCTGCCCACCCTGATGTTATTTTACTCTCGGGTTGGTTGTGTATCTGCCCAACCTGATGTTATTTTAGAATCAGAATGCTTGTGTATCTGCCCACCCTGATGTTATTTTACACTCGGGTTGGTTGTGTATCTGCCCATCCTGATGTTATTTTACTCTTGGGTTGGTTGTGTATCTGCCCACCCTCATGTTATTTTACACTCGGGTTGGTTGAGTGTCTGCCCACCCTGATGTTATTTTACTTTCGGGTTGATTTTTTATCTGCCCACCCTGATGTTATTTTCCACTCGCACGGGTTGGTTGTGTATCTGCCACTCTGATGTTATTTTACACTCGGGATGGTTGTGTATCTGCCCACCCTGATGTTATTTTACACTCGGGTTGGTTGTGTATCTGCCCACCCTGATGTTATTTTACACTCTGGTTTGTTGATTGTGTATCTGCCCACCCTGATGTTATTTTACACTCGGTTTGGTTGAGTGTCTGCCCACCCTCATGTTATTTTACACTCGGGTTCGTTGTGCATCTGCCCACCCTGATGTTATTTTACTCTCGGGTTGGTTGTGTATCTGCCCAACCTGATGTTATTTTACACTCAGAATGCTTGTGTATCTGCCCACCCTGATATTATTTTACACTCGGGTTGGTTGTGTATCTTCCCACCCTGATGTTATTTTACACTCGCTCGGGTTGGTTGTCTATCTGCCCACCCTGATGTTATTTTACACTCGCTCGGGTTGGTTGTGTATCTGCCCACCCTGACGTTATTTTACACTCGGGTTGGTTGTGTGTCTGCCCACACTGATGTTATCTTACACTCGGGTTGGGTGTGTATCTGCCCTCCCTGATGTTATTTTACACTCGCTCTGGTTGGTTGTGTACCTGCCCACCCTGATGTTATTTTACACTCGGGTTGGTTGTGTGTCTCTCCACCCTGATGTTATTTTACACTCGCTCGGGTTGGTTGTGTATCTGCCCACCCTGATGTTATTTTACACTCGCTCAGGTTGGTTGTGTGTCTGCCCACCCTGATGTTAGTTTACACTCACTCTGGTTGGTTGTGTACCTGCCCACCCTGATGTTATTTTACACTCGGGTTGATTGTGTATCTGCCCACACTGATATTATTTTACACTTGGGTTGGTTGTGTATCTGCCCGCCCTCATGTTATTTTACACTCGGGTTGGTTGAATGTCTGCCCGCCCTCATGTTGTTTTACAGTCGGTTTGGTTGTGCATCTGCCCACCCTAATGTTATTTTACTCTCGGGTTGGTTGTGTATCTGCCCACCCTGATGTTATTTTACACTCGGGTTGGTTGTGTGTCTCTCCACCCTGATGTTATTTTACACTCGCTCGGGTTGGTTGTGTATCTGCCCACCCTAATATTATTTTACACTCGCTCATGTTGGTTGTGTATCTACCCACCCTGATGTTATTTCACACTCGCTCGGGTTGGTTGTGTGTCTGCCCACCCTGATGTTATTTTACACTCGGGATGGTTGTGTGTCTGCCCACCCTCATGTAATTTTACTCTCGGGATGGTTGTGTATCTGCCCACCCTGATGTAATTTTACACTCGCTCGGGTTGATTGTGTATCTGCCCACCCTGATGATATTTTACACTCGGGTTGATTGTGTATCTGCCCACCCTGATGTTATTTTAAACTCGCACGGGTTGGTTGTGTATCTGCCACTCTGATGTTATTTTACACTCGGGTTGGTTGTGTATCTGCCCACCCTGATGTTATTTTACACTCGGGTTGGTTGTGTATCTGCCCACCCTGATGTTACTTTACACTCTGGTTTGTTGATTGTGTATCTGCCCACCCTGATGTTATTTTACACTCGGGTTGATTGTGTATCTGCCCACCTTGATCTTATTTTACTCTCGGGTTGATTGTGTATCTGCCCATCCTGATGTTATTTTACACTTGGGTTGGTTGTGTATCTGCCCACACTAATGTTATTTTACACTCGGGTTGATTGTGTATCTGCCCACCCTGATGTTATATTACTCTCGGGTTGGTTGTGTATCTGCCCAACCTGATGTTATTTTAGACTCAGAATGCTTGTGTATCTGCCCACCCTGATGTTATTTTACACTCGGGTTGGTTGTGTATCTGCCCACCCTCATGTTATTTTACACTCGGGTTGGTTGAGTGTCTGCCCACCCTGATGTTATTTTACACTCGGGTTGATTTTTTATCTGCCCACCCTGATGTTATTTTCCACTCGCACGGGTTGGTTGTGTATCTGCCACTCTGATGTTATTTTACACTCGGGATGGTCGTGTATCTGCCCACCCTGATGTTATTTTACACTCGGGTTGGTTGTGTATCTGCCCACCCTGATGTTATTTTACACTCTGGTTTGTTGATTGTGTATCTGCCCACCCTGATGTTATTTTACACTCGGGTTGATTGTGTATCTGCCCACCCTGATGTTATTTTACACTCGGGTTGATTGTGTATCTGCCCATCCTGATGTTATTTTACACTTGGGTTGGTTGTGTATCTGCCCACCCTCATGTTATTTTACACTCGGTTTGGTTGAGTGTCTGCCCACCCTGATGTTATTTTACACTCGGGTTCGTTGTGCATCTGCCCACCCTGATGTTATTTTACTCTCGGGTTGGTTGTGTATCTGCCCAACCTGATGTTATTTTACACTCAGAATGCTTGTGTATCTGCCCACCCTGATGTTATTTTACACTCGGGTTGGTTGTGTATCTTCCCACCCTGATGTTATTTTACACTCGCTCAGGTTGGTTGTGTGTCTGCCCACCCTGATGTTATTTTACACTCACTCGGGTTGGTAGTGTATCTGCGCAACCTGATGTTATTTTACACTCACTCGTTTTGGTTGTGTATCTGCGCAACCTGATGTTATTTTACACTCGCTCAGGTTGGTTGTGTATATGCCCACCCTGATGTTATTTTACACTCGCTCGGGTTGGTAGTGTATCTGCCCACCCTGATGTTATTTTACACTTGCTCGGGTTGGTTGTGTGTCTGCGCACCCTGATGTTCTTTTACACTCAGGATGGTTGTGTGTCTGCCCACCCTGATGTTATTTTACGCTCGGGATGGTTGTGTGCCTGCCCACCCTGATGTTATTTTACACTGAGTTTGGTTGTGTATCTGCCCACCCTGATGTTATTTTACACTAGGGATGGTTGTGTGACTGCCCACCCTCATGTAATTTTACACTCGGGATGGTTGTGTATCTGCCCACCCTGATGTTATTTTACACTCGCTCGGGTTGATTGTGTATCTGCCCACCCTGATGTTATTTTACACGCGGGGTGATTGTGTATCTGCCCACCCTGATGTTATTTTACACTCGGGTTGATTGTGTGTCTGCCCACCCTGATGTTATTTTACACTCGGGTTGGTTGTGTATCTGCCCTCTCTGATGTTATTTTACACTCTGGTTTCTTGATTGTGTATCTGCCCGCCCTGATGTTATTTTACACTCGGGTTGATTGTGTATCTGCCCACCTTGATGTTATTTTACTCTCGGGTTGATTGTGTATCTGCCCATCCTGATGTTATTTTACACTTGGGTTGGTTGTGTATCTGCCCACACTAATGTTATTTTACACTCGGGTTGGTTGAGTGTCTGCCCACCCTGATGTTATTTTACTCTCGGGTTGGTTGTGTATCTGCCCAACCTGATGTTATTTTAGACTCAGAATGCTTGTGTATCTGCCCACCCTGATGTTATTTTACACTCGGGTTGGTTGTGTATCTGCCCATCCTGATGTTATTTTACTCTTGGGTTGGTTGTGTATCTGCCCACCCTCATGTTATTTTACACTCGGGTTGGTTGAGTGTCTGCCCACCCTGATGTTATTTTACTCTCGGGTTGATTTTTTATCTGCCCACCCTGATGTTATTTTCCACTCGCACGGGTTGGTTGTGTATCTGCCACTCTGATGTTATTTTACACTCGGGATGGTTTTGTATCTGCCCACCCTGATGTTATTTTACACTCGGGTTGGTTGTGTATCTGCCCACCCTGATGTTATTTTACACTCTGGTTTGTTGATTGTGTATCTGCCCACCCTGATGTTATTTTACACTCGGGTTGATTGTGTATCTGCCCACCCTGATGTTATTTTACACTCGGGTTGATTGTGTATCTGCCCATCCTGATGTTATTTTACACTTGGGTTGGTTGTGTATCTGCCCACCCTCATGTTATTTTACACTCGGTTTGGTTGAGTGTCTGCCCACCCTGATGTTATTTTACACTCGGGTTCGTTGTGCATCTGCCCACCCTGATGTTATTTTACTCTCGGGTTGGTTGTGTATCTGCCCAACCTGATGTTATTTTACACTCAGAATGCTTGTGTATCTGCCCACCCTGATATTATTTTACACTCGGGTTGGTTGTGTAACTTCCCACCCTGATGTTATTTTACTCTCGCTCGGGTTGGTTGTCTATCTGCCCACCCTGATGTTATTTTACACTCGCTCGGGTTGGTTGTGTATCTGCCCACCCTGACGTTATTTTACACTCGGGTTGGTTGTGTGTCTGCCCACACTGATGTTATCTTACACTCGGGTTGGATGTGTATCTGCCCTCCCTGATGTTATTTTACACTCGCTCTGGTTGGTTGTGTACCTGCCCACCCTGATGTTATTTTACACTCGGGTTGGTTGTGTGTCTCTCCACCCTGATGTTATTTTACACTCGCTCGGGTTGGTTGTGTATCTGCCCACCCTGATGTTATTTTACACTCGCTCAGGTTGGTTGTGTGTCTGCCCACCCTGATGTTATTTTACACTCACTCTGGTTGGTTGTGTACCTGCCCACCCTGATGTTATTTTACACTCGGGTTGATTGTGTATCTGCCCACCCTGATATTATTTTACACTTGGGTTGGTTGTGTATCTGCCCGCCCTCATGTTATTTTACACTCGGGTTGGTTGAATGTCTGCCCGCCCTCATGTTGTTTTACAGTCGGTTTGGTTGTGCATCTGCCCACCCTAATGCTATTTTACTCTCGGGTTGGTTGTGTATCTGCCCACCCTGATGTTATTTTACACTCGGGTTGGTTGTGTGTCTCTCCACCCTGATGTTATTTTACACTCGCTCGGGTTGGTTGTGTATCTGCCCACCCTAATATTATTTTACACTCGCTCATGTTGGTTCTGTATCTACCCACCCTGATGTTATTTCACACTCGCTCGGGTTGGTTGTGTGTCTGCCCACCCTGATGTTATTTTACACTCGGGATGGTTGTGTGTCTGCCCACCCTCATGTAATTTTACTCTCGGGATGGTTGTGTATCTGCCCACCCTGAAGTAATTTTACACTCGCTCGGGTTGATTGTGTATCTGCCCGCCCTGATGATACTTTACACTCGGGTTGATTGTGTATCTGCCCACCCTGATGTTATTTTAAACTCGCACGGGTTGGTTGTGTATCTGCCACTCTGATGTTATTTTACACTCGGGTTGGTTGTGTATCTGCCCACCCTGATGTTATTTTACACTCGGGTTGGTTGTGTATCTGCCCACCCTGATGTTACTTTACACTCTGGTTTGTTGATTGTGTATCTGCCCACCCTGATGTTATTTTACACTCGGGTTGATTGTGTTTCTGCCCACCTTGATCTTATTTTACTCTCGGGTTGATTGTGTATCTGCCCATCCTGATGTTAGTTTACACTTGGGTTGGTTGTGTATCTGCCCACACTAATGTTATTTTACACTCGGGTTGATTGTGTATCTGCCCACCCTGATGTTATTTTACTCTCGGGTTGGTTGTGTATCTGCCCAACCTGATGTTATTTTAGACTGAGAATGCTTGTGTATCTGCCCACCCTGATGTTATTTTACACTCGGGTTGGTTGTGTATCTGCCCATCCTGATGTTATTTTACACTTGGGTTGGTTGTGTATCTGCCCACCCTCATGTTATTTTACACTCGGGTTGGTTGAGTGTCTGCCCACCCTGATGTTATTTTACACTCGGGTTGATTTTTTATCTGCCCACCCTGATGTTATTTTCCACTCGCACGGGTTGGTTGTGTATCTGCCACTCTGATGTTATTTTACACTCGGGATGGTTGTGTATCTGCCCACCCTGATGTTATTTTACACTCGGGTTGGTTGTGTATCTGCCCACCCTGATGTTATTTTACACTCTGGTTTGTTGATTGTGTATCTGCCCACCCTGATGTTATTTTACACTCGGGTTGGTTGTGTATCTGCCCACCCTCATGTTATTTTACACTCGGTTTGGTTGAGTGTCTGCCCACCCTGATGTTATTTTACACTCGGGTTCGTTGTGCATCTGCCCACCCTGATGTTATTTTACTCTCGGGTTGGTTGTGTATCTGCCCAACCTGATGTTATTTTACACTCAGAATGCTTGTGTATCTGCCCACCCTGATGTTATTTTACACTCGGGTTGGTTGTGTATCTTCCCACCCTGATGTTATTTTACACTCGCTCGGGTTGGTTGTCTATCTGCCCACCCTGATGTTATTTTACCCTCGCTCGGGTTGGTTGTGTATCTGCCCACCCTGACGTTATTTTACACTCGGGTTGGTTGTGTGTCTGCCCACACTGATGTTATCTTACACTCGGGTTGGGTGTGTATCTGCCCTCCCTGATGTTATTTTACACTCGCTCTGGTTGGTTGTGTACCTGCCCACCCTGATGTTATTTTACACTCGGGTTGGTTGTGTGTCTCTCCACCCTGATGTTATTTTACACTCGCTCGGGTTGGTTGTGTATCTGCCCAACCTGATGTTATTTTACACTCGCTCAGGTTGGTTGTGTGTCTGCCCACCCTGATGTTATTTTACACTCACTCGGGTTGGTAGTGTATCTCCGCAACCTGATGTTATTTTACACTCACTCGGTTTGTTTGTGTATCTGCGCAACCTGATGTTATTTTACACTCGCTCAGGTTGGTTGTGTATATGCCCACCCTGATGTTATTTTACACTCGCTCGGGTTGGTAGTGTATCTGCCCACCCTGATGTTATTTTACACTTGGGTTGTTTGAGTGTCTGCCCACCCTGATGTTATTTTACACTTGCTCGGGTTGGTTGTGTGTCTGCCCACCCTGATGTTATTTTACACTCAGGATGGTTGTGTGTCTGCCCACCCTGATGTTATTTTACGCTCGGGATGGTTGTGTGCCTGCCCATCCTGATGTTATTCTACACTGAGTTTGGTTGTGTATCTGCCCACCCTGATGTTATTTTACACTAGGGATGGTTGTGTGACTGCACACCCTCATGTAATTTTACACTCGGGATGGTTGTGTATCTGCCCACCCTGATGTTATTTTAAACTCGCTCGGGTTGATTGTGTATCTGCCCACCCTGATGTTATTTTACACTCGGGTTGATTGTGTATCTGCCCACCCTGATGTTATTTTCCACTCGCATGGGTTGGTTGTGTATCTGCCCACCCTGATGTTATTTTACACTCGGGTTGGTTGTGTATCTGCCCTCTCTGATGTTATTTTACACTCTGGTTTCTTGATTGTGTATCTGCCCACACTGATGTTATTTTACACTCGGGTTGATTGTGTATCTGCCCACCCTGATGTTATTTTACACTCGGGTTGGTTGTGTATCTGCCCACCCTGATGTTACTTTACACTCTGGTTTGTTGATTGTGTATCTGCCCACCCTGATGTTATTTTACACTCGGGTTGATTGTGTATCTGCCCACCTTGATGTTATTTTACTCTCGGGTTGATTGTGTATCTGCCCATCCTGATGTTATTTTACACTTGGTTTGGTTGTGTATCTGCCCACACTAATGTTATTTTACACTCGGGTTGGTTGAGTGTCTGCCCACCCTGATGTTATTTTACTCTCGGGTTGGTTGTGTATCTGCCCAACCTGATGTTATTTTAGAATCAGAATGCTTGTGTATCTGCCCACCCTGATGTTATTTTACACTCGGGTTGGTTGTGTATCTGCCCATCCTGATGTTATTTTACTCTTGGGTTGGTTGTGTATCTGCCCACCCTCATGTTATTTTACACTCGGGTTGGTTGAGTGTCTGCCCACCCTGATGTTATTTTACTTTCGGGTTGATTTTTTATCTGCCCACCCTGATGTTATTTTCCACTCGCACGGGTTGGTTGTGTATCTGCCACTCTGATGTTATTTTACACTCGGGATGGTTGTGTATCTGCCCACCCTGATGTTATTTTACACTCGGGTTGGTTGTGTATCTGCCCACCCTGATGTTATTTTACACTCTGGTTTGTTGATTGTGTATCTGCCCACCCTGATGTTATTTTACACTCGGTTTGGTTGAGTGTCTGCCCACCCTCATGTTATTTTACACTCGGGTTCGTTGTGCATCTGCCCACCCTGATGTTATTTTACTCTCGGGTTGGTTGTGTATCTGCCCAACCTGATGTTATTTTACACTCAGAATGCTTGTGTATCTGCCCACCCTGATATTATTTTACACTCGGGTTGGTTGTGTATCTTCCCACCCTGATGTTATTTTACACTCGCTCGGGTTGGTTGTCTATCTGCCCACCCTGATGTTATTTTACACTCGCTCGGGTTGGTTGTGTATCTGCCCACCCTGACGTTATTTTACACTCGGGTTGGTTGTGTGTCTGCCCACACTGATGTTATCTTACACTCGGGTTGGGTGTGTATCTGCCCTCCCTGATGTTATTTTACACTCGCTCTGGTTGGTTGTGTACCTGCCCACCCTGATGTTATTTTACACTCGGGTTGGTTGTGTGTCTCTCCACCCTGATGTTATTTTACACTCGCTCGGGTTGGTTGTGTATCTGCCCACCCTGATGTTATTTTACACTCGCTCAGGTTGGTTGTGTGTCTGCCCACCCTGATGTTAGTTTACACTCACTCTGGTTGGTTGTGTACCTGCCCACCCTGATGTTATTTTACACTCGGGTTGATTGTGTATCTGCCCACACTGATATTATTTTACACTTGGGTTGGTTGTGTATCTGCCCGCCCTCATGTTATTTTACACTCGGGTTGGTTGAATGTCTGCCCGCCCTCATGTTGTTTTACAGTCGGTTTGGTTGTGCATCTGCCCACCCTAATGTTATTTTACTCTCGGGTTGGTTGTGTATCTGCCCACCCTGATGTTATTTTACACTCGGGTTGGTTGTGTGTCTCTCCACCCTGATGTTATTTTACACTCGCTCGGGTTGGTTGTGTATCTGCCCACCCTAATATTATTTTACACTCGCTCATGTTGGTTGTGTATCTACCCACCCTGATGTTATTTCACACTCGCTCGGGTTGGTTGTGTGTCTGCCCACCCTGATGTTATTTTACACTCGGGATGGTTGTGTGTCTGCCCACCCTCATGTAATTTTACTCTCGGGATGGTTGTGTATCTGCCCACCCTGATGTAATTTTACACTCGCTCGGGTTGATTGTGTATCTGCCCACCCTGATGATATTTTACACTCGGGTTGATTGTGTATCTGCCCACCCTGATGTTATTTTAAACTCGCACGGGTTGGTTGTGTATCTGCCACTCTGATGTTATTTTACACTCGGGTTGGTTGTGTATCTGCCCACCCTGATGTTATTTTACACTCGGGTTGGTTGTGTATCTGCCCACCCTGATGTTACTTTACACTCTGGTTTGTTGATTGTGTATCTGCCCACCCTGATGTTATTTTACACTCGGGTTGATTGTGTATCTGCCCACCTTGATCTTATTTTACTCTCGGGTTGATTGTGTATCTGCCCATCCTGATGTTATTTTACACTTGGGTTGGTTGTGTATCTGCCCACACTAATGTTATTTTACACTCGGGTTGATTGTGTATCTGCCCACCCTGATGTTATATTACTCTCGGGTTGGTTGTGTATCTGCCCAACCTGATGTTATTTTAGACTCAGAATGCTTGTGTATCTGCCCACCCTGATGTTATTTTACACTCGGGTTGGTTGTGTATCTGCCCACCCTCATGTTATTTTACACTCGGGTTGGTTGAGTGTCTGCCCACCCTGATGTTATTTTACACTCGGGTTGATTTTTTATCTGCCCACCCTGATGTTATTTTCCACTCGCACGGGTTGGTTGTGTATCTGCCACTCTGATGTTATTTTACACTCGGGATGGTCGTGTATCTGCCCACCCTGATGTTATTTTACACTCGGGTTGGTTGTGTATCTGCCCACCCTGATGTTATTTTACACTCTGGTTTGTTGATTGTGTATCTGCCCACCCTGATGTTATTTTACACTCGGGTTGATTGTGTATCTGCCCACCCTGATGTTATTTTACACTCGGGTTGATTGTGTATCTGCCCATCCTGAAGTTATTTTACACTTGGGTTGGTTGTGTATCTGCCCACCCTCATGTTATTTTACACTCGGTTTGGTTGAGTGTCTGCCCACCCTGATGTTATTTTACACTCGGGTTCGTTGTGCATCTGCCCACCCTGATGTTATTTTACTCTCGGGTTGGTTGTGTATCTGCCCAACCTGATGTTATTTTACACTCAGAATGCTTGTGTATCTGCCCACCCTGATGTTATTTTACACTCGGGTTGGTTGTGTATCTTCCCACCCTGATGTTATTTTACACTCGCTCGGGTTGGTTGTCTATCTGCCCACCCTGATGTTATTTTACACTCGCTCTGGTTGTTTGTGTACCTGCCCACCCTGATGTTATTTTACACTCGGGTTGGTTGTGTGTCTCTCCACCCTGATGTTATTTTACACTCGCTCGGGTTGGTTGTGTATCTGCCCAACCTGATGTTATTTTACACTCGCTCAGGTTGGTTGTGTGTCTGCCCACTCTGATGTTATTTTACACTCACTCGGGTTGGTAGTGTATCTCCGCAACCTGATGTTATTTTACACTCACTCGGTTTGGTTGTGTATCTGCGCAACCTGATGTTATTTTACACTCGCTCAGGTTGGTTGTGTATATGCCCACCCTGATGTTATTTTACACTCGCTCGGGTTGGTAGTGTATCTGCCCACCCTGATGTTATTTTACACTTGGGTTGTTTGAGTGTCTGCCCACCCTGATGTTATTTTACACTTGCTCGGGTTGGTTGTGTGTCTGCCCACCCTGATGTTATTTTACACTCAGGATGGTTGTGTGCCTGCCCACCCTGATGTTATTTTACGCTCGGGATGGTTGTGTGCCTGCCCACCCTGATGTTATTCTACACTGAGTTTGGTTGTGTATCTGCCCACCCTGATGTTATTTTACACTAGGGATGGTTGTGTGACTGCACACCCTCATGTAATTTTACACTCGGGATGGTTGTATATCTGCCCACCCTGATGTTATTTTAAACTCGCTCGGGTTGATTGTGTATCTGCCCACCCTGATGTTATTTTACACTCGGGTTGATTGTGTATCTGCCCACCCTGATGTTATTTTCCACTCGCATGGGTTGGTTGTGTATCTGCCCACCCTGATGTTATTTTACACTCGGGTTGGTTGTGTATCTGCCCTCTCTGATGTTATTTTACACTCTGGTTTCTTGATTGTGTATCTGCCCACACTGATGTTATTTTACACTCGGGTTGATTGTGTATCTGCCCACCCTGATGTTATTTTACACTCGGGTTGGTTGTGTATCTGCCCACCCTGATGTTACTTTACACTCTGGTTTGTTGATTGTGTATCTGCCCACCCTGATGTTATTTTACACTCGGGTTGATTGTGTATCTGCCCACCTTGATGTTATTTTACTCTCGGGTTGATTGTGTATCTGCCCATCCTGATGTTATTTTACACTTGGGTTGGTTGTGTATCTGCCCACACTAATGTTATTTTACACTCGGGTTGGTTGAGTGTCTGCCCACCCTGATGTTATTTTACTCTCGGGTTGGTTGTGTATCTGCCCAACCTGATGTTATTTTACACTTGGGTTGGTTGTGTATCTGCCCACCCTCATGTTATTTTACACTCGGGTTGGTTGAGTGTCTGCCCACCCTGATGTTATTTTACACTCGGGTTGATTTTTTATCTGCCCACCCTGATGTTATTTTCCACTCGCACGGGTTGGTTGTGTATCTGCCACTCTGATGTTATTTTACACTCGGGATGGTTGTGTATCTGCCCACCCTGATGTTATTTTACACTCGGGTTGGTTGTGTATCTGCCCACCCTGATATTATTTTACACTCTGGTTTGTTGATTGTGTATCTGCCCACCCTGATGTTATTTTACACTCGGGTTGATTGTGTATCTGCCCACCCTGATGTTATTTTACACTTGGGTTGGTTGTGTATCTGCCCTCCCTCATGTTATTTTACACTCGGTTTGGTTGAGTGTCTGCCCACCCTGATGTTATTTTACACTCGGGTTCGTTGTGCATCTGCCCACCCTGATGTTATTTTACTCTCGGGTTGGTTGTGTATCTGCCCAACCTGATGTTATTTTACACTCAGAATGCTTGTGTATCTGCCCACCCTGATGTTATTTTACACTCGGGTTGGTTGTGTATCTTCCCACCCTGATGTTATTTTACACTCGCTCGGGTTGGTTGTCTATCTGCCCACCCTGATGTTATTTTACACTCGTTCGGGTTGGTTGTGTATCTGCCCACCCTGACGTTATTTTACACTCGGGTTGGTTGTGTGTCTGCCCACACTGATGTTATCTTACACTCGGGTTGGGTGTGTATCTGCCCTCCCTGATGTTATTTTACACTCGCTCTGGTTGGTTGTGTACCTGCCCACCCTGATGTTATTTTACACTCGGGTTGGTTGTGTGTCTCTCCACCCTGATGTTATTTTACACTCGCTCGGGTTGGTTGTGTATCTGCCCACCCTGATGTTAATTTACACTCGCTCAGGTTGGTTGTGTGTCTGCCCACCCTGATGTTATTTTACACTCACTCGGGTTGGTAGTGTATCTGCGCAACCTGATGTTATTTTACACTCACTCGGTTTGGTTGTGTATCTGCGCAACCTGATGTTATTTTACACTCGCTCAGGTTGGTTGTGTATATGCCCACCCTGATGTTATTTTACACTCGCTCGGGTTGGTAGTGTATCTGCCCACCCTGATGTTATTTTACACTTGGGTTGTTTGAGTGTCTGCCCACCCTGATGTTATTTTACACTTGCTCGGGTTGGTTGTGTGTCTGCCCATCCTGATGTTATTTTACACTCAGGATGGTTGTGTGTCTGCCCACCCTGATGTTATTTTACGCTCGGGATGGTTGTGTGCCTGCCCGCCCTGATGTTATTTTACACTGAGTTTGGTTGTGTATCTGCCCACCCTGATGTTATTTTACACTAGGGATGGTTGTGTGACTGCCCACCCTCATGTAATTTTACACTCGGGATGGTTGTGTATCTGCCCACCCTGATGTTATTTTACACTCGCTCGGGTTGATTGTGTATCTGCCCACCCTGATGTTATTTTACACTCGGGGTGATTGTGTATCTGCCCACCCTGATGTTATTTTCCACTCGCATGGGTTGGTTGTGTATCTGCCCACCCTGATGTTATTTTACACTCGGGTTGGTTGTGTATCTGCCCTCTCTGATGTTATTTTATACTCTGGTTTCTTGATTGTGTATCTGCCCACACAGATGTTATTTTACACTCGGGTTGATTGTGTATCTGCCCACCCTGATGTTATTTTACACTCGGGTTGGTTGTGTATCTGCCCACCCTGATGTTACTTTACACTCTGGTTTGTTGATTGTGTATCTGCCCACCCTGATGTTATTTTACACTCGGGTTGATTGTGTATCTGCCCACCTTGATGTTATTTTACTCTCGGGTTGATTGTGTATCTGCCCATCCTGATGTTATTTTACACTTGGGTTGGTTGTGTATCTGCCCACACTAATGTTATTTTACCCTCGGGTTGGTTGAGTGTCTGCCCACCCTGATGTTATTTTACTCTCGGGTTGGTTGTGTATCTGCCCAACCTGATGTTATTTTAGACTCAGAATGCTTGTGTATCTGCCCACCCTGATGTTATTTTACACTCGGGTTGGTTGTGTATCTGCCCATCCTGATGTTATTTTACTCTTGGGTTGGTTGTATATATGCCCACCCTCATGTTATTTTACACTCGGGTTGGTTGAGTGTCTGCCCACCCTGATGTTATTTTACTCTCGGGTTGATTTTTTATCGGCCCACCCTGATGTTATTTTCCACTCGCACGGGTTGGTTGTGCATCTGCCACTCTGATGTTATTTTACACTCGGGATGGTTGTGTATCTGCCCACCCTGATGTTATTTTACACTCGGGTTGGTTGTGTATCTGCCCACCCTGATGTTATTTTACACTCTGGTTTGTTGATTGTGTATCTGCCCACCCTGATGTTATTTTACACTCGGGTTGATTGTGTATCTGCCCACCCTGATGTTATTTTACACTCGGGTTGATTGTGTATCTGCCCATCCTGATGTTATTTTACACTTGGGTTGGTTGTGTATCTGCCCACCCTCATGTTATTTTACACTCGGTTTGGTTGAGTGTCTGCCCACCCTGATGTTATTTTACACTCGGGTTCGTTGTGCATCTGCCCACCCTGATGTTATTTTACTCTCGGGTTGGTTGTGTATCTGCCCAACCTGATGTTATTTTACACTCAGAATGCTTGTGTATCTGCCCACCCTGATATTATTTTACACTCGGGTTGGTTGTGTATCTTCCCACCCTGATGTTATTTTACACTCGCTCGGGTTGGTTGTCTATCTGCCCACCCTGATGTTATTTTACACTCGCTCGGGTTGGTTGTGTATCTGCCCACCCTGACGTTATTTTACACTCGGGTTGGTTGTGTGTCTGGCCACACTGATGTTATCTTACACTCGGGTTGGGTGTGTATCTGCCCTCCCTGATGTTATTTTACACTCGCTCTGGTTGGTTGTGTACCTGCCCACCCTGATGTTATTTTACACTCGCTCGGGTTGGTTGTGTATCTGCCCACCCTGATGTTATTTTACACTCGCTCAGGTTGGTTGTGTGTCTGCCCACCCTGATGTTATTTTACACTCACTCGGGTTGGTAGTGTATCTGCGCAACCTGATGTTATTTTACAATCACTCGGTTTGGTTGTGTATCTGCGCAACCTGATGTTATTTTACACTCGCTCAGGTTGGTTGTGTATATGCCCACCCTGATGTTATTTTACACTCGCTCGGGTTGGTAGTGTATCTGCCCACCCTGATGTTATTTTACACTTGGGTTGTTTGAGTGTCTGCCCACCCTGATGTTATTTTACACTTGCTCGGGTTGGTTGTGTGTCTGCCCACCCTGATGTTATTTTACACTCAGGATGGTTGTGTGTCTGCCCACCCTGATGTTATTTTACGCTCGGGATGGTTGTGTGCCTGCCCACCCTGATGTTATTTTACACTGAGTTTGGTTGTGTATCTGCCCACCCTGATGTTATTTTACACTAGGGATGGTTGTGTGACTGCCCACCCTCATGTAATTTTACACTCGGGATGGTTGTGTATCTGCCCACCCTGATGTTATTTTACACTCGCTCGGGTTGATTGTGTATCTGCCCACCCTGATGTTATTTTACACTCGGGTTGATTGTGTATCTGCCCACCCTGATGTTATTTTCCACTCGCATGGTTTGGTTGTGTATCTGCCCACCCTGATGTTATTTTACACTCTGGTTGGTTGTGTATCTGCCCTCTCTGATGTTATTTTACACTCTGGTTTCTTGATTGTGTATCTGCCCACACTGATGTTATTTTACACTCGGGTTGATTGTGTATCTGCCCACCCTGATGTTATTTTACACTCGGGTTGATTGTGTATCTGCCCACCCTGAGGTTATTTTACACTTGGGTTGGTTGTGTATCTGCCCGCACTCTTGTTATTTTGCACTCGGGTTGGTTGAGTGTCTTTCCGCCCTCATGTTGTTTTACACTCGGGTTGGTTGTGCATCTGCCCACCCTGATGTTATTTTACTCTCGGATTGGTTGTGTATCTGCCCACCCTGATGTTATTTTACACTCGGGTTGGTTGTCTATCCCCCCACCCTGATGTGATTTTACACTTACTCGGGTTGGTTGTGTGTCTGCCCATCCTGATGTTATTTTACACTCGAGTTGGTTGTTTATCTGCCCACCCTGATGTTATTTTGCACTCGGGTCGGTTGTGTACCTGCCCACCCTGATGTTATTTTGCACTCAGGTTGGTTGTGTGATTCTCCACCCTGATGTTATTTTACTCGCCAGGTGGTAGTTTTTCTGCCCACCCTGATGTTATTTTACACTCACTCGTGTTGTTTGTGTATCTGCCCATCGTGATGTTATTTTACACTTGGGTTTGTTGGTTGTGTATCTGCCTACGCTGATGTTATTTTATACTCGGGTTGGTTGTGTATCTGCCCTCCCTGATATTATTTTACACTCGGGATGGTTGTGTATCCACCCACACAGATGTTATTTTACACTCACTCGGGTTGGTTGTGTGTCTGCCCACCCTGACGTTATTTTACACTCGGGTTGGTTGTGTATCTGCCCACCGTGACGTAATTTTACACTTGCTCGGTTTGATTGTGTATCTGCCCACCCTGATGTTATTTTACACTCGGGTTGATTGTGTATCTGCCCACCCTGATGTTATTTTCCACTCGCACGGGTTTGTTGTGTACCTGCCCACCCTGATGTTATTTTACACTCGGGTTGGTTGTCTATCTGCCCACCCTGATGTAATTTCACACTCGGGTTGGTTGTGTATCTGCCCACCCTGATGTTATTTCACACTCGGGTTGGTTGTGTATCTGCCCACCATGATGTTATTTTACACTCGGTTTGGTTGTGTACCTGCCCACCCTGATGTTATTTTACACTCGGGTTGGTTGTTTATCTGCCGAACCTGATGTTATTTTGCACTCGGGTCGGTTGTGTATCTGCCCACTCTGATGTTATTTTACACTCGGGTTGGTTGTGTATCTGCCCACGTTGATGTTATTTTACTCTCGGGTTGGTTGTGTATCTGCCCACCCTGATGTTATTTTACACTCGGGTTGGATGTGTGTCTGCCCACCCTGATGCTTTTTTACACTCACTCTGGTTGGTTGTGTGTCTGCCCATCCTGATGTTATTTTACTCTCGTGTTGGTTGTGTATCTGCCCACCCTGATGTTATTTTACACTCGGGTTCGTTGTCTATCCACCCACCCTGATGTTATTTTATACTCACTCGGGTTGGTTATTTATCTGCCCACCCTGATGTTACTTTACACTCGGGTTGGTTGTTTATCTGCCCACCCTGATGTTATTTTACACTTGGGTTTGTTGGTTGTGTATCTGCCCACCCTTATGTTATTTTACACTCGCTCGGTTTGGTTGTGTTTCTGCCCACCCTGATGTTATTTTACACTCGGGTTGGTTGTGTATCTGCCCACCCTGATGTTATTTTACACTCGTGTTGGTTGTGTATCCACCCACTCTAATGTTATTTTACACTCGCTCGGATTGGTTGTGTATCTGCCCACCCTGATGTTATTTTACATTCGGGATGGATGTGTGTCCACCCACCCTCATGTTATTTCACACTCGCTCGGGTTGGTTGTGTATCTGCCCACCCTGATGTTATTTTGCACTCGGGTTGGTTTTGTATCTGTCCACCCTGATGTTATTTTACACTCGGGTTTGTTGTGTATCTGCCCATCCTGATGTTATTTTACACTCGCTCAGGTTTGTTGTGTATCTTCCCACCCTGATGTTATTTTACACTCGTGTTGGTTGTGTGTCTGTCCACCCTGAAGTTATTTGACACTTGGGATGGTTGTGTGTCTGCCCACCCTGATGTTATTTTACACTCGCTCGCGTTGGTTGTGTATCTGCCCACCCTGATGTTCATTTACACTCGCCCATGTTGGTTGTGTATCTGCCCACCCTGATGTTATTTTACACTCACTCGGCTTGGTTGTGTATCTGCCCACCCTGATGTTATTTTACACTAAGGATGCTTATGTATCTGCCCACCCTGATGTTATTTTACATCGGGTTGGTTGTGTATCTTTCCACCCTAATGTTATTTTACACTCGCTCGGGTTGGTTGTGTATCTGCCCACCCTGTTGTTATTTTACACTCGCTCGGGTTGGTTGTTTATCTGCCCACCCTGACGTTATTTTACACTCGGGTTAGTTGTGTGTCTGCCCACACTGATGTTATTTTACACTCGGGTTGGATGTGTATCTGCCCTCCCTGATGTTATTTTACACTCGCTCTGGTTGGTTGTGTACCTGCCCACCCTGATGTTATTTTACACTCGCTCGGGTTGGTTGTGTTTCGGCCCACGCTGATGTTATTTTACACTCGCTCAGGTTGGTTGTGTGTCTGCCCACCCTGATGTTATTTAACACTCACTCGGGTTGGTAGTTTATCTGCGCAACCTGATGTTATTTTACACTCACTCGGTATGGTTGCGTATCTGCGCAACCTGATGTTATTTTACACTCGCTCAGGTTGGTTGTGTATCTGGCCACCCTGATGTTATTTTACACTCGCTCGGGTTTGTTGTGTATCTTCCCACCCTGATGTTAATTTACTCTCGGGATTGTTGTGTATCTGCCCACACTGATGTTATTTTAAACTCGGGTTGGTTGTGTATCTTCCCACCCTGATGTTATTTTACACTCGGGTTGATTGTCTATCTGCCCATCCTGATGTTATTTCACTCTTGGGTTGGTTGTGTATCTGTCCACCCTCATGTTATTTTACACTCGGGTTGGTTGTGTGTCTGCCCACCCTGATGTTATTTTACACTCGCTCGGGTTGGTTGTGTATCTGCCCACCCTAATGTTATTTTACACTCGCTCATGTTGTTTGTGTATCTGCCCACCCTGATGTTATTTTACACTCGGGTTGGTTGTGTATCTGCCCACCCTAATGTTATTTTACACTCGCTCATGTTGGTTGTGTATCTGCCCACCCTGATGTTATTTTACACTCGCTCGGGTTGGTTGTGTGTCTGCCCACCCTGATGTTATTTTACACTCGGGATGGTTGTGTGTCTGCCCACCCTGATGTGATTTAACACTCGGGATGGTTGTGTGTCTGCCCACCCTGATGTTATTTTACACTGAGTTTGGTTGTGTATCTGCCCGCCCTGATATTATTTTACACTGGGGTTGGTTGTGTGTCTGCCCACCCTCATGTAATTTTACACTCGGGGTGGTTGTGTATCTGCCCACCCTGATGTAATTTTACACTTGCTCGGGTTGATTGTGTATCTGCCCACCCTGATGTTATTTTACACTCGGGTTGATTGTGTATCTGCCCACCCTGATGTTATTTTCCACTCGCACGGGTTGGTTGTGTATCTGCCACTCTGATGTTATTTTACACTCGGGTTGGTTGTGTATCTGCCCACCCTGATGTTATTTTACACTCGGGTTGGTTGTGTATCTGCCCACCCTGATGTTATTTTACACTCTGATTTGTTGATTGTGTATCTGCCCACCCTGATGTTATTTTACACTCGGGTTGATTGTGTATCTGCCCACCCTGATGTTATTTTACACTCGGGTTGATTGTGTATCTGCCCATCCAGATGTTATTTTACACTTGGGTTGGTTGTGTATCTGCCCACCCTCATGTTATTTTACACTCGGGTTGGTTGAGTGTCTGCCCACCCTGATGTTATTTTACACTCGGGTTCGTTGTGCATCTGCCCACCCTGATGTTATTTTGCTCTCGGGTTGGTTGTGTATCTGCCCAACCTGATGTTACTTTACACTCAGAATGCTTGTGTATCTGCCCACCCTGATGTTATTGTACACTCGGTTTGGTTGTGTATCTTCCCACCCTGATGTTATTTTACACTCGCTCGGTTTGGTTGTCTATCTGCCCACCCTCATGTTATTTTACACTCGCTCGGGTTGGTTGTGTATGTGCCCACCCTGACGTTATTTTACTCTCGGGTTGGTTGTGTGTCTGCCCACACTGATGTTATCTTAGACTCGGGTTGGGTGTGTATCTGCCCTCCCTGATGTTATTTTACACTCGCTCTGGTTGGTTGTGTACCTGCCCACCCTGATGTTATTTTACAGTCGCTCGGGTTGGTTGTGTTTCTGCCCACCCTGATGTTATTTTACACTCGCTCGAGTTGGTTTTGTATCTTCCCACCCTGATGTTATTTTACACTCGCTCAGGTTGGTTGTGTGTCTGCCCACCCTGATGTTATTTTACACTCACTCGGGTTGGTAGTGTATCTGCGCAACCTGATGTTATTTTACACTCACTAGGTTTGGTTGTGTATCTGCGCAACCTGATGTTATTTTACACTCGCTCAGGTTGGTTGTGTATATGCCCACCCTGATGTTATTTTACACTCGCTCGGGTTGGTAGTGTATCTGCCCACCCTGATGTTACTTTACACTTGGGTTGTTTGAGTGTCTGCCCACCCTGATGTTATTTTACACTCGCTCGGGTTGGTTGTGTATCTTGCCACCCTGATGTTATTTTGCACGCGCTCGGTTTGGTTGTGTGTCTGCCCACCCTGATGTTATTTTCCACTCGGGATGGTTGTGTGTCTGCCCACACTGATGTTATTTTACACTCGGGATGGTTGTGTGCCTGCCCACCCTGATGTTATTTTACACTGAGTTTGGTTGTGTATCTGCCCACCCTGATGTTATTTTACACTAGTGATGGTTGTGTGACTGCCCACCCTCATGTAATTTTACACTCGGGATGGTTGTGTATCTGCCCACCCTGATGTAATTTTACACTCGCTCGGGTTGATTGTGTATCTGCCCACCCTGATGTTATTTTACACTCGGGTTGATTGTGTATCTGCCCACCCTGATGTTATTTTCCACTCGCATGGGTTGGTTGTGTATCTGCCCACCCTGATGTTATTTTCCACTCGCATGGGTTGGTTGTGTATCTGCCCACCCTGATGTTATTTTACACTCGGGTTGGTTGTGTATCTGCCCACCCTGATGTTATTTTACACTCTGGTTTGTTGATTGTGTATCTTCCCACCCTGATGTAATTTTACACTCGGGTTGATTGTGTATCTGCCCACCCTGATGTTATTTTACTCTCGGGTTGGTTGTGTATCTGCCCACCCTGATGTTATTTTACACTCGGGTTGGTTGTGTGTCTCTCCACCCTGATGTTATTTTACACTCTCTCGTGTTGGTTGTGTATCTGCCCACCCTAATGTTATTTTACACTCGCTCATGTTGGTTGTGTATCTGCCCACCCTGATGTTATTTTACACTCGGGTTGGTTGTGTATCTGCCCACCCTGATGTTATTTTACACTCGGGTTGGTTGTGTATCTGCCCACCCTGATGTTATTTTACACTCTGGTTTGTTGATTGTGTATCTTCCCACCCTGATGTTATTTTACACTCGGGTTGATTGTGTATCTGCCCACCCTGATGTCATTTTACACTCGGGTTGATTGTGTATCTGTCCACCCTGATGTTATTTTACACTTGGGTTGGTTGTGTATCTGCCCGCCCTCATGTTTTTTTACACTCGGGTTGGTTGAGTGTCTGCCCGCCCTCATGTTGTTTTACACTCGGGTTGGTTGTGCATCTGCCCACCCTGATGTTATTTTACTCTCGGGTTGGTTGTGTATCTGCCCACCCTGATGTTATTTTACACTCGGGTTGGTTGTGTATCCACCCACCCTGATGTTATTTTACTCTTACTCGGGTTGGTTTTGTGTCTGCCCATCCTGATGTTATTTTACACTCGGGTTGGTTGTTTATCTGCCCACCCTCATGTTATTTTGCACTCGGGTCGGTTGTGTACCTGCCCACCCTGATGTTATTTTACACTCGGGTTGTTTGTGTGTCTCTCCACCCTGATGTTATTTTACTCGGCGGGTGGTAGTTTTTCTGCCCACCCTGATGTTATTTTACACTCGCTCGGGTTGTTTGTGTATCTGCCCACCGTGATGTTATTTTACACTTGGGTTTGTTGGTTGTGTATCTGCCTACGCTGATGTTATTTTATACTCGGGTTGTTTGTGTATCTGCCCACCCTGATGTTATTTTACACTCGGGATGGTTGTGTATCCACCCACACTGATGTTATTTTACACTCGCTCGGGTTGGTTGTGTGTCTGCCCACCCTGACGTGATTTTACACTCGGGTTGGTTGTGTATCTGCCCACCCAGATGTAATTTTACACTTGCTTGGGTTGGTTGTGTATCTGCCCAGCCTGAAGTAATTTTACACTTGCTCGGGTTGATTGTGTATCTGCCCACCCTGATGTTATTTTACACTCGGGTTGATTGTGTATCTGCCCACCCTGTTGTTATTTTCCACTCGCACGGGTTTGTTGTGTACCTGCCCACCCTGATGTTATTTTACACTCGGGTTGGTTGTGTATCTGCCCACCCTGATGTAATTTCACACTCGGGTTGGTTGTGTATCTGCCCACCTGATGTTATTTTACACTCGGGCTGGTTGTGTACCTGCCCACCCTGATGTTATTTTTCACTCGGGTTGGTTGTGTATCTGCCCAACCTGATGTTATTTTGCACTCAGGTCGGTTGTGTATCTGCCCACTCTGATGTTATTTTACACTCGGGTCGGTTGTGTATCTGCCCACCCTGATGTTATTTTACACTCTGGTTGGTTGTGTATCTGCCCACCCTGATGTAATTTTACACTCGCTCGGGTTGATTGTGTATCTGCCCACCCTGATGTTATTTTACACTCGTGTTGGATGTGTGTCTGCCCAACCTGATGTTATTTGACTCTTGGGATGGTTGTGTGTCTGCCCACCCTGATGTTATTTTACACTCGCTCGGGTTGGTTGTGTATCTGCCCACCCTAATGTTATTTTACACTCGCTCATGTTGGTTGTGTATCAGCCCACCCTGATGTTATTTTACAGTCGCTCGGGTTGGTTGTGTGTCTGCCCACCCTGATGTTATTTTACACTCGGGATGGTTGTGTGTCTGCCCACCCTGATGTGATTTAACACTCGGGATGGTTGTGTGTCTGCCCACCCTGATGTTATTTTACACTGAGTTTGGTTGTGTAACTGCCCGCCCTGATATTATTTTACACTAGGGATGGTTGTGTGTCTGCCCACCCTCATGTAATTTTACACTCGGGATGGTTGTGTATCTGCCCACCCTGATGTAATTTTACACTCGCTCGGGTTGATTTTGCATCTGCCCACTCTGATGTTATTTTACACTCGGGTTGATTGTGTATCTGCCCACCCTGATGTTATTTTCCACTCGCACGGGTTGGTTGTGTATCTGCCACTCTGATGTTATTCTACACTCGGATTGGTTGTGTATCTGCCCACCCTGATGTTATTTTACACTCGGGTTGGTTGTGTATCTGCCCACCCTGATGTTATTTTACACTCTGGTTTGTTGATTGTGTATCTGCCCACCCTGATGTTATTTTATACTCGGGATGGTTGTGTGTCTGCCCACCCTGATGTTATTTTACACTGAGTTTGGTTGTGTATCTGCCCACCCTGATGTTATTTTACACTAGGGAAGGTTGTGTGACTGCCCACCCTCATGTAATTTTACACTCGGGTTGGTTGAGTGTCTGCCCACCCTGATGTTATTTTACACTCGGGTTCGTTGTGCATCTGCCCACCCTGATGTTATTTTACACTCGCTCGGGTTGGTTGTCTATCTGCCCACCCTGATGTTATTTTACACTCGCTCGGGTTGGTTGTGTATGTGCCCACCCTGACGTTATTTTACACTCTGGTTGGTTGTGTGTCTGCCCACACTGATGTTATCTTACACTCGGGTTGGGTGTGTATCTGCCCTCCCTGATGTTATTTTACTCTCGCTCGGGTTGGTTGTGTATCTGGCCACCCTGATGTTATTTTACACACGCTCGGGTTGGTTGTGTGTCTGCCCACCCTGATGTTATTTTACACTCGGGATGGTTGTGTGTCTGCCCACACTGATGTTATTTTACACTCGGGATGGTTGTGTGCCTGCCCACCCTGATGTTATTTTACACTAGTGATGGTTGTGTGACTGCCCACCCTCATGTAATTTTACACTCGGGATGGTTGTGTATCTGCCCACCCTGATGTAATTTTACACTCGCTCGGGTTGATTGTGTATCTGCCCACCCTGATGTTATTTTACACTCGGGTTGATTGTGTATCTGCCCACCCTGATGTTATTTTCCACTCGCATGGGTTGGTTGTGTATCTGCCCACCCTGATGTTATTTTACACTCGGATTGGTTGTGTATCTGCCCACCCTGATGTTATTTTACACTCGGGATGGTTGTGTATCTGCCCACCCTGATGTTATTTTACACTCTGGTTTGTTGATTGTGTATCTTCCCACCCTGATGTTTTTTTACACTCGGGTTGATTGTGTATCTGCCCACCCTGATGTTATTTTACACTCGATTTGATTGTGTATCTGCCCACCCTGATGTTATTTTACACTTGGGTTGGTTGTGTATCTGCCCGCCCTCATGTTATTTTCCACTCGGGTTGGTTGAATGTCTGCCCGCCCTCATGTTGTTTTACACTCGGGTTGGTTGTGCATCTGCCCACCCTGATGTTATTTTACTCTCGGGTTGGTTGTGTATCTGCCCACCCTGATGTTATTTTACACTCGGGTTGGTTGTGTGTCTCTCCACTCTGATGTTATTTTACACTCGCTCGGGTTGGTTGTGTATCTGCCCACCCTGATGTTATTTTACACTTGGGTTGTTTGAGAGTCTGCCCACCGTGATGTTATTTTACACTCACTCGGGTTGGTTGTGTATCTGGCCACCCTGATGTTATTTTACACGCGCTCGGGTTGGTTGTGTGTCTGCCCACCCTGATGTTATTTTACACTCGGGATGGTTGTGTGTCTGCCCACACTGATGTTATTTTACACTCGGGATGGTTGTGTGCCTGCCCACCCTGATGTTATTTTACACTCGGGTTGGTTGTGTATCTGCCCACCCTGATGTTATTTTACACTCTGATTTGTTGATTGTGTATCTGCCCACCCTGATGTTATTTTACACTCGGGTTGATTGTGTATCTGCCCACCCTGATGTTATTTTACACTCGGGTTGATTGTGTATCTGCCCATCCTGATGTTATTTTACACTTGGGTTGGATGTGTATCTGCCCACCCTCATGTTATTTTACACTCGGGTTGGTTGAGTGTCTGCCCACCCTGATGTTATTTTACACTCGCTCGGGTTGGTTGTGTATGTGCCCACCCTGACGTTATTTTACACTCTGGTTGGTTGTGTGTCTGCCCACACTGATGTTATCTTACACTCGGGTTGGGTGTGTATCTGCCCTCCCTGATGTTATTTTACTCTCGCTCGGGTTGGTTGTGTATCTGGCCACCCTGATGTTATTTTACACGCGCTCGGGTTGGTTGTGTGTCTGCCCACCCTGATGTTATTTTACACTCGGGATGGTTGTGTGTCTGCCCACACTGATGTTATTTTACACTCGGGATGGTTGTGTGCCTGCCCACCCTGATGTTATTTTACACTAGTGATGGTTGTGTGACTGCCCACCCTCATGTAATTTTACACTCGGGATGGTTGTGTATCTGCCCACCCTGATGTAATTTTACACTCGCTCGGGTTGATTGTGTATCTGCCCACCCTGATGTTATTTTACACTCGGGTTGATTGTGTATCTGCCCACCCTGATGTTATTTTCCACTCGCATGGGTTGGTTGTGTATCTGCCCACCCTGATGTTATTTTACACTCGGATTGGTTGTGTATCTGCCCACCCTGATGTTATTTTACACTCGGGATGGTTGTGTATCTGCCCACCCTGATGTTATTTTACACTCTGGTTTGTTGATTGTGTATCTTCCCACCCTGATGTTTTTTTACACTCGGGTTGATTGTGTATCTGCCCACCCTGATGTTATTTTACACTCGATTTGATTGTGTATCTGCCCACCCTGATGTTATTTTACACTTGGGTTGGTTGTGTATCTGCCCGCCCTCATGTTATTTTCCACTCGGGTTGGTTGAATGTCTGCCCGCCCTCATGTTGTTTTACACTCGGGTTGGTTGTGCATCTGCCCACCCTGATGTTATTTTACTCTCGGGTTGGTTGTGTATCTGCCCACCCTGATGTTATTTTACACTCGGGTTGGTTGTGTGTCTCTCCACTCTGATGTTATTTTACACTCGCTCGGGTTGGTTGTGTATCTGCCCACCCTGATGTTATTTTACACTTGGGTTGTTTGAGAGTCTGCCCACCCTGATGTTATTTTACACTCACTCGGGTTGGTTGTGTATCTGGCCACCCTGATGTTATTTTACACGCGCTCGGGTTGGTTGTGTGTCTGCCCACCCTGATGTTATTTTACACTCGGGATGGTTGTGTGTCTGCCCACACTGATGTTATTTTACACTCGGGATGGTTGTGTGCCTGCCCACCCTGATGTTATTTTACACTCGGGTTGGTTGTGTATCTGCCCACCCTGATGTTATTTTACACTCTGATTTGTTGATTGTGTATCTGCCCACCCTGATGTTATTTTACACTCGGGTTGATTGTGTATCTGCCCACCCTGATGTTATTTTACACTCGGGTTGATTGTGTATCTGCCCATCCTGATGTTATTTTACACTTGGGTTGGATGTGTATCTGCCCACCCTCATGTTATTTTACACTCGGATTGGTTGAGTGTCTGCCCACCCTGATGTTATTTTACACTCGGGTTCGTTGTGCATCTGCCCACCCTGATGTTATTTTACTCTCGGGTTGGTTGTGTATCTGCCCACCCTGATGTTATTTTACACTCAGAATGCTTGTGTATCTGCCCACCCTGATGTTATTTTACACTCGGGTTGGTTGTGTATCTTCCCACCCTGATGTTATTTTACACTCGCTCGGTTTGGTTGTCTAACTGCCCACCCTCAAGTTATTTTACACTCGCTCGGGTTGGTTGTGTATGTGCCCACCCTGACGTTATTTTACTCTCGGGTTGGTTGTGTGTCTGCCCACACTGATGTTATCTTACACTCGGGTTGGGTGTGTATCTGCCCTCCCTGATGTTATTTTACACTCGCTCTGGTTGGTTGTGTACCTGCCCACCCTGATGTTATTTTACACTCGCTCGGGTTGGTTGTGTTTCTGCCCACCCTGATGTTATTTTACACTCGCTCGAGTTTGTTTTGTATCTTCCCACCCTGATGTTATTTTACACTCGCTCAGGTTGGTTGTGTTTCTGCCCACCCTGATGTTATTTTACACTCACTCGGGTTGGTAGTGTATCTGCCCACCCTGATGTTATTTTACACTCACTCGGGTTGGTTGTGTATCTGCGCAACCTGATGTTATTTTACACTCGCTCAGTTTGGTTGTGTATATGCCCACCCTGATGTTATTTTACACTCGCTCGGGTTGGTAGTGTATCTGCCCACCCTGATGTTATTTTGCACTTGGGTTGTTTGAGTGTCTGCCCACCCTGATGTTATTTTACACTCGCTCGGGTTGGTTGTGTATCTGGCCACCCTGATGTTATTTTGCACGCGCTCGGGTTGGTTGTGTGTCTGCCCACCCTGATGTTATTTTACACTCGGGATGGTTGTGTGTCTGCCCACACTGATGTTATTTTACACTCGGGATGGTTGTGTGCCTGCCCACCCTGATGTTATTTTACACTGAGTTTGGTTGTGTATCTGCCCACCCTGATGTTATTTTACACTAGTGATGGTTGTGTGACTGCCCACCCTCATGTAATTTTACACTCGGGATGGTTGTGTATCTGCCCACCCTGATGTAATTTTACACTCGCTCGGGTTGATTGTGCATCTGCCCACCCTGATGTTATTTTACACTCGGGTTGATTGTGTATCTGCCCACCCTGATGTTATTTTCCACTCGCATGGGTTGGTTGTGTATCTGCCCACCCTGATGTTATTTTCCACTCGCATGGGTTGGTTGTGTATCTGCCCACCCTGATGTTATTTTACACTCGGGTTGGTTGTGTATCTGCCCACCCTGATGTTATTTTACACTCTGGTTTTTTGATTGTGTATCTTCCCACCCTGATGTAATTTTACACTCGGGTTGATTGTGTATCTGCCCACCCTGATGTTATTTTACACTCGAGTTGATTGTGTATCTGCCCACCCTGATGTTATTTTACACTTGGGTTGGTTGTGTATCTGCCCGCCCTCATGTTATTTTACACTCGGGTTGGTTGAATGTCTGCCCGCCCTCATGTTGTTTTACACTCGGGTTGGTTGTGCATCTGCCCACCCTGATGTTATTTTACTCTCGGGTTGGTTGTGTATCTGCCCACCCTGATGTTATTTTACACTCGGGTTGGTTGTGTGTCTCTCCACCCTGATGTTATTTTACACTCTCTCGTGTTGGTTGTGTATCTGCCCACCCTAATGTTATTTTACACTCGCTCATGTTGGTTGTGTATCTGCCCACCCTGATGTTATTTTACACTCGGGTTGGTTGTGTATCTGCCCACCCTGATGTTATTTTACACTCGGGTTGGTTGTGTATCTGCCCACCCTGATGTTATTTTACACTCTGGTTTGTTGATTGTGTATCTTCCCACCCTGATGTTATTTTACACTCGGGTTGATTGTGTATCTGCCCACCCTGATGTCATTTTACACTCGGGTTGATTGTGTATCTGTCCACCCTGATGTTATTTTACACTTGGGTTGGTTGTGTATCTGCCCGCCCTCATGTTATTTTACACTCGGGTTGGTTGAGTGTCTGCCCGCCCTCATGTTGTTTTACACTCGGGTTGGTTGTGCATCTGCCCACCCTGATGTTATTTTACTCTCGGGTTGGTTGTGTATCTGCCCACCCTGATGTTATTTTACACTCGGGTTGGTTGTGTATCCACCCACCCTGATGTTATTTTACTCTTACTCGGGTTGGTTTTGTGTCTGCCCATCCTGATGTTATTTTACACTCGGGTTGGTTGTTTATCTGCCCACCCTCATGTTATTTTGCACTCGGGTCGGTTGTGTACCTGCCCACCCTGATGTTATTTTACACTCGGGTTGGTTGTGTGTCTCTCCACCCTGATGTTATTTTACTCGGCGGGTGGTAGTTTTTCTGCCCACCCTGATGTTATTTTACACTCGCTCGGGTTGTTTGTGTATCTGCCCACCGTGATGTTATTTTACACTTGGGTTTGTTGGTTGTGTATCTGCCTACGCTGATGTTATTTTATACTCGGGTTGTTTGTGTATCTGCCCACCCTGATGTTATTTTACACTCGGGATGGTTGTGTATCCACCCACACTGATGTTATTTTACACTCGCTCGGGTTGGTTGTGTGTCTGCCCACCCTGACGTGATTTTACACTCGGGTTGGTTGTGCATCTGCCCACCCAGATGTAATTTTACACTTGCTTGGGTTGGTTGTGTATCTGCCCAGCCTGATGTAATTTTACACTTGCTCGGGTTGATTGTGTATCTGCCCACCCTGATGTTATTTTACACTCGGGTTGATTGTGTATCTGCCCACCCTGTTGTTATTTTCCACTCGCACGGGTTTGTTGTGTACCTGCCCACCCTGATGTTATTTTACACTCGGGTTGGTTGTGTATCTGCCCACCCTGATGTAATTTCACACTCGGGTTGGTTGTGTATCTGCCCACCTGATGTTATTTTACACTCGGGCTGGTTGTATACCTGCCCACCCTGATGTTATTTTTCACTCGGGTTGGTTGTGTATCTGCCCAACCTGATGTTATTTTGCACTCGGGTCGGTTGTGTATCTGCCCACTCTGATGTTATTTTACACTCTGGTTGGTTGTGTATCTGCCCACCCTGATGTAATTTTACACTCGCTCGGGTTGATTGTGTATCTGCCCACCCTGATGTTGTTTTACACTCGTGTTGGATGTGTGTCTGCCCAACCTGATGTTATTTGACTCTTGGGATGGTTGTGTGTCTGCCCACCCTGATGTTATTTTACAGTCGCTCGGGTTGGTTGTGTGTCTGCCCACCCTGATGTTATTTTACACTCGGGATGGTTGTGTGTCTGCCCACCCTGATGTGATTTAACACTCGGGATGGTTGTGTGTCTGCCCACCCTGATGTTATTTTACACTGAGTTTGGTTGTGTAACTGCCCGCCCTGATATTATTT
This sequence comes from Isurus oxyrinchus, assembly GCA_026770705.1. Classification (NCBI taxonomy): domain Eukaryota; kingdom Metazoa; phylum Chordata; class Chondrichthyes; order Lamniformes; family Lamnidae; genus Isurus; species Isurus oxyrinchus. Next base: position 433,757 of record JANJGN010000247.1, on the reverse strand, counting down.
TACACTAGGGATGGTTGTGTGTCTGCCCACCCTCATGTAATTTTACACTCGGGATGGTTGTGTATCTGCCCACCCTGATGTAATTTTACACTCGCTCGGGTTGATTGTGCATCTGCCCACTCTGATGTTATTTTACACTCGGGTTGATTGTGTATCTGCCCACCCTGATGTTATTTTCCACTCGCACGGGTTGGTTGTGTATCTGCCACTCTGATGTTATTCTACACTCGGATTGGTTGTGTATCTGCCCACCCTGATGTTATTTTACACTCGGGTTGGTTGTGTATCTGCCCACCCTGATGTTATTTTACACTCTGGTTTGTTGATTGTGTATCTGCCCACCCTGATGTTATTTTACACTCGGGATGGTTGTGTGTCTGCCCACCCTGATGTTATTTTACACTGAGTTTGGTTGTGTATCTGCCCACCCTGATGTTATTTTACACTAGGGAAGGTTGTGTGACTGCCCACCCTCATGTAATTTTACACTCGGGTTGGTTGAGTGTCTGCCCACCCTGATGTTATTTTACACTCGGGTTCGTTGTGCATCTGCCCACCCTGATGTTATTTTACACTCGCTCGGGTTGGTTGTCTATCTGCCCACCCTGATGTTATTTTACACTCGCTCGGGTTGGTTGTGTATGTGCCCACCCTGACGTTATTTTACACTCTGGTTGGTTGTGTGTCTGCCCACACTGATGTTATCTTACACTCGGGTTGGGTGTGTATCTGCCCTCCCTGATGTTATTTTACACTCGCTCGGGTTGGTTGTGTATCTGGCCACCCTGATGTTATTTTACACGCGCTCGGGTTGGTTGTGTGTCTGCCCACCCTGATGTTATTTTACACTCGGGATGGTTGTGTGTCTGCCCACACTGATGTTATTTTACACTCGGGATGGTTGTGTGCCTGCCCACCCTGATGTTATTTTACACTAGTGATGGTTGTGTGACTGCCCACCCTCATGTAATTTTACACTCGGGATGGTTGTGTATCTGCCCACCCTGATGTAATTTTACACTCGCTCGGGTTGATTGTGTATCTGCCCACCCTGATGTTATTTTACACTCGGGTTGATTGTGTATCTGCCCACCCTGATGTTATTTTCCACTCGCATGGGTTGGTTGTGTATCTGCCCACCCTGATGTTATTTTACACTCGGATTGGTTGTGTATCTGCCCACCCTGATGTTATTTTACACTCGGGATGGTTGTGTATCTGCCCACCCTGATGTTATTTTACACTCTGGTTTGTTGATTGTGTATCTTCCCACCCTGATGTTTTTTTACACTCGGGTTGATTGTGTATCTGCCCACCCTGATGTTATTTTACACTCGAGTTGATTGTGTATCTGCCCACCCTGATGTTATTTTACACTTGGGTTGGTTGTGTATCTGCCCGCCCTCATGTTATTTTCCACTCGGGTTGGTTGAATGTCTGCCCGCCCTCATGTTGTTTTACACTCGGGTTGGTTGTGCATCTGCCCACCCTGATGTTATTTTACTCTCGGGTTGGTTGTGTATCTGCCCACCCTGATGTTATTTTACACTCGGGTTGGTTGTGTGTCTCTCCACTCTGATGTTATTTTACACTCGCTCGGGTTGGTTGTGTATCTGCCCACCCTGATGTTATTTTACACTTGGGTTGTTTGAGAGTCTGCCCACCCTGATGTTATTTTACACTCACTCGGGTTGGTTGTGTATCTGGCCACCCTGATGTTATTTTACACGCGCTCGGGTTGGTTGTGTGTCTGCCCACCCTGATGTTATTTTACACTCGGGATGGTTGTGTGTCTGCCCACACTGATGTTATTTTACACTCGGGATGGTTGTGTGCCTGCCCACCCTGATGTTATTTTACACTCGGGTTGGTTGTGTATCTGCCCACCCTGATGTTATTTTACACTCTGATTTGTTGATTGTGTATCTGCCCACCCTGATGTTATTTTACACTCGGGTTGATTGTGTATCTGCCCACCCTGATGTTATTTTACACTCGGGTTGATTGTGTATCTGCCCATCCTGATGTTATTTTACACTTGGGTTGGATGTGTATCTGCCCACCCTCATGTTATTTTACACTCGGGTTGGTTGAGTGTCTGCCCACCCTGATGTTATTTTACACTCGGGTTCGTTGTGCATCTGCCCACCCTGATGTTATTTTACTCTCGGGTTGGTTGTGTATCTGCCCAACCTGATGTTATTTTACACTCAGAATGCTTGTGTATCTGCCCACCCTGATGTTATTTTACACTCGGGTTGGTTGTGTATCTTCCCAACCTGATGTTATTTTACACTCGCTCGGTTTGGTTGTCTAACTGCCCACCCTCATGTTATTTTACACTCGCTCGGGTTGGTTGTGTATCTGCCCACCCTGACGTTATTTTACTCTCGGGTTGGTTGTGTGTCTGCCCACACTGATGTTACCTTACACTCGGGTTGGGTGTGTATCTGCCCTCCCTGATGTTATTTTACACTCGCTCTGGTTGGTTGTGTACCTGCCCACCCTGATGTTATTTTACACTCGCTCGGGTTGGTTGTGTTTCTGCCCACCCTGATGTTATTATACACTCGCTCGAGTTTGTTTTGTATCTTCCCACCCTGATGTTATTTTACACTCGCTCAGGTTGGTATTGTGTCTGCCCACCCTGATGTTATTTTACACTCACTCGGGTTGGTAGTGTATCTGCGCAACCTGATGTTATTTTACACTCACTAGGTTTGGTTGTGTATCTGCGCAACCTGATGTTATTTTACACTCGCTCAGGTTGGTTGTGTATATGCCCACCCTGATGTTATTTTACACTCGCTCGGGTTGGTAGTGTATCTGCCCACCCTGATGTTATTTTACACTTGGGTTGTTTGAGTGTCTGCCCACCCTGATGTTATTTTACACTCGCTCGGGTTGGTTGTGTATCTGGCCACCCTGATGTTATTTTGCAAGCGCTCGGGTTGGTTGTGTGTCTGCCCACCCTGATGTTATTTTACACTCGGGATGGTTGTGTGTCTGCCCACACTGATGTTATTTTACACTCGGGATGGTTGTGTGCCTGCCCACCCTGATGTTATTTTACACTGAGTTTGGTTGTGTATCTGCCCACCCTGATGTTATTTTACACTAGTGATGGTTGTGTGACTGCCCACCCTCATGTAATTTTACACTCGGGATGGTTGTGTATCTGCCCACCCTGATGTAATTTTACACTCGCTCGGGTTGATTGTGCATCTGCCCACCCTGATGTTATTTTACACTCGGGTTGATTGTGTATCTGCCCACCCTGATGTTATTTTCCACTCGCATGGGTTGGTTGTGTATCTGCCCACCCTGATGTTATTTTCCACTCGCATGGGTTGGTTGTGTATCTGCCCACCCTGATGTTATTTTACACTCGGATTGGTTGTGTATCTGCCCACCCTGATGTTATTTTACACTCTGGTTTTTTGATTGTGTATCTTCCCACCCTGATGTAATTTTACACTCGGGTTGATTGTGTATCTGCCCACCCTGATGTTATTTTACACTCGAGTTGATTGTGTATCTGCCCACCCTGATGTTATTTTACACTTGGTTTGGTTGTGTATCTGCCCGCCCTCATGTTATTTTACACTCGGGTTGGTTGAATGTCTGCCCGCCCTCATGTTGTTTTACACTCGGGTTGGTTGTGCATCTGCCCACCCTGATGTTATTTTACTCTCGGGTTGGTTGTGTATCTGCCCGCCCTGATGTTATTTTACACTCGGGTTGGTTGTGTGTCTCTCCACCCTGATGTTATTTTACACTCTCTCGTGTTGGTTGTGTATCTGCCCACCCTAATGTTATTTTACACTCGCTCATGTTGGTTGTGTATCTGCCCACCCTGATGTTATTTTACACTCGGGTTGGTTGTGTATCTGCCCACCCTGATGTTATTTTACACTCGGGTTGGTTGTGTATCTGCCCACCCTGATGTTATTTTACACTCTGGTTTGTTGATTGTGTATCTTCCCACCCTGATGTTATTTTACACTCGGGTTGATTGTGTATCTGCCCACCCTGATGTCATTTTACACTCGGGTTGATTGTGTATCTGTCCACCCTGATGTTATTTTACACTTGGGTTGGTTGTGTATCTGCCCGCCCTCATGTTATTTTACACTCGGGTTGGTTGAGTGTCTGCCCGCCCTCATGTTGTTTTACACTCGGGTTGGTTGTGCATCTGCCCACCCTGATGTTATTTTACTCTCGGGTTGGTTGTGTATCTGCCCACCCTGATGTTATTTTACACTCGGGTTGGTTGTGTATCCACCCACCCTGATGTTATTTTACTCTTACTCGGGTTGGTTTTGTGTCTGCCCATCCTGATGTTATTTTACACTCGGGTTGGTTGTTTATCTGCCCACCCTCATGTTATTTTGCACTCGGGTCGGTTGTGTACCTGCCCACCCTGATGTTATTTTACACTCGGGTTGGTTGTGTGTCTCTCCACCCTGATGTTATTTTACTCGGCGGGTGGTAGTTTTTCTGCCCACCCTGATGTTATTTTACACTCGCTCGGGTTGTTTGTGTATCTGCCCACCGTGATGTTATTTTACACTTGGGTTTGTTGGTTGTGTATCTGCCTACGCTGATGTTATTTTATACTCGGGTTGTTTGTGTATCTGCCCACCCTGATGTTATTTTACACTCGGGATGGTTGTGTATCCACCCACACTGATGTTATTTTACACTCGCTCGGGTTGGTTGTGTGTCTGCCCACCCTGACGTGATTTTACACTCGGGTTGGTTGTGCATCTGCCCACCCAGATGTAATTTTACACTTGCTTGGGTTGGTTGTGTATCTGCCCAGCCTGATGTAATTTTACACTTGCTCGGGTTGATTGTGTATCTGCCCACCCTGATGTTATTTTACACTCGGGTTGATTGTGTATCTGCCCACCCTGTTGTTATTTTCCACTCGCACGGGTTTGTTGTGTACCTGCCCACCCTGATGTTATTTTACACTCGGGTTGTTGTGTATCTGCCCACCCTGATGTAATTTCACACTCGGGTTGGTTGTGTATCTGCCCACCTGATGTTATTTTACACTCGGGCTGGTTGTGTACCTGCCCACCCTGATGTTATTTTTCACTCGGGTTCGTTGTGTATCTGCCCAACCTGATGTTATTTTGCACTCGGGTCGGTTGTGTATCTGCCCACTCTGATGTTATTTTACACTCTGGTTGGTTGTGTATCTGCCCACCCTGATGTAATTTTACACTCGCTCGGGTTGATTGTGTATCTGCCCACCCTGATGTTATTTTACACTCGTGTTGGATGTGTGTCTGCCCAACCTGATGTTATTTGACTCTTGGGATGGTTGTGTGTCTGCCCACCCTGATGTTATTTTACACTCGCTCGGGTTGGTTGTGTATCTGCCCACCCTAATGTTATTTTACACTCGCTCATGTTGTTTGTGTATCTGCCCACCCTGATGTTATTTTACAGTCGCTCGGGTTGGTTGTGTGTCTGCCCACCCTGATGTTATTTTACACTCGGGATGGTTGTGTGTCTGCCCACCCTGCTGTGATTTAACACTCGGGATGGTTGTGTGTCTGCCCACCCTGATGTTATTTTACACTGAGTTTGGTTGTGTAACTGCCCGCCCTGATATTATTTTACACTAGGGATGGTTGTGTGTCTGCCCACCCTCATGTAATGTTACACTCGGGATGGTTGTGTATCTGCCCACCCTGATGTAATTTTACACTCGCTCGGGTTGATTGTGTATCTGCCCACTCTGATGTTATTTTACACTCGGGTTGATTGTGTATCTGCCCACCCTGATGTTATTTTCCACTCGCACGGGTTGGTTGTGTATCTGCCACTCTGATGTTATTCTACACTCGGGTTGGTTGTGTATCTGCCCACCCTGATGTTATTTTACACTCGGGTTGGTTGTGTATCTGCCCACCCTGATGTTATTTTACACTCTGGTTTGTTGATTGTGTATCTGCCCACCCTGATGTTATTTTACACTCGGGATGGTTGTGTGCCTGCCCACCCTGATGTTATTTTACACTGAGTTTGGTTGTGTATCTGCCCACCCTGATGTTATTTTACACTAGGGAAGGTTGTGTGACTGCCCACCCTCATGTAATTTTACACTCGGGTTGGTTGAGTGTTGCCCACCCTGATGTTATTTTACACTCGGGTTCGTTGTGCATCTGCCCACCCTGATGTTATTTTACACTCGCTCGGGTTGGTTGTCTATCTGCACACCCTGATGTTATTTTACACTCGCTCGGGTTGGTTGTGTATGTGCCCACCCTGACGTTATTTTACACTCTGGTTGGTTGTGTGTCTGCCCACACTGATGTTATCTTACACTCGGGTTGGGTGTGTATCTGCCCTCCCTGATGTTATTTTACACTCGCTCGGGTTGGTTGTGTATCTGGCCACCCTGATGTTATTTTACACGCGCTCGGGTTGGTTGTGTGTCTGCCCACCCTGATGTTATTTTACACTCGGGATGGTTGTGTGTCTGCCCACACTGATGTTATTTTACACTCGGGATGGTTGTGTGCCTGCCCACCCTGATGTTATTTTACACTAGTGATGGTTGTGTGACTGCCCACCCTCATGTAATTTTACACTCGGGATGGTTGTGTATCTGCCCACCCTGATGTAATTTTACACTCGCTCGGGTTGATTGTGTATCTGCCCACCCTGATGTTATTATACACTCGGGTTGATTGTGTATCTGCCCACCCTGATGTTATTTTCCACTCGCATGGGTTGGTTGTGTATCTGCCCACCCTGATGTTATTTTACACTCGGATTGGTTGTGTATCTGCCCACCCTGATGTTATTTTACACTCGGGATGGTTGTGTATCTGCCCACCCTGATGTTATTTTACACTCTGGTTTGTTGATTGTGTATCTTCCCACCCTGATGTTTTTTTACACTCGGGTTGATTGTGTATCTGCCCACCCTGATGTTATTTTACACTTGGGTTGGTTGTGTATCTGCCCGCCCTCATGTTATTTTACACTCGGGTTGGTTGAATGTCTGCCCGCCCTCATGTTGTTTTACACTCGGGTTGGTTGTGCATCTGCCCACCCTGATGTTATTTTACTCTCGGGTTGGTTGTGTATCTGCCCACCCTGATGTTATTTTACACTCGGGTTGGTTGTGTGTCTCTCCACTCTGATGTTATTTTACACTCGCTCGGGTTGGTTGTGTATCTGCCCACCCTGATGTTATTTTACACTTGGGTTGTTTGAGAGTCTGCCCACCCTGATGTTATTTTACACTCACTCGGGTTGGTTGTGTATCTGGCCACCCTGATGTTATTTTACACACGCTCGGGTTGGTTGTGTGTCTGCCCACCCTGATGTTATTTTACACTCGGGATTGTTGTGTGTCTGCCCACACTGATGTTATTTTACACTCGGGATGGTTGTGTGCCTGCCCACCCTGATGTTATTTTACACTCGGGTTGGTTGTGTATCTGCCCACCCTGATGTTATTTTACACTCTGATTTGTTGATTGTGTATCTGCCCACCCTGATGTTATTTTACACTCGGGTTGATTGTGTATCTGCCCACCCTGATGTTATTTTACACTCGGGTTGATTGTGTATCTGCCCATCCTGATGTTATTTTACACTTGGGTTGGATGTGTATCTGCCCACCCTCATGTTATTTTACACTCGGGTTGGTTGAGTGTCTGCCCACCCTGATGTTATTTTACACTCGGGTTCGTTGTGCATCTGCCCACCCTGATGTTATTTTACTCTCGGGTTGGTTGTGTATCTGCCCAACCTGATGTTATTTTACACTCAGAATGCTTGTGTATCTGCCCACCCTGATGTTATTTTACACTCGGGTTGGTTGTGTATCTTCCCAACCTGATGTTATTTTACACTCGCTCGGTTTGGTTGTCTAACTGCCCACCCTCATGTTATTTTACACTCGCTCGGGTTGGTTGTGTATCTGCCCACCCTGACGTTATTTTACTCTCGGGTTGGTTGTGTGTCTGCCCACACTGATGTTACCTTACACTCGGGTTGGGTGTGTATCTGCCCTCCCTGATGTTATTTTACACTCGCTCTGGTTGGTTGTGTACCTGCCCACCCTGATGTTATTTTACACTCGCTCGGGTTGGTTGTGTTTCTGCCCACCCTGATGTTATTATACACTCGCTCGAGTTTGTTTTGTATCTTCCCACCCTGATGTTATTTTACACTCGCTCAGGTTGGTATTGTGTCTGCCCACCCTGATGTTATTTTACACTCACTCGGGTTGGTAGTGTATCTGCGCAACCTGATGTTATTTTACACTCACTAGGTTTGGTTGTGTATCTGCGCAACCTGATGTTATTTTACACTCGCTCAGGTTGGTTGTGTATATGCCCACCCTGATGTTATTTTACACTCGCTCGGGTTGGTAGTGTATCTGCCCACCCTGATGTTATTTTACACTTGGGTTGTTTGAGTGTCTGCCCACCCTGATGTTATTTTACACTCGCTCGGGTTGGTTGTGTATCTGGCCACCCTGATGTTATTTTGCAAGCGCTCGGGTTGGTTGTGTGTCTGCCCACCCTGATGTTATTTTACACTCGGGATGGTTGTGTGTCTGCCCACACTGATGTTATTTTACACTCGGGATGGTTGTGTGCCTGCCCACCCTGATGTTATTTTACACTGAGTTTGGTTGTGTATCTGCCCACCCTGATGTTATTTTACACTAGTGATGGTTGTGTGACTGCCCACCCTCATGTAATTTTACACTCGGGATGGTTGTGTATCTGCCCGCCCTGATGTAATTTTACACTCGCTCGGGTTGATTGTGCATCTGCCCACCCTGATGTTATTTTACACTCGGGTTGATTGTGTATCTGCCCACCCTGATGTTATTTTCCACTCGCATGGGTTGGTTGTGTATCTGCCCACCCTGATGTTATTTTCCACTCGCATGGGTTGGTTGTGTATCTGCCCACCCTGATGTTATTTTACACTCGGATTGGTTGTGTATCTGCCCACCCTGATGTTATTTTACACTCTGGTTTTTTGATTGTGTATCTTCCCACCCTGATGTAATTTTACACTCGGGTTGATTGTGTATCTGCCCACCCTGATGTTATTTTACACTCGAGTTGATTGTGTATCTGCCCACCCTGATGTTATTTTACACTTGGTTTGGTTGTGTATCTGCCCGCCCTCATGTTATTTTACACTCGGGTTGGTTGAATGTCTGCCCGCCCTCATGTTGTTTTACACTCGGGTTGGTTGTGCATCTGCCCACCCTGATGTTATTTTACTCTCGGGTTGGTTGTGTATCTGCCCGCCCTGATGTTATTTTACACTCGGGTTGGTTGTGTGTCTCTCCACCCTGATGTTATTTTACACTCTCTCGTGTTGGTTGTGTATCTGCCCACCCTAATGTTATTTTACACTCGCTCATGTTGGTTGTGTATCTGCCCACCCTGATGTTATTTTACACTCGGGTTGGTTGTGTATCTGCCCACCCTGATGTTATTTTACACTCGGGTTGGTTGTGTATCTGCCCACCCTGATGTTATTTTACACTCTGGTTTGTTGATTGTGTATCTTCCCACCCTGATGTTATTTTACACTCGGGTTGATTGTGTATCTGCCCACCCTGATGTCATTTTACACTCGGGTTGATTGTGTATCTGTCCACCCTGATGTTATTTTACACTTGGGTTGGTTGTGTATCTGCCCGCCCTCATGTTATTTTACACTCGGGTTGGTTGAGTGTCTGCCCGCCCTCATGTTGTTTTACACTCGGGTTGGTTGTGCATCTGCCCACCCTGATGTTATTTTACTCTCGGGTTGGTTGTGTATCTGCCCACCCTGATGTTATTTTACACTCGGGTTGGTTGTGTATCCACCCACCCTGATGTTATTTTACTCTTACTCGGGTTGGTTTTGTGTCTGCCCATCCTGATGTTATTTTACACTCGGGTTGGTTGTTTATCTGCCCACCCTCATGTTATTTTGCACTCGGGTCGGTTGTGTACCTGCCCACCCTGATGTTATTTTACACTCGGGTTGGTTGTGTGTCTCTCCACCCTGATGTTATTTTACTCGGCGGGTGGTAGTTTTTCTGCCCACCCTGATGTTATTTTACACTCGCTCGGGTTGTTTGTGTATCTGCCCACCGTGATGTTATTTTACACTTGGGTTTGTTGGTTGTGTATCTGCCTACGCTGATGTTATTTTATACTCGGGTTGTTTGTGTATCTGCCCACCCTGATGTTATTTTACACTCGGGATGGTTGTGTATCCACCCACACTGATGTTATTTTACACTCGCTCGGGTTGGTTGTGTGTCTGCCCACCCTGACGTGATTTTACACTCGGGTTGGTTGTGCATCTGCCCACCCAGATGTAATTTTACACTTGCTTGGGTTGGTTGTGTATCTGCCCAGCCTGATGTAATTTTACACTTGCTCGGGTTGATTGTGTATCTGCCCACCCTGATGTTATTTTACACTCGGGTTGATTGTGTATCTGCCCACCCTGTTGTTATTTTCCACTCGCACGGGTTTGTTGTGTACCTGCCCACCCTGATGTTATTTTACACTCGGGTTGTTGTGTATCTGCCCACCCTGATGTAATTTCACACTCGGGTTGGTTGTGTATCTGCCCACCTGATGTTATTTTACACTCGGGCTGGTTGTGTACCTGCCCACCCTGATGTTATTTTTCACTCGGGTTCGTTGTGTATCTGCCCAACCTGATGTTATTTTGCACTCGGGTCGGTTGTGTATCTGCCCACTCTGATGTTATTTTACACTCTGGTTGGTTGTGTATCTGCCCACCCTGATGTAATTTTACACTCGCTCGGGTTGATTGTGTATCTGCCCACCCTGATGTTATTTTACACTCGTGTTGGATGTGTGTCTGCCCAACCTGATGTTATTTGACTCTTGGGATGGTTGTGTGTCTGCCCACCCTGATGTTATTTTACACTCGCTCGGGTTGGTTGTGTATCTGCCCACCCTAATGTTATTTTACACTCGCTCATGTTGTTTGTGTATCTGCCCACCCTGATGTTATTTTACAGTCGCTCGGGTTGGTTGTGTGTCTGCCCACCCTGATGTTATTTTACACTCGGGATGGTTGTGTGTCTGCCCACCCTGCTGTGATTTAACACTCGGGATGGTTGTGTGTCTGCCCACCCTGATGTTATTTTACACTGAGTTTGGTTGTGTAACTGCCCGCCCTGATATTATTTTACACTAGGGATGGTTGTGTGTCTGCCCACCCTCATGTAATGTTACACTCGGGATGGTTGTGTATCTGCCCACCCTGATGTAATTTTACACTCGCTCGGGTTGATTGTGTATCTGCCCACTCTGATGTTATTTTACACTCGGGTTGATTGTGTATCTGCCCACCCTGATGTTATTTTCCACTCGCACGGGTTGGTTGTGTATCTGCCACTCTGATGTTATTCTACACTCGGGTTGGTTGTGTATCTGCCCACCCTGATGTTATTTTACACTCGGGTTGGTTGTGTATCTGCCCACCCTGATGTTATTTTACACTCTGGTTTGTTGATTGTGTATCTGCCCACCCTGATGTTATTTTACACTCGGGATGGTTGTGTGCCTGCCCACCCTGATGTTATTTTACACTGAGTTTGGTTGTGTATCTGCCCACCCTGATGTTATTTTACACTAGGGAAGGTTGTGTGACTGCCCACCCTCATGTAATTTTACACTCGGGTTGGTTGAGTGTTGCCCACCCTGATGTTATTTTACACTCGGGTTCGTTGTGCATCTGCCCACCCTGATGTTATTTTACACTCGCTCGGGTTGGTTGTCTATCTGCACACCCTGATGTTATTTTACACTCGCTCGGGTTGGTTGTGTATGTGCCCACCCTGACGTTATTTTACACTCTGGTTGGTTGTGTGTCTGCCCACACTGATGTTATCTTACACTCGGGTTGGGTGTGTATCTGCCCTCCCTGATGTTATTTTACACTCGCTCGGGTTGGTTGTGTATCTGGCCACCCTGATGTTATTTTACACGCGCTCGGGTTGGTTGTGTGTCTGCCCACCCTGATGTTATTTTACACTCGGGATGGTTGTGTGTCTGCCCACACTGATGTTATTTTACACTCGGGATGGTTGTGTGCCTGCCCACCCTGATGTTATTTTACACTAGTGATGGTTGTGTGACTGCCCACCCTCATGTAATTTTACACTCGGGATGGTTGTGTATCTGCCCACCCTGATGTAATTTTACACTCGCTCGGGTTGATTGTGTATCTGCCCACCCTGATGTTATTATACACTCGGGTTGATTGTGTATCTGCCCACCCTGATGTTATTTTCCACTCGCATGGGTTGGTTGTGTATCTGCCCACCCTGATGTTATTTTACACTCGGATTGGTTGTGTATCTGCCCACCCTGATGTTATTTTACACTCGGGATGGTTGTGTATCTGCCCACCCTGATGTTATTTTACACTCTGGTTTGTTGATTGTGTATCTTCCCACCCTGATGTTTTTTTACACTCGGGTTGATTGTGTATCTGCCCACCCTGATGTTATTTTACACTTGGGTTGGTTGTGTATCTGCCCGCCCTCATGTTATTTTACACTCGGGTTGGTTGAATGTCTGCCCGCCCTCATGTTGTTTTACACTCGGGTTGGTTGTGCATCTGCCCACCCTGATGTTATTTTACTCTCGGGTTGGTTGTGTATCTGCCCACCCTGATGTTATTTTACACTCGGGTTGGTTGTGTGTCTCTCCACTCTGATGTTATTTTACACTCGCTCGGGTTGGTTGTGTATCTGCCCACCCTGATGTTATTTTACACTTGGGTTGTTTGAGAGTCTGCCCACCCTGATGTTATTTAACACTCACTCGGGTTGGTTGTGTATCTGGCCACCCTGATGTTATTTTACACGCGCTCGGGTTGGTTGTGTGTCTGCCCACCCTGATGTTATTTTACACTCGGGATGGTTGTGTGTCTGCCCACACTGATGTTATTTTACACTCGGGATGGTTGTGTGCCTGCCCACCCTGATGTTATTTTACACTCGGGTTGGTTGTGTATCTGCCCACCCTGATGTTATTTTACACTCTGATTTGTTGATTGTGTATCTGCCCACCCTGATGTTATTTTACACTCGGGTTGATTGTGTATCTGCCCACCCTGATGTTATTTTACACTCGGGTTGATTGTGTATCTGCCCATCCTGATGTTATTTTACACTTGGGTTGGATGTGTATCTGCCCACCCTCATGTTATTTTACACTCGGGTTGGTTGAGTGTCTGCCCACCCTGATGTTATTTTACACTCGGGTTCGTTGTGCATCTGCCCACCCTGATGTTATTTTACTCTCGGGTTGGTTGTGTATCTGCCCAACCTGATGTTATTTTACACTCAGAATGCTTGTGTATCTGCCCACCCTGATGTTATTTTACACTCGGGTTGGTTGTGTATCTTCCCAACCTGATGTTATTTTACACTCGCTCGGTTTGGTTGTCTAACTGCCCACCCTCATGTGATTTTACACTCGCTCGGGTTGGTTGTGTATCTGCCCACCCTGACGTTATTTTACTCTCGGGTTGGTTGTGTGTCTGCCCACACTGATGTTACCTTACACTCGGGTTGGGTGTGTATCTGCCCTCCCTGATGTTATTTTACACTCGCTCTGGTTGGTTGTGTACCTGCCCACCCTGATGTTATTTTACACTCGCTCGGGTTGGTTGTGTTTCTGCCCACCCTGATGTTATTTTACACTCGCTCGAGTTTGTTTTGTATCTTCCCACCCTGATGTTATTTTACACTCGCTCAGGTTGGTTGTGTGTCTGCCCACCCTGATGTTATTTTACACTCACTCGGGTTGGTAGTGTATCTGCGCAACCTGATGTTATTTTACACTCACTAGGTTTGGTTGTGTATCTGCGCAACCTGATGTTATTTTACACTCGCTCAGGTTGGTTGTGTATATGCCCACCCTGATGTTATTTTACACTCGCTCGGGTTGGTAGTGTATCTGCCCACCCTGATGTTATTTTACACTTGGGTTGTTTGAGTGTCTGCCCACCCTGATGTTATTTTACACTCGCTCGGGTTGGTTGTGTATCTGGCCACCCTGATGTTATTTTGCAAGCGCTCGGGTTGGTTGTGTGTCTGCCCACCCTGATGTTATTTTACACTCGGGATGGTTGTGTGTCTGCCCACACTGATGTTATTTTACACTCGGGATGGTTGTGTGCCTGCCCACCCTGATGTTATTTTACACTGAGTTTGGTTGTGTATCTGCCCACCCTGATGTTATTTTACACTAGTGATGGTTGTGTGACTGCCCACCCTCATGTAATTTTACACTCGGGATGGTTGTGTATCTGCCCACCCTGATGTAATTTTACACTCGCTCGGGTTGATTGTGCATCTGCCCACCCTGATGTTATTTTACACTCGGGTTGATTGTGTATCTGCCCACCCTGATGTTATTTTCCACTCGCATGGGTTGGTTGTGTATCTGCCCACCCTGATGTTATTTTCCACTCGCATGGGTTGGTTGTGTATCTGCCCACCCTGATGTTATTTTACACTCGGATTGGTTGTGTATCTGCCCACCCTGATGTTATTTTACACTCTGGTTTTTTGATTGTGTATCTTCCCACCCTGATGTAATTTTACACTCGGGTTGATTGTGTATCTGCCCACCCTGATGTTATTTTACACTCGAGTTGATTGTGTATCTGCCCACCCTGATGTTATTTTACACTTGGGTTGGTTGTGTATCTGCCCGCCCTCATGTTATTTTACACTCGGGTTGGTTGAATGTCTGCCCGCCCTCATGTTGTTTTACAGTCGGGTTGGTTGTGCATCTGCCCACCCTGATGTTATTTTACTCTCGGGTTGGTTGTGTATCTGCCCACCCTGATGTTATTTTACACCCGGGTTGGTTGTGTGTCTCTCCACCCTGATGTTATTTTACACTCTCTCGTGTTGGTTGTGTATCTGCCCACCCTAATGTTATTTTACACTCGCTCATGTTGGTTGTGTATCTGCCCACCCTGATGTTATTTTACACTCGGGTTGGTTGTGTATCTGCCCACCCTGATGTTATTTTACACTCGGGTTGGTTGTGTATCTGCCCACCCTGATGTTATTTTACACTCTGGTTTGTTGATTGTGTATCTTCCCACCCTGATGTTATTTTACACTCGGGTTGATTGTGTATCTGCCCACCCTGATGTCATTTTACACTCGGGTTGATTGTGTATCTGTCCACCCTGATGTTATTTTACACTTGGGTTGGTTGTGTATCTGCCCGCCCTCATGTTATTTTACACTTTGGTTGGTTGAGTGTCTGCCCGCCCTCATGTTGTTTTACACTCGGGTTGGTTGTGCATCTGCCCACCCTGATGTTATTTTACTCTCGGGTTGGTTGTGTATCTGCCCACCCTGATGTTATTTTACACTCGGGTTGGTTGTGTATCCACCCACCCTGATGTTATTTTACTCTTACTCGGGTTGGTTTTGTGTCTGCCCATCCTGATGTTATTTTACACTCGGGTTGGTTGTTTATCTGCCCACCCTCATGTTATTTTGCACTCGGGTCGGTTGTGTACCTGCCCACCCTGATGTTATTTTACACTCGGGTTGGTTGTGTGTCTCTCCACCCTGATGTTATTTTACTCGGCGGGTGGTAGTTTTTCTGCCCACCCTGATGTTATTTTACACTCGCTCGGGTTGTTTGTGTATCTGCCCACCGTGATGTTATTTTACACTTGGGTTTGTTGGTTGTGTATCTGCCTACGCTGATGTTATTTTATACTCGGGTTGTTTGTGTATCTGCCCACCCTGATGTTATTTTACACTCGGGATGGTTGTGTATCCACCCACACTGATGTTATTTTACACTCGCTCGGGTTGGTTGTGTGTCTGCCCACCCTGACGTGATTTTACACTCGGGTTGGTTGTGCATCTGCCCACCCAGATGTAATTTTACACTTGCTTGGGTTGGTTGTGTATCTGCCCAGCCTGATGTAATTTTACACTTGCTCGGGTTGATTGTGTATCTGCCCACCCTGATGTTATTTTACACTCGGGTTGATTGTGTATCTGCCCACCCTGTTGTTATTTTCCACTCGCACGGGTTTGTTGTGTACCTGCCCACCCTGATGTTATTTTACACTCGGGTTGTTGTGTATCTGCCCACCCTGATGTAATTTCACACTCGGGTTGGTTGTGTATCTGCCCACCTGATGTTATTTTACACTCGGGCTGGTTGTGTACCTGCCCACCCTGATGTTATTTTTCACTCGGGTTCGTTGTGTATCTGCCCAACCTGATGTTATTTTGCACTCGGGTCGGTTGTGTATCTGCCCACTCTGATGTTATTTTACACTCTGGTTGGTTGTGTATCTGCCCACCCTGATGTAATTTTACACTCGCTCGGGTTGATTGTGTATCTGCCCACCCTGATGTTATTTTACACTCGTGTTGGATGTGTGTCTGCCCAACCTGATGTTATTTGACTCTTGGGATGGTTGTGTGTCTGCCCACCCTGATGTTATTTTACACTCGCTCGGGTTGGTTGTGTATCTGCCCACCCTAATGTTATTTTACACTCGCTCATGTTGTTTGTGTATCTGCCCACCCTGATGTTATTTTACAGTCGCTCGGGTTGGTTGTGTGTCTGCCCACCCTGATGTTATTTTACACTCGGGATGGTTGTGTGTCTGCCCACCCTGCTGTGATTTAACACTCGGGATGGTTGTGTGTCTGCCCACCCTGATGTTATTTTACACTGAGTTTGGTTGTGTAACTGCCCGCCCTGATATTATTTTACACTAGGGATGGTTGTGTGTCTGCCCACCCTCATGTAATGTTACACTCGGGATGGTTGTGTATCTGCCCACCCTGATGTAATTTTACACTCGCTCGGGTTGATTGTGTATCTGCCCACTCTGATGTTATTTTACACTCGGGTTGATTGTGTATCTGCCCACCCTGATGTTATTTTCCACTCGCACGGGTTGGTTGTGTATCTGCCACTCTGATGTTATTCTACACTCGGGTTGGTTGTGTATCTGCCCACCCTGATGTTATTTTACACTCGGGTTGGTTGTGTATCTGCCCACCCTGATGTTATTTTACACTCTGGTTTGTTGATTGTGTATCTGCCCACCCTGATGTTATTTTACACTCGGGATGGTTGTGTGCCTGCCCACCCTGATGTTATTTTACACTGAGTTTGGTTGTGTATCTGCCCACCCTGATGTTATTTTACACTAGGGAAGGTTGTGTGACTGCCCACCCTCATGTAATTTTACACTCGGGTTGGTTGAGTGTTGCCCACCCTGATGTTATTTTACACTCGGGTTCGTTGTGCATCTGCCCACCCTGATGTTATTTTACACTCGCTCGGGTTGGTTGTCTATCTGCACACCCTGATGTTATTTTACACTCGCTCGGGTTGGTTGTGTATGTGCCCACCCTGACGTTATTTTACACTCTGGTTGGTTGTGTGTCTGCCCACACTGATGTTATCTTACACTCGGGTTGGGTGTGTATCTGCCCTCCCTGATGTTATTTTACACTCGCTCGGGTTGGTTGTGTATCTGGCCACCCTGATGTTATTTTACACGCGCTCGGGTTGGTTGTGTGTCTGCCCACCCTGATGTTATTTTACACTCGGGATGGTTGTGTGTCTGCCCACACTGATGTTATTTTACACTCGGGATGGTTGTGTGCCTGCCCACCCTGATGTTATTTTACACTAGTGATGGTTGTGTGACTGCCCACCCTCATGTAATTTTACACTCGGGATGGTTGTGTATCTGCCCACCCTGATGTAATTTTACACTCGCTCGGGTTGATTGTGTATCTGCCCACCCTGATGTTATTATACACTCGGGTTGATTGTGTATCTGCCCACCCTGATGTTATATTCCACTCGCATGGGTTGGTTGTGTATCTGCCCACCCTGATGTTATTTTACACTCGGATTGGTTGTGTATCTGCCCACCCTGATGTTATTTTACACTCGGGATGGTTGTGTATCTGCCCACCCTGATGTTATTTTACACTCTGGTTTGTTGATTGTGTATCTTCCCACCCTGATGTTTTTTTACACTCGGGTTGATTGTGTATCTGCCCACCCTGATGTTATTTTACACTTGGGTTGGTTGTGTATCTGCCCGCCCTCATGTTATTTTACTCTCGGGTTGGTTGTGTATCTGCCCACCCTGATGTTATTTTACACTCGGGTTGGTTGTGTGTCTCTCCACTCTGATGTTATTTTACACTCGCTCGGGTTGGTTGTGTATCTGCCCACCCTAATGTTATTTTACACTCGCTCATGTTGGTTGTGTATCTGCCCACCCTGATGTTATTTTACACTCGGGTTGGTTGTGTATCTGCCCACCCTGATGTTATTTTACACTCGGGTTGGTTGTGTATCTGCCCACCCTGATGTTATTTTACACTCGGGATGGTTGTGTGTCTGCCCACACTGATGTTATTTTACACTCGGGATGGTTGTGTGCCTGCCCACCCTGATGTTATTTTACACTGAGTTTGGTTGTGTATCTGCCCACCCTGATGTTATTTTACACTAGGGATGGTTGTGTGACTGCCCACCCTCATGTAATTTTACACTCGGGATGGTTGTGTATCTGCCCACCCTGATGTAATTTTACACTCGCTCGGGTTGATTGTGTATCTGCCCACCCTGATGTTATTATACACTCGGGTTGATTGTGTATCTGCCCACCCTGATGTTATTTTCCACTCGCATGGGTTGGTTGTGTATCTGCCCACCCTGATGTTATTTTACACTCGGATTGGTTGTGTATCTGCCCACCCTGATGTTATTTTACACTCGGGATGGTTGTGTATCTGCCCACCCTGATGTTATTTTACACTCTGGTTTGTTGATTGTGTATCTTCCCACCCTGATGTTTTTTTACACTCGGGTTGATTGTGTATCTGCCCACCCTGATGTTATTTTACACTTGGGTTGGTTGTGTATCTGCCCGCCCTCATGTTATTTTACACTCGGGTTGGTTGAATGTCTGCCCGCCCTCATGTTGTTTTACACTCGGGTTGGTTGTGCATCTGCCCACCCTGATGTTATTTTACTCTCGGGTTGGTTGTGTATCTGCCCACCCTGATGTTATTTTACACTCGGGTTGGTTGTGTGTCTCTCCACTCTGATGTTATTTTACACTCGCTCGGGTTGGTTGTGTATCTGCCCACCCTAATGTTATTTTACACTCGCTCATGTTGGTTGTGTATCTGCCCACCCTGATGTTATTTTACACTCGGGTTGGTTGTGTATCTGCCCACCCTGATGTTATTTTACACTCGGGTTGGTTGTGTATCTGCCCACCCTGATGTTATTTTACACTCTGGTTTGTTGATTGTGTATCTTCCCACCCTGATGTAAATTTACACTCGGGTTGATTGTGTATCTGCCCACCCTGATGTCATTTTACACTCGGGTTGATTGTGTATCTGTCCACCCTGATGTTATTTTAAACTTGGGTTGGTTGTGTATCTGCCCGCCCTCATGTTATTTTACACTCGGGTTGGTTGAGTGTCTGCCCGCCCTCATGTTGTTTTACACTCGGGTTGGTTGTGCATCTGCCCACCCTGATGTTATTTTACTCTCGGGTTGGTTGTGTATCTGCCCACCCTGATGTTATTTTACACTCGGGTTGGTTGTCTATCCACCCACCCTGATGTTATTTTACTCTTACTCGGGTTGCTTTTGTGTCTGCCCATCCTGATGTTATTTTACACTCGGGTTGGTTGTTTATCTGCCCACCCTCATGTTATTTTGCCCTCGGGTCGGTTGTGTACCTGCCCACCCTGCTGTTATTTTACACTCGGGTTGGTTGTGTGTCTCTCCACCCTGATGTTATTTTACTCGCCGGGTGGTAGTTTTTCTGCCCGCCCTGATGTTATTTTACACTCGCTCGGGTTGTTTGTGTATCTGCCCACCGTGATGTTATTTTACACTCGGGATGGTTGTGTATCCACCCACACTGATGTTATTATACACTCGCTCGGGTTGGTTGTGTGTCTGCCCACCCTGATGTTATTTTACACTCGAGATGGTTGTGTATCCACCCACACTGATGTTATTATACACTCGCTCGGGTTGGTTGTGTGTCTGCCCACCCTGACGTGATTTTACACTCGGGTTGGTTTTGTATCTGCCCACCCAGATGTAATTTTACACTTGCTTGGGTTGATCGTGTATCTGCCCAGCCTGATGTAATTTTACACTTGCTCGGGTTGATTGTGCATCTGCCAACCTGATGTTATTTTACACTCGGGTTGATTGTGTATCTGCCCACCCTGTTGTTATTTTCCACTCGCACGGGTTTGTTGTGTACCTGCCCACCCTGATGTTATTTATCCTCGGGTTGGTTGTGTTTCTGCCCACCCTGATGTAATTTCACACTCGGGTTGGTTGTGTATCTGCTCCACCCTGATGTTATTTTACACTAGGGTTGGTTGTGTATCTGCCCACCCTGATGTTATTTTACACTCGGGCTGGTTGTGTACCTGCCCACCCTGATGTTATTTTTCACTCGGGTTGGTTCTGTATCTGCCCAACCTGATGATATTTTGCACTCGGGTCGGTTGTGTATCTGCCCACCCTGATGTTATTTTACACTCGGGTTGGTTGTGTATCAGCCCACCCTGATGTTATTTTACACTCTGGTTTGTTGATTGTGTATCTGCCCAACCTGATGTTATTTTACACTCGGGATGGTTGTGTGCCTGCCCACCCTGATGTTATTTTACACTGAGTTTGGTTGTGTATCTGCCCACCCTGATGTTATTTTACACTAGGGAAGGTTGTGTGACTGCCCACCCTCATGTAATTTTACACTCGGGTTGGTTGAGTGTCTGCCCACCCTAATGTTATTTTACACTCGGGTTCGTTGTGCATCTGCCAACCCTGATGTTATTTTACTCTCGGGTTGGTTGTGTATCTGCCCAACCTGATGTTATTTTACACTCAGAATGCTTGTGTATCTGCCCACCCTGATGTTATTTTACACTCGGGTTGGTTGTGTATCTTCCCACCCTGATGTTATTTTACTCTCGCTCGGGTTGGTTGTCTATCTGCCCACCCTGATGTTATTTTGCACTCGGGTTTATTGTGTATCTGCCCACCTTGATGTTATTTTACACTCGGGTTGATTGTGTATCTGCCCATCCTGATGTTATTTTACACTTGGGTTGGTTGTGTATCTGCCCACCCTCATGTTATTTTACAGTCGGGTTGGTTGAGCGTCTGCCCACCCTGATGTTATTTTACTCGCGGATTGTTTGTGTATATGCCCAACCTGATGTTATTTTACACTCAGAATGCTTGTGTATCTGCCCACCCTGATGTTATTTTACATTCGGGTTGGTTGTGTATCTTCCCACCCTGATGTTATTTTGCACTCGGGTTGATTGTGTATCTGCTCATCCTGATGTTATTTTACACTTGGGTTGGTTGTGTATCTGCCCACCCTCATGTTATTTTACACTCGGGTTGGTTGAGTGTCTGCCCACCCTGATGTTATTTTACACTCGGGTTGATTGTGTATCTGCCCACCCTGATGTTATTTTCCACTCGCACAGGTTGGTTGTGTATCTGCCACTCTGATGTTATTTTACACTCGGGTTGGTTGTGTATCTGCCCACCCTGATGTTATTTTACACTCGGGTTGGTTGTGTATCTGCCCACCCTGATGTTATTTTACACTCTGGTTTGTTGATTGTGTATCTGCCCACCCTGATGTTATTTTACACTCAGAATGCTTGTGTATCTGCCCACCCTGATGTTATTTTACACTCGGGTTGGTTGTGTATCTTCCCACCCTGATGTTATTTTACACTCGCTCGGGTTGGTTGTCTATCTGCCCACACTGATGTTATTTTACACTCGCTCGTGTTGGTTGTGTATCTGCCCACCCTGACGTTATTTTACACTCGGGTTAGTTGTGTGTCTGTCCACACTGATGTTATCTTACACTCGGGTTGGGTGTGTATCTGCCATCCCTGATGTTATTTTACACTCGCTCTGGTTGGTTGTGTACCTGCCCACCCTGATGTTATTTTACACTCGCTCGGGTTGGTTGTGTTTCTGCCCACCCTGATGTTATTTTACACTCGCTCGAGTTGGTTTTGTATCTGCCCACCCTGATGTTATTTTACACTCACTCGGGTTGGTAGTGTATCTGCGCAACCTGATGTTATTTTACACTCACTCAGGTTGGTTTTGTGTCTGCCCACCATGATGTTATTTTACACTCGCTCAGGTTGGTTTTGTGTCTGCCCACCCTGATGTTATTTTACACTCACTCGGGTTGGTAGTGTATCTGCGCAACCTGATGTTATTTTACACTCACTAGGTTTGGTTGTGTATCTGCGCAACCTGATGTTATTTTACACTCGCTCAGTTTGGTTGTGTATATGCCCACCCTGATGTTATTTTACACTCGCTCGGGTTGGTAGTGTATCTGCCCACCCTGATGTTATTTTACATTTGGGTTGTTTGAGTGTCTGCCCACCCTGATGTTATTTTACACTCGCTCGGGTTGGTTGTGTATCTGGCCACCCTCATGTTATTTTACACTCGCTCGGGTTGGTTGTGTGTCTGCCCACCCTGATGTTATTTTACACTCGGGATGGTTGTGTGTCTGCCCACACTGATGTTATTTTACACTCGGGATGGTTGTGTGCCTGCCCACCCTGATGTTATTTTACACTGAGTTTGGTTGTGTATCTGCCCACCCTGATGTTATTTTACACTAGGGATGGTTGTGTGACTGCCCACCCTCATGTAATTTTACACTCGGGTTGGTTGTGTATCTGCCCACCCTGATGTAATTTTACACTCGCTCGGGTTGATTGTGTATCTGCCCACCCTGATGTTATTTTACACTTGGGTTGATTGTGTATCTGCCCACCCTGATGTTATTTTCCACTCGCATGTGTTGGTTGTGTATCTGCCCACCCTGATGTTATTTTACACTCGGGTTGGTTGTGTATCTGCCCACCCTGTTGTTATTTTACACTCGGGTTGGTTGTGTATCTGCCCACCCTGATGTTATTTTACACTCTGGTTTGTTGATTGTGTATCTTCCCACCCTGATGTTATTTTACGCTCGGGTTGATTGTGTATCTGCCCACCCTGATGTTATTTTACACTCGGGTTGATTCTGTATCTGCCCACCCTAATGTTATTTTACACTTGGGTTGGTTGTGTATCTGCCCGCCCTCATGTTATTTTACACTCGGGTTGGTTGAATGTCTGCCCACTCTCATGTTGTTTACACTCGGGTTGGTTGTGCATCTGCCCACCCTGATGTTATTTTATTCTCGGGTTGGTTGTGTATCTGCCCACCCTGATGTTATTTTACACTCGGGTTGTTTGTGTGTCTCTCCACCCTGATGTTATTTTACTCGCCGGGTGGTAGTTTTTCTGCCCACCCTGATGTTATTTTACACTCGCTCGGGTTGTTTGTGTATCTGCCCACCGTGATGTTATTTTACACTTGGATTTGTTGGTTGTGTATCTGCCTATGCTGATGTTATTTTATACTCGGGTTGGTTGTGTATCTGCCCACCCTGATGTTATTTTACACTCGGGATGTTTGTGTATCCACCCACACTGATGTTATTTTACACTCGCTCGGGTTGGTTGTGTGTCTGCCCACCCTGACGTTATTTTACTCTCGGGTTGATTGTGTATCTGCCCACCCTGATGTTATTTTACACTCGGGTTGGTTGTCTATCCACCCACCCTGATGTTATTTTACTCTTACTCGGGTTGCTTTTGTGTCTGCCCATCCTGATGTTATTTTACACTCGGGTTGGTTGTTTATCTGCCCACCCTCATGTTATTTTGCCCTCGGGTCGGTTGTGTACCTGCCCACCCTGCTGTTATTTTACACTCGGGTTGGTTGTGTGTCTCTCCACCCTGATGTTATTTTACTCGCCGGGTGGTAGTTTTTCTGCCCGCCCTGATGTTATTTTACACTCGCTCGGGTTGTTTGTGTATCTGCCCACCGTGATGTTATTTTACACTCGGGATGGTTGTGTATCCACCCACACTGATGTTATTATACACTCGCTCGGGTTGGTTGTGTGTCTGCCCACCCTGATGTTATTTTACACTCGAGATGGTTGTGTATCCACCCACACTGATGTTATTATACACTCGCTCGGGTTGGTTGTGTGTCTGCCCACCCTGACGTGATTTTACACTCGGGTTGGTTTTGTATCTGCCCACCCAGATGTAATTTTACACTTGCTTGGGTTGATCGTGTATCTGCCCAGCCTGATGTAATTTTACACTTGCTCGGGTTGATTGTGCATCTGCCAACCTGATGTTATTTTACACTCGGGTTGATTGTGTATCTGCCCACCCTGTTGTTATTTTCCACTCGCACGGGTTTGTTGTGTACCTGCCCACCCTGATGTTATTTATCCTCGGGTTGGTTGTGTTTCTGCCCACCCTGATGTAATTTCACACTCGGGTTGGTTGTGTATCTGCTCCACCCTGATGTTATTTTACACTAGGGTTGGTTGTGTATCTGCCCACCCTGATGTTATTTTACACTCGGGCTGGTTGTGTACCTGCCCACCCTGATGTTATTTTTCACTCGGGTTGGTTCTGTATCTGCCCAACCTGATGATATTTTGCACTCGGGTCGGTTGTGTATCTGCCCACCCTGATGTTATTTTACACTCGGGTTGGTTGTGTATCAGCCCACCCTGATGTTATTTTACACTCTGGTTTGTTGATTGTGTATCTGCCCAACCTGATGTTATTTTACACTCGGGATGGTTGTGTGCCTGCCCACCCTGATGTTATTTTACACTGAGTTTGGTTGTGTATCTGCCCACCCTGATGTTATTTTACACTAGGGAAGGTTGTGTGACTGCCCACCCTCATGTAATTTTACACTCGGGTTGGTTGAGTGTCTGCCCACCCTAATGTTATTTTACACTCGGGTTCGTTGTGCATCTGCCAACCCTGATGTTATTTTACTCTCGGGTTGGTTGTGTATCTGCCCAACCTGATGTTATTTTACACTCAGAATGCTTGTGTATCTGCCCACCCTGATGTTATTTTACACTCGGGTTGGTTGTGTATCTTCCCACCCTGATGTTATTTTACACTCGCTCGGGTTGGTTGTCTATCTGCCCACCCTGATGTTATTTTGCACTCGGGTTTATTGTGTATCTGCCCACCTTGATGTTATTTTACACTCGGGTTGATTGTGTATCTGCCCATCCTGATGTTATTTTACACTTGGGTTGGTTGTGTATCTGCCCACCCTCATGTTATTTTACAGTCGGGTTGGTTGAGCGTCTGCCCACCCTGATGTTATTTTACTCGCGGAATGTTTGTGTATATGCCCAAATGATGTTATTTTACACTCAGAATGCTTGTGTATCTGCCCACCCTGATGTTATTTTACATTCGGGTTGGTTGTGTATCTTCCCACCCTGATGTTATTTTGCACTCGGGTTGATTGTGTATCTGCTCATCCTGATGTTATTTTACACTTGGGTTGGTTGTGTATCTGCCCACCCTCATGTTATTTTACACTCGGGTTGGTTGAGTGTCTGCCCACCCTGATGTTATTTTACACTCGGGTTGATTGTGTATCTGCCCACCCTGATGTTATTTTCCACTCGCACAGGTTGGTTGTGTATCTGCCACTCTGATGTTATTTTACACTCGGGTTGGTTGTGTATCTGCCCACCCTGATGTTATTTTACACTCGGGTTGGTTGTGTATCTGCCCACCCTGATGTTATTTTACACTCTGGTTTGTTGATTGTGTATCTGCCCACCCTGATGTTATTTTACACTCAGAATGCTTGTGTATCTGCCCACCCTGATGTTATTTTACACTCGGGTTGGTTGTGTATCTTCCCACCCTGATGTTATTTTACACTCGCTCGGGTTGGTTGTCTATCTGCCCACACTGATGTTATTTTACACTCGCTCGTGTTGGTTGTGTATCTGCCCACCCTGACGTTATTTTACACTCGGGTTAGTTGTGTGTCTGTCCACACTGATGTTATCTTACACTCGGGTTGGGTGTGTATCTGCCATCCCTGATGTTATTTTACACTCGCTCTGGTTGGTTGTGTACCTGCCCACCCTGATGTTATTTTACACTCGCTCGGGTTGGTTGTGTTTCTGCCCACCCTGATGTTATTTTACACTCGCTCGAGTTGGTTTTGTATCTGCCCACCCTGATGTTATTTTACACTCACTCGGGTTGGTAGTGTATCTGCGCAACCTGATGTTATTTTACACTCACTCAGGTTGGTTTTGTGTCTGCCCACCCTGATGTTATTTTACACTCGCTCAGGTTGGTTTTGTGTCTGCCCACCCTGATGTTATTTTACACTCACTCGGGTTGGTAGTGTATCTGCGCAACCTGATGTTATTTTACACTCACTAGGTTTGGTTGTGTATCTGCGCAACCTGATGTTATTTTACACTCGCTCAGTTTGGTTGTGTATATGCCCACCCTGATGTTATTTTACACTCGCTCGGGTTGGTAGTGTATCTGCCCACCCTGATGTTATTTTACATTTGGGTTGTTTGAGTGTCTGCCCACCCTGATGTTATTTTACACTCGCTCGGGTTGGTTGTGTATCTGGCCACCCTCATGTTATTTTACACTCGCTCGGGTTGGTTGTGTGTCTGCCCACCCTGATGTTATTTTACACTCGGGATGGTTGTGTGTCTGCCCACACTGATGTTATTTTACACTCGGGATGGTTGTGTGCCTGCCCACCCTGATGTTATTTTACACTGAGTTTGGTTGTGTATCTGCCCACCCTGATGTTATTTTACACTAGGGATGGTTGTGTGACTGCCCACCCTCATGTAATTTTACACTCGGGTTGGTTGTGTATCTGCCCACCCTGATGTAATTTTACACTCGCTCAGGTTGATTGTGTATCTGCCCACCCTGATGTTATTTTACACTTGGGTTGATTGTGTATCTGCCCACCCTGATGTTATTTTCCACTCGCATGTGTTGGTTGTGTATCTGCCCACCCTGATGTTATTTTACACTCGGGTTGGTTGTGTATCTGCCCACCCTGTTGTTATTTTACACTCGGGTTGGTTGTGTATCTGCCCACCCTGATGTTATTTTACACTCTGGTTTGTTGATTGTGTATCTTCCCACCCTGATGTTATTTTACGCTCGGGTTGATTGTGTATCTGCCCACCCTGATGTTATTTTACACTCGGGTTGATTCTGTATCTGCCCACCCTAATGTTATTTTACACTTGGGTTGGTTGTGTATCTGCCCGCCCTCATGTTATTTTACACTCGGGTTGGTTGAATGTCTGCCCACTCTCATGTTGTTTACACTCGGGTTGGTTGTGCATCTGCCCACCCTGATGTTATTTTATTCTCGGGTTGGTTGTGTATCTGCCCACCCTGATGTTATTTTACACTCGGGTTGTTTGTGTGTCTCTCCACCCTGATGTTATTTTACTCGCCGGGTGGTAGTTTTTCTGCCCACCCTGATGTTATTTTACACTCGCTCGGGTTGTTTGTGTATCTGCCCACCGTGATGTTATTTTACACTTGGATTTGTTGGTTGTGTATCTGCCTATGCTGATGTTATTTTATACTCGGGTTGGTTGTGTATCTGCCCACCCTGATGTTATTTTACACTCGGGATGTTTGTGTATCCACCCACACTGATGTTATTTTACACTCGCTCGGGTTGGTTGTGTGTCTGCCCACCCTGACGTTATTTTACTCTCGGGTTGATTGTGTATCTGCCCACCCTGATGTTATTTTATACTCGGGTTGGTTGTCTATCCACCCACCCTGATGTTATTTTACTCTTACTCGGGTTGCTTTTGTGTCTGCCCATCCTGATGTTATTTTACACTCGGGTTGGTTGTTTATCTGCCCACCCTCATGTTATTTTGCCCTCGGGTCGGTTGTGTACCTGCCCACCCTGCTGTTATTTTACACTCGGGTTGGTTGTGTGTCTCTCCACCCTGATGTTATTTTACTCGCCGGGTGGTAGTTTTTCTGCCCGCCCTGATGTTATTTTACGCTCGCTCGGGTTGTTTGTGTATCTGCCCACCGTGATGTTATTTTACACTCGGGATGGTTGTGTATCCACCCACACTGATGTTATTATACACTCGCTCGGGTTGGTTGTGTGTCTGCCCACCCTGATGTTATTTTACACTCGAGATGGTTGTGTATCCACCCACACTGATGTTATTATACACTCGCTCGGGTTGGTTGTGTGTCTGCCCACCCTGACGTGATTTTACACTCGGGTTGGTTTTGTATCTGCCCACCCAGATGTAATTTTACACTTGCTTGGGTTGATCGTGTATCTGCCCAGCCTGATGTAATTTTACACTTGCTCGGGTTGATTGTGCATCTGCCAACCTGATGTTATTTTACACTCGGGTTGATTGTGTATCTGCCCACCCTGTTGTTATTTTCCACTCGCACGGGTTTGTTGTGTACCTGCCCACCCTGATGTTATTTATCCTCGGGTTGGTTGTGTTTCTGCCCACCCTGATGTAATTTCACACTCGGGTTGGTTGTGTATCTGCTCCACCCTGATGTTATTTTACACTAGGGTTGGTTGTGTATCTGCCCACCCTGATGTTATTTTACACTCGGGCTGGTTGTGTACCTGCCCACCCTGATGTTATTTTTCACTCGGGTTGGTTCTGTATCTGCCCAACCTGATGATATTTTGCACTCGGGTCGGTTGTGTATCTGCCCACCCTGATGTTATTTTACACTCGGGTTGGTTGTGTATCAGCCCACCCTGATGTTATTTTACACTCTGGTTTGTTGATTGTGTATCTGCCCAACCTGATGTTATTTTACACTCGGGATGGTTGTGTGCCTGCCCACCCTGATGTTATTTTACACTGAGTTTGGTTGTGTATCTGCCCACCCTGATGTTATTTTACACTAGGGAAGGTTGTGTGACTGCCCACCCTCATGTAATTTTACACTCGGGTTGGTTGAGTGTCTGCCCACCCTAATGTTATTTTACACTCGGGTTCGTTGTGCATCTGCCAACCCTGATGTTATTTTACTCTCGGGTTGGTTGTGTATCTGCCCAACCTGATGTTATTTTACACTCAGAATGCTTGTGTATCTGCCCACCCTGATGTTATTTTACACTCGGGTTGGTTGTGTATCTTCCCACCCTGATGTTATTTGACACTCGCTCGGGTTGGTTGTCTATCTGCCCACCCTGATGTTATTTTGCACTCGGGTTTATTGTGTATCTGCCCACCTTGATGTTATTTTACACTCGGGTTGATTGTGTATCTGCCCATCCTGATGTTATTTTACACTTGGGTTGGTTGTGTATCTGCCCACCCTCATGTTATTTTACAGTCGGGTTGGTTGAGCGTCTGCCCACCCTGATGTTATTTTACTCGCGGATTGTTTGTGTATATGCCCAAATGATGTTATTTTACACTCAGAATGCTTGTGTATCTGCCCACCCTGATGTTATTTTACATTCGGGTTGGTTGTGTATCTTCCCACCCTGATGTTATTTTGCACTCGGGTTGATTGTGTATCTGCTCATCCTGATGTTATTTTACACTTGGGTTGGTTGTGTATCTGCCCACCCTCATGTTATTTTACACTCGGGTTGGTTGAGTGTCTGCCCACCCTGATGTTATTTTACACTCGGGTTGATTGTGTATCTGCCCACCCTGATGTTATTTTCCACTCGCACAGGTTGGTTGTGTATCTGCCACTCTGATGTTATTTTACACTCGGGTTGGTTGTGTATCTGCCCACCCTGATGTTATTTTACACTCGGGTTGGTTGTGTATCTGCCCACCCTGATGTTATTTT
Organism: Isurus oxyrinchus; assembly: GCA_026770705.1. Classification (NCBI taxonomy): domain Eukaryota; kingdom Metazoa; phylum Chordata; class Chondrichthyes; order Lamniformes; family Lamnidae; genus Isurus; species Isurus oxyrinchus. The sequence goes on along the minus strand of JANJGN010000247.1, from coordinate 403,866 downwards.
ACACTCTGGTTTGTTGATTGTGTATCTGCCCACCCTGATGTTATTTTACACTCAGAATGCTTGTGTATCTGCCCACCCTGATGTTATTTTACACTCGGGTTGGTTGTGTATCTTCCCACCCTGATGTTATTTTACACTCGCTCGGGTTGGTTGTCTATCTGCCCACACTGATGTTATTTTACACTCGCTCGTGTTGGTTGTGTATCTGCCCACCCTGACGTTATTTTACACTCGGGTTAGTTGTGTGTCTGTCCACACTGATGTTATCTTACACTCGGGTTGGGTGTGTATCTGCCATCCCTGATGTTATTTTACACTCGCTCTGGTTGGTTGTGTACCTGCCCACCCTGATGTTATTTTACACTCGCTCGGGTTGGTTGTGTTTCTGCCCACCCTGATGTTATTTTACACTCGCTCGAGTTGGTTTTGTATCTGCCCACCCTGATGTTATTTTACACTCACTCGGGTTGGTAGTGTATCTGCGCAACCTGATGTTATTTTACACTCACTCAGGTTGGTTTTGTGTCTGCCCACCCTGATGTTATTTTACACTCGCTCAGGTTGGTTTTGTGTCTGCCCACCCTGATGTTATTTTACACTCACTCGGGTTGGTAGTGTATCTGCGCAACCTGATGTTATTTTACACTCACTAGGTTTGGTTGTGTATCTGCGCAACCTGATGTTATTTTACACTCGCTCAGTTTGGTTGTGTATATGCCCACCCTGATGTTATTTTACACTCGCTCGGGTTGGTAGTGTATCTGCCCACCCTGATGTTATTTTACATTTGGGTTGTTTGAGTGTCTGCCCACCCTGATGTTATTTTACACTCGCTCGGGTTGGTTGTGTATCTGGCCACCCTCATGTTATTTTACACTCGCTCGGGTTGGTTGTGTGTCTGCCCACCCTGATGTTATTTTACACTCGGGATGGTTGTGTGTCTGCCCACACTGATGTTATTTTACACTCGGGATGGTTGTGTGCCTGCCCACCCTGATGTTATTTTACACTGAGTTTGGTTGTGTATCTGCCCACCCTGATGTTATTTTACACTAGGGATGGTTGTGTGACTGCCCACCCTCATGTAATTTTACACTCGGGTTGGTTGTGTATCTGCCCACCCTGATGTAATTTTACACTCGCTCGGGTTGATTGTGTATCTGCCCACCCTGATGTTATTTTACACTTGGGTTGATTGTGTATCTGCCCACCCTGATGTTATTTTCCACTCGCATGTGTTGGTTGTGTATCTGCCCACCCTGATGTTATTTTACACTCGGGTTGGTTGTGTATCTGCCCACCCTGTTGTTATTTTACACTCGGGTTGGTTGTGTATCTGCCCACCCTGATGTTATTTTACACTCTGGTTTGTTGATTGTGTATCTTCCCACCCTGATGTTATTTTACGCTCGGGTTGATTGTGTATCTGCCCACCCTGATGTTATTTTACACTCGGGTTGATTCTGTATCTGCCCACCCTAATGTTATTTTACACTTGGGTTGGTTGTGTATCTGCCCGCCCTCATGTTATTTTACACTCGGGTTGGTTGAATGTCTGCCCACTCTCATGTTGTTTACACTCGGGTTGGTTGTGCATCTGCCCACCCTGATGTTATTTTATTCTCGGGTTGGTTGTGTATCTGCCCACCCTGATGTTATTTTACACTCGGGTTGTTTGTGTGTCTCTCCACCCTGATGTTATTTTACTCGCCGGGTGGTAGTTTTTGTGCCCACCCTGATGTTATTTTACACTCGCTCGGGTTGTTTGTGTATCTGCCCACCGTGATGTTATTTTACACTTGGATTTGTTGGTTGTGTATCTGCCTATGCTGATGTTATTTTATACTCGGGTTGGTTGTGTATCTGCCCACCCTGATGTTATTTTACACTCGGGATGTTTGTGTATCCACCCACACTGATGTTATTTTACACTCGCTCGGGTTGGTTGTGTGTCTGCCCACCCTGACGTTATTTTACACTCGGGTTGGTTGTGTATCTGCCCACCCAGATGTAATTTTACACTTGCTTGGGTTGATTGTGTATCTGTCCAGCCTGATATAATTTTACACTTGCTCGGGTTGATTGTGTATCTGCCCACCCTGATGTTATTTTACACTCGGGTTGATTGTGTATCTGCCCACCCTGATGTTATTTTCCACTCGCACGGGTTTGTTGTGTACCTGCCCACCCTGATGTTATTTTACACTCGGGTTGGTTGTGTATCTGCCCACCCTGATGTTATTTTACTCTCGCTCGGGTTGGTTGTCTATCTGCCCACACTGATGTTATTTTACACTCGCTCGGGTTGGTTGTGTATCTGCCCACCCTGACGTTATTTTACACTCTGGTTGGTTGTGTGTCTGTCCACACTGATGTTATCTTACACTCGGGTTGGGTGTGTATCTGCCCTCCCTGATGTTATTTTACACTCGCTCTGGTTGGTTGTGTACCTGCCCACCCTGATGTTATTTTACTCTCGCTCGGGTTGGTTGTGCTTCTGCCCACCCTGATGTTATTTTACACTCGCTCGAGTTGGTTTTGTATCTTACCACCCTGATGTTATTTTACACTCGCTCAGGTTGGTTGTGTGTCTGCCCACCCTGATGTTATTTTACACTCACTCGGGTTGGTAGTTTATCTGCGCAACCTGATGTTATTTTACACTCACTAGGTTTGGTTGTGTATCTGCGCAACCTGATGTTATTTTACACTCGCTCAGTTTGGTTGTGTATATGCCCACCCTGATGTTATTTTACACTCGCTCGGGTTGGTAGTGTATCTGCCCACCCTGATGTTATTTTACATTTGGGTTGTTTGAGTGTCTGCCCACCCTGATGTTATTTTACACTCGCTCGGGTTGGTTGTGTATCTAGCCACCCTCATGTTATTTTACACTCGCTCGGGTTGGTTGTGTGTCTGCCCACCCTGATGTTATTTTACACTCGGGATGGTTGTGTGTCTGCCCACCCTGATGTTATTTTACACTGAGTTTGGTTGTGTATCTGCCCACCCTGATGTTATTTTACACTAGGGATGGTTGTGTGACTGCCCACCCTCATGTAATTTTACACTCGGGTTGGTTGTGTATCTGCCCACCCTGATGTAATTTTACACTCGCTCGGGTTGATTGTGTATCTGCCCACCCTGATGTTATTTTACACTTGGGTTGATTGTGTATCTGCCCACCCTGATGTTATTTTCCACTCGCATGTGTTGGTTGTGTATCTGCCCACCCTGATGTTATTTTACACTCGGGTTGGTTGTGTATCTGCCCACCCTGTTGTTATTTTACACTCGGGTTGGTTGTGTATCTGCCCACCCTGATGTTATTTTACACTCTGGTTTGTTGATTGTGTATCTTCGCACCCTGATGTTATTTTACGCTCGGGTTGATTGTGTATCTGCCCACCCTGATGTTATTTTACACTCGGGTTGATTCTGTATCTGCCCACCCTAATGTTATTTTACACTTGGGTTGGTTGTGTATCTGCCCGCCCTCATGTTATTTTACACTCGGGTTGGTTGAATGTCTGCCCACTCTCATGTTGTTTACACTCGGGTTGGTTGTGCATCTGCCCACCCTGATGTTATTTTATTCTCGGGTTGGTTGTGTATCTGCCCACCCTGATGTTATTTTACACTCGGGTTGTTTGTGTGTCTCTCCACCCTGATGTTATTTTACTCGCCGTGTGGTAGTTTTTCTGCCCACCCTGATGTTATTTTACACTCGCTCGGGTTGTTTGTGTATCTGCCCACCGTGATGTTATTTTACACTTGGATTTGTTGGTTGTGTATCTGCCTATGCTGATGTTATTTTATACTCGGGTTGGTTGTGTATCTGCCCACCCTGATGTTATTTTACACTCGGGATGTTTGTGTATCCACCCACACTGATGTTATTTTACACTCGCTCGGGTTGGTTGTGTGTCTGCCCACCCTGACGTTATTTTACACTCGGGTTGGTTGTGTATCTGCCCACCCAGATGTAATTTTACACTTGCTTGGGTTGATTGTGTATCTGTCCAGCCTGATATAATTTTACACTTGCTCGGGTTGATTGTGTATCTGCCCACCCTGATGTTATTTTACACTCGGGTTGATTGTGTATCTGCCCACCCTGATGTTATTTTCCACTCGCACGGGTTTGTTGTGTACCTGCCCACCCTGATGTTATTTTACACTCGGGTCGGTTGTGTATCTGCCCACCCTGATGTTATTTTACTCTCGCTCGGGTTGGTTGTCTATCTGCCCACACTGATGTTATTTTACACTCGCTCGGGTTGGTTGTGTATCTGCCCACCCTGACGTTATTTTACACTCTGGTTGGTTGTGTGTCTGTCCACACTGATGTTATCTTACACTCGGGTTGGGTGTGTATCTGCCCTCCCTGATGTTATTTTACACTCGCTCTGGTTGGTTGTGTACCTGCCCACCCTGATGTTATTTTACTCTCGCTCGGGTTGGTTGTGCTTCTGCCCACCCTGATGTTATTTTACACTCGCTCGAGTTGGTTTTGTATCTTACCACCCTGATGTTATTTTACACTCGCTCAGGTTGGTTGTGTGTCTGCCCACCCTGATGTTATTTTACACTCACTCGGGTTGGTAGTGTATCTGCGCAACCTGATGTTATTTTACACTCACTAGGTTTGGTTGTGTATCTGCGCAACCTGATGTTATTTTACACTCGCTCAGTTTGGTTGTGTATATGCCCACCCTGATGTTATTTTACACTCGCTCGGGTTGGTAGTGTATCTGCCCACCCTGATGTTATTTTACACTTGGGTTGTTTGAGTGTCTGCCCACCCTGATGTTATTTTACACTCGCTCGGGTTGGTTGTGTATCTGGCCACCCTCATGTTATTTTACACTCGCTCGGGTTGGTTGTGTGTCTGCCCACCCTGATGTTATTTTACACTCGGGATGGTTGTGTGTCTGCCCACACTGATGTTATTTTACAATCGGGATGGTTGTGTGCCTGCCCACCCTGATGTTATTTTACACTGAGTTTGGTTGTGTATCTGCCCACCCTGATGTTATTTTACACTAGGGATGGTTGTGTGACTGCCCACCCTCATGTAATTTTACACTCGGGATGGTTGTGTATCTGCCCACCCTGATGTAATTTTACACTCGCTCGGGTTGATTGTGTATCTGCCCACCCTGATGTTATTTTACACTCGGGTTGATTGTGTATCTGCCCACCCTGATGTTATTTCCCACTCGCATGGGTTGGTTGTGTATCTGCCCACCCTGATGTTATTTTACACTCGGGTTGGTTGTGTATCTGCCCACCCTGATGTTATTTTACACTCTGGTTTGTTGATTGTGTATCTTCCCACCCTGATGTTATTTTACACTCGAGTTGATTGTGTATCTGCCCACCCTGATGTTATTTTACACTCGGGTTGATTCTGTATCTGCCCACCCAGATGTTATTTTACACTTGGGTTGGTTGTGTATCTGCCCGCCCTCATGTTATTTTACACTCGGGTTGGTTGAATGTCTGCCCACCCTCATGTTGTTTACACTCGGGTTGGTTGTGCATCTGCCCACCCTGATGTTATTTTACTCTCGGGTTGGTTGTGTATCTGCCCACCCTGATGTTATTTTACACTCGGGTTGTTTGTGTGTCTCTCCACCCTGATGTTATTTTACTCGCCGGGTGGTAGTTTTTCTGCCCACCCTGATGTTATTTTACACTCGCTCGGGTTGTTTGTGTATCTGCCCACCGTGATGTTATTTTACACTTGGGTTTGTTGGTTGTGTATCTGCCTACGCTGATGTTATTTTCTACTCGGGTTGGTTGTGTATCTGCCCACCCTGATGTTATTTTACACACGGGATGTTTGTGTATCCACCCACACTGATGTTATTTTACACTCGCTCGGGTTGGTTGTGTGTCTGCCCACCCTGACGTTATTTTACAGTCGGGTTGGTTGTGTATCTGCCCACCCAGATGTAATTTTACACTTGCTTGGGTTGATTGTGTATCTGCCCAGCCTGATATAATTTTACACTTGCTCGGGTTGATTGTGTATCTGCCCACCCTGATGTTATTTTACACTCGGGTTGATTGTGTATCTGCCCACCCTGATGTTATTTTCCACTCGCACGGGTTTGTTGTGTACCTGCCCACCCTGATGTTATTTTACACTCGGGTTGGTTGTGTGTCTGTCCACACTGATGTTATCTTACACTCGGGTTGGGTGTGTATCTGCCCTCCCTGATGTTATTTTACACTCGCTCTGGTTGGTTGTGTACCTGCCCACCCTGATGTTATTTTACTCTCGCTCGGGTTGGTTGTGTTTCTGCCCACCCTGATGTTATTTTACACTCGCTCGAGTTGGTTTTGTATCTTACCACCCTGATGTTATTTTACACTCGCTCAGGTTGGTTGTGTGTCTGCCCACCCTGATGTTATTTTACACTCACTCGGGTTGGTAGTGTATCTGCGCAACCTGATGTTATTTTACACTCACTAGGTTTGGTTGTGTATCTGCGCAACCTGATGTTATTTTACACTCGCTCAGTTTGGTTGTGTATATGCCCACCCTGATGTTATTTTACACTCGCTCGGGTTGGTAGTGTATCTGCCCACCCTGATGTTATTTTACACTTGGGTTGTTTGAGTGTCTGCCCACCCTGATGTTATTTTACACTCGCTCGGGTTGGTTGTGTATCTGGCCACCCTCATGTTATTTTACACTCGCTCGGGTTGGTTGTGTGTCTGCCCACCCTGATGTTATTTTACACTCGGGATGGTTGTGTGTCTGCCCACACTGATGTTATTTTACACTCGGGATGGTTGTGTGCCTGCCCACCCTGATGTTATTTTACACTGAGTTTGGTTGTGTATCTGCCCACCCTGATGTTATTTTACACTAGGGATGGTTGTGTGACTGCCCACCCTCATGTAATTTTACACTCGGGATGGTTGTGTATCTGCCCACCCTGATGTAATTTTACACTCGCTCGGGTTGATTGTGTATCTGCCCACCCTGATGTTATTTTACACTCGGGTTGATTGTGTATCTGCCCACCCTGATGTTATTTTCCAATCGCATGGGTTGGTTGTGTATCTGCCCACCCTGATGTTATTTTACACTCGGGTTGGTTGTGTATCTGCCCACCCTGTTGTTATTTTACACTCGGGTTGGTTGTGTATCTGCCCACCCTGATGTTATTTTACAATTTGGTTTGTTGATTGTGTATCTTCCCACCCTGATGTTATTTTACACTCGGGTTGATTGTGTATCTGCCCACCCTGATGTTATTTTACACTCGGGTTGATTCTGTATCTGCCCACCCTAATGTTATTTTACACTTGGGTTGGTTGTGTATCTGCCCGCCCTCATGTTATTTTACACTCGGGTTGGTTGAATGTCTGCCCACTCTCATGTTGTTTACACTCGGGTTGGTTGTGCATCTGCCCACCCTGATGATATTTTATTCTCGGGTTGGTTGTGTATCTGCCCACCCTGATGTTATTTTACACTCGGGTTGTTTGTTTGTCTCTCCACCCTCATGTTATTTTACTCGCCGGGTGGTAGTTTTTCTGCCCACCCTGATGTTATTTTACACTCGCTCGGGTTGTTTGTGTATCTGCCCACCGTGATGTTATTTTACACTTGGATTTGTTGGTTGTGTATCTGCCTACGCTGATGTTATTTTATACTCGGGTTGGTTGTGTATCTGCCCACCCTGATGTTATTTTACACTCGGGATGTTTGTGTATCCACCCACACTGATGTTATTTTACACTCGCTCGGGTTGGTTGTGTGTCTGCCCACCCTGACGTTATTTTACACTCGGGTTGGTTGTGTATCTGCCCACCCAGATGTAATTTTACACTTGCTTGGGTTGATTGTGTATCTGCCCAGCCTGATATAATTTTACACTTGCTCGGGTTGATTGTGTATCTGCCCACCCTGATGTTATTTTACACTCGGGTTGATTGTGTATCTGCCCACCCTGATGTTATTTTCCACTCGCACGTGTTTGTTGTGTACCTGCCCACCCTGATGTTATTTTACACTCGGGTTGGTTGTGTATCTGCCCACCCTGATGTTATTTTACTCTCGCTCGGGTTGGTTGTCTATCTGCCCACACTGATGTTATTTTACACTCGCTCGGGTTGGTTGTGTATCTGCCCACCCTGACGTTATTTTACACTCTGGTTGGTTGTGTGTCTGTCCACACTGATGTTATCTTACACTCGGGTGGGGTGTGTATCTGCCCTCCCTGATGTTATTTTACACTCGCTCTGGTTGGTTGTGTACCTGCCCACCCTGATGTTATTTTACTCTCGCTCGGGTTGGTTGTGTTTCTGCCCACCCTGATGTTATTTTACACTCGCTCGAGTTGGTTTTGTATCTTACCACCCTGATGTTATTTTACACTCGCTCAGGTTGGTTGTGTGTCTGCCCACCCTGATGTTATTTTACACTCACTCGGGTTGGTAGTGTATCTGCGCAACCTGATGTTATTTTACACTCACTAGGTTTGGTTGTGTATCTGCGCAACCTGATGTTATTTTACACTCGCTCAGTTTGGTTGTGTATATGCCCACCCTGATGTTATTTTACACTTGGGTTGTTTGAGTGTCTGCCCACCCTGATGTTATTTTACACTCGCTCGGGTTGGTTGTGTATCTGGCCACCCTCATGTTATTTTACACTCGCTCGGGTTGGTTGTGTGTCTGCCCACCCTGATGTTATTTTACACTCGGGATGGTTGTGTGTCTGCCCACACTGATGTTATTTTACACTCGGGATGGTTGTGTGCCTGCCCACCCTGATGTTATTTTACACTGAGTTTGGTTGTGTATCTGCCCACCCTGATGTTATTTTACACTAGGGATGGTTGTGTGACTGCCCACCCTCATGTAATTTTACACTCGGGTTGGTTGTGTATCTGCCCACCCTGATGTAATTTTACACTCGCTCGGGTTGATTGTGTATCTGCCCACCCTGATGTTATTTTACACTCGGGTTGATTGTGTATCTGCCCACCCTGATGTTATTTCCCACTCGCATGGGTTGGTTGTGTATCTGCCCACCCTGATGTTATTTTACACTCGGGTTGGTTGTGTATCTGCCCACCCTGATGTTATTTTACACTCGGGTTGGTTGTGTATCTGCCCACCCTGATGTTATTTTACACTCTGGTTTGTTGATTGTGTATCTTCCCACCCTGATGTTATTTTACACTCGGGTTGATTGTGTATCTGCCCACCCTGATGTTATTTTACACTCGGGTTGATTCTGTATCTGCCCACCCAGATGTTATTTTACACTTGGGTTGGTTGTGTATCTGCCCGCCCTCATGTTATTTTACACTCGGGTTGGTTGAATGTCTGCCCACCCTCATGTTGTTTACACTCGGGTTGGTTGTGCATCTGCCCACCCTGATGTTATTTTACTCTCGGGTTGGTTGTGTATCTGCCCACCCTGATGTTATTTTACACTCGGGTTGTTTGTGTGTCTCTCCACCCTGATGTTATTTTACTCGCCGGGTGGTAGTTTTTCTGCCCACCCTGATGTTATTTTACACTCGCTCGGGTTGTTTGTGTATCTGCCCACCGTGATGTTATTTTACACTTGGGTTTGTTGGTTGTGTATCTGCCTACGCTGATGTTATTTTCTACTCGGGTTGGTTGTGTATCTGCCCACTCTGATGTTATTTTACACTCGGGATGTTTGTGTATCCACATACACTGATGTTATTTTACACTCGCTCGGGTTGGTTGTGTATCTGCCCACCCTGACGTTATTTTACACTCGGGTTGGTTGTGTATCTGCCCACCCAGATGTAATTTTACACTTGCTTGGGTTGATTGTGTATCTGCCCAGCCTGATATAATTTTACACTTGCTCGGGTTGATTGTGTATCTGCCCACCCTGATGTTATTTTACACTCGGGTTGATTGTGTATCTGCCCACCCTGATGTTATTTTCCACTCGCACGGGTTTGTTGTGTACCTGCCCACCCTGATGTTATTTTACACTCGGGTTGGTTGTGTATCTGCCCACCCTGATGTAATTTCACACTCGGGTTGGTTGTGTATCTGCCCACCCTGATGTTATTTTACACTCGGGTTGGTTGTGTATCTGCCCACCCTGATGTTATTTTACACTCGGGTTGGTTGTGTACCTGCCCACCCTGATGTTATTTTTCACTCGGGTTGGTTGTGTATCTGCCCAACCTGATGTTATTTTACACTCGGGTCGGTTGTGTATCTGCCCACCCTGATGTTATTTTACACTCTGGTTGGTTGTGTATCTGCCCACCCTGATGTTATTTTACTCTCGGGTTGGTTGTGTATCTGCCCACCCTGATGTTATTTTACACTCGGGTTCGTTGTCTATCCACCCACCCTGATGTTATTTTACACTCACTCGGGTTGGTTGTGTGTCTGCCCATCCTGATGTTATTTTACACTCAGGTTGGTTGTGTGTCTGCCCACCCTGATGCTTTTTTACACTCACTCTGGTTGGTTGTGTGTCTGCCCTTCCTGATGTTATTTTACTCTCGGTTTGGTTGTGTATCTGCCCACCCTGATGTTACTTTACACTCGTGTTGGTTGTGTATCCACCCACCCTGATGTTATTTTACACACGCTCGGGTTGGTTGTGTATCTGCCCACCCTGATGTTATTTTACATTCGGGATGGTTGTGTGTCCACCCACCCTCATGTTATTTTGCACTCGGGTTGGTTTTGTATCTCTCCACCCTGATGTTAATTTACACTGGGGTTTGTTGTGTATCTGCCCAACCTGATGTTATTTTACACTCGCTCAGGTTTGTTTTGTATCTTCCCACCCTGATGTTATTTTACACTCGTGTTGGATGTGTGTCTGCCCACCCTGATGTTATTTGACACTTGGGATGGTTGTGTGTCTGCCCACCCTGATGTTATTTCACACTTGCTCGCGTTGGTTGTGTACCTGCCCACCCTGATGTTACTTTATACTCGCTCATGTTGGTTGTGTATCTGCCCACCCTGATGTTATTTTACACTCACTCGGCTTGCTTGTGTATCTGCCCACCCTGATGTTATTTTACACTAAGGATGCTTGTGTATCTGCCCACCCTGATGTTATTTTACACTCGGGTTGGTTGTGTATCTTTCCACCCTAATGTTATTTTACACTCGCTCGGGTTGTTTGTGTATCTGCCCACCCTGATGTTATTTTACACTCGCTCGGGTTCGTTGTGTATCTGCCCACCCTGATGTTATTTTACACTCGGGTTGGTTGTGTATCTGCCCACACTGATGTTATTTTACACTCGGGTTGGGTGTGTATCTGCCCTCCCTGATGTTATTTTACACTCGCTCTGGTTGGTTGTGTACCTGCCCACCCTGATGTTATTTTACACTCGCTCGGGTTGGTTGTGTTTCTGCCCACCCTGATGTTATTGTACACTCGCTCGGGTTTGTTTTGTATCTTCACACCCTGATGTTATTTTACACTCGCTCAGGTTGCTTGTGTGTCTGCCCACCCTGATGTTATTTTACACTCACTCGGGTTGGTAGTGTATCTGCGCAACCTGATGTTATTTAACACTCACTCGGTTTGGTTGTGTATCTGCACAACCTAATGTTATTTTACACTCGCTCTGGTTGGTTGTGTATCTGCCCACCCTGATGTTATTTTACACTCGCTCGGGTTGGTAGTGTATCTGCCCACCCTGATGTTATTTTACACTTGGGTTGTTTGAGTGTCTGCCCACCCTGATGTTATTTTACACTCGCTCGGGTTGGTTGTGTATCTGGCCACCCTGATGTTATTTTACACTCGCTCGGGTTGGTTGTGTGTCTGGCCACCCTGATGTTATTTTACACTCGGGACGGTTGTGTGTCTGCCCACCCAGAAGATATTTTACACTCGGGATGGTTGTGTGTCTGCCCACCCTGACGTTATTTTACACTGAGTTTGGTTGTGTATCTGCCCACCCTGATGTTATTTTACACTAGGGATGGTTGTGTGTCTGCCCACCCTCATGTAATTTTACACTCGGGATGGTTGTGTATGTGGCCACCCTGATGTAATTTTACACACGCTTGGGTTGATTGTGTATCTGCCCACCCTGATGTTATTTTACACTCGGTTTGATTGTGTATCTGCCCACCCTGATGTAATTTTACACTCGCTCAGGTTGATTGTGTATCTGCCCACCCTGATGTTATTTTACACTCGGGTTGATTGTGTATCTGCCCACCTTGATGTTATTTTCCACTCGCACGTGTTGGTTGTGTATCTGCGCACCCTGATGTTATTTTACACTCGGGTTGGTTGTGTATCTGCCCACCCTGATGTTATTTTACACTCGGGTTGGTTGTGTATCTGCCCTCCCTGATGTTATTTTACACTCTGGTTTGTTTATTGTGTATCTGCCCACCCTGATGTTATTTTACACTCGGGTTGATTGTGTATCTGCCCACCCTGATGTTATTTTACACTCGGGTTGATTGTGTATCTGCCCACCATGATGTTAGTTTACACTTGGGTTGGTTGTGTATCTGCCCACCCTCAAGTATTTTACACTCGGGTTGGTTGTGTGTCTGCCCACCCTGATGTTATTTTACACTCGGGATGGTTGTGTTTCTGCCCACCCTGATGTTATTTTACACTCGGGTTGATTGTGTATCTGCCCACCCTGATGTTATTTTACACTCGGGTTGATTGTGTATCTGCCCACCCTGATGATATTTTACACTTGGGTTGGTTGTGTATCTGCACGCCCTCATGTTATTTTACACTCGGGTTGGATGACTGTCTGCACGCGCTCATGTTGTTTTACACTCGGGTTGGTAGTGCATCTGCCCACCCTGATGTTATTTTACTCTTGGGTTGGTTGTGTATCTGCCCACCCTGATGTTATTTTACACTCGGGTTGGTGGTCTATCCACCCACCCTGATGTTATTTTACACTTACTCGGGTTGGTTGTGTGTCTGCCCATCCTGATGTTATTTTACACTCGGGTTGGTTGTTTATCTGCCCACCCTGATGTTATTTAGCACTCGGGTCGGTTGTGTACCTGCCCACCCTGATGTTATTTTGCACTCGGGTTGGTTGTGTGTCTCTCCACCCTGATGTTATTTTACTCGCCAGGTGGTAGTTTTTCTGCCGACTCTGATGTTTTTTACACTCATCGGGTTGTTTGTGTATCTGCCCACCGTGATGTTATTTTACACTTGGGTTTGTTGGTTGTGTATCTGCCTACGCTGATGTTATTTTATACTCGGGTTGGTTGTGTATCTGCCCACCCTGATGTTATTTTACACTCGGGATGGCTGTGTATCCACCCACAATGATGTTATTTCACACTCGCTCGGGTTGGTTGTGTGTCTGCCCACCCTGACGTTATTTTACACTCGGGTTGGTTGTGTATCTGCCCACCCTGATGTTATTTTACACTCGCTCATGTTGGTTGTGTATCTGCCCACCCTGATGTTATTTTACACTAAGGATGCTTGTGTATCTGCCCAACCTGATGTTATTTTACACTCGGGTTGGTTTTGCATCTTTCCACCCTAATTTTATTTTACAGTCGCTCGGTTGGTTGTGTATCTGCCCACCCTGATGTTATTTTACACTCGCTCGGGTTGGTTGTGTATCTGCCCACCCTGATGTTATTTTACACTCGCTCTGGTTGGTTGTGTACCTGCCCACCCTGATGTTATTTTACACTCGCTCGGGTTGGTTGTGTTTCTGCCCACCCTGTGTTATTTTAGACTCGCTCGGGTTGGTTTTGTATCTTACCACCCTGATGTTATTTTACACTCGCTCAGGTTGGTTTTGTGTCTGCCCACCCTGATGTTATTTTACACTCACTCGGGTTGGTAGTGTATCTGCGCAACCTGATGTTATTTTACACTCACTAGGTTTGGTTGTGTATCTGCGCAACCTGATGTTATTTTACACTCGCTCAGTTTGGTTGTGTATATGCCCACCCTGATGTTATTTTACACTCGCTCGGGTTGGTAGTGTATCTGCCCACCCTGATGTTATTTTACACTTGGGTTGTTTGAGTGTCTGCCCACCCTGATGTTATTTTACACTCGCTCGGGTTGGTTGTGTATCTGGCCACCCTCATGTTATTTTACACTCACTCGGGTTGGTTGTGTGTCTGCCCACCCTGATGTTATTTTACACTCGGGATGGTTGTGTGTCTGCCCACACTGATGTTATTTTACACTCGGGATGGTTGTGTGCCTGCCCACCCTGATGTTATTTTACACTGAGTTTGGTTGTGTATCTGCCCACCCTGATGTTATTTTACACTAGGGATGGTTGTGTGACTGCCCACCCTCATGTAATTTTACACTCGGGATGGTTGTGTATCTGCCCACCCTGATGTAATTTTACACTCGCTCGGGTTGATTGTGTATCTGCCCACCCTGATGTTATTTTACACTCGGGTTGATTGTGTATCTGCCCACCCTGATGTTATTTTCCACTCGCATGGGTTGGTTGTGTATCTGCCCACCCTGATGTTATTTTACACTCGGGTTGGTTGTGTATCTGCCCACCCTGATGTTATTTTACACTCGGGTTGGTTGTGTATCTGCCCACCCTGATGTTATTTTACACTCTGGTTTGTTGATTGTGTATCTTCCCACCCTGATGTTATTTTACACTCGGGTTGATTGTGTATCTGCCCACCCTGATGTTATTTTACACTCGGGTTGATTCTGTATCTGCCCACCCTGATGTTATTTTACACTTGGGTTGGTTGTGTATCTGCCCGCCCTCATGTTATTTTACACTCGGGTTGGTTGAATGTCTGCCCACCCTCATGTTGTTTACACTCGGGTTGGTTGTGCATCTGCCCACCCTGATGTTATTTTACTCTCGGGTTGGTTGTGTATCTGCCCACCCTGATGTTATTTAAAACTCGGGTTGTTTGTGTGTCTCTCCACCCTGATGTTATTTTACTCACCGGGTGGTAGTTTTTCTGCCCACCCTGATGTTATTTTACTCTCGCTCGGGTTGTTTGTGTATCTGCCCACCGTGATGTTATTTTACACTTGGGTTTGTTGGTTGTTTATCTGCCTACGCTGATGTTATTTTATACTCGGGTTGGTTGTGTATCTGCCCAATCTGATGTTATTTTACACTCGGGATGTTTGTGTATCCACCCACACTGATGTTATTTTACACTCGCTCGGGTTGGTTGTGTGTCTGCCCACCCTGACGTTATTTTACACTCGGGTTGGTTGTGTATCTGCCCACCCAGATGTAATTTTACACTTGCTTGGGTTGATTGTGTATCTGCCCAGCCTGATATAATTTTGCACTTGCTCGGGTTGATTGTGTATCTGCCCACCCTGATGTTATTTTACACTCGGGTTGATTGTGTATCTGCCCACCCTGATGTTATTTTCCACTCGCACGGGTTTGTTGTGTACCTGCCCACCCTGATGTTATTTTACACTCGGGTTGGTTGTGTATCTGCCCACCCTGATGTAATTTCACACTCGGGTTGGTTGTGTATCTGCCCACCCTGATGTTGTTTTACACTCGGGTTGGTTGTGTATCTGCCCACCCTGATGTTATTTTACACTCGGGTTGGTTGTGTACCTGCCCACCCTGATGTTATTTTTCACTCGGGTTGGTTGTGGATCTGCCCAACCTGATGTTATTTTACACTCGGGTCGGTTGTGTATCTGCCCACCCTGATGTTATTTTACACTCTGGTTGGTTGTGTATCTGCCCACCGTGATGTTATTTTACTCTCGGGTTGGTTGTGTATCTGCCCACCCTGATGTTATTTTACACTCGGGTTCGTTGTCTATCCACCCACCCTGATGTTATTTTACACTCACTCGGGTTGGTTGTGTGTCTGCCCATCCTGATGTTATTTTACACTCAGGTTGGTTGTGTGTCTGCCCACCCTGATGCTTTTTTACACTCACTCTGGTTGGTTGTGTGTCTGCCCTTCCTGATGTTATTTTACTCTCGGGTGGTTGTGTATCTGCCCACCCTGATGTTATTTTACACTCGGGTTCCTTGTCTATCCAACCACCCTGATCATATTTTACACTCACTCGGGTTGGTTATGTATCTGCCCACACTGATGTTACTTTACACTCGTGTTGGTTGTGTATCCACCCACCCTGATGTTATTTTACACACGCTCGGGTTGGTTGTGTATCTGCCCACCCTGATGTTATTTTACATTCGGGATGGTTGTGTGTCCACCCACCCTCATGTTATTTTGCACTCGGGTTGGTTTTGTATCTCTCCACCCTGATGTTATTTTACACTCGGGTTTGTTGTGTATCTGCCCAACCTGATGTTATTTTACACTCGCTCAAGTTTGTTGTGTATCTTCCCACCCTGATGTTATTTTACACCCGTGTTGGATGTGTGTCTGCCCACCCTGATGTTATTTGACACTTGGGATGGTTGTGTGTCTGCCCACCCTGATGTTATTTCACACTTGCTCGCGTTGGTTGTGTACCTGCCCACCCTGATGTTACTTTACACTCGCTCATGTTGGTTGTGTATCTTTCCACCCTGATGTTATTTTACACTCACTCGGCTTGTTTGTGTATCTGCCCACCCTGATGTTATTTTACACTAAGGATGCTTGTGTATCTGCCCACCCTGATGTTATTTTACACTCGGGTTGGTTGTGTATCTTTCCACCCTAATGTTATTTTACACTCGCTCGGGTTGTTTGTGCATCTGCCCACCCTGATGTTATTTTACACTCGCTCGGGTTGGTTGTGTATCTGCCCACCCTGATGTTATTTTACACTCGGGTTGGTTGTGTATCTGCCCACACTGATGTTATTTTACACTCGGGTTGGGTGTGTATCTGCCCTCCCTGATGTTATTTTACACTCGCTCTGGTTGGTTGTGTACCTGCCCACCCTGATGTTATTTTACACTCGCTCGGGTTGGTTGTGTTTCTGCCCACCCTGATGTTATTGTACACTCGCTCGGGTTTGTTTTGTATCTTCACACCCTGATGTTATTTTACACTCGCTCAGGTTGGTTGTGTGTCTGCCCACCCTGATGTTATTTTACACTCACTCGGGTTGGTAGTGTATCTGCGCAACCTGATGTTATTTAACACTCACTCGGTTTGGTTGTGTATCTGCGCAACCTAATGTTATTTTACACTCGCTCAGGTTGGTTGTGTATCTGCCTACCCTGATGTTATTTTACACTCGCTCGGGTTGGTAGTGTATCTGCCCACCCTGATGTTATTTTACACTTGGGTTGTTTGAGTGTCTGCCCACCCTGATGTTATTTTACACTCGCTCGGGTTGGTTGTGTATCTGGCCACCCTGATGTTATTTTACACTCGCTCGGGTTGGTTGTGTGTCTGGCCACCCTGATGTTATTTTACACTCGGGACGGTTGTGTGTCTGCCCACCCAGATGTTATTTTACACTCGGGATGGTTGTGTGTCTGCCCACCCTGACGTTATTTTACACTGAGTTTGGTTGTGTATCTGCCCACCCTGATGTTATTTTACACTAGGGATGGTTGTGTGTCTGCCCACCCTCATGTAATTTTACACTCGGGATGGTTGTGTATCTGGCCACCCTGATGTAATTTTACACACGCTTGGGTTGATTGTGTATCTGCCCACCCTGATGTTATTTTACACTCGGTTTGATTGTGTATCTGCCCACCCTGATGTAATTTTACATTCGCACAGGTTGATTGTGTATCTGCCCACCCTGATGTTATTTTACACTCGGGTTGATTGTATATCTGCCCACCTTGATGTTATTTTCCACTCGCACGTGTTGGTTGTGTATCTGCCCACCCTGATGTTATTTTACACTCGGGTTGGTTGTTTATCTGCCCACCCTGATGTTATTTTACACTCGGGTTGGTTGTGTATCTGCCCACCCTGATGTTATTTTACACTCTGGTTTGTTTATTGTGTATCTGCCCACCCTGATGTTATTTTACACTCGGGTTGATTGTGTATCTGCCCACCCTGATGTTATTTTGCACTCGGGTTGATTGTGTATCTGCCCACCCTGATGTCAGTTTACACTTGGGTTGGTTGTGTATCTGCCCACCCTCATGTATTTTACACTCGGGTTGGTTGTGTGTCTGCCCACCCTGATGTTATTTTACACTCGGGATGGTTGTGTTTCTGCCCACCCTGATGTTATTTTACACTCGGGTTGATTGTGTATCTGCCCACCCTGATGTTATTTTACACTCGGGTTGATTGTGTATCTGCCCACCCTGATGATATTTTACACTTGGGTTGGTTGTGTATCTGCACGCCCTCATGTTATTTTACACTCGGGTTGGATGACTGTCTGCACGCGCTCATGTTGTTTTACACTCGGGTTGGTTGTGCATCTGCCCACCCTGATGTTATTTTACTCTTGGGTTGGTTGTGTATCTGCCCACCCTGATGTTATTTTACACTCGGGTTGGTTGTCTATCCACCCACCCTGATGTTATTTTACACTTACTCGGGTTGGTTGTGTGTCTGCCCATCCTGATGTTATTTTACACTCGGGTTGGTTGTTTATCTGCCCACCCTGATGTTATTTTGCACTCGGGTCGGTTGTGTACCTGCCCACCCTGATGTTATTTTGCACTCGGGTTGGTTGTGTGTCTCTCCACCCTGATGTTATTTTACTCGCCAGGTGGTAGTTTTTCTGCCCACTCTGATGTTTTTTACACTCACTCGTGTTGTTTGTGTATCTGCCCACCGTGATGTTATTTTACACTTGGGTTTGTTGGTTGTGTATCTGCCTACGCTGATGTTATTTTATACTCGGGTTGGTTGTGCATCTGCCCACCCTGATGTTATTTTACACTCGGGATGGTTGTGTATCCACCCACAATGATGTTATTTTACACTCGCTCGGGTTGGTTGTGTGTCTGCCCACCCTGACGTTATTTTACACTCGGGTAGGTTGTGTATCTGCCCACCCTGATGTAATTTTACACTTGCTTGGGTTGATTGTGTATCTGCCCAGCCTGATGTAATTTTACACTCGGGTTGATTGTGTATCTGCCCAACCTGATGTTATTTTCCACTCGCACGGGTTTGTTGTGTAACTGCCCACCCTGATGTTATTTTACACTCGGGTTGGTTGTGTATCTGCCCACCCTGATGTAATTTCACACTCAGGTTGGTTGTGTATCTGCCCACCCTGATGTTATTTTACACTCGGGTTGGTTGTGTATCTGCCCACTCTGATGTTATTTTACACTCGGGTTGGTTGTGTATCTGCTCACCCTGATGTTAATTTACACTCTGGTTGGTTGTGTATCTGCCCACCCTGATGTAATTTTACTCTTGGGTTGGTTGTGTATCTGCCGACCCTGAAGTTATTTTACACTCGGGTTCGTTGTCTATCCACCCACCCTGATGTTATTTTACACTCACTCGGGTCGGTTGTGTATCTGCCCACCCTGATGTTATTTTACACTCTGGTTGGTTGTGTATCTGCCCACCCTGATGTTATTTTACTCTCGGGTTGGTTGTGTATCTGCCCACCCTGATGTTATTTTACACTCGGGTTCGTTGTCTATCCACCCACCCTGATGTTATTTTACACTCACTCGGGTTGGTTGTGTGTCTGCCCATCCTGATGTTATTTTACACTCAGGTTGGTTGTGTGTCTGCCCACCCTGATGTTTTTTTACACTCACTCTGGTTGGTTGTGTGTCTGCCCTTCCTGATGTTATTTTACTCTCGGGTTGGTTGTGTATCTGCCCACCCTGATGTTATTTTACACTCGGGTTCGTTGTCTATCCACCCACAATGATGTTATTTTACACTCGCTCGGGTTGGTTGTGTGTCTGCCCACCCTGACGTTATTTTACACTCGGGTTGGTTGTGTATCTGCCCACCCTGATGTTATTTTACACTCGCTCATGTTGGTTGTGTATCTGCCCACCCTGATGTTATTTTACACTAAGGATGCTTGTGTATCTTCCCAACCTGATGTTATTTTACTCTCGGGTTGGTTTTGCATCTTTCCACCCTAATTTTATTTTACAGTCGCTCGGTTGGTTGTGTATCTGCCCACCCTGATGTTATTTTACACTCGCTCGGGTTGGTTGTGTATCTGCCCACCCTGATGTTATTTTACACTCGCTCTGGTTGGTTGTGTACCTGCCCACCCTGATGTTATTTTACACTCGCTCGGGTTGGTTGTGTTTCTGCCCACCCTGTGTTATTTTAGACTCGCTCGGGTTGGTTTTGTATCTTACCACCCTGATGTTATTTTACACTCGCTCAGGTTGGTTTTGTGTCTGCCCACCCTGATGTTATTTTACACTCACTCGGGTTGGTAGTGTATCTGCGCAACCTGATGTTATTTTACACTCACTAGGTTTGGTTGTGTATCTGCGCAACCTGATGTTATTTTACACTCGCTCAGTTTGGTTGTGTATATGCCCACCCTGATGTTATTTTACACTCGCTCGGGTTGGTAGTGTATCTGCCCACCCTGATGTTATTTTACACTTGGGTTGTTTGAGTGTCTGCCCACCCTGATGTTATTTTACACTCGCTCGGGTTGGTTGTGTATCTGGCCACCCTCATGTTATTTTACACTCGCTCGGGTTGGTTGTGTGTCTGCCCACCCTGATGTTATTTTACACTCGGGATGGTTGTGTGTCTGCCCACACTGATGTTATTTTACACTCGGGATGGTTGTGTGCCTGCCCACCCTGATGTTATTTTACACTGAGTTTGGTTGTGTATCTGCCCACCCTGATGTTATTTTACACTAGGGATGGTTGTGTGACTGCCCACCCTCATGTAATTTTACACTCGGGATGGTTGTGTATCTGCCCACCCTGATGTAATTTTACACTCGCTCGGGTTGATTGTGTATCTGCCCACCCTGTGTTATTTTAGACTCGCTCGGGTTGGTTTTGTATCTTACCACCCTGATGTTATTTTACACTCGCTCAGGTTGGTTTTGTGTCTGCCCACCCTGATGTTATTTTACACTCACTCGGGTTGGTAGTGTATCTGCGCAACCTGATGTTATTTTACACTCACTAGGTTTGGTTGTGTATCTGCGCAACCTGATGTTATTTTACACTCGCTCAGTTTGGTTGTGTATATGCCCACCCTGATGTTATTTTACACTCGCTCGGGTTGGTAGTGTATCTGCCCACCCTGATGTTATTTTACACTTGGGTTGTTTGAGTGTCTGCCCACCCTGATGTTATTTTACACTCGCTCGGGTTGGTTGTGTATCTGGCCACCCTCATGTTATTTTACACTCGCTCGGGTTGGTTGTGTGTCTGCCCACCCTGATGTTATTTTACACTCGGGATGGTTGTGTGTCTGCCCACACTGATGTTATTTTACACTCGGGATGGTTGTGTGCCTGCCCACCCTGATGTTATTTTACACTGAGTTTGGTTGTGTATCTGCCCACCCTGATGTTATTTTACACTAGGGATGGTTGTGTGACTGCCCACCCTCATGTAATTTTACACTCGGGATGGTTGTGTATCTGCCCACCCTGATGTAATTTTACACTCGCTCGGGTTGATTGTGTATCTGCCCACCCTGATGTTATTTTACACTCGGGTTGATTGTGTATCTGCCCACCCTGATGTTATTTTCCACTCGCATGGGTTGGTTGTGTATCTGCCCACCCTGATGTTATTTTACACTCGGGTTGGTTGTGTATCTGCCCACCCTGATGTTATTTTACACTCGGGTTGGTTGTGTATCTGCCCACCCTGATGTTATTTTACACTCTGGTTTGTTGATTGTGTATCTTCCCACCCTGATGTTATTTTACACTCGGGTTGATTGTGTATCTGCCCACCCTGATGTTATTTTACACTCGGGTTGATTCTGTATCTGCCCACCCTGATGTTATTTTACACTTGGGTTGGTTGTGTATCTGCCCGCCCTCATGTTATTTTACACTCGGGTTGGTTGAATGTCTGCCCACCCTCATGTTGTTTACACTCGGGTTGGTTGTGCATCTGCCCACCCTGATGTTATTTTACTCTCGGGTTGGTTGTGTATCTGCCCACCCTGATGTTATTTTACACTCGGGTTGTTTGTGTGTCTCTCCACCCTGATGTTATTTTACTCGCCGGGTGGTAGTTTTTCTGCCCACCCTGATGTTATTTTACTCTCGCTCGGGTTGTTTGTGTATCTGCCCACCGTGATGTTATTTTACACTTGGGTTTGTTGGTTGTGTTTCTGCCTACGCTGATGTTATTTTACACTCGGGTTGATTGTGTATCTGCCCACCCTGATGTTATTTTCCACTCGCACGGGTTTGTTGTGTACCTGCCCACCCTGATGTTATTTTACACTCGGGTTGGTTGTGTATCTGCCCACCCTGATGTAATTTCACACTCGGGTTGGTTGTGTATCTGCCCACCCTGATGTTGTTTTACACTCGGGTTGGTTGTGTATCTGCCCACCCTGATGTTATTTTACACTCGGGTTGGTTGTGTACCTGCCCACCCTGATGTTATTTTTCACTCGGGTTGGTTGTGTATCTACCCAACCTGATGTTATTTTACACTCGGGTCGGTTGTGTATCTGCCCACCCTGATGTTATTTTACACTCTGGTTGGTTGTGTATCTGCCCACCGTGATGTTATTTTACTCTCGGGTTGGTTGTGTATCTGCCCACCCTGATGTTATTTTACACTCGGGTTCGTTGTCTATCCACCCACCCTGATGTTATTTTACACTCACTCGGGTTGGTTGTGTGTCTGCCCATCCTGATGTTATTTTACACTCAGGTTGGTTGTGTGTCTGCCCACCCTGATGCTTTTTTACACTCACTCTGGTTGGTTGTGTGTCTGCCCTTCCTGATGTTATTTTACTCTCGGGTTGGTTGTGTATCTGCCCACCCTGATGTTATTTTACACTCGGGTTCCTTGTCTATCCAACCACCCTGATCATATTTTACACTCACTCGGGTTGGTTATGTATCTGCCCACACTGATGTTACTTTACACTCGTGTTGGTTGTGTATCCACCCACCCTGATGTTATTTTACACACGCTCGGGTTGGTTGTGTATCTGCCCACCCTGATGTTATTTTACATTCGGGATGGTTGTGTGTCCACCCACCCTCATGTTATTTTGCACTCGGGTTGGTTTTGTATCTCTCCACCCTGATGTTATTTTACACTCGGGTTTGTTGTGTATCTGCCCAACCTGATGTTATTTTACACTCGCTCAAGTTTGTTGTGTATCTTCCCACCCTGATGTTATTTTACACCCGTGTTGGATGTGTGTCTGCCCACCCTGATGTTATTTGACACTTGGGATGGTTGTGTGTCTGCCCACCCTGATGTTATTTCACACTTGCTCGCGTTGGTTGTGTTCCTGCCCACCCTGATGTTACTTTACACTCGCTCATGTTGGTTGTGTATCTTTCCACCCTGATGTTATTTTACACTCACTCGGCTTGGTTGTGTATCTGCCCACCCTGATGTTATTTTACACTAAGGATGCTTGTGTATCTGCCCACCCTGATGTTATTTTACACTCGGGTTGGTTGTGTATCTTTCCACCCTAATGTTATTTTACACTCGCTCGGGTTGTTTGTGCATCTGCCCACCCTGATGTTATTTTACACTCGCTCGGGTTGGTTGTGTATCTGCCCACCCTGATGTTATTTTACACTCGGGTTGGTTGTGTATCTGCCCACACTGATGTTATTTTACACTCGGGTTGGGTGTGTATCTGCCTTCCCTGATGTTATTTTACACTCGCTCTGGTTGGTTGTGTACCTGCCCACCCTGATGTTATTTTACACTCGCTCGGGTTGGTTGTGTTTCTGCCCACCCTGATGTTATTGTACACTCGCTCGGGTTTGTTTTGTATCTTCACACCCTGATGTTATTTTACACTCGCTCAGGTTGGTTGTGTGTCTGCCCACCCTGATGTTATTTTACACTCACTCGGGTTGGTAGTGTATCTGCGCAACCTGATGTTATTTAACACTCACTCGGTTTGGTTGTGTATCTGCGCAACCTAATGTTATTTTACACTCGCTCAGGTTGGTTGTGTATCTGCCCACCCTGATGTTATTTTACACTCGCTCGGGTTGGTAGTGTATCTGCCCACCCTGATGTTATTTTACACTTGGGTTGTTTGATTGTCTGCCCACCCTGATGTTATTTTACACTCGCTCGGGTTGGTTGTGTATCTGGCCACCCTGATGTTATTTTACACTCGCTCGGGTTGGTTGTGTGTCTGGCCACCCTGATGTTATTTTACACTCGGGACGGTTGTGTGTCTGCCCACCCAGATGTTATTTTACACTCGGGATGGTTGTGTGTCTGCCCACCCTGACGTTATTTTACACTGAGTTTGGTTGTGTATCTGCCCACCCTGATGTTATTTTACACTAGGGATGGTTGTGTGTCTGCCCACCCTCATGTAATTTTACACTCGGGATGGTTGTGTATCTGGCCACCCTGATGTAATTTTACACACGCTTGGGTTGATTGTGTATCTGCCCACCCTGATGTTATTTTACACTCGGTTTGATTGTGTATCTGCCCACCCTGATGTAATTTTACATTCGCACAGGTTGATTGTGTATCTGCCCACCCTGATGTTATTTTACACTCGGGTTGATTGTATATCTGCCCACCTTGATGTTATTTTCCACTCGCACGTGTTGGTTGTGTATCTGCCCACCCTGATGTTATTTTACACTCGGGTTGGTTGTTTATCTGCCCACCCTGATGTTATTTTACACTCGGGTTGGTTGTGTATCTGCCCACCCTGATGTTATTTTACACTCTGGTTTGTTTATTGTGTATCTGCCCACCCTGATGTTATTTTACACTCGGGTTGATTGTGTATCTGCCCACCCTGATGTTATTTTGCACTCGGGTTGATTGTGTATCTGCCCACCCTGATGTCAGTTTACACTTGGGTTGGTTGTGTATCTGCCCACCCTCATGTATTTTACACTCGGGTTGGTTGTGTGTCTGCCCACCCTGATGTTATTTTACACTCGGGATGGTTGTGTTTCTGCCCACCCTGATGTTATTTTACACTCGGGTTGATTGTGTATCTGCCCACCCTGATGTTATTTTACACTCGGGTTGATTGTGTATCTGCCCACCCTGATGATATTTTACACTTGGGTTGGTTGTGTATCTGCACGCCCTCATGTTATTTTACACTCGGGTTGGATGACTGTCTGCACGCGCTCATGTTGTTTTACACTCGGGTTGGTTGTGCATCTGCCCACCCTGATGTTATTTTACTCTTGGGTTGGTTGTGTATCTGCCCACCCTGATGTTATTTTACACTCGGGTTGGTTGTCTATCCACCCACCCTGATGTTATTTTACACTTACTCGGGTTGGTTGTGTGTCTGCCCATCCTGATGTTATTTTACACTCGGGTTGGTTGTTTATCTGCCCACCCTGATGTTATTTTGCACTCGGGTCGGTTGTGTACCTGCCCACCCTGATGTTATTTTGCACTCGGGTTGGTTGTGTGTCTCTCCACCCTGATGTTATTTTACTCGCCAGGTGGTAGTTTTTCTGCCCACTCTGATGTTTTTTACACTCACTCGTGTTGTTTGTGTATCTGCCCACCGTGATGTTATTTTACACTTGGGTTTGTTGGTTGTGTATCTGCCTACGCTGATGTTATTTTATACTCGGGTTGGTTGTGTATCTGCCCACCCTGATGTTATTTTACACTCGGGATGGTTGTGTATCCACCCACAATGATGTTATTTTACACTCGCTCGGGTTGGTTGTGTGTCTGCCCACCCTGACGTTATTTTACACTCGGGTAGGTTGTGTATCTGCCCACCCTGATGTAATTTTACACTTGCTTGGGTTGATTGTGTATCTGCCCAACCTGATGTTATTTTCCACTCGCACGGGTTTGTTGTGTAACTGCCCACCCTGATGTTATTTTACACTCGGGTTGGTTGTGTATCTGCCCACCCTGATGTAATTTCACACTCAGGTTGGTTGTGTATCTGCCCACCCTGATGTTATTTTACACTCGGGTTGGTTGTGTATCTGCCCACTCTGATGTTATTTTACACTCGGGTTGGTTGTGTATCTGCTCACCCTGATGTTAATTTACACTCTGGTTGGTTGTGTATCTGCCCACCCTGATGTAATTTTACTCTTGGGTTGGTTGTGTATCTGCCGACCCTGAAGTTATTTTACACTCGGGTTCGTTGTCTATCCACCCACCCTGATGTTATTTTACACTCACTCGGGTCGGTTGTGTATCTGCCCACCCTGATGTTATTTTACACTCTGGTTGGTTGTGTATCTGCCCACCCTGATGTTATTTTACTCTCGGGTTGGTTGTGTATCTGCCCACCCTGATGTTATTTTACACTCGGGTTCGTTGTCTATCCACCCACCCTGATGTTATTTTACACTCACTCGGGTTGGTTGTGTGTCTGCCCATCCTGATGTTATTTTACACTCAGGTTGGTTGTGTGTCTGCCCACCCTGATGTTTTTTTACACTCACTCTGGTTGGTTGTGTGTCTGCCCTTCCTGATGTTATTTTACTCTCGGGTTGGTTGTGTATCTGCCCACCCTGATGTTATTTTACACTCGGGTTCGTTGTCTATCCACCCACCCTGATGTTATTTTACACTCACTCGGGTTGGTTGTGTGTCTGCCCATCCTGATGTTATTTTACACTCGGGTTGGTTGTGGGTCTGCCAACCCTGATGCTTTTTTACACTCGCTCTGGTTGGTTGTGTGTCTGCCCATCCTGATGTTATTTTACTCTCGGGTTGGTTGTGTATCTGCCCACTCTGATGTTATTTTACACTCGGGTTCCTTGTCTATCCACCCCCCCTGATGTTATTTTACACTCACTCGGGTTGGTTATGTATCTGCCCACCCTGATGTTATTTTACACTCGGGTTGGTTGTTTATCTGCCCACCCTGATGTTATTTTATACTTGGTTTTGTTGGTTGTGTATCTGCCCACCCTTATGTTATTTTACACTCGCTCGGTTTGGTTGTGTTTCTGCCCACCCTGATGTTATTTTACACTCGGGGTCGTTGTGTATCTGCCCACCCTGATGTTATTTTACACTCGTGTTGGTTGTGTATCCACCCACCCTGATGTTATTTTACACTCGCTCGGGTTGGTTGTGTATCTGCCCACCCTGATGTTATTTTACATTCGGGATGGTTGTGTGTCCACACACCCTCATGTTATTTTACACTCGCTCGGGTTGGTTGTGTATCTGCCCACCCTGATGTTATTTTGCACTCGGGTTGGTTTTGTATCTGTCCACCCTGATGTTATTTTACACTCGGGTTGATTGTGTATCTGCCCACCCTGATGTTATTTTACACTCGGGTTGATTGTGTATCTGCCCACCCTGATGTTATTTTACACTTGGGTTGGTTGTGTATCTGCCCGCCCTCATGTTATTTTACACTCGGGTTGGTTGAGTGTCTGCCCGCTCTCATGTTGTTTTACACTCAGGTTGGTTGTGCATCTGCCCACCCTGATGTTATTTTACTCTCGGGTTGGTTGTGTATCTGCCCACCCTGATGTTATTTTACACTCGGGTTGGTTGTGTACCTGCACACCCTGATGTTATTTTACACTCGGGTTTGTTGTGTATCTGCCCAACCTGATGTTATTTTACACTCGCTCAGGTTTGTTGTGTATCTTCCCACCCTGATGTTATTTTACACTCGTGTTGGATGTGTGTCTGCCCACCCTGATGTTATTTGACACTTGGGATGGTTGTGTGTCTGCCCACCCTGATGTTGTTTTACACTCGCTCGCGTTGGTTGTGTATCTGCCCACCCTGATGATATTTTACACTCGCTCATGTTGGTTGTGTATCTGCCCACCCTGATGTTATTTTACACTAAGGATGCTTGTGTATCTGCCCACCCTGATCTTATTTTACACTCGGGTTGGTTGTGCATCTTTCCACCCTAATTTTATTTTACAGTCGCTCGTTTGGTTGTGTATCTGCCCACCCTGATTTTATTTTACACTCGCTCGGGTTGGTTGTGTATCTGCCCACCCTGATGTTATTTTACACTCGCTCTGGTTGGTTGTGTTTCTGCCCACCCTGATGTTATTTTAGACTCGCTCGGGTTGGTTTTGTATCTTACCACCCTGATGTTATTTTAGACTCGCTCAGGCTGGTTTTGTGTCTGCCCACCCTGATGTTATTTTACACTCACTCGGGTTGGTAGTGTATCTGCGCAACCTGATGTTATTTTACACTCGCTCAGTTTGGTTGTGTATATGCCCACCCTGATGTTATTTTACACTCGCTCAGGTTGGTAGTGTATCTGCCCACCCTGATGTTATTTTACACTTGGGTTGTTTGAGTGTCTGCCCACCCTGATGTTATTTTACACTCGCTCGGGTTGGTTGTGTATCTGGCCACCCTCATGTTATTTTACACTCGCTCGGGTTGGTTGTGTGTCTGCCCACCCTGATGTTATTTTACACTCGGGATGGTTGTGTGTCTGCCCACACTGATGTTATTTTACACTCGGGATGGTTGTGTGCCTGCCCACCCTGATGTTATTTTACACTGAGTTTGGTTGTGTATCTGCCCACCCTGATGTTATTTTACACTAGGGATGGTTGTGTGACTGCCCACCCTCATGTAATTTTACACTCGGGATGGATGTGTATCTGCCCACCCTGATGTAATTTTACACTCGCTCGGGTTGATTGTGTATCTGCCCACCCTGATGTTATTTTACACTCGGGTTGATTGTGTATCTGCCCACCCTGATGTTATTTTCCACTCGCATGGGTTGGTTGTGTATCTGCCCACCCTGATGTTATTTTACACTCGGGTTGGTTGTGTATCTGCCCACCCTGATGTTATTTTACACTCGGGTTGGTTGTGTATCTGCCCACCCTGATGTTATTTTACACTCTGGTTTGTTGATTGTGTATCTTCCCACCCTGATGTTATTTTACACTCGGGTTGATTGTGTATCTGCCCACCCTGATGTTATTTTACACTCGGGTTGATTCTGTATCTGCCCACCCTGATGTTATTTTACACTTGGGTTGGTTGTGTATCTGCCCGCCCTCATGTTATTTTACACTCGGGTTGGTTGAATGTCTGCCCACCCTCATGTTGTTTACACTCGGGTTGGTTGTGCATCTGCCCACCCTGATGTTATTTTACTCTCGGGTTGGTTGTGTATCTGCCCACCCTGATGTTATTTTACACTCGGGTTGTTTGTGTGTCTCTCCACCCTGATGTTATTTTACTCGCCGGGTGGTAGTTTTTCTGCCCACCCTGATGTTATTTTACACTCGCTCGGGTTGTTTGTGTATCTGCCCACCGTGATGTTATTTTACACTTGGGTTTGTTGGTTGTGTATCTGCCTACGCCGATGTTATTTTATACTCGGGTTGGTTGTGTATCTGCCCAATCTGATGTTATTTTACACTCGGGATGTTTGTGTATCCACCCACACTGATGTTATTTTACACTCGCTCGGGTTGGCTGTGTGTCTGCCCACCCTGACGTTATTTTACACTCGGGTTGGTTGTCTATCTGCCCACCCAGATGTAATTTTACACTTGCTTGGGTTGATTGTGTATCTGCCCAGCCTGATATAATTTTACACTTGCTCGGGTTGATTGTGTATCTGCCCACCCTGATGTTATTTTACACTCGGGTTGATTGTGTATCTGCCCACCCTGATGTTATTTTCCACTCGCACGGGTTTGTTGTGTACCTGCCCACCCTGATGTTATTTTACACTCGGGTTGGTTGTGTATCTGCCCACCCTGATGTAATTTCACACTCGGGTTGGTTATGTATCTGCCCACCCTGATGTTGTTTTACACTCGGGTTGGTTGTGTATCTGCCCACCCTGATGTTATTTTACACTCGGGTTGGTTGTGTACCTGCCCACCCTGATGTTATTTTTCACTCGGGTTGGTTGTGTATCTGCCCAACCTGATGTTATTTTACACTCGGGTCGGTTGTGTATCTGCCCACCCTGATGTTATTTTACACTCTGGTTGGTTGTGTATCTGCCCACCCTGATGTTATTTTACTCTCGGGTTGGTTGTGTATCTGCCCACCCTGATGTTATTTTACACTCGGGTTCGTTGTCTATCCACCCACCCTGATGTTATTTTACACTCACTCGGGTTGGTTGTGTGTCTGCCCATCCTGATGTTATTTTACACTCAGGTTGGTTGTGTGTCTGCCCACCCTGATGCTTTTTTACACTCACTCTGGTTGGTTGTGTGTCTGCCCTTCCTGATGTTATTTTACTCTCGGGTTGGTTGTGTATCTGCCCACCCTGATGTTATTTTACACTCGGGTTCCTTGTCTATCCAACCACCCTGATTATATTTTACACTCACTCGGGTTGGTTATGTATCTGCCCACCCTGATGTTACTTTACACTCGTGTTGGTTGTGTATCCACCCACCCTGATGTTATTTTACACACGCTCGGGTTGGTTGTGTATCTGCCCACCCTGATGTTATTTTACATTCGGGATGGTTGTGTGTCCACCCACTCTCATGTTATTTTGCACTCGGGTTGGTTTTGTATCTCTCCACCCTGATGTTATTTTACACTCGGGTTTGTTGTGTATCTGCCCAACCTGATGTTATTTTACACTCGCTCAGGTTTGTTGTTTATCTTCCCACCCTGATGTTATTTTACACTCGTGTTGGATGTGTGTCTGCCCACCCTGATGTTATTTGACACTTGGGATGGTTGTGTGTCTGCCCACCCTGATGTTATTTCACACTTGCTCGCGTTGGTTGTGTACCTGCCCACCCTGATGTTACTTTACACTCGCTCATGTTGGTTGTGTATCTGCCCACCATGATGTTATTTTACACTCACTCGGCTTGGTTGTGTATCTGCCCACCCTGATGTTATTTTACACTAAGGATGCTTGTGTACCTGCCCACCCTGATGTTATTTTACACTTGGGTTGGTTGTGTATCTTTCCACCCTAATGTTATTTTACACTCGCTCGGGTTGTTTGTGTATCTGCCCACCCTGATGTTATTTTACACTCGCTCGGGTTGGTTGTGTATCTGCCCACCCTGATGTTATTTTACACTCGGGTTGGTTGTGTATCTGCCCACACTGATGTTATTTTACACTCGGGTTGGGTGTGTATCTGCCTTCCCTGATGTTATTTTACACTCGCTCTGGTTGGTTGTGTACCTGCCCACCCTGATGTTATTTTACACTCGCTCGGGTTGGTTGTGTTTCTGCCCACCCTGATGTTATTGTACACTCGCTCGGGTTTGTTTTGTATCTTCACACCCTGATGTTATTTTACACTCGCTCAGGTTGGTTGTGTGTCTGCCCACCCTGATGTTATTTTACACTCACTCGGGTTGGTAGTGTATCTGCGCAACCTGATGTTATTTAACACTCACTCGGTTTGGTTGTGTATCTGCGCAACCTAATGTTATTTTACACTCGCTCAGGTTGGTTGTGTATCTGCCCACCCTGATGTTATTTTACACTCGCTCGGGTTGGTAGTGTATCTGCCCACCCTGATGTTATTTTACACTTGGGTTGTTTGAGTGTCTGCCCACCCTGATGTTATTTTACGCTCGCTCGGGTTGGTTGTGTATCTGGCCACCCTGATGTTATTTTACACTCGCTCGGGTTGGTTGTGTGTCTGGCCACCCTGATGTTATTTTACACTCGGGACGGTTGTGTGTCTGCCCACCCAGATGTTATTTTACACTCGGGATGGTTGTGTGTCTGCCCACCCTGACGTTATTTTACACTGAGTTTGGTTGTGTATCTGCCCACCCTGATGTTATTTTACACTAGGGATGGTTGTGTGTCTGCCCACCCTCATGTAATTTTACACTCGGGATGGTTGTGTATCTGGCCACCCTGATGTAATTTTACACACGCTTGGGTTGATTGTGTATCTGCCCACCCTGATGTTATTTTACACTCGGTTTGATTGTGTATCTGCCCACCCTGATGTAATTTTACATTCGCACAGGTTGATTGTGTATCTGCCCACCCTGATGTTATTTTACACTCGGGTTGATTGTATATCTGCCCACCTTGATGTTATTTTCCACTCGCACGTGTTGGTTGTGTATCTGCCCACCCTGATGTTATTTTACACTCGGGTTGGTTGTTTATCTGCCCACCCTGATGTTATTTTACACTCGGGTTGGTTGTGTATCTGCCCACCCTGATGTTATTTTACACTCTGGTTTGTTTATTGTGTATCTGCCCACCCTGATGTTATTTTACACTCGGGTTGATTGTGTATCTGCCCACCCTGATGTTATTTTGCACTCGGGTTGATTGTGTATCTGCCCACCCTGATGTCAGTTTACACTTGGGTTGGTTGTGTATCTGCCCACCCTCATGTATTTTACACTCGGGTTGGTTGTGTGTCTGCCCACCCTGATGTTATTTTACACTCGGGATGGTTGTGTTTCTGCCCACCCTGATGTTATTTTACACTCGGGTTGATTGTGTATCTGCCCACCCTGATGTTATTTTACACTCGGGTTGATTGTGTATCTGCCCACCCTGATGATATTTTACACTTGGGTTGGTTGTGTATCTGCACGCCCTCATGTTATTTTACACTCGGGTTGGATGACTGTCTGCACGCGCTCATGTTGTTTTACACTCGGGTTGGTTGTGCATCTGCCCACCCTGATGTTATTTTACTCTTGGGTTGGTTGTGTATCTGCCCACCCTGATGTTATTTTACACTCGGGTTGGTTGTCTATCCACCCACCCTGATGTTATTTTACACTTACTCGGGTTGGTTGTGTGTCTGCCCATCCTGATGTTATTTTACACTCGGGTTGGTTGTTTATCTGCCCACCCTGATGTTATTTTGCACTCGGGTCGGTTGTGTACCTGCCCACCCTGATGTTATTTTGCACTCGGGTTGGTTGTGTGTCTCTCCACCCTGATGTTATTTTACTCGCCAGGTGGTAGTTTTTCTGCCCACTCTGATGTTTTTTACACTCACTCGTGTTGTTTGTGTATCTGCCCACCGTGATGTTATTTTACACTTGGGTTTGTTGGTTGTGTATCTGCCTACGCTGATGTTATTTTATACTCGGGTTGGTTGTGTATCTGCCCACCCTGATGTTATTTTACACTCGGGATGGTTGTGTATCCACCCACAATGATGTTATTTTACACTCGCTCGGGTTGGTTGTGTGTCTGCCCACCCTGACGTTATTTTACACTCGGGTAGGTTGTGTATCTGCCCACCCTGATGTAATTTTACACTTGCTTGGGTTGATTGTGTATCTGCCCAACCTGATGTTATTTTCCACTCGCACGGGTTTGTTGTGTAACTGCCCACCCTGATGTTATTTTACACTCGGGTTGGTTGTGTATCTGCCCACCCTGATGTAATTTCACACTCAGGTTGGTTGTGTATCTGCCCACCCTGATGTTATTTTACACTCGGGTTGGTTGTGTATCTGCCCACTCTGATGTTATTTTACACTCGGGTTGGTTGTGTATCTGCTCACCCTGATGTTAATTTACACTCTGGTTGGTTGTGTATCTGCCCACCTTGATGTAATTTTACTCTTGGGTTGGTTGTGTATCTGCCGACCCTGAAGTTATTTTACACTCGGGTTCGTTGTCTATCCACCCACCCTGATGTTATTTTACACTCACTCGGGTCGGTTGTGTATCTGCCCACCCTGATGTTATTTTACACTCTGGTTGGTTGTGTATCTGCCCACCCTGATGTTATTTTACTCTCGGGTTGGTTGTGTATCTGCCCACCCTGATGTTATTTTACACTCGGGTTCGTTGTCTATCCACCCACCCTGATGTTATTTTACACTCACTCGGGTTGGTTGTGTGTCTGCCCATCCTGATGTTATTTTACACTCAGGTTGGTTGTGTGTCTGCCCACCCTGATGTTTTTTTACACTCACTCTGGTTGGTTGTGTGTCTGCCCTTCCTGATGTTATTTTACTCTCGGGTTGGTTGTGTATCTGCCCACCCTGATGTTATTTTACACTCGGGTTCGTTGTCTATCCACCCACCCTGATGTTATTTTACACTCACTCGGGTTGGTTGTGTGTCTGCCCATCCTGATGTTATTTTACACTCGGGTTGGTTGTGTGTCTGCCAACCCTGATGCTTTTTTACACTCGCTCTGGTTGGTTGTGTGTCTGCCCATCCTGATGTTATTTTACTCTCGGGTTGGTTGTGTATCTGCCCACTCTGATGTTATTTTACACTCGGGTTCCTTGTCTATCCACCCCCCCTGATGTTATTTTACACTCACTCGGGTTGGTTATGTATCTGCCCACCCTGATGTTATTTTACACTCGGGTTGGTTGTTTATCTGCCCACCCTGATGTTATTTTATACTTGGTTTTGTTGGTTGTGTATCTGCCCACCCTTATGTTATTTTACACTCGCTCGGTTTGGTTGTGTTTCTGCCCACCCTGATGTTATTTTACACTCGGGGTCGTTGTGTATCTGCCCACCCTGATGTTATTTTACACTCGTGTTGGTTGTGTATCCACCCACCCTGATGTTATTTTACACTCGCTCGGGTTGGTTGTGTATCTGCCCACCCTGATGTTATTTTACATTCGGGATGGTTGTGTGTCCACACACCCTCATGTTATTTTACACTCGCTCGGGTTGGTTGTGTATCTGCCCACCCTGATGTTATTTTGCACTCGGGTTGGTTTTGTATCTGTCCACCCTGATGTTATTTTACACTCGGGTTGATTGTGTATCTGCCCACCCTGATGTTATTTTACACTCGGGTTGATTGTGTATCTGCCCACCCTGATGTTATTTTACACTTGGGTTGGTTGTGTATCTGCCCGCCCTCATGTTATTTTACACTCGGGTTGGTTGAGTGTCTGCCCGCTCTCATGTTGTTTTACACTCGGGTTGGTTGTGCATCTGCCCACCCTGATGTTATTTTACTCTCGGGTTGGTTGTGTATCTGCCCACCCTGATGTTATTTTACACTCGGGTTGGTTGTGTACCTGCCCACCCTGATGTTATTTTACACTCGGGTTTGTTGTGTATCTGCCCAACCTGATGTTATTTTACACTCGCTCAGGTTTGTTGTGTATCTTCCCACCCTGATGTTATATTACACTCGTGTTGGATGTGTGTCTGCCCACCCTGATGTTATTTGACACTTGGGATGGTTGTGTGTCTGCCCACCCTGATGTTGTTTTACACTCGCTCGCGTTGGTTGTGTATCTGCCCACCCTGATGTTATTTTACACTCGCTCATGTTGGTTGTGTATCTGCCCACCCTGATGTTATTTTACACTAAGGATGCTTGTGTATCTGCCCACCCTGATCTTATTTTACACTCGGGTTGGTTGTGCATCTTTCCACCCTAATTTTATTTTACAGTCGCTCGTTTGGTTGTGTATCTGCCCACCCTGATGTTATTTTACACTCGCTCGGGTTGGTTGTGTATCTGCCCACCCTGATGTTATTTTACACTCGCTCTGGTTGGTTGTGTTTCTGCCCACCCTGATGTTATTTTAGACTCGCTCGGGTTGGTTTTGTATCTTGCCACCCTGATGTTATTTTACACTCGCTCAGGTTGGTTTTGTGTCTGCCCACCCTGATGTTATTTTACACTCACTCGGGTTGGTAGTGTATCTGCGCAACCTGATGTTATTTTACACTCGCTCAGTTTGGTTGTGTATATGCCCACCCTGATGTTATTTTACACTCGCTCAGGTTGGTAGTGTATCTGCCCACCCTGATGTTATTTTACACTTGGGTTGTTTGAGTGTCTGCCCACCCTGATGTTATTTTACACTCGCTCGGGTTGGTTGTGTATCTGGCCACCCTCATGTTATTTTACACTCGCTCGGGTTGGTTGTGTGTCTGCCCACCCTGATGTTATTTTACACTCGGGATGGTTGTGTGTCTGCCCACACTGATGTTATTTTACACTCGGGATGGTTGTGTGCCTGCCCACCCTGATGTTATTTTACACTGAGTTTGGTTGTGTATCTGCCCACCCTGATGTTATTTTACACTAGGGATGGTTGTGTGACTGCCCACCCTCATGTAATTTTACACTCGGGATGGTTGTGTATCTGCCCACCCTGATGTAATTTTACACTCGCTCGGGTTGATTGTGTATCTGCCCACCCTGATGTTATTTTACACTCGGGTTGATTGTGTATCTGCCCACCCTGATGTTATTTTCCACTCGCATGGGTTGGTTGTGTATCTGCCCACCCTGATGTTATTTTACACTCGGGTTGGTTGTGTATCTGCCCACCCTGATGTTATTTTACACTCGGGTTGGTTGTGTATCTGCCCACCCTGATGTTATTTTACACTCTGGTTTGTTGATTGTGTATCTTCCCACCCTGATGTTATTTTACACTCGGGTTGATTGTGTATCTGCCCACCCTGATGTTATTTTACACTCGGGTTGATTCTGTATCTGCCCACCCTGATGTTATTTTACACTTGGGGTGGTTGTGTATCTGCCCGCCCTCATGTTATTTTACACTCGGGTTGGTTGAATGTCTGCCCACCCTCATGTTGTTTACACTCGGGTTGGTTGTGCATCTGCCCACCCTGATGTTATTTTACTCTCGGGTTGGTTGTGTATCTGCCCACCCTGATGTTATTTTACACTCGGGTTGTTTGTGTGTCTCTCCACCCTGATGTTATTTTACTCGCCGGGTGGTAGTTTTTCTGCCCACCCTGATGTTATTTTACACTCGCTCGGGTTGTTTGTGTATCTGCCCACCGTGATGTTATTTTACACTTGGGTTTGTTGGTTGTGTATCTGCCTACGCCGATGTTATTTTATACTCGGGTTGGTTGTGTATCTGCCCAATCTGATGTTATTTTACACTCGGGATGTTTGTGTATCCACCCACACTGATGTTATTTTACACTCGCTCGGGTTGGCTGTGTGTCTGCCCACCCTGACGTTATTTTACACTCGGGTTGGTTGTCTATCTGCCCACCCAGATGTAATTTTACACTTGCTTGGGTTGATTGTGTATCTGCCCAGCCTGATATAATTTTACACTTGCTCGGGTTGATTGTGTATCTGCCCACCCTGATGTTATTTTACACTCGGGTTGATTGTGTATCTGCCCACCCTGATGTTATTTTCCACTCGCACGGGTTTGTTGTGTACCTGCCCACCCTGATGTTATTTTACACTCGGGTTGGTTGTGTATCTGCCCACCCTGATGTAATTTCACACTCGGGTTGGTTATGTATCTGCCCACCCTGTTGTTGTTTTACACTCGGGTTGGTTGTGTATCTGCCCACCCTGATGTTATTTTACACTCGGGTTGGTTGTGTACCTGCCCACCCTGATGTTATTTTTCACTCGGGTTGGTTGTGTATCTGCCCAACCTGATGTTATTTTACACTCGGGTCGGTTGTGTATCTGCCCACCCTGATGTTATTTTACACTCTGGTTGGTTGTGTATCTGCCCACCCTGATGTTATTTTACTCTCGGGTTGGTTGTGTATCTGCCCACCCTGATGTTATTTTACACTCGGGTTCGTTGTCTATCCACCCACCCTGATGTTATTTTACACTCACTCGGGTTGGTTGTGTGTCTGCCCATCCTGATGTTATTTTACACTCAGGTTGGTTGTGTGTCTGCCCACCCTGATGCTTTTTTACACTCACTCTGGTTGGTTGTGTGTCTGCCCTTCCTGATGTTATTTTACTCTCGGGTTGGTTGTGTATCTGCCCACCCTGATGCTATTTTACACTCGGGTTCCTTGTCTATCCAACCACCCTGATTATATTTTACACTCACTCGGGTTGGTTATGTATCTGCCCACCCTGATGTTACTTTACACTCGTGTTGGTTGTGTATCCACCCACCCTGATGTTATTTTACACACGCTCGGGTTGGTTGTGTATCTGCCCACCCTGATGTTATTTTACATTCGGGATGGTTGTGTGTCCACCCACCCTCATGTTATTTTGCACTCGGGTTGGTTTTGTATCTCTCCACCCTGATGTTATTTTACACTCGGGTTTGTTGTGTATCTGCCCAACCTGATGTTATTTTACACTCGCTCAGGTTTGTTGTGTATCTTCCCACCCTGATGTTATTTTACACTCGTGTTGGATGTGTGTCTGCCCACCCTGATGTTATTTGACACTTGGGATGGTTGTGTGTCTGCCCACCCTGATGTTATTTCACACTTGCTCGCGTTGGTTGTGTACCTGCCCACCCTGATGTTACTTTACACTCGCTCATGTTGGTTGTGTATCTGCCCACCCTGATGTTATTTTACACTCACTCGGCTTGGTTGTGTATCTGCCCACCCTGATGTTATTTTACACTAAGGATGCTTGTGTACCTGCCCACCCTGATGTTATTTTACACTTGGGATGGTTGTGTATCTTTCCACCCTAATGTTATTTTACACTCGCTCGGGTTGTTTGTGTATCTGCCCACCCTGATGTTATTTTACACTCGCTCGGGTTGGTTGTGTATCTGCCCACCCTGATGTTATTTTACACTCGGGTTGGTTGTGTATCTGCCCACACTGATGTTATTTTACACTCGGGTTGGGTGTGTATCTGCCCTCCCTGATGTTATTTTACACTCGCTCTGGTTGGTTGTGTACCTGCCCACCCTGATGTTATTTTACACTCGCTCGGGTTGGTTGTGTTTCTGCCCACCCTGATGTTATTGTACACTCGCTCGGGTTTGTTTTGTATCTTCACACCCTGATGTTATTTTACACTCGCTCAGGTTGGTTGTGTGTCTGCCCACCCTGATGTTATTTTACACTCACTCGGGTTGGTAGTGTATCTGCGCAACCTGATGTTATTTAACACTCACTCGGTTTGGTTGTGTATCTGCGCAACCTAATGTTATTTTACACTCGCTCAGGTTGGTTGTGTATCTGCCCACCCTGATGTTATTTTACACTCGCTCGGGTTGGTAGTGTATCTGCCCACCCTGATGTTATTTTACACTTGGGTTGTTTGAGTGTCTGCCCACCCTGATGTTATTTTACACTCGCTCGGGTTGGTTGTGTATCTGGCCACCCTGATGTTATTTTACACTCGCTCGGGTTGGTTGTGTGTCTGGCCACCCTGATGTTATTTTACACTCGGGACGGTTGTGTGTCTGCCCACCCAGATGTTATTTTACACTCGGGATGGTTGTGTGTCTGCCCACCCTGACGTTATTTTACACTGAGTTTGGTTGTGTATCTGCCCACCCTGATGTTATTTTACTCTAGGGATGGTTGTGTGTCTGCCCACCCTCATGTAATTTTACACTCGGGATGGTTGTGTATCTGGCCACCCTGATGTAATTTTACACACGCTTGGGTTGATTGTGTATCTGCCCACCCTGATGTTATTTTACACTCGGTTTGATTGTGTATCTGCCCACCCTGATGTAATTTTACACTCGCTCAGGTTGATTGTGTATCTGCCCACCCTGATGTTATTTTACACTCGGGTTGATTGTGTATCTGCCCACCTTGATGTTATTTTCCACTCGCACGTGTTGGTTGTGTATCTGCCCACCCTGATGTTATTTTACACTCGGGTTGGTTGTTTATCTGCCCACCCTGATGTTATTTTACACTCGGGTTGGTTGTGTATCTGCCCACCCTGATGTTATTTTACACTCTGGTTTGTTTATTGTGTATCTGCCCACCCTGATGTTATTTTACACTCGGGTTGATTGTGTATCTGCCCACCCTGATGTTATTTTACACTCGGGTTGATTGTGTATCTGCCCACCCTGATGTTAGTTTACACTTGGGTTGGTTGTGTATCTGCCCACCCTCATGTATTTTACACTCGGGTTGGTTGTGTGTCTGCCCACCCTGATGTTATTTTACACTCGGGATGGTTGTGTTTCTGCCCACCCTGATGTTATTTTACACTCGGGTTGATTGTGTATCTGCCCACCCTGATGTTATTTTACACTCGGGTTGATTGTGTATCTGCCCACCCTGATGATATTTTACACTTGGGTTGGTTGTGTATCTGCACGCCCTCATGTTATTTTACACTCGGGTTGGATGACTGTCTGCACGCGCTCATGTTGTTTTACACTCGGGTTGGTTGTGCATCTGCCCACCCTGATGTTATTTTACTCTTGGGTTGGTTGTGTATCTGCCCACCCTGATGTTATTTTACACTCGGGTTGGTTGTCTATCCACCCACCCTGATGTTATTTTACACTTACTCGGGTTGGTTGTGTGTGTGCCCATCCTGATGTTATTTTACACTTGGGTTGGTTGTTTATCTGCCCACCCTGATGTTATTTTGCACTCGGGTCGGTTGTGTACCTGCCCACCCTGATGTTATTTTGCACTCGGGTTGGTTGTGTGTCTCTCCACCCTGATGTTATTTTACTCGCCAGGTGGTAGTTTTTCTGCCCACTCTGATGTTTTTTACACTCACTCGGGTTGTTTGTGTATCTGCCCACCGTGATGTTATTTTACACTTGGGTTTGTTGGTTGTGTATCTGCCTACGCTGATGTTATTTTATACTCGGGTTGGTTGTGTATCTGCCCACCCTGATGTTATTTTACACTCGGGATGGTTGTGTATCCGCCCACAATGATGTTATTTTACAATCGCTCGGGTTGGTTGTGTGTCTGCCCACCCTGACGTTATTTTACACTCGGGTAGGTTGTGTATCTGCCCACCCTGATGTAATTTTACACTTGTTTGGGTTGATTGTGTATCTGCCCAGCCTGATGTAATTTTACACTCGGGTTGATTGTGTATCTGCCCAACCTGATGTTATTTTCCACTCGCACGGGTTTGTTGTGTAACTGCCCACCCTGATGTTATTTTACACTCGGGTTGGTTGTGTATCTGCCCACCCTGATGTAATTTCACACTCAGGTTGTTGTGTATCTGCCCACCCTGATGTTATTTTACACTCGGGTTGGTTGTGTATCTACCCACTCTGATGTTATTTTACACTCGGGTTGGTTGTGTATCTGCCCACCTTGATGTTATTTTCCACTCGCACGTGTTGGTTGTGTATCTGCCCACCCTGATGTTATTTTACACTCGGGTTGGTTGTTTATCTGCCCACCCTGATGTTATTTTACACTCAGGTTGGTTGTGTATCTGCCCACCCTGATGTTATTTTACACTCTGGTTTGTTTATTGTGTATCTGCCCACCCTGATGTAATTTTACACTCGGGTTGATTGTGTATCTGCCCACCCTGATGTTATTTTACACTCGGGTTCCTTGTCTATCCAACCACCCTGATTATATTTTACACTCACTCGGGTTGGTTATGTATCTGCCCACAC
Source organism: Isurus oxyrinchus (assembly GCA_026770705.1). Taxonomy (NCBI): domain Eukaryota; kingdom Metazoa; phylum Chordata; class Chondrichthyes; order Lamniformes; family Lamnidae; genus Isurus; species Isurus oxyrinchus. The sequence continues at coordinate 362,597 of JANJGN010000247.1, read as the reverse complement.
TGATGTTACTTTACACTCGTGTTGGTTGTGTATCCACCCACCCTGATGTTATTTTACACACGCTCGGGTTGGTTGTGTATCTGCCCACCCTGATGTTATTTTACATTCGGGATGGTTGTGTGTCCACCCACCCTCATGTTATTTTGCACTCGGGTTGGTTTTGTATCTCTCCACCCTGATGTTATTTTACACTGGGGTTTGTTGTGTATCTGCCCAACCTGATGTTATTTTACACTCGCTCAGGTTTGTTCTGTATCTTCCCACCCTGATGTTATTTTACACTCGTGTTGGATGTGTGTCTGCCCACCCTGATGTTATTTGACACTTGGGATGGTTGTGTGTCTGCCCACCCTGATGTTATTTCACACTTGCTCGCGTTGGTTGTGTACCTGCCCACCCTGATGTTACTTTACACTCGCTCATGTTGGTTGTGTATCTGCCCACCCTGATGTTATTTTACACTCACTCGGCTTGGTTGTGTATCTGCCCACCCTGATGTTATTTTACACTAAGGATGCTTGTGTATCTGCCCACCCTGATGTTATTTTACACTCGGGTTGGTTGTGTATCTGCCCACACTGATGTTATTTTACACTCGGGTTGGGTGTGTATCTGCACTCCCTGATGTTATTTTACACTCGCTCTGGTTGGTTGTGTACCTGCCCACCCTGATGTTATTTTACACTCGCTCGGGTTGGTTGTGTTTCTGCCCACCCTGATGTTATTGTACACTCGCTCGGGTTTGTTTTGTATCTTCACACCCTGATGTTATTTTACACTCGCTCAGGTTGGTTGTGTGTCTGCCCACCCTGATGTTATTTTACACTCACTCGGGTTGGTAGTGTATCTGCGCAACCTGATGTTATTTAACACTCACTCGGTTTGGTTGTCTATCTGCGCAACCTAATGTTATTTTACACTCGCTCAGGTTGGTTGTGTATCTGCCCACCCTGATGTTATTTTACACTCGCTCGGGTTGGTAGTGTATCTGCCCACCCTGATGTTATTTTACACTTGGGTTGTTTGAGTGTCTGCCCACCCTGATGTTATTTTACACTCGCTCGGGTTGGTTGTGTATCTGGCCACCCTGATGTTATTTTACACTCGCTCGGGTTGGTTGTGTGTCTGGCCACCCTGATGTTATTTTACACTCGGGACGGTTGTGTGTCTGCCCACCCAGATGTTATTTTACACTCGGGATGGTTGTGTGTCTGCCCACCCTGACGTTATTTTACACTGAGTTTGGTTGTGTATCTGCCCACCCTGATGTTATTTTACACTAGGGATGGTTGTGTGTCTGCCCACCCTCATGTAATTTTACACTCGGGATGGTTGTGTATCTGGCCACCCTGATGTAATTTTACACACGCTTGGGTTGATTGTGTATCTGCCCACCCTGATGTTATTTTACACTCTGTTTGATTGTGTATCTGCCCACCCTGATGTAATTTTACACTCGCTCAGGTTGATTGTGTATCTGCCCACCCTGATGTTATTTTACACTCGGGTTGATTGTGTATCTGCCCACCTTGATGTTATTTTCCACTCGCACGTGTTGGTTGTGTATCTGCCCACCCTGATGTTATTTTACACTCGGGTTGGTTGTTTATCTGCCCACCCTGATGTTATTTTACACTCGGGTTGGTTGTGTATCTGCCCACCCTGATGTTATTTTACACTCTGGTTTGTTTATTGTGTATCTGCCCACCCTGATGTTATTTTACACTCGGGTTGATTGTGTATCTGCCCACCCTGATGTTATTTTACACTCGGGTTGATTGTGTATCTGCCCACCCTGATGTTAGTTTACACTTGGGTTGGTTGTGTATCTGCCCACCCTCATGTATTTTACACTCGGGTTGGTTGTGTGTCTGCCCACCCTGATGTTATTTTACACTCGGGATGGTTGTGTTTCTGCCCACCCTGATGTTATTTTACACTCGGGTTGATTGTGTATCTGCCCACCCTGATGTTATTTTACACTCGGGTTGATTGTGTATCTGCCCACCCTGATGATATTTTACACTTGGGTTGGTTGTGTATCTGCACGCCCTCATGTTATTTTACACTCGGGTTGGATGACTGTCTGCACGCGCTCATGTTGTTTTACACTCGGGTTGGTTGTGCATCTGCCCACCCTGATGTTATTTTACTCTTGGGTTGGTTGTGTATCTGCCCACCCTGATGTTATTTTACACTCGGGTTGGTTGTCTATCCACCCACCCTGATGTTATTTTACACTTACTCGGGTTGGTTGTGTGTGTGCCCATCCTGATGTTATTTTACACTTGGGTTGGTTGTTTATCTGCCCACCCTGATGTTATTTTGCACTCGGGTCGGTTGTGTACCTGCCCACCCTGATGTTATTTTGCACTCGGGTTGGTTGTGTGTCTCTCCACCCTGATGTTATTTTACTCGCCAGGTGGTAGTTTTTCTGCCCACTCTGATGTTTTTTACACTCACTCGGGTTGTTTGTGTATCTGCCCACCGTGATGTTATTTTACACTTGGGTTTGTTGGTTGTGTATCTGCCTACGCTGATGTTATTTTATACTCGGGTTGGTTGTGTATCTGCCCACCCTGATGTTATTTTACACTCGGGATGGTTGTGTATCCGCCCACAATGATGTTATTTTACAATCGCTCGGGTTGGTTGTGTGTCTGCCCACCCTGACGTTATTTTACACTCGGGTAGGTTGTGTATCTGCCCACCCTGATGTAATTTTACACTTGTTTGGGTTGATTGTGTATCTGCCCAGCCTGATGTAATTTTACACTCGGGTTGATTGTGTATCTGCCCAACCTGATGTTATTTTCCACTCGCACGGGTTTGTTGTGTAACTGCCCACCCTGATGTTATTTTACACTCGGGTTGGTTGTGTATCTGCCCACCCTGATGTAATTTCACACTCAGGTTGGTTGTGTATCTGCCCACCCTGATGTTATTTTACACTCGGGTTGGTTGTGTATCTGCCCACTCTGATGTTATTTTACACTCGGGTTGGTTGTGTATCTGCCCACCTTGATGTTATTTTCCACTCGCACGTGTTGGTTGTGTATCTGCCCACCCTGATGTTATTTTACACTCGGGTTGGTTGTTTATCTGCCCACCCTGATGTTATTTTACACTCGGGTTGGTTGTGTATCTGCCCACCCTGATGTTATTTTACACTCTGGTTTGTTTATTGTGTATCTGCCCACCCTGATGTTATTTTACACTCGGGTTGATTGTGTATCTGCCCACCCTGATGTTATTTTACACTCGGGTTGATTGTGTATCTGCCCACCCTGATGTTAGTTTACACTTGGGTTGGTTGTGTATCTGCCCACCCTCATGTATTTTACACTCGGGTTGGTTGTGTGTCTGCCCACCCTGATGTTATTTTACACTCGGGATGGTTGTGTTTCTGCCCACCCTGATGTTATTTTACACTCGGGTTGATTTTGTATCTGCCCACCCTGATGTTATTTTACACTCGGGTTGATTGTGTATCTGCCCACCCTGATGATATTTTACACTTGGGTTGGTTGTGTATCTGCACGCCCTCATGTTATTTTACACTCGGGTTGGATGACTGTCTGCACGCGCTCATGTTGTTTTACACTCGGGTTGGTTGTGCATCTGCCCACCCTGATGTTATTTTACTCTTGGGTTGGTTGTGTATCTGCCCACCCTGATGTTATTTTACACTCGAGTTGGTTGTCTATCCACCCACCCTGATGTTATTTTACACTTACTCGGGTTGGTTGTGTGTGTGCCCATCCTGATGTTATTTTACACTCGGGTTGGTTGTTTATCTGCCCACCCTGATGTTATTTTGCACTCGGGTCGGTTGTGTACCTGCCCACCCTGATGTTATTTTGCACTCGGGTTGGTTGTGTGTCTCTCCACCCTGATGTTATTTTACTCGCCAGGTGGTAGTTTTTCTGCCCACTCTGATGTTTTTTGCACTCACTCGGGTTGTTTGTGTATCTGCCCACCGTGATGTTATTTTACACTTGGGTTTGTTGGTTGTGTATCTGCCTACGCTGATGTTATTTTATACTCGGGTTGGTTGTGTATCTGCCCACCCTGATGTTATTTTACACTCGGGATGGTTGTGTATCCGCCCACAATGATGTTATTTTACAATCGCTCGGGTTGGTTGTGTGTCTGCCCACCCTGACGTTATTTTACACTCGGGTAGGTTGTGTATCTGCCCACCCTGATGTAATTTTACACTTGTTTGGGTTGATTGTGTATCTGCCCAGCCTGATGTAATTTTACACTCGGGTTGATTGTGTATCTGCCCAACCTGATGTTATTTTCCACTCGCACGGGTTTGTTGTGTAACTGCCCACCCTGATGTTATTTTACACTCGGGTTGGTTGTGTATCTGCCCACCCTGATGTAATTTCACACTCAGGTTGGTTGTGTATCTGCCCACCCTGATGTTATTTTACACTCGGGTTGGTTGTGTATATGCCCACTCTGATGTTATTTTACACTCGGGTTGGTTGTGTATCTGCCCACCCTGATGTTAATTTACACTCCGGTTGGTTGTGTAACTGCCCACCCTGATGTTATTTTACTCTTGGGTTGGTTGTGTATCTGCCCACCCTGAAGTTATTTTACACTCGGGTTCGTTGTCTATCCACCCACCCTGATGTTATTTTACACTCACTCAGGTTGGTTGTGTGTCTGCCCATCCTGATGTTATTTTACACTCGGGTTGGTTGTGTGTCTGCCAACCCTGATGCTTTTTTACACTCACTCTGGTTGGTTGTGTGTCTGCCCATCCTGATGTTATTTTACTCTCGGGTTGGTTGTGTATCTGCCCACCCTGATGTTATTTTACACTCGGGTTCCTTGTCTATCCACCCCCCCTGATGTTATTTTACACTCACTCGGGTTGGTTATGTATCTGCCCACCCTGATGTTATTTTACACTCGGGTTGGTTGTTTATCTGCCCACCCTGATGTTATTTTATACTTGGTTTTGTTGGTTGTGTATCTGCCCACCCTTATGTTATTTTACACTCGCTCGGTTTGGTTGTGTTTCTGCCCACCCTGATGTTATTTTACACTCGGGTTCATTGTGTATCTGCCCACCCTGATGTTATTTTACACTCGTGTTGGTTGTGTATCCACCCACCCTGAAGTTATTTTACACTCGCTCGGGTTGGTTGTGTATCTGCCCACCCTGATGTTATTTTACATTCGGGATGGTTGTGTGTCCACCCACCCTCATGTGATTTTACACTCGCTCGTGTTGGTTGTGTATCTGCCCACCATGATGTTATTTTGCACTCGGGTTGGTTTTGTATCTGTCCACCCTGATGTTATTTTACACTCGGGTTGATTGTGTATCTGCCCACCCTGATGTTATTTTACACTCGGGTTGATTGTGTATCTGCCCACCCTGATGTTATTTTACACTTGGGTTGGTTGTGTATCTGCCCACCCTCATGTTATTTTACACTCGGGTTGGTTGAGTGTCTGCCCGCCCTCATGTTGTTTTACACTCGGGTTGGTTGTGCATCTGCCCACCCTGATGTCATTTTACTCTCGGGTTGGTTGTGTATCTGCCCACCCTGATGTTATTTTACACTCGGGTTGGTTGTGTACCTGCCCACCCTGATGCTATTTTACACTCGGGTTTGTTGTGTATCTGCCCAACCTGATGTTATTTTACACTCGCTCAGGTTTGTTGTGTATCTTCCCACCCTGATGTTATTTTACACTCGTGTTGGATGTGTACCTGCCCACCCTGATGTTATTTGACACTTGGGATGGTTATGTGTCTGCCCACCCTGATGTTGTTTTACACTCGCTCGCGTTGGTTGTGTATCTGCCCACCCTGATGTTATTTTACACTAAGGATGCTTGTGTATCTGCCCACCCTGATGTTATTTTACACTCGGGTTGGTTGTGCATCTTTCCACCCTAATTTTATTTTACACTCGCTCGGTTGGTTGTGTATCTGCCCACCCTGATGTTATTTTACACTCGCTCGGGTTGGTTGTGTATCTGCCCACCCTGATGTTATTTTACACTCGCTCTGGTTGGTTGTGTACCTGCCCACCCTAATGTTATTTTACACTCGCTCGGGTTGGTTGTGTTTCTGCCCACCCTGATGTTATTTTACACTCGCTCGGGTTGGTTTTGTATCTTCACACCCTGATGTTATTTTACACTCGCTCAGGTTGTTTGTGTGTCTGCCCACCCTGATGTTACTTTACACTCGCTCGGGTTGGTAGTGTATCTGCCCACCCTGATGTTATTTTACACTTGGGTTGTTTGAGTGTCTGCCCACCCTGATGTTATTTTACACTCGCTCGGGTTGGTTGTGTATCTGGCCACCCTGATGTTATTTTACACTCGCTCGGGTTGGTTGTGTGTCTGCCAACCCTGATGTTATTTTACACTCGGGATGGTTGTGTGTCTTCCCACCCTGATCTTATTTTACACTCGGGATGGTTGTGTGTCTGCCCACCCTGATGTTATTTTACACTGAGTTTGGTTTTGTATCTGCCCACCCTGATGTTATTTTACACTAGGGATGGTTGTGTGTCTGCCCACCCTCATGTAATTTTACACTCGGGATGGTTGTGTTTCTGCCCACCCTGATGTAATTTTACACACGCTCGGGTTGATTGTGTATCTGCCCACCCTGATGTAATTTTACACTCGGGTTGATTGTGTATCTGCCCACCCTGATGTAATTTTGCACTCGCTCGGGTTGATTGTGTATCTGCCCACCCTGATGTTATTTTACACACGGGTTGATTGTGTATCTGCCCACCCTGATGTTATTTTCCACTCGCACGGGTTGGTTGTGTATCTGCCCACCCTGATGTTATTTTACTCTCGGGTTTGTTGTGTATCTGCCCACCCTGATGTTATTTTACACTCTGGTTTGTTTATTGTGTATCTGCCCACCCTGATGTTATTTTACTTTCGGGTTGGTTGTGTATCTGCCCACCCTGATGTTATTTTACACTCGGGTTCCTTGTCTATCCACCCCCCCTGATGTTATTTTACACTCACTCGGGTTGGTTATGTATCTGCCCACCCTGATGTTATTTTACACTCGGGTTGGTTGTTTATCTGCCCACCCTGATGTTATTTTATACTTGGTTTTGTTGGTTGTGTATCTGCCCACCCTTATGTTATTTTACACTCGCTCGGTTTGGTTGTGTTTCTGCCCACCCTGATGTTATTTTACACTCAGGTTGGTTGTGTATCTGCCCACCCTGATGCTATTTTACACTCGGGTTTGTTGTGTATCTGCCCAACCTGATGTTATTTTACACTCGCTCAGGTTTGTTGTGTATCTTCCCACCCTGATGTTATTTTACACTCGTGTTGGATGTGTACCTGCCCACCCTGATGTTATTTGACACTTGGGATGGTTATGTGTCTGCCCACCCTGATGTTGTTTTACACTCGCTCGCGTTGGTTGTGTATCTGCCCACCCTGATGTTATTTTACACTAAGGATGCTTGTGTATCTGCCCACCCTGATGTTATTTTACACTCGGGTTGGTTGTGCATCTTTCCACCCTAATTTTATTTTACACTCGCTCGGTTGGTTGTGTATCTGCCCACCCTGATGTTATTTTACACTCGCTCGGGTTGGTTGTGTATCTGCCCACCCTGATGTTATTTTACACTCGCTCTGGTTGGTTGTGTACCTGCCCACCCTAATGTTATTTTACACTCGCTCGGGTTGGTTGTGTTTCTGCCCACCCTGATGTTATTTTACACTCGCTCGGGTTGGTTTTGTATCTTCACACCCTGATGTTATTTTACACTCGCTCAGGTTGTTTGTGTGTCTGCCCACCCTGATGTTACTTTACACTCGCTCGGGTTGGTAGTGTATCTGCCCACCCTGATGTTATTTTACACTTGGGTTGTTTGAGTGTCTGCCCACCCTGATGTTATTTTACACTCGCTCGGGTTGGTTGTGTATCTGGCCACCCTGATGTTATTTTACACTCGCTCGGGTTGGTTGTGTGTCTGCCAACCCTGATGTTATTTTACACTCGGGATGGTTGTGTGTCTTCCCACCCTGATCTTATTTTACACTCGGGATGGTTGTGTGTCTGCCCACCCTGATGTTATTTTACACTGAGTTTGGTTTTGTATCTGCCCACCCTGATGTTATTTTACACTAGGGATGGTTGTGTGTCTGCCCACCCTCATGTAATTTTACACTCGGGATGGTTGTGTTTCTGCCCACCCTGATGTAATTTTACACACGCTCGGGTTGATTGTGTATCTGCCCACCCTGATGTAATTTTACACTCGGGTTGATTGTGTATCTGCCCACCCTGATGTAATTTTGCACTCGCTCGGGTTGATTGTGTATCTGCCCACCCTGATGTTATTTTACACACGGGTTGATTGTGTATCTGCCCACCCTGATGTTATTTTCCACTCGCACGGGTTGGTTGTGTATCTGCCCACCCTGATGTTATTTTACTCTCGGGTTTGTTGTGTATCTGCCCACCCTGATGTTATTTTACACTCTGGTTTGTTTATTGTGTATCTGCCCACCCTGATGTTATTTTACTTTCGGGTTGGTTGTGTATCTGCCCACCCTGATGTTATTTTACACTCGGGTTCCTTGTCTATCCACCCCCCCTGATGTTATTTTACACTCACTCGGGTTGGTTATGTATCTGCCCACCCTGATGTTATTTTACACTCGGGTTGGTTGTTTATCTGCCCACCCTGATGTTATTTTATACTTGGTTTTGTTGGTTGTGTATCTGCCCACCCTTATGTTATTTTACACTCGCTCGGTTTGGTTGTGTTTCTGCCCACCCTGATGTTATTTTACACTCAGGTTGGTTGTGTATCTGCCCACCCTGATGTTATTTTACACTCGTGTTGGTTGTGTATCCAGCCACCCTGATGTTATTTTACACTCGCTCGGGTTCGTTGTGTATCTGCCCACCCTGATGTTATTTTACATTCGGGATGGTTGTGTGTCCACCCACCCTCATGTTATTTTACACTCGCTCGGGTTGGTTGTGTATCTGCCCACCCTGATGTTATTTTGCACTCGGGTTGGTTTTGTATCTGTCCACCCTGATGTTATTTTACACTCGGGTTGATTGTGTATCTGCCCACCCTGATGTTATTTTACACTCGGGTTGATTGTGTATCTGCCCACCCTGATGTTATTTTACACTTGGGTTGGTTGTGTATCTGCCCGCCCTCATGTTATTTTACACTCGGGTTGGTTGAGTGTCTGCCCGCCCTCATGTTGTTTTACACTCGGGTTGGTTGTGCATCTGCCCACCCTGATGTTATTTTACTCTCGGGTTGGTTGTGTATCTGCCCACCCTGATGTTATTTTACACTCGGGTTGGTTGTGTACCTGCACACCCTGATGTTATTTTACACTCGGGTTTGTTGTGTATCTGCCCAACCTGATGTTATTTTACACTCGCTCAGGTTTGTTGTGTATCTTCCCACCCTGATGTTATTTTACACTCGTGTTGGATGTGTGTCTGCCCACCCTGATGTTATTTGACACTTGGGATGGTTGTGTGTCTGCCCACCCTGATGTTGTTTTACACTCGCTCGCGTTGGTTGTGTATCTGCCCACCCTGATGTTATTTTACACTAAAGATGCTTGTGTATCTGCCCACCCTGATGTTATTTTACACTCGGGTTGGTTGTGCATCTTTCCACCCTAATTTTATTTTACGCTCGCTCGGTTGGTTGTGTATCTGCCCACCCTGATGTTATTTTACACTCGCTCGGGTTGGTTGTGTATCTGCGCACCCTGATGTTATTTTACACTCGCTCTGGTTGGTTGTGTACCTGCCCACCCTGATGTTATTTTACACTCGCTCGGGTTGGTTTTGTATCTTCACACCCTGATGTTATTTTACACTCGCTCAGGTTGTTTGTGTGTCTGCCCACCCTGATGTTATTTTACACTCGCTCGCGTTGGTAGTGTATCTGCCCACCCTGATGTTATTTTACACTTGGGTTGTTTGAGTGTCTGCCCACCCTGATGTTATTTTACACTCGCTCGGGTTGGTTGTGTATCTGGCCACCCTGATGTTATTTTACACTCGCTCGGGTTGGTTGTGTGTCTGCCCACCCTGATGTTATTTTACACTCGGGATGGTTGTGTGTCTTCCCACCCTGATCTTATTTTACACTCGGGATGGTTGTGTGTCTGCCCACCCTGATGTTATTTTACACTAGGGATGGTTGTGTGTCTGCCCACCCTCATGTAATTTTACACTCGGGATGGTTGTGTTTCTGCCCACCCTGATGTAATTTTACACACGCTCGGGTTGATTGTGTATCTGCCCACCCTGATGTTATTTTACACTCGGGTTGATTGTGTATCTGCCCACCCTGATGTTATTTTCCACTCGCACGGGTTGGTTGTGTATCTGCCCACCCTGATGTTATTTTACACTCGGGTTGGTTGTGTATCTGCCCACCCTGATGTTATTTTACACTCGGGTTGGTTGTGTATCTGCCCACCCTGATGTTATTTTACTCTCGGGTTTGTTGTGTATCTGCCCACCCTGCTGTTATTTTACACTCTGGTTTGTTTATTGTGTATCTGCCCACCCTGATGTTATTTTACACTCGGGTTGATTGTGTATCTGCCCACCCTGATGTTATTTTACACTCGGGTTGATTGTGTATGTGCCCACCCTGATGTTAGTTTACACTTGGGTTGGTTGTGTATCTGCCCACCCTCATGTTATTTTACACTCGGGTTGGTTGAGTGTCTGCCCACCCTGATGTTATTTTACACTCGGGTTGGTTGTGCATCTGCCCACCCTGATGTTATTTTACTCTCGGGTTGGTTGTGTATCTGCCCACCCTGATGTTATTTTACACTCGGGTTGGTTGTCTATCCACCCACCCTGATGTTATTTTACACTTACTCGGGTTGGTTGTGTGTCTGCCCATCCTGATGTTATTTTACACTCGGGTTGGTTGTTTATCTGCCCACCCTGATGTTATTTTGCACTCGGGTCGGTTGTGTACCTGCCCACCCTGATGTTATTTTACTTTCGGGTTGGTTGTTTGTCTCTCCACCCTGATGTTATTTTACTCGCCGGTTGGTAGTTTATCTGCCCACCCTGATGTTATTTTACACTCGCTCGGGTTGTTTGTGTATCTGCCCACCGTGATGTTATTTTACACTTGGGTTTGTTGGTTGTGTATCTGCCTAGTCTGATGTTATTTTATACTCGGGTTGGTTGTGTATCTGCCCACCCTGATGTTATTTTACACTCGGGATGGTTGTGTATCCACCCACACTGATGTTATTTTACACTCGCTCGGGTTGGTTGTGTGTCTGCCCACCCTGATGTAATTTTACACTTGCTTGGGTTGATTGTGTATCTGCCCAGCCTGATGTAATTTTACACTTGCTCGGTTTGATTGTGTATCTGCCCACCCTGATGTTATTTTACACTCGGGTTGATTGTGTATGTGCCCACCCTGATGTTAGTTTACACTTGGGTTGGTTGTGTATCTGCCCAACCTCATGTTATTTTACACTCGGGTTGGTTGAGTGTCTGCCCACCCTGATGTTATTTTACTCTCGGGTTGGTTGTGTATCTGCCCACCCTGATGTTATTTTACACTCGGGTTGGTTGTCTATCCACCCACCCTGTTGTTATTTTACACTTACTCGGGTTGGTTGTGTGTCTGCCCATCCTGATGTTATTTTACACTCGGGTTGGTTGTTTATCTGCCCACCCTGATGTTATTTTGCACTCGGGTCGGTTGTGTACCTGCCCACCCTGATGTTATTTTACATTCGGGTTAGTTGTTTGTCTCTCCACCCTGATGTTATTTTACTCGCCGGTTGGTAGTTTATCTGCCCACCCTGATGTTATTTTACACTCGCTCGGGTTGTTTGTGTATCTGCCCACCGTGGTGTTATTTTACACTTGGGTTTGTTGGTTGTGTATCTGCCTACGCTGATGTTATTTTACACTCGGGATGGTTGTGTATCCACCCACACTGATGTTATTTTACACTCGCTCGGGTTGGTTGTGTGTCTGCCCACCCTGACGTTATTTTACACTCGGGTTGGTTGTGTATCTGCCCACCCTGATGTAATTTTACACTTGCTTGGGTTGATTGTGTATCTGCCCAGCCTGATGTAATTTTACACTTGCTCGGTTTGATTGTGTATCTGCCCACCCTGATGTTATTTTACACTCGGGTTGATTGTGTATCTGCCCACCCTGATGTTATTTTCCACTCGCACGGGTTGGTTGTGTATCTGCCCACCCTGATGTTATTTTACACTCGGGTTGGTTGTGTATCTGCCCACCCTGATGTAATTTTACACTCGGGTTGGTTGTGTATCTGCCCACCCTGATGTTATTTTACACTCGGGTTGGTTGTGTATCTGCCCACCCTGATGTTATTTTACACTCGGGTTGGTTGTGTACCTGCCCACCCTGATGTTATTTTTCACTTGGGTTGGTTGTGTATCTGCCCAACCTGATGTTATTTTGCACTCGGGTTGGTTGTGTATCTGCCCACTCTGATGTTATTTTACACTCGGGTTGGTTGTGTATCTGCCCACCCTGATGTTATTTTACACTCTGTTTGGTTGTGTATCTGCCCACCCTGATGTTATTTTACTCTCGGGTTGGTTGTGTATCTGCCCACCCTGATGTTATTTTACACTCGGTTTCGTTGTCTCTCCACCCACCCTGATGTTATTTTACACTCACTCGGGTTGGTTGTGTGTCTGCCCATCCTGATGTTATTTTACACTCGGGTTGGTTGTGTGTCTGCCCACCCTGATGCTTTTTTACACTCACTCTGGTTGGTTGTGTGTCTGCCCATCCTGATATTATTTTACTTTCGGGTTGGTTGTGTATCTGCCCACCCTGATGTTATTTTACACTCGGGTTCGTTGTCTATCCACCTACCCTGATGTTATTTTACACTCACTCGGGTTGGTTATGTATCTTCCCACCCTGATGTTATTTTACACTCGGGTTGGTTGTTTATCTGCCCACCCTGATGTTATTTTACACTTGGGTTTGTTCGTTGTGTATCTGCCCACCCTTATGTTATTTTACACTCGCTCGGGTTGGTTGTGTTTCTGCCCACCCTGATGTTATTTTACACTCGGGTTGGTTGTGTATCTGCCCACCCTGATGTTATTTTACACTCGTGTTGGTTGTGTATCCACCCACCCTGATGTTATTTTACACTCGCTCGGGTTGGTTGTGTATCTGCCCACCCTGATGTTATTTTACACTCGGGATGGTTGTGTGTCCACCCACCCTCATGTTATTTTACACTCGCTCGGGTTGGTTGTTTATCTGCCCACCCTGATGTTATTTTGCACTCGGGTTGGTTGTGTATCTGTCCAACCTGATGTTATTTTACACTCGGGTTTGTTGTGTATCTGCCCAACCTGATGTTATTTTATGCTCGCTCGGGTTGGTTGTGTATCTGCCCACCCTGATGTTATTTTACACTCGGGTTGGTTGTGTATCCACCCACCCTGATGTTATTTTACACTCGCTCGGGTTGGTTGTGTATCTGCCCACCCTGCTGTTATTTTACAGTCGCTCGGGTTGGTTGTGTATCTGCCCAACCTGATGTTATTTTACACTCGGCTTGGTTGTGTATCTGCCTACCCTGATGTTATTTTACACTCGCTCGGGTTGGTTGTGTATCCGCCCAACCTGATGTTATTTTACACTCGGGTTGGTTGTGTATCTGCCCACCCTGGTGTTATTTTACACTCAATCGGGTTGGTTGTGTATCTGCCCACCCTGATGTTATTTTACACTCGGGTTGGTTGTGTATCTGCCCACCCTGATGTTATTTTACATTTGGGTTGGTTGTGTATCTGCCCACCCTGATGTTATTTTACACTTGGGTTGGTTGTGTGTCTCTCCACCTAGCAGAAGGTTTTACCCATGGAACCTTTACTGGATCGAATGAGTTTTGGAAAATTAATGACATCACATCGACTCTCTACTTATCCAGCTCCATAACATCCTCTATAGCGAACACAGAAGCAAAATATTTGTTCATTTCTTCCGTCATTTCCTTGTTATCCACTATTATCTCCCCACTGTCACTCTCTAGAGGACCAATATTCACTTTGCTTCACAAAAACAGAAAATGCTGGAAATACACAGCAGGTCTGGCAGCATTGGCAGAGAGAGAAAGAGTTAATGGTTCAAATCCAAATGTTCATTCTTCAGAGCTTTGCTTTCTTACTCTTCACTTTGATTTCTCTTTTCCTGATTAAATACCTGTAGAAACTCTTGCTATCTGTTTTTACATTTCTAGCTAGCTTCCTCTCATACTCTAATTTCTTTCTCCTGATTAACCTTTTAGCCATTTTCTGCTGCCCTTGATATTCTGTCCAATCATTTGTCCTGACACTCATCTTTGTGGAGATATTTGCTTTTTCCTTAAGTTTGATGCTTTCTTTATCTTCTTTAGTTAACCATGGATGGTGGGTCCTCGCCTTAGAATTTTTCTTTTTGATTGGAATGTACTTATTCTGATTACTCTGAAATATCCACTTGAATGTTGGCCGCTGCTTTGCTATTGATCTATCTCCTGGCCTAGTTTTCGATTCTATATCCTGATTTCCTCAACCACGGTTATCTCTAACCATTGCACTAATGCCCTCTTTGATGAACAGTGCTACCCCCTCCACCTTTACCTAGCTTCCTATTCTTCTTCAATGTCATGTACCCCGCAGTATGAAGGACCCAATCTTTGTTGTCCTGCAGCCACATCTCCGCAATTACTATCAGATCATATTTATTTACTTCAATGTGGGTCATCAGTTCATTTACTTTGTTATCAATGCTATGGGCATTCAGTTAGAGAGCCTTCAGTTTTGTCTTTTTGTTCCCTTTGTAACATCTAGTCTTGACTGTTGATGTATTCTTAGGTTTTTTTTCTCTCTGTCTCTTCCTGCTATTCTCTGACCCTCATTTCTCATGTTACTACTTTGCTCTCCTGTCTTGACTCTACACCTTGAATTGCTACTTCTCCCCAAGCTTGATCTCTCACCCCTCTTTGTTTTGTTTAAAGCCCTCTCTCCTTCCCTAGTTATGTGATTTGTAAGGACACTCATCCCAGCAGAGTTCAGGTGTAAACTGTCCCAACGGTACAGCCCCCACTTTCCCCAGTGCTGGTACCAGTACCCCACAAACCGGAACCCAGTTCTCTTACACCAGCCTTCGAGCCACACATTCATCTCTCTAATCTTATTTACCCTGTGCCAATTTGCACGTGGCTCAGGTGATAACCCAGAGATTATTACCTTTGAGGCTCTGCTTCTTAATTTGGGACCCAGCTCCTCACACTGACTATGCAGAGCCTCTGTCTGAGATTGTCTGTGAATCTGTCAGTGAGACTGTGTATGAGACTGTCAGCAAAACTGTCTGAATTACTGTCTATGAAGCCGTCTATGAGACTGTTTATATCACAGACTATATGACGGTCCATTTGTCCATATATGAGACTGTATATGAATCTGTCAATGAAACTTTTTATGAGACTGTCTATGAGACTATGAATGAGACTCTATATGAAACTGTGTTTGAAACAGCCTGTGAGACTGTACCTGAAGCTGTTCCTGAGATGTCTATGAGACTGCCTGTGAGACTGTCTATGAGACTTTCTATGAGACTGTGTATAAGACAGTCTATTTTATTGTCTATGAGACTGTCTATGAGGGTGTCCATATTACAGACTAAATGACTGTCTATTTGTCTGTATATGAGACTGAATATGAGTCTGTCTCTGGGACTGTTTCTAAGACTGTGCATGAGGCTGGTTTTGACATTTTATATGAGACTTTCTTGAGAAGCAGTGAGCAACACTCAAGGGGATATTTCAGAGTATTCCAGATAAGTACATTCCTACTATAAAGAAAAATTCTAAGGGGAGGACCCACCATCCATGGTTAACTAAAGTCTGTGTATGAGAATGTCTATGACACTGTTTATGAAATTGTGTGTGAGACTGTCAATGAGACTGTCTTTCAGACTGTCTGTGAGACTCTGTATGGGACTGTGTATGAAGCTGTCCAAAGGACTGTGTATGAAACTGTCTATGAGACTGCTTATGAGACTGTGTATGAAACTGTTTATGAACCTGTCTACAAGTCTATCTATGAGACTGTCTATGAGAATAATTATGAGACTGTGTATGAGACTATCTATGAGGCTGTCTATGAGAATGTGTATATGACTGTGTTTGAGACTATGCATGAGACTATGTTTGATAATCCAAATGAGACTGACTATGAGACTGTCTATGAGACTGTCCATGTTACTGTCTATGAGACTGCCTATGAGACTGTGTATGGGACTTTCTATGAGACTGTGTATGAGACCCTCTTTGAGTCTATCTACGAGAGTTTCTATGAGACTGTCTAAGAGACTGTGTATGAAACTGTATGAATCTGTCTATGAGACTGTGTATGAGAATGCCTATTAGACTGTGTGTGAAACTGTTGATGAATCTCTCTACAGGTCTATCTATGAGACTGTGTATGAGACTGTGTATGAGATGCGTATGAGACTGTGTATAAGACTGTCTATGAGACTGTGCATGAAACTGTTTATGAATCTGTCTACGAGTCTATCTATGAGACTGTGTATGAAACTGTGTGTAAGACTGTCTATGTGACTGTGCTTGATACTGTGTTCATTACAGAATATGAGACTGTATATGACACGATTTATGAGGCTGTTTATCAGACTTTATATGATACCGTCTTTAAGACCGCATATGAGATTGCCTATGAGACTGTGTATGAGACTGTCTATGGGAATGTGTATGAGACAGTACTTAAGACTATGTGTATGATAATCCATATGATATTGTCTTTAAGACTGTGTATGAGACTGTCTGAGACTGTATATGAAACTGTGTATGAGACTGTCTATGTGACCATATATGAAACTGTGTATGAGACTGTCTATGAGATTGTCTGTGAGACTGTGTATGAGACTGTCTATGGGAATGTGTATGAGACTGTGCTTAAGTATATATGTATGATAATCCATATGATACTGTCTTTAAGACTGTGTATGAGACTGTCTGAGACTGTATATGAAACTGTGTATGAGACTGTCTATGTGACCATTTATGAAACTGTATATGAGACTGTCTATGAGATTGTCTGTGAGACTGTGTAATGAGACTTTGTATGAGACTTTATATGATACTGTCTTTAAGATAGTGTACAAGACTGTCCATGAGACTTTTTATGAGACTGTGCTTGAGAAGATGCATGAGACTGTGTATGATAATCTATATGAGACTGTCTATGAGACTGTGTATGATAATCTATATGAGACTGTCTATGAGACTGTGTATGATAATCTATATGAGACTGTCTTTGAGACTGTGTATGAGCCAAAGTGATTTAGACTTGTCATTTTGTACCTCACCACAACTCTCCAAAAACATCTGAAAACAGTTTAGGTTCCTTTAATAATTAAAACTCTCGATTTGGTTGTCACTGACATGACTAGTCTTTGTTAGAACATAAGAATTAGAACCAGGAGGAGGCTGTTCTGCCCTTCTAGCCTGCTCCAGCATTCAATAAGATCATGGCTGATCTGGCTGTGACCTCAGCTCCACTTTCCTGTCTGTCCCCACATAACCCTTGACTCAATTATCAATCAAAAATCTGTCTAACTCAGCCTTGAATATATTTAATGACCCAGCCTCCACTGCTGTCTGGGGCAGAGAATTCAGAACACCAACAACCCTCTGAGAGAAACAAATCTTCTTCACCTCCGTCTTAAATGGGAGAGCTCTTATTTTAAAACTGAATCCATTAGTTCTAGGCTCCCCTTAAGGGGGGAAACATCCACCCAGTCAGACCTTGTCATGTCACCTCAAAATCTTATGTTTTAATAAGATCACCTCACTTTCTTCTAAAGACCAATGAGTCTTGGCTCAGGCTATTCAACTTTTCCTCAAAAGACAATCCCTTCATACCAGGAATCAGTCTAGTGAGCCTTTGATCCCAAATTATCCATTCCATTATCCATCCCTAATTGTCCTGAGAAGGTGCTGAGTTCCCTTTTCAACTGATTTGACTCAAACCGAGTGTTTGCTTTGGATGGAGTTAAGAGTCAACCAGGTTGGTGTGGGACTGGAGTCACATATAGGCCCTGACCGGGTATGGGTGACAGATTTCCTTCCCCAGAGGGACATTGATGACCAGTTGGATTTTTACTGAAGAGCTGGTTGTTCTGGGGTAGTCCTTCTGGCTTCGACTCTAGGTGTGGGACTTGGTTCTTAGACAGACTATAGATTGTAAACTCTGGCATCTACTTGTTTATTAGTGCAACATCGAACCCGGTTACAGAATAGGCATGTTGCTTCTAGGCATGATTCCAACCTCTCAAGAGAGAGGCAGGCTAACACATGACTTATTGATGTCAGTGATACATCATCATCTACATCATACATTAACATATCCCATCTCTCATCCTTTTATACCACACAGGTGGTGTCAGTAAACTCTAAGCTCTGAGAAAGAGAATGAGCTGCCATTTCCCAAGTACCTTGCACAATCTCAGGATATCCCAAAGTGCCTTAAAGCTGATGAAGTACCTGTGAAGTGTAGCCCCCATTCTCATCAAAAATTCATGGAATCTTACAGCACATTCCCCTGGTCTTACTGCATAAGAAAAAAGCAGCAGTCATTTTGTGGACATAAGCTCCGATAGCAAGCAATGTGGTAATGAACAGACCATCTATGCAGTGATTTTGGTTGCGTGATAAACGTTACCCAAGAACTCTCCTCTCTTCACACACCCCCATTTTACATTCAAAGGCAGAAGATATTTTTTAAACTTGGAATTAAATTCTTCACTCTATACTTTCGGATTTGTTTTTTCCCTCAAAGTAATTTAATTTCCTTTTGATGATATCCTGTGTTTTTATTCTAAATACCCCATTCCAGTTAGTTGTAACTGAGTTGCAAGTAGCAGAACAGAGGTGGTTACAGTCAATCTCAGCATCTCATTCTACACCGCAGGGAATAAATCAGGAAACTGCCACAGTCAATGAGGTCTAATCAAGAGGTTCGGGGAGTTTACATGTAGAATAAGAGATACCCATGAGTGAGTTACAGACTGGAATCTAATCGAGGGGTTCAGGGGGTGAGGGTTTCCAGTGGGATAGGGGGTTTCACTTGAACCTTGCTGGGACCAGTGTCCTGGTGAATTGAAAAACTAGGGTTGTAAAGAGGGCTTTAAACTAAATGGTGGGGGGGAGGGTTTGGAAAGGGGATACACAGGCTTACAAAGCAAAAGGACATGGCAGCCTTGCAGAGCAGCTATTTAGGTGATGATAGCCAGAGTGTGACAGGAAGGGACAGAGAGTCCAAACGTAAAAAAAAAACAGCAGCAAATAGGGTAAAAGGGGGGAAAATGGTAAAAAGGCAAAATTAATGGTTCTTTACTTAAATGCACATAGTATTCGAAACAAAATAATTGAATTAACAGCACAAATAGGAGTTAATGGGAATGATCTTATAGCCATTATGGAGACATGATTACAAGGAGATCAAAGCTAGGTACTAAATATTCAGGGGTATGTGACTTTTCGAAAGGACAGGCAGGAAGGAAAGGGTGGTGGGGTAGCTTTGTTACCATGAGATGGAATAAGTATGATAGCAAAAAATGATCTTGGATCGGGAAATGTAGAATCCATATGGGTGGAGGTAAGAAATAACAAGGAGAAGATGACATTGGTGGGAGTAGTCTATACGTCCCCTGACAGTAACGATACTGTAGGACAGAGAATAAATCAGGAGATAATGAGGGCATGTGAAAAAGGCAGTACGTTAATCATGGGTGACTTTAATCTTCATATTGATTGGGAAAATCAAAGTGCCAGAAGTAGACATGAGCAAGAATTCATAGAGTATATTTGGGCCAGTTTCTTATAACAATATGTTGTGAATCCAACCAGGGATCAGGCTACTTTGGATCTGGTAATGTGTAATGAGGCAGGTTTAATAAATGATCTCAGAGTAAAGAATCCCCTAGGAAACAGTGACCATAATATGTTGGAATTTAACATTCAGTCTGAGAGTGAGAAAGTTGGGTCAGAAACAACTGTGCTAAACTTAAATAAGGGTAATTACAAAGGAATGAGGGCAGACTTGGCTGGAGTGGACTGGGAAAGGAGTTTAGTAGAAAAGATGATTGATGAACAATGGCAGATGTTTAAGAAAATAGTTCATGACTCACGACAAAGATATATCCCAGTGAGGAAGAAGGACTTGAGGAAGGGGGTTAACCAAGGAAGTTAAGGGCACTATCAAATTGAAAGAAAAAACATACAGTGTGGCAAAGGTTAGTGGTAATCCAGAGGATTGGGAAAATTTTAAAAACCAACAGAAGACGGCCAAAATAAAAAATTAAGAGGGAGAAAATAAACTTTGAAGGTAAACGAGCAAGTAATATAAAAATGGAGAGTAAGAGCTTCTTTAAATATATAAAAAGGAAGAGAGAGACCAAAGTGAACATAGGCCCCTTAGAGAATGAGGCTGGGGAAATAATAATGGGGAACCGGAAACAGCAGAGGAGTTGAAGAAATACTTTGCTTCAGTCTTCATGGTAGAAGATACTAATAGCATTCCAAAAATACTAAATAATCAAGGGGCAAAATGAGATTAGGTAGGTAGGTCAGGTGTTTCTCACATATCGGTGCAGACTCGCTGGACCGAAGGCCCTCTTCTGCACTGTGATTCTGTGTGATTCAGTGAAAAGCCGGAGGGGGGGAGGAAATAAATACAATAACTATCACTAGAGAAAAAGTACTAGGGTAACTAATGGGGCTAAAGGCCAATAAGTCCCCTGGACCTGATGGGCTGCATCCTAGGATATTAAAGGAAGTAGCTACAGAGATAGCGGATGCACTGGTAATAATATTCCAAGAATCCTTAGATTCTGGAAAAGTCCCAGAGGATTGGAGAACAGACAATATAACATCTTTATTCAAAATGGGAGGAAGACAAAATACGGGTACCTTAATACCTGTTTTTGGGAAAATGTTGGAGTCTATTATAAAGGATGTAATAGCAGAGCATTTAGAAATACATAATCTAATCAAACAGAGTCAGCATGGCTTCATGAAGGGGAAATCATGCCTGACAAATTTATTAGAATTCTTTGAGGAGGTAACAAGTAGGATAGATAAAGGGGAACCAGTAGATGTAATATATTTGGATTTCCAAAAGGCGTTCGATAAGGTACCGCACGTAAGGCTACTTAATAATATAAGATAGTATATTGGCATGGATAGAGGATTGGCTAACTAATAGAAGACAGAGAGTTGGGATAAGGGGGGCATTTTCAGGATAACAACCTGTAACTAGGGGACTGTCACAGGGATCAGTGCTGGGGTCACAATTATTTACAATGTATATTAATGACTTGGATGAAGGAAGTGAACACACTGTCACTAGGTTTGCAGATGACACAAAAATAGGTGGAAAGGCAAGTGGTGAGGGTGACACAAAGAGTCTACAGAGGGATGTAGACAGGGTAAGTGAGTGGGCAAAAAATTGGCAATGGAATATAATGTGTGAAAATGTGAGGCTATGGAATTTGTCAGGAAGAATAGAGGAGCTGAATATTATTTAAATGGAGAAAGACTGCAGAAAGCTACAGCACAGAGGGATTTGGGGGTCCTCGTGCATGAGTCCCAAAAAGCTAACATACAAGTTCAGCAGGTAATAGGGAAGGCAAATGGAATATTGGCCTTTAATTCAAAGTGAATGGAGTATAAAAATAAGGAAGTCTTGCTAAAACTATACAAGGCACTAGTTAGACCAAACCAAGGATACTGTGACAGTTTTGGTCCCCATACCTGGGGAAGGATATACTGACATTGGAGGCAGTCGAGAGAAGGTTCATTAGGTTGACCCTGTATATGGAGGGATTTGTTAATGAGGAGATGTTGAGTAGCTTGGGTCTGTAATCATTGGAGTTTAGAAGAACGAGAGGCGACCTTATTGAAACATATAAGATTCTTAGGGGGCTTGACAGGGTAGATGCTGAGAGGTTGTTTCCCCTTGTGGGAGAGTCTAGGACCAGAGGGCATAATCTCAGAGTAAGGGGTCACCCATTTAAAACTAGATGAGGAGGAATTTCTTCTCTCAGAGGGTAGTGAATCTGTGGGATTCTTTACCGCAGAGGGCTGTAGAGGCTGGGTCGTTAAGTATATTCAGGGCTGAGATAGACAGATTTTTAATCAGTAAGGGAATCAAGGGTTATGGGGACAAGGCAGGAAAGTGGAGTTGAGGATTATCAGATCAGCCATGATCTCATTGAATGGTGGAGGAGACTAGATGGGCTGAATGGCCTATTTCTGCCCCTATGTCTTATGGTCTTATGGTTAGTAAACATAGTAAATGATTCTTACATTGAATAGAAAGTGACTCTGTACAGTTAGATAGCGAGTGATCCTTAAATTGCTAAATAAACAGTGACTCTGTACAGTTACACAGTGAGTGACCGTTACCCTGTATAAACAGTGATTCTGTACAGTTACACAGTGAGTGATCCTTACCCTGAATAAACAGAGACTCTATAGTTACGCAGTGAGTGATCCTTACACTGAATAAATAGTGACTCTGTACAGTTACACAGTCAGTGATCCTTACCCTGAATAAACTGTGACGCTGTACCGTTACAAGGTGAATGATCCTCACCCTGAATAAACAGTGACTCTGTACAGTAACAAAGTGAATGATTCTTACCATGAATAAAAAGTGACTCTGTACAGTTACACAGTGAGTGATCATTACCCTGAATAAACAGTGACACTGTACAGTTACACAGTGAGTGACAGTTACCTTGAAAAAACAGTGACACTGGACAGTTACACAGTGAGTAATACTTACCCTAAATAAACAGTGACTCTAAACAGTTACACAGTGAGTGATCCTTACCCTGAAAAAACAGTGACTCTGTACAGTTACACAGTGAGTGACCCATACCCTGAATAAACAGTCAATCTGAACAGTTACACAGCGAATTATCCTTACCCTGAATAAACAGTGACTGTGTACAGTTACACAGTGAGTGACTCTTACCCTGAATAAACAGTGACTCTGTATAGTTACACAGTGAGTGACACCTACCCAGAATAAACAATGACTCCCTACAGTTACACAACGAATTATCCTTACCCTGAATAAACAGTGACTCTCTACACTTACACAGTGTGAGACACTGACCCTGAATAAACAGTGATTCTGTACAATTACACAGTGGGTAATACTTATACTGAATAAACAGAGACTCTGTACCATTACACAGTGAGTGATCCTTACCCTAAATAAACAGTGACACTGGACAGTTACACAGTGAGTAATCCTTACCCTGAATAAACATTGACTCTGTACAGTTACACAGTGAGTAATCCTTACCCTGAATAAACAGTGACTCTGTACAGTTACACAGTGAGTGATCCTTACCCTGAATAAATAGTGACCCTGTACAGATACACAGTGAGTGACCCTTACGCTGAATAAACAGTGACTCTGTACAGTTACACAGTGAGTGATCCTTACCCTGAATAAACAGTGACTCTGTACAGTTACAAAGTGAGTGACACATACCCTGAATAAACAGTGACTCTGTATCGTTACACGGTGAGTGATCCTCACCCTGAATAAACATAGACTCTGTACAGTTACATAGTGAGTGATATTAACGCTGAATAAACAGTGACTCTGAACTGTTACACACTGAGTGACAATTACCCTGAATAAATAGTAACACTGGACAGTTACACAGTGAGTGATCCTTACCCTGAATAAACAGTGTCTCTGTACAGTTACAGGGTGAGTGGTCCTTACTCTGATTAAAAGGTGACACTGTACAGTTACACTGTGGCTGAAACTTACCCTTAATAAAAAGTGACTGTGTACAGATAAACAGTGAGTGACTCTTACACTGAATAAACAGTAAGACTGTGTAGTTATATAGTGAGTGACACTTACCCTGAATAAACAGAGTGTCTGTACAGTTACACAGTGACTATTCCTTACCCTGATTAAACAGTGACTCTGTACAGTTACATAGCGAGTGATCCATAAACTGCTAAATTAACAGTGACTCTGTACAGTGACATGGTGAGTCACACTTACCCTGAATAAACAGAGAGTCTGTACAGTTACACAGTGACTATTCCTTACCCTGAATAAACAGTGACTCTGTACGATTACACGGTGAGTGATCCTCACCCGGAATAAACAGTGACTCTGTACAGTTACACGGTGAGTGATCCTTACCCTGAATAAACAGTGACTCTGTACAGTGACACAGTGAGTTATCCTTACCCTGTATAAAGAGTGACTCTGTATAGTTACTCAATGAGTGACACTCACCCTGAATATATAGTGACTCTCTACAGTTACAAAGTGAGTGATCCTTACCCTAAATAAACAGTGACACTGTACAGTAACACAGAGAGTGATCATTATCCTGAATAAATAGAGGATCTGTACAGTTACACAGTGAGTGATACCCTGAATTAAAAGTGACCCTGTACATTTACACAGTGAGTGATCCTTACCCTGAATAAACAGTGACTCTGTACAGTTACACAGTGAGTGATGCTTAACTCTGAATAAACAGTGAGTCTGTACAGATACACAGTGAGTGACCCTTATCCTGAATAAACCGTGACTCTGTACAGTTACACAGTGAGCGACCCTTACCCTGAATAAACAGTGACTCTGTACAGTTACACATTGAGTGACCCTTATCCTGAATAAACAGTGACTCTGTACAGTTACACAGTGAGTGATGCTTAACTCTGAATAAACAGTGAGTCTGTACAGATACACAGTGAGTGACCCTTATCCTGAATAAGCAGTGACACTGGACAGTTACACAGTGAGTGATCCTGACCCTGAATTAATAGTGACTCTGTACAGTTACAAAATGAGTGACACTTAGCGTGACTAAAAAGTGACACTGGACAGTTACACAGTGAGTGATCCTTACTCTGAATAAACAGTGACTCTGTACAATTACATAGTGAGTGATCCTTACCCTGAACAAAAAGTGACCCGGTACAGATACACAGTCAGTGATCCTTACACTGAATAAAGAGTGACACTGGACGGTTACACAGTGACTGGTACTTAACCTGAATAAACACCGTCACTGTACAGTTACAAAGTGAGTGATACATACCCTGAATAAACAGTAATTCCGAATAGTTACAGTGAGTGACACTTACCCTGATTAAACAGTGACACTGTACAGTTACACAGTGAGTGACCCTTACGCTGATTAAAGAGTGACTCTGTACAGTAACACACCGAAACATCCTTAACCTGAATAAACAGTAATTCCGAATAGTTACAGTGAGTGACACTTACCCTGAATAAACAGTGACTCTGTACAGTTACATAGTTAGTGACACTTACCTGGAATAAACAGTAACTTTGTATAGTTACACAGTGAGTGACCCTTACCATGAAAAACAGTGACTCTGTACAGTTACACCGTGAGTGATCCTTACCCTGAATAAACAGACACTCTGTACAGTTACACAGTGAGTGGTCCTTAATCCTGAATAAACAGTGATTCTGCACAGCTACACAGTGAGTGACACTTACCCTGAATAAACAGTGACTCTGTACAGTGACACAGTGAGTTATCCTTACCCTGTATAAAGAGTGACTCTGTATAGTTACCAACGCCAACTCCAGCATGATGCCACCACCAAACACATCTTCCCTTCACCCCCCTTATCGGCATTCCGTAGGGATCGCTCCCTCCGGGACACCCTGGTCCACTCCTCCATCACCCCCTACTCCTCAACCCCCTCCTATGGCACCACCCCATGCCCACGCAAAAGATGTAACACCTGCCCCTTCACTTCCTCTCTCCTCACCGTCCAAGGGCCCAAACACTCCTTTCAAGTGAAGCAGCATTTCACTTGCATTTCCCCCAACTTAGTCTACTGCATTCGTTGCTCCCAATGTGGTCTCCTCTACATTGGAGAGACCAAACATAAACTGGGCGACCGCTTTGCAGAACACCTGCGGTCTGTCCGCAAGAATGACCCAAACCTCCCTGTCGCTTGCCATTTTAACACTCCACCCTGCTCTCTTGCCCACATGTCTGTCCTTGGCTTGCTGCATTGTTCCAGTGAAGCCCAACGCAAACTGGTGGAACAACACCTCATCTTCCGACTAGGCACCTTACAGCCTTCCGGACTGAATATTGAATTCAACAACTTTAGGTCGTGAGCTCCCTCCCCCATCCCCACCCCCTTTCTGTTTCCCCCTTTCCTTTTGTTTTTTTCCAATAAATTATATAGATTTTTCTTTTCCCACCTATTTCCATTATTTTCAAACATTTTAAAATCTTTTATGCTCCCCCCACCCCCACTAGAGCTGTACCTTGAGTGCCCTACCATCCATTCTTAATTAGCACATTCGTTTAGATAATATCACCAACTTTAACTTTAACACCTATGTGTTTCTTTGTACCATTGTCACTGACATCTTTTGATGATCTGCTTCTATCACTGCTTGTTTGTCTACACAAGCACCTCTGTCTCTCTCTCTCTCTCTCCGCCTCCCCACACACACACCTTAAACCAGCTTATATTTCAACTCTTTCTTGGACTCGAAATCAAGTTCTGTCGAAGGGTCATGAGGACTCGAAACGTCAACTCTTTTCTTCTCCGCCGATGCTGCCAGACCTGCTGAGTTTTTCCAGGTAATTCTGTTTTTACTCTGTATAGTTACTCAATGAGTGACACTCACCCTGAATATATAGTGACTCTCTACAGTTACAAAGTGAGTGATCCTTACCCTAAATAAACAGTGACACTGTACAGTAACACAGAGAGTGATCATTATCCTGAATAAATAGAGGATCTGTACAGTTACACAGTGAGTGATACCCTGAATTAAAAGTGACCCTGTACAGTTACACAGTGAGTGATCCTTACCCTGAATAAACAGTGACTCTGTACAGTTACACAGTGAGTGACCCTTATCCTGAATAAACCGTGACTCTGTACAGTTACACAGTGAGCGACCCTTACCCTGAATAAACAGTGACTCTGTACAGTTACACATTGAGTGACCCTTATCCTGAATAAACAGTGACTCTGTACAGTTACACAGTGAGTGATGCTTAACTCTGAATAAACAGTGAGTCTGTACAGATACACAGTGAGTGACCCTTATCCTGAATAAGCAGTGACACTGGACAGTTACGCAGTGAGTGATCCTGACCCTGAATTAACAGTGACTCTGTACAGTTACAAAATGAGTGACACTTAGCGTGACTAAAAAGTGACACTGGACAGTTACACAGTGAGTGATCCTTACTCTGAATAAACAGTGACTCTGTACAATTACATAGTGAGTGATCCTTACCCTGAACAAAAAGTGACCCGGTACAGATACACAGTCAGTGATCCTTACACCGAATAAAGAGTGACACTGGACGGTTACACAGTGACTGGTACTTAACCTGAATAAACACCGTCACTGTACAGTTACAAAGTGAGTGATACATACCCTGAATAAACAGTAATTCCGAATAGTTACAGCGAGTGACACTTACCCTGATTAAACAGTGACACTGTACAGTTACACAGTGAGTGACCCTTACGCTGATTAAAGAGTGACTCTGTACAGTAACACACCGAAACATCCTTAACCTGAATAAACAGTAATTCCGAATAGTTACAGTGAGTGACACTTACCCTGAATAAACAGTGACTCTGTACAGTTACATAGTTAGTGACACTTACCCGGAATAAACAGTAAATTTGTATAGTTACACAGTGAGTGACCCTTACCATGAAAAACAGTGACTCTGTACAGTTACACCGTGAGTGATCCTTACCCTGAATAAACAGACACTCTGTACAGTTACACAGTGAGTGGTCCTTAATCCTGAATAAACAGTGATTCTGCACAGCTACACAGTGAGTGAACATTACCCTGAATAAACAGTGACTCTGTACAGTTACATAGTTAGTGACACTTACCCTGAATAAACAGTAACTTTGTATAGTTACACAGTGAGTGACCCTTACCATGAAAAACAGTGACTCTGTACAGTTACACCGTGAGTGATCCTTACCCTGAATAAACAGACACTCTGTACAGTTACACAGTGAGTGGTCCTTAATCCTGAATAAACAGTGATTCTGCACAGCTACACAGTGAGTGACACTTACCCTGAATAAACAGTGACTCTGTACAGTTACACAATGAATGATCCTTACCCTGAATTAACAGTGACTCTGTACAGTGACACAGAGGGTGACCCTTACCCTGTATAAACAGTGACTCTGTACAATTACACAGTGAGTGACCCTTACCCTAAATAAACAGTGACTCTGTACAGTTGTACAGTGAGTGACCCTTACCCTAAATAAACAGTGACTCTGTACAGTTACACTGTGAGTGATCCTCACCATGAATAAAAAAACTCTCTGTACAGTTACACAGCGAATGAACCTTACCCTGAATAAACACTAACTCCGAATAGTTACAGTGAGTGACCCTTACGCTGATTAAACAGTGACTCTGTATAGTTACTCAGTGCGTGACACATACCCTAAATAAATAGTGACTACAGTTACACAGAGATTGATCCTAACCCTAAGAAAAGAGTGACACTGTGCAGTAACACAGTGAGTGATACTTACCCTGAATAAACAGAGAATCTGTACAGTTATACTGTGAGTGATACTTACCCTGAATAAACAGAGGCTCTCTACAGTTACACAGTGAGTGATACCCTGAATAAACAGTGGCACTGTACAGTTACACAATGAGTGATCCTTACCCTGAATAAACAGTGACACTGTGCAGTAACACAGTGAGTGATCCTTACCCTGAATAAACAGAGAATCTGTACAGTTACACAGTGAGTGATACCCTGAATCAACAGTGACTATGTACAATGACACAGTCAGTGATACTTACCCTGAATAAACAGTGACTCTGTACAGCTACACATTGAAACATCCTTAACCTGAATTAGCAGTAATTCCGAATAGTTACAGTGAGTGACCCTTACCCCGAATAAACAGTGACTCTGTACAGTAACAGAGTGAGTGATCCATACCCTGAATAAACAGAGACTCTGTACAGATACACAGTGTGTGGTCCTTAACCGAGAATAAAAATGAATCTGTACAGTTACACTGTGAGTGATCATTAACCTGAATAAACAGTGACTCTGTGCAGTTACATACTTTGTGATCCTTACCCTGAATAAACAGTGACTCTGTACAGTGACACGGTGAGTGATCCTTACCCTGTATAAACAGTGACTCTGTACAGTTACTCATTGAGTGACACTTACCCTGAATTAACTGTGACCCTGTACAGTTACACAGTGTGTGATCCTTATCCTAAATAAACAGTGATACTGTACATTAACACAGAGAGTGATCCTTATCCTGAATAAACAGAGGATCTGTACAGTTAAACAGTGAGTGATACTTACCCTGAATAAACAGAGACACTGTACTGTTATACAGTAAGTGATCCTTACCCTGAATAAACAGAGGCTCTCTACAGTTACACAATGAGTGATACTTACCCTGAATAGACAGTGACACTGTACAGTTACACAGTGAGTGATCCTTACCCTGAATTAACTGTGACCCTGTACAGTTACACAATCAATGATCCTTAGGCTCTCTACAGTTACACAATGAGTGATACTTACCCTGAATAGACAGTGACACTGTACAGTTACACAGTGAGTGATCCTTACCCTGAATTAACTGTGACCCTGTACAGTTACACAATGAGTGATCCTTACCCTGAATAAACAGTGACTCTGTACAGTTACACAGTGACTGACATTTACCGTGAATAAACAGTAACTTTTTATAGTTACACAGTGAGTGACCCTTACCCTGAATAAACAATGACTGTACAGTTAAACAGTAAGTCACCCTTAACCTGAATAAACAGTGAATCTATACCGTTACATGGTGCGTGAACCTCACACTGAATAAATAGTGACTCTGTATAGTTACACAGTGAGTGACACTTAACCTGAATAAACAGTGACTCTCTACTGTTACACAGTGATTGATCCTTACCCTGAACAACTGGACTCTCTGTACAATGGCAGTTTTTGAAACTTTCCCTGAATAAAGAGTGATTCTGTACAATTACACAGTGACTAATCCTTATCCTGAATAAACAGTGACTCTGTACAGTTACACAGTGAGTGACCCTTACCCTGAACAACTGGACAATCTGTACAATGACACAGTGATTGAAATTTACCCTGAATAAACAGTGACTCAAGCAGTTGTACAGTGAGTGACCCTTACCCTGAACAAATAATCACTCTGTACAATGACACACTGAGTGATAGTTATCCTGAATAAACAGTGACTCTGTACAGTTACACAGTGAGTGATCCTTCCCCTGAATAATCAGTGACACTGTGCAGTAACACAGTGAGTGATCCTTACCCTGAATAAACAGAGAATCTGTACAGTTACACAGTGAGTGATACCCTGAATCAACAGTGACTATGCAATGTTACACAGTGAGTGATCCTTACCCTGAATAAACAGTGATTCTGTACAGTTACACAGTGAGTGATCCTTACCCTGAATAAACAGTGACTCTGTACAGTGACACAGTGAGTTATCCTTACACTGTATAGAGTGACACTGTATAGTTACTCAATGTGTGACACTCACCCTGAATATATAGTGACTCTCTACAGTTACAAAGTGAGTGATTCTTACCCTAAATAAACAATGACACTGTACAGTAACACAGAGAGTGATCATTATCCAGAATAAACAGAGGATCTGTACAGTTACACAGTGAGTGATACTTACCCTGAATGAAAAGTGACTCTGTACAGTTACACAGTGAGTGATGCTTAACCCTGAATAAACAGTGAGTCTGTACAGATACACAGTGAGTGACCCTTACACTGCATAAACAGTAACTCTGTACAGTTACACACTGTGTGACCCATACCCAGAATAAACAGTGACTCTGTACAGTTACACGGTAAGTGATAATTACCCTGAATAAACAATGACTCTGTACATGTACACAGTGAGTGATCCTGACCCTGAATAAACAGTAACTCCGATTAGTTACAGTGAGTGACACTTACCCTGAATAAACAGTGAGTCTGTACAGTTACACAGTGAGTGACCCTTACACATAATAAACAGTGACTCTGTACAGATACACAGTGAGTGACCCTTACCCTTAATAAACAGTGACTCTGTACAGTTACACATTGAAACATCCTTAACCTGAATTAACAGTAATTCCGAATAGTTACAGTGAGTGACACTTACCCTGAATAAACAGTGACTCTGCAGTTACACAGTGAGTGACCCTTACCCTGAATAACCAGTGACTCTTTACAGTTACATAGTTAGTGACACTTACCCGGAACAAACAGTAACTTTGTATAGTTATACAGATAGTGACCCTTACCCTGTATAAATAGTGACTTTGTACAGTTACACAGTGAGTGACCATTACCCTAAAAACAGTGACTCTGTACAGTTACAGCGTGAGTGATCCTTACCCTGAATAAACAGAAACACTGTACAGATACACTGTGAGTGGTCCTTAACCGTGAATAAAAAGTAAATCTGTGCAGTTACACAGTGAGTGATCACTAACCTGAATAAACAGTGACTCTGTGCAGTTACACAGTGTGTGATCATTACCCTGAATAAACAGTGACTCTGTACAGTTACACAGTGAGTGATCCTTACCCTGAATAAACAGTGACTCTGTACAGTTACACAGTGAGTGATCCTTACCCTGTATAAACAGTGACTCTGTACAGTTACACAGTGAGTGATACTTACCCTGAATAAACAGTGAATCTATACAGTTACTCATTGAGTGACACTTACCCTGAATAAATAGTGACGCTCTACAGTTACACAGTGTGTGATCCTTACCCAAAATAAACAGTGACTCTGTGCAGTTACACAGTGTGTGATCATTACCCTGAATAAAACAGTGACTCTGTACAGTTACACAGTGAGTGATCCTTATCCTGACTAAACAGTTGAACTGTACTGTTAAACAGTGATTGATACTTACCCAGAATAAACAGAGACTCTGTACAGTTACACAGTGAGTGACCCTTACCCTGAATAAACAGAGGCTCTCTACAGTTACACATTGAGTGATACTTACCCTGAATAGACAGTGACACTGTACAGTTACACAATGTGTTATCATTACCCTTAATAAAGAGTGACTCTGTACAGTTACACAGTGAGTGATCATTACCCTGAAAAAACAGTGACTCTGCACAGTACGAAAGTGAGTGATCCTTAACCTCAGTCACGAGTGACTCTGTATAGTTACATAGTGAGTGACACATACCCAAAATAAACAGTGATTCTGTACAGTTACACAGTGGGTGATACTTACCCTGAATAAACAGTGACCCTGTACAGATACAGAGTCAGTGATTCTTACACTGAATAAACAGTGACACTGGACAGTTATACAGTGAGTGATACTTACCCTGAATAAACAGTGACTCTGTACAGTTACACAGTCAGTGACCCTTAACCTGAATAAACAGTGATTCTGTACAGTTACACAGTGAGTGAAACTTACCCTGAATAAACAGTAAGTTTGTATAGTTATAAAGTTAGTGACCCTTACCGTGTATAAATAGTGACTCTGTACAGATACACAGTGAGTGAACCATACCCTGAAAAACAGTGACTCTGTATAGTTACACAGTTAGTGACCCTTACCCTGAATAAACAGTGACCCTGTACAGATTCACAGTCATTGACTCTTACACTGAATAAACAGTGACTCTGTACAGTGACACACTGAGTCATCCTTACCCTGAATAAACAGTAATTCCGAATAGTTACAGTGAGTGACACTTACCCTGAATAAACAGTGACTCTGTAGTTACACAGTGAGTGACTCTTAACCTGAATAAACAGTGACTCTCTACAGTTACAAAGTGAGTGCCACTTACCCTGAATAAACAGTAACTTTGTATAGTTATAAAGTTAGTGTCCCTTACCGTGTATAAATAGTGACTCTGTACAGATAAACAGTGAGTGAACCTTACCCTGAAAAACAGTGACTCTGTATAGTTACACAGTTAGTGACCCTTTCCCTGAATAAACAGTGACTGTACAGTTACACAGTGAATGACCATCACCCTGAATAAACAGTGGCTCTGTACAGTTATGCAGTGAGTGACCCTTACTCTTAACAACTGGACACTCTGTACAATGACACGGTGAGCGGAACTTACCCTGAATAAAGAGTGACTCTGTGCAGTTATGCTGTGAGTGACATTTAAACTGTACAAATACTCCCTCTGTACAATGACACAGTGAGTGATACTTACCCTGAATATACTGTGACTCTGTACAGTTACACAGTGAGAGACCCTTACCCTGTACATACAGTGACTCTGTTCAGTTACAGTGAGTGAGCCTTACCCAGAATAAACAGTGACTCTGTACAGTTACATAGTGAATGACCCTTACCCTGAATAAATAATCATTCTGTACAATGACACTGTGACTAAAACTTTCCCTGAATAAAAAGTGACTCTGTACCATTACACCGTGAGTGACACTTACCCTGAAAAACAGTAACTCTCTACAGTTACACAGTTAGTGACACTTACCCTGTATAAACACTGACCCTGTACAGTAACACAGTGAGTGATCCTTACCCTGTATAAACAGTGACTCTGTACAGTTACACAGTGAGTGATACTTACCCTGAATAAACAGTGAATCTATACAGTTACTCATTGAGTGACACTTACCCTGAATAAATAGTGACGCTCTACAGTTACACAGTGTGTGACCATTACCCTGAATAAACAGTGACTCTGTACAGTTACACAGCGAGTGATCCTTATCCTGACTAAACAGTTGAACTCTACTGTTAAACAGTGAGTGATACTTACCCTGAATAAACAGAGACTCTGTACAGTTACACAGTGAGTGATCCTTACCCTGAATAAACAGAGGCTCTCTGCAGTTACACATTGAGTGATACTTACCCTGAATAGACAGTGACACTGTACAGTTACACAATGAGTGAACATTACCCTTAATAAAGAGTGACTCTGTACAGTTACACAGTGTGTGATCATTACCCTGAATAAACAGTGACTCTGTACAGTGCCAAAGTGAGTGATCCTTAACCTCAATAACGAGGGACTCTGTATAGTTACATAGTGAGTGACACATACCCTGAATAAACAGTGATTCTGTACAGTTACACAGTGAGTGATGCTTACCCTGAATAAACATGACTCTGTACAGTTACACAGTGAGTGAAACTTACCCTGAATAAACAGTGACCCTGTACAGATTCACAGTCATTGACTCTTGCACTGAATAAACAGTGACTCTGTACAGTGACACACTGAGTCATCCTTACCCTGAATAAACAGTAATTCCGAATAGTTACAGTGAGTGACACTTACCTTGAATAAACAGTGACTCTGTAGTTACAAAGTGAGTGACTCTTAACCTGAATAAACAGTGACTCTCTACAGTTACAAAGTGAGTGCCACTTACCCTGAATAAACAGTAACTTTGTATAGTTATAAAGTTAGTGACCCTTACCGTGTATAAATAGTGACTCTGTACAGTTACACAGTGAGTGAACCTTACCCTGAAAAACAGTGACTCTGTGTAGTTACACAGTTAGTGACACTTTCCCTGAATAAACAGTGACTGTACAGTTACACAGTGAATGCCCATCACCCTGAATAAACAGTGGCTCTGTACAGTTATGCAGTGAGTGACCCTTACTCTTAACAACTGGACACTCTGTACAATGACACGGTGAGTGACTCTGTACAGTTATGCTGTGAGTGACACTTAAACTGTACAAATACTCCCTCTGTACAATGACACAGTGAGTGATACTTACCCAGAATAAACTGTGACTCTGTACAGTTACACTGCGAGTGATCATTACCTTGAATAAACAGTGACTCTGTACAGTTACACGGCGAGTGATCCGTACCCTGAATAAACAGTGACACTCGACAGTTACACAGTGAGTGACCCTTACCCTGAATAAACAGTGTCTCTGTACAGTTACACAGTGAATGACCCTTACCCTGAATAATTAATCATTCTGTACAATGCCACAGTGAGTGAAACTTACCCTGAATAAACAGTGACACTGTACAGTTACACAGCGAGTGATCCGTACCCTGAATAAACAGTGACTCTCTATATTTACACAGTGAGTGACCCTTACCGTGAATAAACATTGATTCTGTACAGTTACACCATGATTAACCCTTACCCAGAATAAACAGTGACTCTGTACAGTTACACAGTGAGTGATCCTTACCCTGAATAAACAGTGACACTGCACCAGTACACAATGAGTGATCCTTACACTGAATAAACAGTGACTCTGTACAGTTACACAGTGAATGAACCTTACACTGAATAATTAATCATTCTGTACAATGACACAGGAGTGAAACTTTCCCTGAATAAACAGTGACTCTGTACAGTTACACAGTGAGTGATCATTACGCTGAATAAACAGTGACTCGGTACAGTTACACAGCGAGTGATCCTTACCCTGAATAAACAGTGACTCTGTACAGTTACACAGTGAATGATCATTACCCTGAATAAACAGTGACACTGCACCATTACAGAATGTGTGATCCTTACCCTGAATAAACAGTGACTCTGGACAGTTACACAGTGAATGAATCTTACGCTTAATAAACATTGACTCTGTACAGTTACACAGTAAGTGACACTTACCCTGAATAAATAGTGACTCTGTACAGTTACACATTGGGTGACAATTACCCTGTACAAACAGTGATTCTATGCATTTAAAATGAATGACCCTTACGCTAAATATACAGAGAATTGGTACAGTTACACAGTGAATGACCCTTACCATGAATAAATAGTCACTCTGTGCAATGACACAGTGAGTGAAACTTACCCTGAATAAACAGTGACACTGTACAGTTACACAGTGATTGACACTTACCCTGAATAAATAGTGACTCTGTACAGTTACACAGTGAGTGACACATACCCTGAATAAACACTGACTCTCTGCAGTTACTCAGTAAGTGACCCTTATCCTGAATAAACAGTGATTCTGTACAGTTACACAGTGTGTGACACTAACCCTGCATAAACAGTGATTCTGGACAGTTACACAGTGAGTGACCCTAACCCTGAATAAACAGTGACTATGTACAGCTACACAGTGAGTTGTCCTTCCCCTGAATAAACTGTGACTCTGTACAGTTACACAGTGATTGACACTTACCCTCAATAAACAGTGATTCTGTACCCTTATACAGTGAGTGACACTAACCCTGAATAAACAGTGACTCTGTACAGCTACAGTGAGTGCACCTTACCCTGAATAAATAGTAACGTTGTACAGTTACACAGTGATTCAAACTTACCCTGAATAAACAGTTACTCTGTACAGTTGCACAGTGAGTGACACTCACCCTGAATAAACAGTTACTCTGTACAGTTGCACAGTGAGTGACATTTACCCTGAATAAACAGTGGCTCTGTAAAGTTTCTGTGAATGACCCTTACCCTGAATAAACTGTGGCTCTGTAGAGTTACACAGTGAATGACTCTTACCCTGAATAAATAGTCACTCTGTACAGTTACACAGTGAGTGAAACTTACCATAAATAAAGAATGACTCTGTACAATTACACAGTGAGTGATACTTGCCCTGAATACGCTGTGACTCTGTACCATTACACAGTGAGTTATTCTTAAACTGAATAAACATTGACTATGTACAGTTTCACCGTGAGTAATCCTTACCCTGAATAAACAATGACTCTGTACAGTTACACAGTGAGTGACCCTTACCCTGATTAAACAGTGGCTCTGTACAGTTACACAGTGAATGACCCTTACCCTGAATAAATAGTCACTCTGTACAGTGACACAGTGACTGATATTTACCCTGAATAAACAGTGAATTTGTACAGTTACACAGTGAGAGACCCTTACCCTGAATAAACAGTGACTCTGTACAGTTACACAGTGAGTGATCCTTACCCTGAATAATAGTGACTCTGTACAGTTACACAGTGAGTGATCCTTACCCTGAATAAACAGTGACACTGCACCATTACACAGTGAGTGATCCTTACCCTGAATAAACAGTGACTCTGGACAGTTACACAGTGAGTGGTCCTAACCCTGAATAAACAGTAACTCTGTACAGTTACACAGTGATTGACACTTACCCTGAATAAACAGTTACTCTGTACAGTTACATAGTGAGTGGTCCTTACCCTGAATAAACAGTGACTCTGTACTCTTATACAGTGAGTGATCTTAACACTGAATAAACAGTGACTCTGTATAATAACACTGTGAGTGATCCGTACACTGAATAAACAGTGATCCTGTACAGTTACACAGTGAGTGACACTTACCCTGAATAAACAGTGACATTGGACAGTTACACAGTGAGTGATACATACCCTGAATAAATGCTGACTCTGTACAGTTACACAGTGAGTGATACTTACCCTGAATAAACAGTGACTCTGTACAGTTACACAGTGAGTGACCCTTACCCTGAATAAACAGTGACTTTGTACAGTTACACAGTGAGTGATCCTTACCCTGAATAAACAGTGACTTTGTACAGTTACACAGTGAGTGATCCATACCCTGAATAGACAGTGACACTGCACCATTACACAGTGAGTGATCCTTACCCTGAATAGACAGTGACACTGCACCATTACACAGTGAGTGATCCTTACCCTGAATAAACAGTGACACTGCACCATTACACAGTGAGTGATCCTTACCCTGAATAAACAGTGACTTTGTACAGTTACACAGTGAGTGATCCTTACCCTGAATAAACAGTGACTCTGTACAGTTACACAGTCAGTGATCCTTACCCTGAATAAACAGTGACTCTGTACAGTTACACAGTCAGTGATCCTTAACCTGAATAAACAGTGACTCTGTACAGTTACACAGTGAGTGATCCTTACCCTGAATAAAGAGTGACTCTGTCCAGTGACACAATGAGTGATCCTTAAACTGTATAAACAGTGACCCTGTACAGTTACACAGTGAGTGATACATACCCTGAATAAACAGTAACTCCGAATAGTTACAGTGAGTGACACTTACCCTGATTAAACAGTGACTCTGTACAGTTACACAGTGAGTGACCCTTACAGTTAATAAACAGTAACTCTGTACAGTTACACAGTGAGTGACCCTTACACTGAATAAACAGTGACTCTGTACAGTTACACAGTGAGTGATCATTACCCTGAATAAACAGTGACTCTGTACAGTTTCACCATGAGTGATCCTTACCCTGAATAAACAGTGACTCTGTACAGTTACACAGTCAGTGATCCTTACCCTGAATAAACAGTGACTCTGTAGTTACACAGTGAGTGATCCTAACCCTGAATAAAGAGTGACTCTGTCCAGTGACACAATGAGTGATCCTTAAACTGTATAAACAGTGACTCTGTACAGTTACACAGCGAGTGATCC
Organism: Isurus oxyrinchus; assembly: GCA_026770705.1. NCBI lineage: Eukaryota > Metazoa > Chordata > Chondrichthyes > Lamniformes > Lamnidae > Isurus > Isurus oxyrinchus. The sequence goes on along the minus strand of JANJGN010000247.1, from coordinate 323,988 downwards.
GTACCCTGTATAAACAGTTACTCTCTGCAGTTACACAGTGAATGACCCTTACCCTGAATAAACAGTGTCTCTGTACAGTTACACAGTGAATGACCCTTACCCTGAATAATTAATCATTCTGTACAATGACACAGAGAGTGAAACTTACCCTGAATAAACAGTGACTCTGTACAGTTACAAAGTGAGTGAACATTACGCTGAATAAACAGTGACTCTGTACAGTTACAGAGCGAGTGATCCATACCCAGAATAAACAGTGACTCTCTACATTTACACAGTGAGTGACCCTTACCCTGAATAAACATTGATTCTGTACAGTTACACCGTGATTGACCCTTACCCAGAATAAACAGTGACTCTCTACAGTTACACAGTGAGTGACACTTACCCTGAATAAAGAGTGACTCTGTACAGTTACACAGTGAGTGACTGTTACCCTGTATAAATAGTGACTCTGTACAGTTAAACTGAGTGACCCTTACCCTGAATATTCAGTGACTCAATACAGTTACACAGTAAGTGACCCTTACCTTGAATAAACAGTGACTCTGTACAGTGACACAGTGAGTGATCCTTATCCTGAATAAACAGTGACTCTGTACAGTTACAAAATGAGTGACACTTAACATGATTAAAAACTGACACTGGGCAGTTAAACAGTGAGTGATCCTTACACTGAATAAATAGTGACACTGGACGGTCACACAGTGGGTGATACTTACCCTGAATAAACACTGACTCTATACATGTACACAGTGAGTGATCCTTACCCTGAATAAACAGTAACTCTGAATAGTTACAGTGTGTGACACTTACCCTGATTAAACAGTGACTCTGTACAGTTACACAGTGACTGACGCTTACCCCAAATAAATAGTCACTCCGTACAATGACACAGGGAGTGAAACTTTCCCTGAATAAACAGTGACTCTGTACAGTTAAACAGTAAGTGATCCTTAACCTGAATAAACAATGAATCTGTACCGTTACACGGTGAGTGATCCTCACACTGAATAAACAGTGACTCTGTACAGTGACACAGTGAGTAATCCTTACCTTGAATAAACAGTGACTCTGTGAAGTTACACTGAGTGATCCTCACCCTGAATAAAAAATCACTCTGTACAGTTACACAGCGAGTGATCCTTACCCTGAATAAACAGTGACTCTGTACAGTTACACAATGAGTAATCCTGAAACTGAATAAACAGTGACTCTGTACAGTTACACAGCGAGTGATCCTTACACTGCTGAATAAACAGTGAGTCTGTACAGTTACACAGTGAGTGACCCTTACCCTGAATAAATAGTGAGTCTGTACAGTTACACAGTCAGTGAACCTTACCCTGAATAAACAGTGACTCTGTAAAGTTACACAGTGAGTGACATTTACTGTGAATAAACAGTAACTTTTTATAGTTACATAGTGAATGACAATTACCCTGAATAAACAGTGACTCTGTACAGTTGCACAGTGAGTGACCCTTACCCTGTATAAACAGTGACTCGGTACTGTTGCACATTGAGTGACACTTACCCTGTATAAACAGAGACTGTGTACAGTTACACAGTGACTGACACCTACCCCAAATAAATAGTCACTCCGTTCAATGACACAGGGAGTGAAACTTTCCCTGAATAAACAGTGACTCTGTACAGTTAAAAAGTAAGTGATCATTAACCTGAATAAACAATGAATCTGTACCGTTACACAGTGAGTGATCCTCACACTGAATAAACAGTGACTATGTACAGTGACACAGTGAATGATCCTTATCCTGAATAAACAGTGACTCTGTACAGTTACAAAATGAGTGACACTTACCATGATTAAAAACTGACACTGGGCAGTTAAGCAGTGAGTGATCCTTACACTGAATAAATAGTGACACTGGACGGTCACACAGTGGGTGATACTTACCCTGAATAAACACTGACTCTATACATGTACACAGTGAGTGATCCTTACCCTGAATAAACTGTAACTCTGAATAGTTACACTGTGTGACACTTACCCTGAATAAACAGTGACTCTGTACAGTAACACAGTGAGTGATCCTTACCCTGAATAAACAGTGACGCTGTACAGTTACACAGTGAGTGACATTTACCGTGAATAAACAGTAACTTTTTATAGTTACATAGTGAGTGACATTTACCCTGAATAAACAGTGACTGTGTACAGTTACACAGTGAATGACGCTTACCCTGAATAAATAGTCGCTCTGTACAATGACACAGTGAGAGAAACTTACCCTGAATAAACAGTGTATCTTTACAGTTACACAGTAAGTGACCTTAAACCTGAATAAACACTGAATCTGTACTGTTACACGGTGAGTGAACCTCACACTGAATAAACAGTGACTCTGTACAGTTACACAGTGAATGATCCTTACCCTGAAAAAACAGTGACTCTGTACAGTTACACAGTGACTGACGCTTACCCCAAATAAATAGTCACTCCGTTCAATGACACAGGGAGTGAAACTTTCCCTGAATAAAGAGTGATTCTGTACAATTACACAGTGACTAATCCTTATCCTGAATAAACAGTGACTCTGTACAGTTACACAGTGAGTGACCCTTACCCTGAACAACTGGACAATCTGTACAATGACACAGTGATTGAAATTTACCCTGAATAAACAGTGACTCAAGCAGTTGTACAGTGAGTGACCCTTACCCTGAACAAATAATCACTCTGTACAATGACACACTGAGTGATAGTTATCCTGAATAAACAGTGACTCTGTACAGTTACACAGTGAGTGATCCTTCCCCTGAATAATCAGTGACACTGTGCAGTAACACAGTGAGTGATCCTTACCCTGAATAAACAGAGAATCTGTACAGTTACACAGTGAGTGATACCCTGAATCAACAGTGACTATGCAATGTTACACAGTGAGTGATCCTTACCCTGAATAAACAGTGATTCTGTACAGTTACACAGTGAGTGATCCTTACCCTGAATAAACAGTGACTCTGTACAGTGACACAGTGAGTTATCCTTACACTGTATAGAGTGACACTGTATAGTTACTCAATGTGTGACACTCACCCTGAATATATAGTGACTCTCTACAGTTACAAAGTGAGTGATCCTTACCCTAAATAAACAATGACACTGTACAGTAACACAGAGAGTGATCATTATCCAGAATAAACAGAGGATCTGTACAGTTACACAGTGAGTGATACTTACCCTGAATGAAAAGTGACTCTGTACAGTTACACAGTGAGTGATGCTTAACCCTGAATAAACAGTGAGTCTGTACAGATACACAGTGAGTGACCCTTACACTGCATAAACAGTAACTCTGTACAGTTACACACTGTGTGACCCATACCCAGAATAAACAGTGACTCTGTACAGTTACACGGTAAGTGATAATTACCCTGAATAAACAATGACTCTGTACATGTACACAGTGAGTGATCCTGACCCTGAATAAACAGTAACTCCGATTAGTTACAGTGAGTGACACTTACCCTGAATAAACAGTGAGTCTGTACAGTTACACAGTGAGTGACCCTTACACATAATAAACAGTGACTCTGTACAGATACACAGTGAGTGACCCTTACCCTTAATAAACAGTGACTCTGTACAGTTACACATTGAAACATCCTTAACCTGAATTAACAGTAATTCCGAATAGTTACAGTGAGTGACACTTACCCTGAATAAACAGTGACTCTGCAGTTACACAGTGAGTGACCCTTACCCTGAATAACCAGTGACTCTTTACAGTTACATAGTTAGTGACACTTACCCGGAACAAACAGTAACTTTGTATAGTTATACAGATAGTGACCCTTACCCTGTATAAATAGTGACTTTGTACAGTTACACAGTGAGTGACCATTACCCTAAAAACAGTGACTCTGTACAGTTACAGCGTGAGTGATCCTTACCCTGAATAAACAGAAACACTGTACAGATACACTGTGAGTGGTCCTTAACCGTGAATAAAAAGTAAATCTGTGCAGTTACACAGTGAGTGATCACTAACCTGAATAAACAGTGACTCTGTGCAGTTACACAGTGTGTGATCATTACCCTGAATAAACAGTGACTCTGTACAGTTACACAGTGAGTGATCCTTACCCTGAATAAACAGTGACTCTGTACAGTTACACAGTGAGTGATCCTTACCCTGTATAAACAGTGACTCTGTACAGTTACACAGTGAGTGATACTTACCCTGAATAAACAGTGAATCTATACAGTTACTCATTGAGTGACACTTACCCTGAATAAATAGTGACGCTCTACAGTTACACAGTGTGTGATCCTTACCCAAAATAAACAGTGACTCTGTGCAGTTACACAGTGTGTGATCATTACCCTGAATAAAACAGTGACTCTGTACAGTTACACAGTGAGTGATCCTTATCCTGACTAAACAGTTGAACTGTACTGTTAAACAGTGATTGATACTTACCCAGAATAAACAGAGACTCTGTACAGTTACACAGTGAGTGACCCTTACCCTGAATAAACAGAGGCTCTCTACAGTTACACATTGAGTGATACTTACCCTGAATAGACAGTGACACTGTACAGTTACACAATGTGTTATCATTACCCTTAATAAAGAGTGACTCTGTACAGTTACACAGTGAGTGATCATTACCCTGAAAAAACAGTGACTCTGCACAGTACGAAAGTGAGTGATCCTTAACCTCAGTCACGAGTGACTCTGTATAGTTACATAGTGAGTGACACATACCCAAAATAAACAGTGATTCTGTACAGTTACACAGTGGGTGATACTTACCCTGAATAAACAGTGACCCTGTACAGATACAGAGTCAGTGATTCTTACACTGAATAAACAGTGACACTGGACAGTTATACAGTGAGTGATACTTACCCTGAATAAACAGTGACTCTGTACAGTTACACAGTCAGTGACCCTTAACCTGAATAAACAGTGATTCTGTACAGTTACACAGTGAGTGAAACTTACCCTGAATAAACAGTAAGTTTGTATAGTTATAAAGTTAGTGACCCTTACCGTGTATAAATAGTGACTCTGTACAGATACACAGTGAGTGAACCATACCCTGAAAAACAGTGACTCTGTATAGTTACACAGTTAGTGACCCTTACCCTGAATAAACAGTGACCCTGTACAGATTCACAGTCATTGACTCTTACACTGAATAAACAGTGACTCTGTACAGTGACACACTGAGTCATCCTTACCCTGAATAAACAGTAATTCCGAATAGTTACAGTGAGTGACACTTACCCTGAATAAACAGTGACTCTGTAGTTACACAGTGAGTGACTCTTAACCTGAATAAACAGTGACTCTCTACAGTTACAAAGTGAGTGCCACTTACCCTGAATAAACAGTAACTTTGTATAGTTATAAAGTTAGTGTCCCTTACCGTGTATAAATAGTGACTCTGTACAGATAAACAGTGAGTGAACCTTACCCTGAAAAACAGTGACTCTGTATAGTTACACAGTTAGTGACCCTTTCCCTGAATAAACAGTGACTGTACAGTTACACAGTGAATGACCATCACCCTGAATAAACAGTGGCTCTGTACAGTTATGCAGTGAGTGACCCTTACTCTTAACAACTGGACACTCTGTACAATGACACGGTGAGCGGAACTTACCCTGAATAAAGAGTGACTCTGTGCAGTTATGCTGTGAGTGACATTTAAACTGTACAAATACTCCCTCTGTACAATGACACAGTGAGTGATACTTACCCTGAATATACTGTGACTCTGTACAGTTACACAGTGAGAGACCCTTACCCTGTACATACAGTGACTCTGTTCAGTTACAGTGAGTGAGCCTTACCCAGAATAAACAGTGACTCTGTACAGTTACATAGTGAATGACCCTTACCCTGAATAAATAATCATTCTGTACAATGACACTGTGACTAAAACTTTCCCTGAATAAAAAGTGACTCTGTACCATTACACCGTGAGTGACACTTACCCTGAAAAACAGTAACTCTCTACAGTTACACAGTTAGTGACACTTACCCTGTATAAACACTGACCCTGTACAGTAACACAGTGAGTGATCCTTACCCTGTATAAACAGTGACTCTGTACAGTTACACAGTGAGTGATACTTACCCTGAATAAACAGTGAATCTATACAGTTACTCATTGAGTGACACTTACCCTGAATAAATAGTGACGCTCTACAGTTACACAGTGTGTGACCATTACCCTGAATAAACAGTGACTCTGTACAGTTACACAGCGAGTGATCCTTATCCTGACTAAACAGTTGAACTCTACTGTTAAACAGTGAGTGATACTTACCCTGAATAAACAGAGACTCTGTACAGTTACACAGTGAGTGATCCTTACCCTGAATAAACAGAGGCTCTCTGCAGTTACACATTGAGTGATACTTACCCTGAATAGACAGTGACACTGTACAGTTACACAATGAGTGAACATTACCCTTAATAAAGAGTGACTCTGTACAGTTACACAGTGTGTGATCATTACCCTGAATAAACAGTGACTCTGTACAGTGCCAAAGTGAGTGATCCTTAACCTCAATAACGAGGGACTCTGTATAGTTACATAGTGAGTGACACATACCCTGAATAAACAGTGATTCTGTACAGTTACACAGTGAGTGATGCTTACCCTGAATAAACATGACTCTGTACAGTTACACAGTGAGTGAAACTTACCCTGAATAAACAGTGACCCTGTACAGATTCACAGTCATTGACTCTTGCACTGAATAAACAGTGACTCTGTACAGTGACACACTGAGTCATCCTTACCCTGAATAAACAGTAATTCCGAATAGTTACAGTGAGTGACACTTACCTTGAATAAACAGTGACTCTGTAGTTACAAAGTGAGTGACTCTTAACCTGAATAAACAGTGACTCTCTACAGTTACAAAGTGAGTGCCACTTACCCTGAATAAACAGTAACTTTGTATAGTTATAAAGTTAGTGACCCTTACCGTGTATAAATAGTGACTCTGTACAGTTACACAGTGAGTGAACCTTACCCTGAAAAACAGTGACTCTGTGTAGTTACACAGTTAGTGACACTTTCCCTGAATAAACAGTGACTGTACAGTTACACAGTGAATGCCCATCACCCTGAATAAACAGTGGCTCTGTACAGTTATGCAGTGAGTGACCCTTACTCTTAACAACTGGACACTCTGTACAATGACACGGTGAGTGACTCTGTACAGTTATGCTGTGAGTGACACTTAAACTGTACAAATACTCCCTCTGTACAATGACACAGTGAGTGATACTTACCCAGAATAAACTGTGACTCTGTACAGTTACACTGCGAGTGATCATTACCTTGAATAAACAGTGACTCTGTACAGTTACACGGCGAGTGATCCGTACCCTGAATAAACAGTGACACTCGACAGTTACACAGTGAGTGACCCTTACCCTGAATAAACAGTGTCTCTGTACAGTTACACAGTGAATGACCCTTACCCTGAATAATTAATCATTCTGTACAATGCCACAGTGAGTGAAACTTACCCTGAATAAACAGTGACACTGTACAGTTACACAGCGAGTGATCCGTACCCTGAATAAACAGTGACTCTCTATATTTACACAGTGAGTGACCCTTACCGTGAATAAACATTGATTCTGTACAGTTACACCATGATTAACCCTTACCCAGAATAAACAGTGACTCTGTACAGTTACACAGTGAGTGATCCTTACCCTGAATAAACAGTGACACTGCACCAGTACACAATGAGTGATCCTTACACTGAATAAACAGTGACTCTGTACAGTTACACAGTGAATGAACCTTATACTGAATAATTAATCATTCTGTACAATGACACAGGAGTGAAACTTTCCCTGAATAAACAGTGACTCTGTACAGTTACACAGTGAGTGATCATTACGCTGAATAAACAGTGACTCGGTACAGTTACACAGCGAGTGATCCTTACCCTGAATAAACAGTGACTCTGTACAGTTACACAGTGAATGATCATTACCCTGAATAAACAGTGACACTGCACCATTACAGAATGTGTGATCCTTACCCTGAATAAACAGTGACTCTGGACAGTTACACAGTGAATGAATCTTACGCTTAATAAACATTGACTCTGTACAGTTACACAGTAAGTGACACTTACCCTGAATAAATAGTGACTCTGTACAGTTACACATTGGGTGACAATTACCCTGTACAAACAGTGATTCTATGCATTTAAAATGAATGACCCTTACGCTAAATATACAGAGAATTGGTACAGTTACACAGTGAATGACCCTTACCATGAATAAATAGTCACTCTGTGCAATGACACAGTGAGTGAAACTTACCCTGAATAAACAGTGACACTGTACAGTTACACAGTGATTGACACTTACCCTGAATAAATAGTGACTCTGTACAGTTACACAGTGAGTGACACATACCCTGAATAAACACTGACTCTCTGCAGTTACTCAGTAAGTGACCCTTATCCTGAATAAACAGTGATTCTGTACAGTTACACAGTGTGTGACACTAACCCTGCATAAACAGTGATTCTGGACAGTTACACAGTGAGTGACCCTAACCCTGAATAAACAGTGACTATGTACAGCTACACAGTGAGTTGTCCTTCCCCTGAATAAACTGTGACTCTGTACAGTTACACAGTGATTGACACTTACCCTCAATAAACAGTGATTCTGTACCCTTATACAGTGAGTGACACTAACCCTGAATAAACAGTGACTCTGTACAGCTACAGTGAGTGCACCTTACCCTGAATAAATAGTAACGTTGTACAGTTACACAGTGATTCAAACTTACCCTGAATAAACAGTTACTCTGTACAGTTGCACAGTGAGTGACACTCACCCTGAATAAACAGTTACTCTGTACAGTTGCACAGTGAGTGACATTTACCCTGAATAAACAGTGGCTCTGTAAAGTTTCTGTGAATGACCCTTACCCTGAATAAACTGTGGCTCTGTAGAGTTACACAGTGAATGACTCTTACCCTGAATAAATAGTCACTCTGTACAGTTACACAGTGAGTGAAACTTACCATAAATAAAGAATGACTCTGTACAATTACACAGTGAGTGATACTTGCCCTGAATACGCTGTGACTCTGTACCATTACACAGTGAGTTATTCTTAAACTGAATAAACATTGACTATGTACAGTTTCACCGTGAGTAATCCTTACCCTGAATAAACAATGACTCTGTACAGTTACACAGTGAGTGACCCTTACCCTGATTAAACAGTGGCTCTGTACAGTTACACAGTGAATGACCCTTACCCTGAATAAATAGTCACTCTGTACAGTGACACAGTGACTGATATTTACCCTGAATAAACAGTGAATTTGTACAGTTACACAGTGAGAGACCCTTACCCTGAATAAACAGTGACTCTGTACAGTTACACAGTGAGTGATCCTTACCCTGAATAATAGTGACTCTGTACAGTTACACAGTGAGTGATCCTTACCCTGAATAAACAGTGACACTGCACCATTACACAGTGAGTGATCCTTACCCTGAATAAACAGTGACTCTGGACAGTTACACAGTGAGTGGTCCTAACCCTGAATAAACAGTAACTCTGTACAGTTACACAGTGATTGACACTTACCCTGAATAAACAGTTACTCTGTACAGTTACATAGTGAGTGGTCCTTACCCTGAATAAACAGTGACTCTGTACTCTTATACAGTGAGTGATCTTAACACTGAATAAACAGTGACTCTGTATAATAACACTGTGAGTGATCCGTACACTGAATAAACAGTGATCCTGTACAGTTACACAGTGAGTGACACTTACCCTGAATAAACAGTGACATTGGACAGTTACACAGTGAGTGATACATACCCTGAATAAATGCTGACTCTGTACAGTTACACAGTGAGTGATACTTACCCTGAATAAACAGTGACTCTGTACAGTTACACAGTGAGTGACCCTTACCCTGAATAAACAGTGACTTTGTACAGTTACACAGTGAGTGATCCTTACCCTGAATAAACAGTGACTTTGTACAGTTACACAGTGAGTGATCCATACCCTGAATAGACAGTGACACTGCACCATTACACAGTGAGTGATCCTTACCCTGAATAGACAGTGACACTGCACCATTACACAGTGAGTGATCCTTACCCTGAATAAACAGTGACACTGCACCATTACACAGTGAGTGATCCTTACCCTGAATAAACAGTGACTTTGTACAGTTACACAGTGAGTGATCCTTACCCTGAATAAACAGTGACTCTGTACAGTTACACAGTCAGTGATCCTTACCCTGAATAAACAGTGACTCTGTACAGTTACACAGTCAGTGATCCTTAACCTGAATAAACAGTGACTCTGTACAGTTACACAGTGAGTGATCCTTACCCTGAATAAAGAGTGACTCTGTCCAGTGACACAATGAGTGATCCTTAAACTGTATAAACAGTGACCCTGTACAGTTACACAGTGAGTGATACATACCCTGAATAAACAGTAACTCCGAATAGTTACAGTGAGTGACACTTACCCTGATTAAACAGTGACTCTGTACAGTTACACAGTGAGTGACCCTTACAGTTAATAAACAGTAACTCTGTACAGTTACACAGTGAGTGACCCTTACACTGAATAAACAGTGACTCTGTACAGTTACACAGTGAGTGATCATTACCCTGAATAAACAGTGACTCTGTACAGTTTCACCATGAGTGATCCTTACCCTGAATAAACAGTGACTCTGTACAGTTACACAGTCAGTGATCCTTACCCTGAATAAACAGTGACTCTGTAGTTACACAGTGAGTGATCCTAACCCTGAATAAAGAGTGACTCTGTCCAGTGACACAATGAGTGATCCTTAAACTGTATAAACAGTGACTCTGTACAGTTACACAGCGAGTGATCCGTACCCTGTATAAACAGTTACTCTCTGCAGTTACACAGTGAATGACCCTTACCCTGAATAAACAGTGTCTCTGTACAGTTACACAGTGAATGACCCTTACCCTGAATAATTAATCATTCTGTACAATGACACAGAGAGTGAAACTTACCCTGAATAAACAGTGACTCTGTACAGTTACAAAGTGAGTGAACATTACGCTGAATAAACAGTGACTCTGTACAGTTACAGAGCGAGTGATCCATACCCAGAATAAACAGTGACTCTCTACATTTACACAGTGAGTGACCCTTACCCTGAATAAACATTGATTCTGTACAGTTACACCGTGATTGACCCTTACCCAGAATAAACAGTGACTCTCTACAGTTACACAGTGAGTGACACTTACCCTGAATAAAGAGTGACTCTGTACAGTTACACAGTGAGTGACTGTTACCCTGTATAAATAGTGACTCTGTACAGTTAAACTGAGTGACCCTTACCCTGAATATTCAGTGACTCAATACAGTTACACAGTAAGTGACCCTTACCTTGAATAAACAGTGACTCTGTACAGTGACACAGTGAGTGATCCTTATCCTGAATAAACAGTGACTCTGTACAGTTACAAAATGAGTGACACTTAACATGATTAAAAACTGACACTGGGCAGTTAAACAGTGAGTGATCCTTACACTGAATAAATAGTGACACTGGACGGTCACACAGTGGGTGATACTTACCCTGAATAAACACTGACTCTATACATGTACACAGTGAGTGATCCTTACCCTGAATAAACAGTAACTCTGAATAGTTACAGTGTGTGACACTTACCCTGATTAAACAGTGACTCTGTACAGTTACACAGTGACTGACGCTTACCCCAAATAAATAGTCACTCCGTACAATGACACAGGGAGTGAAACTTTCCCTGAATAAACAGTGACTCTGTACAGTTAAACAGTAAGTGATCCTTAACCTGAATAAACAATGAATCTGTACCGTTACACGGTGAGTGATCCTCACACTGAATAAACAGTGACTCTGTACAGTGACACAGTGAGTAATCCTTACCTTGAATAAACAGTGACTCTGTGAAGTTACACTGAGTGATCCTCACCCTGAATAAAAAATCACTCTGTACAGTTACACAGCGAGTGATCCTTACCCTGAATAAACAGTGACTCTGTACAGTTACACAATGAGTAATCCTGAAACTGAATAAACAGTGACTCTGTACAGTTACACAGCGAGTGATCCTTACACTGCTGAATAAACAGTGAGTCTGTACAGTTACACAGTGAGTGACCCTTACCCTGAATAAATAGTGAGTCTGTACAGTTACACAGTCAGTGAACCTTACCCTGAATAAACAGTGACTCTGTAAAGTTACACAGTGAGTGACATTTACTGTGAATAAACAGTAACTTTTTATAGTTACATAGTGAATGACAATTACCCTGAATAAACAGTGACTCTGTACAGTTGCACAGTGAGTGACCCTTACCCTGTATAAACAGTGACTCGGTACTGTTGCACATTGAGTGACACTTACCCTGTATAAACAGAGACTGTGTACAGTTACACAGTGACTGACACCTACCCCAAATAAATAGTCACTCCGTTCAATGACACAGGGAGTGAAACTTTCCCTGAATAAACAGTGACTCTGTACAGTTAAAAAGTAAGTGATCATTAACCTGAATAAACAATGAATCTGTACCGTTACACAGTGAGTGATCCTCACACTGAATAAACAGTGACCTATGTACAGTGACACAGTGAATGATCCTTATCCTGAATAAACAGTGACTCTGTACAGTTACAAAATGAGTGACACTTACCATGATTAAAAACTGACACTGGGCAGTTAAGCAGTGAGTGATCCTTACACTGAATAAATAGTGACCACTGGACGGTCACACAGTGGGTGATACTTACCCTGAATAAACACTGACTCTATACATGTACACAGTGAGTGATCCTTACCCTGAATAAACTGTAACTCTGAATAGTTACACTGTGTGACACTTACCCTGAATAAACAGTGACTCTGTACAGTAACACAGTGAGTGATCCTTACCCTGAATAAACAGTGACGCTGTACAGTTACACAGTGAGTGACATTTACCGTGAATAAACAGTAACTTTTTATAGTTACATAGTGAGTGACATTTACCCTGAATAAACAGTGACTGTGTACAGTTACACAGTGAATGACGCTTACCCTGAATAAATAGTCGCTCTGTACAATGACACAGTGAGAGAAACTTACCCTGAATAAACAGTGTATCTTTACAGTTACACAGTAAGTGACCTTAAACCTGAATAAACACTGAATCTGTACTGTTACACGGTGAGTGAACCTCACACTGAATAAACAGTGACTCTGTACAGTTACACAGTGAGTGATCCTTACCCTGAAAAAACAGTGACTCTGTACAGTTACACAGTGACTGACGCTTACCCCAAATAAATAGTCACTCCGTTCAATGACACAGGGAGTGAAACTTTCCCTGAATAAAGAGTGATTCTGTACAATTACACAGTGACTAATCCTTATCCTGAATAAACAGTGACTCTGTACAGTTACACAGTGAGTGACCCTTACCCTGAACAACTGGACAATCTGTACAATGACACAGTGATTGAAATTTACCCTGAATAAACAGTGACTCAAGCAGTTGTACAGTGAGTGACCCTTACCCTGAACAAATAATCACTCTGTACAATGACACACTGAGTGATAGTTATCCTGAATAAACAGTGACTCTGTACAGTTACACAGTGAGTGATCCTTCCCCTGAATAATCAGTGACACTGTGCAGTAAACACAGTGAGTGATCCTTACCCTGAATAAACAGAGAATCTGTACAGTTACACAGTGAGTGATACCCTGAATCAACAGTGACTATGCAATGTTACACAGTGAGTGATCCTTACCCTGAATAAACAGTGATTCTGTACAGTTACACAGTGAGTGATCCTTACCCTGAATAAACAGTGACTCTGTACAGTGACACAGTGAGTTATCCTTACACTGTATAGAGTGACACTGTATAGTTACTCAATGTGTGACACTCACCCTGAATATATAGTGACTCTCTACAGTTACAAAGTGAGTGATCCTTACCCTAAATAAACAATGACACTGTACAGTAACACAGAGAGTGATCATTATCCAGAATAAACAGAGGATCTGTACAGTTACACAGTGAGTGATACTTACCCTGAATGAAAAGTGACTCTGTACAGTTACACAGTGAGTGATGCTTAACCCTGAATAAACAGTGAGTCTGTACAGATACACAGTGAGTGACCCTTACACTAAAACAGTAACTCTGTACAGTTACACACTGTGTGACCCATACCCAGAATAAACAGTGACTCTGTACAGTTACACGGTAAGTGATAATTACCCTGAATAAACAATGACTCTGTACATGTACACAGTGAGTGATCCTGACCCTGAATAAACAGTAACTCCGATTAGTTACAGTGAGTGACACTTACCCTGAATAAACAGTGAGTCTGTACAGTTACACAGTGAGTGACCCTTACACATAATAAACAGTGACTCTGTACAGATACACAGTGAGTGACCCTTACCCTTAATAAACAGTGACTCTGTACAGTTACACATTGAAACATCCTTAACCTGAATTAACAGTAATTCCGAATAGTTACAGTGAGTGACACTTACCCTGAATAAACAGTGACTCTGCAGTTACACAGTGAGTGACCCTTACCCTGAATAACCAGTGACTCTTTACAGTTACATAGTTAGTGACACTTACCCGGAACAAACAGTAACTTTGTATAGTTATACAGATAGTGACCCTTACCCTGTATAAATAGTGACTTTGTACAGTTACACAGTGAGTGACCATTACCCTAAAAACAGTGACTCTGTACAGTTACAGCGTGAGTGATCCTTACCCTGAATAAACAGAAACACTGTACAGATACACTGTGAGTGGTCCTTAACCGTGAATAAAAAGTAAATCTGTGCAGTTACACAGTGAGTGATCACTAACCTGAATAAACAGTGACTCTGTGCAGTTACACAGTGTGTGATCATTACCCTGAATAAACAGTGACTCTGTACAGTTACACAGTGAGTGATCCTTACCCTGAATAAACAGTGACTCTGTACAGTTACACAGTGAGTGATCCTTACCCTGTATAAACAGTGACTCTGTACAGTTACACAGTGAGTGATACTTACCCTGAATAAACAGTGAATCTATACAGTTACTCATTGAGTGACACTTACCCTGAATAAATAGTGACGCTCTACAGTTACACAGTGTGTGATCCTTACCCAAAATAAACAGTGACTCTGTGCAGTTACACAGTGTGTGATCATTACCCTGAATAAAACAGTGACTCTGTACAGTTACACAGTGAGTGATCCTTATCCTGACTAAACAGTTGAACTGTACTGTTAAACAGTGATTGATACTTACCCAGAATAAACAGAGACTCTGTACAGTTACACAGTGAGTGACCCTTACCCTGAATAAACAGAGGCTCTCTACAGTTACACATTGAGTGATACTTACCCTGAATAGACAGTGACACTGTACAGTTACACAATGTGTTATCATTACCCTTAATAAAGAGTGACTCTGTACAGTTACACAGTGAGTGATCATTACCCTGAAAAAACAGTGACTCTGCACAGTACGAAAGTGAGTGATCCTTAACCTCAGTCACGAGTGACTCTGTATAGTTACATAGTGAGTGACACATACCCAAAATAAACAGTGATTCTGTACAGTTACACAGTGGGTGATACTTACCCTGAATAAACAGTGACCCTGTACAGATACAGAGTCAGTGATTCTTACACTGAATAAACAGTGACACTGGACAGTTATACAGTGAGTGATACTTACCCTGAATAAACAGTGACTCTGTACAGTTACACAGTCAGTGACCCTTAACCTGAATAAACAGTGATTCTGTACAGTTACACAGTGAGTGAAACTTACCCTGAATAAACAGTAAGTTTGTATAGTTATAAAGTTAGTGACCCTTACCGTGTATAAATAGTGACTCTGTACAGATACACAGTGAGTGAACCATACCCTGAAAAACAGTGACTCTGTATAGTTACACAGTTAGTGACCCTTACCCTGAATAAACAGTGACCCTGTACAGATTCACAGTCATTGACTCTTACACTGAATAAACAGTGACTCTGTACAGTGACACACTGAGTCATCCTTACCCTGAATAAACAGTAATTCCGAATAGTTACAGTGAGTGACACTTACCCTGAATAAACAGTGACTCTGTAGATACACAGTGAGTGACTCTTAACCTGAATAAACAGTGACTCTCTACAGTTACAAAGTGAGTGCCACTTACCCTGAATAAACAGTAACTTTGTATAGTTATAAAGTTAGTGTCCCTTACCGTGTATAAATAGTGACTCTGTACAGATAAACAGTGAGTGAACCTTACCCTGAAAAACAGTGACTCTGTATAGTTACACAGTTAGTGACCCTTTCCCCTGAATAAACAGTGACTGTACAGTTACACAGTGAAGGACCATCACCCTGAATAAACAGTGGCTCTGTACAGTTATGCAGTGAGTGACCCTTACTCTTAACAACTTGGACACTCTGTACAATGACACGGTGAGCGGAACTTACCCTGAATAAGAGTGACTCTGTGCAGTTATGCTGTGAGTGACATTTAAACTGTACAAATAACCCTCTGTACAATGACACAGTGAGTGATACTTACCCTGAATATACTGTGACTCTGTACAGTTACACAGTGAGAGACCCTTACCCTGTACATACAGTGACTCTGTTCAGTTACAGTGAGTGAGCCTTACCCAGAATAAACAGTGACTCTGTACAGTTACATAGTGAATGACCCTTACCCTGAATAAATAATCATTCTGTACAATGACACTGTGACTAAAACTTTCCCTGAATAAAAAGTGACTCTGTACCATTACACCGTGAGTGACACTTACCCTGAAAAACAGTAACTCTCTACAGTTACACAGTTAGTGACACTTACCCTGTATAAACACTGACCCTGTACAGTAACACAGTGAGTGATCCTTACCCTGTATAAACAGTGACTCTGTACAGTTACACAGTGAGTGATACTTACCCTGAATAAACAGTGAATCTATACAGTTACTCATTGAGTGACACTTACCCTGAATAAATAGTGACGCTCTACAGTTACACAGTGTGTGACCATTACCCTGAATAAACAGTGACTCTGTACAGTTACACAGCGAGTGATCCTTATCCTGACTAAACAGTTGAACTCTACTGTTAAACAGTGAGTGATACTTACCCTGAATAAACAGAGACTCTGTACAGTTACACAGTGAGTGATCCTTACCCTGAATAAACAGAGGCTCTCTGCAGTTACACATTGAGTGATACTTACCCTGAATAGACAGTGACACTGTACAGTTACACAATGAGTGAACATTACCCTTAATAAAGAGTGACTCTGTACAGTTACACAGTGTGTGATCATTACCCTGAATAAACAGTGACTCTGTACAGTGCCAAAGTGAGTGATCCTTAACCTCAATAACGAGGGACTCTGTATAGTTACATAGTGAGTGACACATACCCTGAATAAACAGTGATTCTGTACAGTTACACAGTGAGTGATGCTTACCCTGAATAAACATGACTCTGTACAGTTACACAGTGAGTGAAACTTACCCTGAATAAACAGTGACCCTGTACAGATTCACAGTCATTGACTCTTGCACTGAATAAACAGTGACTCTGTACAGTGACACACTGAGTCATCCTTACCCTGAATAAACAGTAATTCCGAATAGTTACAGTGAGTGACACTTACCTTGAATAAACAGTGACTCTGTAGTTACAAAGTGAGTGACTCTTAACCTGAATAAACAGTGACTCTCTACAGTTACAAAGTGAGTGCCACTTACCCTGAATAAACAGTAACTTTGTATAGTTATAAAGTTAGTGACCCTTACCGTGTATAAATAGTGACTCTGTACAGTTACACAGTGAGTGAACCTTACCCTGAAAAACAGTGACTCTGTGTAGTTACACAGTTAGTGACACTTTCCCTGAATAAACAGTGACTGTACAGTTACACAGTGAATGCCCATCACCCTGAATAAACAGTGGCTCTGTACAGTTATGCAGTGAGTGACCCTTACTCTTAACAACTGGACACTCTGTACAATGACACGGTGAGTGACTCTGTACAGTTATGCTGTGAGTGACACTTAAACTGTACAAATACTCCCTCTGTACAATGACACAGTGAGTGATACTTACCCAGAATAAACTGTGACTCTGTACAGTTACACTGCGAGTGATCATTACCTTGAATAAACAGTGACTCTGTACAGTTACACGGCGAGTGATCCGTACCCTGAATAAACAGTGACACTCGACAGTTACACAGTGAGTGACCCTTACCCTGAATAAACAGTGTCTCTGTACAGTTACACAGTGAATGACCCTTACCCTGAATAATTAATCATTCTGTACAATGCCACAGTGAGTGAAACTTACCCTGAATAAACAGTGACACTGTACAGTTACACAGCGAGTGATCCGTACCCTGAATAAACAGTGACTCTCTATATTTACACAGTGAGTGACCCTTACCGTGAATAAACATTGATTCTGTACAGTTACACCATGATTAACCCTTACCCAGAATAAACAGTGACTCTGTACAGTTACACAGTGAGTGATCCTTACCCTGAATAAACAGTGACACTGCACCAGTACACAATGAGTGATCCTTACACTGAATAAACAGTGACTCTGTACAGTTACACAGTGAATGAACCTTATACTGAATAATTAATCATTCTGTACAATGACACAGGAGTGAAACTTTCCCTGAATAAACAGTGACTCTGTACAGTTACACAGTGAGTGATCATTACGCTGAATAAACAGTGACTCGGTACAGTTACACAGCGAGTGATCCTTACCCTGAATAAACAGTGACTCTGTACAGTTACACAGTGAATGATCATTACCCTGAATAAACAGTGACACTGCACCATTACAGAATGTGTGATCCTTACCCTGAATAAACAGTGACTCTGGACAGTTACACAGTGAATGAATCTTACGCTTAATAAACATTGACTCTGTACAGTTACACAGTAAGTGACACTTACCCTGAATAAATAGTGACTCTGTACAGTTACACATTGGGTGACAATTACCCTGTACAAACAGTGATTCTATGCATTTAAAATGAATGACCCTTACGCTAAATATACAGAGAATTGGTACAGTTACACAGTGAATGACCCTTACCATGAATAAATAGTCACTCTGTGCAATGACACAGTGAGTGAAACTTACCCTGAATAAACAGTGACACTGTACAGTTACACAGTGATTGACACTTACCCTGAATAAATAGTGACTCTGTACAGTTACACAGTGAGTGACACATACCCTGAATAAACACTGACTCTCTGCAGTTACTCAGTAAGTGACCCTTATCCTGAATAAACAGTGATTCTGTACAGTTACACAGTGTGTGACACTAACCCTGCATAAACAGTGATTCTGGACAGTTACACAGTGAGTGACCCTAACCCTGAATAAACAGTGACTATGTACAGCTACACAGTGAGTTGTCCTTCCCCTGAATAAACTGTGACTCTGTACAGTTACACAGTGATTGACACTTACCCTCAATAAACAGTGATTCTGTACCCTTATACAGTGAGTGACACTAACCCTGAATAAACAGTGACTCTGTACAGCTACAGTGAGTGCACCTTACCCTGAATAAATAGTAACGTTGTACAGTTACACAGTGATTCAAACTTACCCTGAATAAACAGTTACTCTGTACAGTTGCACAGTGAGTGACACTCACCCTGAATAAACAGTTACTCTGTACAGTTGCACAGTGAGTGACATTTACCCTGAATAAACAGTGGCTCTGTAAAGTTTCTGTGAATGACCCTTACCCTGAATAAACTGTGGCTCTGTAGAGTTACACAGTGAATGACTCTTACCCTGAATAAATAGTCACTCTGTACAGTTACACAGTGAGTGAAACTTACCATAAATAAAGAATGACTCTGTACAATTACACAGTGAGTGATACTTGCCCTGAATACGCTGTGACTCTGTACCATTACACAGTGAGTTATTCTTAAACTGAATAAACATTGACTATGTACAGTTTCACCGTGAGTAATCCTTACCCTGAATAAACAATGACTCTGTACAGTTACACAGTGAGTGACCCTTACCCTGATTAAACAGTGGCTCTGTACAGTTACACAGTGAATGACCCTTACCCTGAATAAATAGTCACTCTGTACAGTGACACAGTGACTGATATTTACCCTGAATAAACAGTGAATTTGTACAGTTACACAGTGAGAGACCCTTACCCTGAATAAACAGTGACTCTGTACAGTTACACAGTGAGTGATCCTTACCCTGAATAATAGTGACTCTGTACAGTTACACAGTGAGTGATCCTTACCCTGAATAAACAGTGACACTGCACCATTACACAGTGAGTGATCCTTACCCTGAATAAACAGTGACTCTGGACAGTTACACAGTGAGTGGTCCTAACCCTGAATAAACAGTAACTCTGTACAGTTACACAGTGATTGACACTTACCCTGAATAAACAGTTACTCTGTACAGTTACATAGTGAGTGGTCCTTACCCTGAATAAACAGTGACTCTGTACTCTTATACAGTGAGTGATCTTAACACTGAATAAACAGTGACTCTGTATAATAACACTGTGAGTGATCCGTACACTGAATAAACAGTGATCCTGTACAGTTACACAGTGAGTGACACTTACCCTGAATAAACAGTGACATTGGACAGTTACACAGTGAGTGATACATACCCTGAATAAATGCTGACTCTGTACAGTTACACAGTGAGTGATACTTACCCTGAATAAACAGTGACTCTGTACAGTTACACAGTGAGTGACCCTTACCCTGAATAAACAGTGACTTTGTACAGTTACACAGTGAGTGATCCTTACCCTGAATAAACAGTGACTTTGTACAGTTACACAGTGAGTGATCCATACCCTGAATAGACAGTGACACTGCACCATTACACAGTGAGTGATCCTTACCCTGAATAAACAGTGACACTGCACCATTACACAGTGAGTGATCCTTACCCTGAATAAACAATGACTCTGTACAGTTACAGTGCGTGATCCTTACTCTTATTAAACAGTGACTCTGTACAGTTACACAGTGAGTGATCCTTACCCTGAATAAACAGTGACTCTGTACAGTTACACAGTCAGTGATCCTTAACCTGAATAAACAGTGACTCTGTAGTTACACAGTGAGTGATCCTTACCCTGAATAAAGAGTGACTCTGTCCAGTGACACAATGAGTGATCCTTAAACTGTATAAACAGTGACCCTGTACAGTTACACAGTGAGTGATACATACCCTGAATAAACAGTAACTCCGAATAGTTACAGTGAGTGACACTTACCCTGATTAAACAGTGACTCTGTACAGTTACACAGTGAGTGACCCTTACAGTTAATAAACAGTAACTCTGTACAGTTACACAGTGAGTGACCCTTACACTGAATAAACAGTGACTCTGTACAGTTACACAGTGAGTGATCATTACCCTGAATAAACAGTGACTCTGTACAGTTTCACCATGAGTGATCCTTACCCTGAATAAACAGTGACTCTGTACAGTTACACAGTCAGTGATCCTTACCCTGAATAAACAGTGACTCTGTAGTTACACAGTGAGTGATCCTAACCCTGAATAAAGAGTGACTCTGTCCAGTGACACAATGAGTGATCCTTAAACTGTATAAACAGTGACTCTGTACAGTTACACAGCGAGTGATCCGTACCCTGTATAAACAGTTACTCTCTGCAGTTACACAGTGAATGACCCTTACCCTGAATAAACAGTGTCTCTGTACAGTTACACAGTGAATGACCCTTACCCTGAATAATTAATCATTCTGTACAATGACACAGAGAGTGAAACTTACCCTGAATAAACAGTGACTCTGTACAGTTACAAAGTGAGTGAACATTACGCTGAATAAACAGTGACTCTGTACAGTTACAGAGCGAGTGATCCGTACCCAGAATAAACAGTGACTCTCTACATTTACACAGTGAGTGACCCTTACCCTGAATAAACATTGATTCTGTACAGTTACACCGTGATTGACCCTTACCCAGAATAAACAGTGACTCTCTACAGTTACACAGTGAGTGACACTTACCCTGAATAAAGAGTGACTCTGTACAGTTACACAGTGAGTGACTGTTACCCTGTATAAATAGTGACTCTGTACAGTTAAACTGAGTGACCCTTACCCTGAATATTCAGTGACTCAATACAGTTACACAGTAAGTGACCCTTACCTTGAATAAACAGTGACTCTGTACAGTGACACAGTGAGTGATCCTTATCCTGAATAAACAGTGACTCTGTACAGTTACAAAATGAGTGACACTTAACATGATTAAAAACTGACACTGGGCAGTTAAACAGTGAGTGATCCTTACACTGAATAAATAGTGACACTGGACGGTCACACAGTGGGTGATACTTACCCTGAATAAACACTGACTCTATACATGTACACAGTGAGTGATCCTTACCCTGAATAAACAGTAACTCTGAATAGTTACAGTGTGTGACACTTACCCTGATTAAACAGTGACTCTGTACAGTTACACAGTGACTGACGCTTACCCCAAATAAATAGTCACTCCGTACAATGACACAGGGAGTGAAACTTTCCCTGAATAAACAGTGACTCTGTACAGTTACACAGGGAGTGACACTTAACCTGAATAAACAGTGACTCTCTACAGTTACACAGTGATTGATCCTTACCCTAAATAATCAGTGACACTGTGCAGTAACACAGTGAATGATCCTTACCCTGAATAAACAATGACTCTGTACAGTTACACAGTGATTGATCCTTACCCTGAATAAACAGTGACTCTGTACAGTTACACAGTGAGTGATCCTTACCCTTAATAAACATTGATTCTGTACAGTTACACAGTGAGTGATCCTTACCCTGAATAAACAGTGACTCTGTACAGTGACACAGTGAGGTATCGTTACCCTGTATAAAGAGTGACTCAGTTTAGTTACTCAATGAGTGACACTCACCCTGAATATATAGTGACTCTCTACAGTTACAAAGAGAGTGATCCTTACCCAAAATAAACAGTGACACTGTACAATAACACAGTGAGTGATCCATACCCTGAATTAACAGAGAATCTGTAGAGGTACAGAAAGAGTGATCCTTACTCTGAATAAACAGAGACACTCTATAGTTACACAGTGAGTGATACCCGGAATAAACAGTGACACTGTACAGTTACACAGTGAGTGATCCTTACCCTGAATAAACAGTGACTCTGTACAGTTACACAGTGAGTGACACTTAACCTGAATAAACAGTGACTCTCTACAGTTACACAGTGATTGATCCTTACCCTAAATAATCAGTGACACTGTGCAGTAACACAGTGAGTGATCCATACCCTGAATAAACAGAGAATCTGTAGAGTTAAAGAAAGAGTGATCCTTACTCTGAATAAACAGAGGCACTCTATAGTTACACAGTGAGTGATACCCGGAATAAACAGTGACACTGTACAGTTACACAGTGAGTGATCCTTACCCTGAATAAACAGTGACTCTGTACAGTTACACAGTGAGTGATCCTTACCCTGAATAAACAGTGACTCTGTACAGTTACACAGTGAGTGATCCTTACCCTGAATAAACAGTGACTCTGTACAGTGACACAGTGAGGTATCGTTACCCTGTATAAAGAGTGACTCTGTTTAGTTACTCAATGAGTGACACTCACCCTGAATATATAGTGACTCTCTACAGTTACAAAGAGAGTGATCCTTACCCAAAATAAACAGTGGCACTGTACAATAACACAGTGAGTGATCCTTACCCTGAATAAACAGTGACACTGTACAGTTACACAGTGAGTGACATTTACCCTGAATAAACAGTGACTCTGTACAGTTACACAGTGAGTGACTGTTACCCTGTATAAATAGTGACTCTGTACAGTTAAACTGACTGACCCTTACCCTGAATATTCAATGACTCTATACAATTACACAGTAAGTGACCCTTACCTTGAATAAACAGTGACTCTGCACAGGGACACAGTGAGTGATCCTTAACCTGAATAAACCGAGACCATGTACAGTTACTTAGTAAGTGACACTAACCCTGAATAATCAGTGACTCTGTACAGTTACACAGTGAGTGACATTTACCCTGAATAAACAGTGACTCTGTACAGTTACACAGTGAGTGACACTTACCCTGAATAAACAGTGACACTGGACAGTTACAGAGTGAGTGATCCTTACCCTGAATAAACAGTGAATATGTACCTTTACATGATGACTTATCCTCACACTAAATAAACAGTGACTCTGTACAGTTACACAGTGAGTGACATTTACCGTGAATAAACAGTAACTTTTTATAGTTACATAGTGAGTGACACTTACCCTGAATAAACAGTGACTCGGTACTGTTGCACATTGAGTGACACTTACCCTGTATAAACAGAGTCTGTGTACAATTACACAGTGACTGACACTTACCCCAAATAAATAGTCAATCCGTTCAATGACGCAGGGAGTGAAACTTTCCCTGAATAAACAGTGACTCTGTACAGTTAAACAGTAAGTGATCCTTAACCTGAATAAACAATGAATCTGTACCGTTACACGGTGAGTGATCCTCACACTGAATAAACAGTGACTCTGTACAGTTACACAGTGAGTAATCCTTACCTTGAATAAACAGTGACTCTGTGAAGTTACACTGAGTGTTCCTCACCCTGAATAAAAAATCACTCTGTACAGTTACACAGTGAGTGATCCTTACACTGCTGAATAAACAGTGAGTCTGTACAGTTACACAGTGAGTGACCCTTACCCTGAATAAACAGTGAGTCTGTACAGTTACACAGTGAGTGAACCTTACCCTAATAAACAGTGACTCTGTACAGTTACACAGTGAGTGACATTTATCGTGAATAAACTAACCTTTTATAGTTACATAGTGAATGACAATTACCCTGAATAAACAGTGACTCTGTACAGTTGCACAGTGAGTGACCCTTACCCTGTATAAACAGTGACTCGCTACTGTTGCACATTGAGTGACACTTACCCTGTATAAACAGAGACTGTGTACAGTTACACAGTGACTGACGCTTACCCTAAATAAATAGTCACTCTGTAAAATGACACAGGGAGTGAAACTTTCCCTGAATAAACAGTGACTCTGTACAGTTAAAAAGTAAGTGATCCTTAACCTGTATAAACAATGAATCTGTACCGTTACACGGTGAGTGATCCTCACACTGAATAAACAGTGACACTCTGCAGTTACTCAGTAAGTGACCCTTATCCTGAATAATCAGTAATTCTGTACAGTTACACATTGTGTGACCCTAACCCTGAATAAACAGTGATTCTGTACAGTTACACAGTGAGTGGTCCTTCCCCTGAATAAACAGTGACTCTGTACAGTTACACAGTGAGTGACACTTACCCTGAATAAACAGTGAGTCTGTACAGATACAAAGTGAGTGACCATTACACTGCATAAACAGGAACTCTGTATAGTTACACACTGTGTGACCCTTACCCTGAATAAAGAGTGCCTCTGTACAGTTACAAAATGAGTGATACTTACCATGATTAAAAAGTCACACTGGACAGTTACACAGTCTGTGATCCTTGCACTGAATAAAGAGTGACACTGGACGGTTACACAGTGGGTGATCCTTACCCTGAATAAACAGTGACTCTGTACAGTTACACAGTGAGTGATCCTGACACTGAATAAACAGTGACTCTGCACAGTGCCAAAGTGAATGATCCTTACTCTGAATAAACAGTTCCTCTGTACAATTACACAGTGAGTGACACTTACCCTGAATAAACAGTGACTCTGTACAGTTACACAGTGAGTGACCCTTACCCTGAATAAACAGTGACTCTGTACAGTTACACAGTGAGAGAACCTTACCCTGAATAAACAGTGACTTTGAACAGTTACACAGTGAGTGACCCTTACCCTTAATAAACAGTGACTTTGTACAGTTACACAGTGAGTGACACTTACCCTGAATAAACAGTGACTCTTCACAATGACACAGTGAGTGATCCTTACCCTGAATAAACAGTAACTGCGAATAGTTACAGTGAGTGACACTTACCCTGATTAAACAGTGACTCCGTACAGTTACACAGTGAGAGACCCTTACCCTGAATGAACAATGACTTTGTACAGATACACAGTGAGTGACACTTACCCTTAATAAACAGTGACTCTGTACAGTTACAAATTGAAACATCCTTAACCTGAATTAACAGTAATTCCAAATAGTTAAAGTAAGTGACACTTACCCTGAATAAACAGTGACTCTGTTCAGTTGCAAAATGCATGACCCTTACCCTGAATAAACAGTGACTCTGCATTTACACAGTGAGTTACCCTTACCCTGAATAAACAGTGACTCTTTACACTTACATAGTTAGTGACACTTACCCGGAATAAACAGTAACTTTGTATAGATTTACAGATAGTGACCCTTACACTGTATAAATAGTGACTCTGTACAGTTACATAGTGAGTGACCATTACCCTGAAAAAAAGTGACTCTGTACAGTTACAGTGTGAGTGATCCTTACCCTGAATAAACAGAGTCTCTGTACAGATACACAGTGAGTGGTCCTTAACCGTGAATAAAAAGTGAATCTGTACAGTTACACAGAGAGTGATCATTAACCTGAATAAACAGTGACTCTGTGCAGTTACATTGTGTGTGATCATTACCCAGAATAAACAATGACTCTGTACAGTTACACAGTGAGTGTACCTTACCCTGAATAAACAGTGACTCTGTACAGTGACACAGTGAGTGATCCTCACCCTGAATAAACCGTGACCCTGTACAGTTAAACAGTGAGTGACCTAAACACTGCAAAAACAGTGACTCTGTACAATTACACGGTGAGTGATCCTTACCCAGTAAAAATAGTGACTCTGTACCGTTACACAGTGAGTGATACTAACCCTGAATAAACAGTGAATCTGTACAGTTACTCATTGAGTGAGAATTACTCTGAATAAATAGTGACGCTCTACAGTTACACAGTGTGTGATCCTTACCCTAAATAAACAGTGACACTGTACAGTAACACAGAGAGTGATCCTTATCCTGAATAAATAGACGATCTGTACAATTAAACAGTGAGTGATACTTACCCTGAATAAACAGAGACTCTGTACTGTTACACAGTGAGTGATCCTTACCCTGAATAAACAGAGGCTCTCTACAGTTACACAATGAGTAATACTTACCCTGAACAGACAGTGACACAGTACAGTTACACAATGAGTGATCCATACCCTGAATTAACTGTGACCCTGTACAGTTAAACAGTGAGTGATCCTTACCCTGAATAAACAGCTACTCTGTACAATTACACAGTGAGTGACACTTACCATGAATAAACAGTGACTCTGTACAGTTACACAGTGAGTGTTCCTGACACTGAATAAACAGTGACTCTGCACAATGCCAAAGTGAGTGATCCTTAGCCTGAATAAACAGCTACTCTGTACAATTACACAGTGAGTGACACTTACCATGAATAAACAGTGACTCTGTACAGTTACACAGTGAGTGATCCTGACACTGAATAAACAGTGACTCTGCACAATGCCAAAGTGAGTGATCCTTACCCTGAATAAACAGTGAATCTGTACAATAACACAGTAAGTGATCCTTACACTGAATAAACAGTGAATATGTACCTTTACATGGTGAGTGATCCTTATCCTGAATAAACAGAGGCTCTCTACAGTTACACAATGAGTGATACTTACCCTGAACAGACAGTGACACTATACAGTTACACAATGAGTGATCCATACCCTGAATTAACAGTGACCCTGCACTTACACAATGAGTGATCCTTAGCCTGAATAAACAGTGACTCTGTACAATAACACAGTAAGTGATCTTTACGCTGAATAAACAGTGAATATGTACCTTTACATGGTGAGTGATCCTCACACTGAATAAACAGTGACTCTGTACAGTTACACATTGTGCGACCCTTACCCTGACTAATCAGTGACTCTGTACAGTTACACAGTGTGTGACCCTCACCCTGAATAATCAGTGACTCTGTACAGTTACACAGTGAGTGACATTTACTGTGAATAAACAGTAACTTTTTATAGTTACGTAGTGAATGACACTTACCCTGAATTACCAGTGACTCTGTACAGTTGCAAAGTGCATGACCCTTACCCTGAATAAACAGTGACTCTGTACCGTTACACAGTGAGTGACACTTACCCTGAATAAACAGTGACTCTGTACAGTTACACAGTGAGTGATGCTTAACCCTGAATAAACAGTGAGTCTGTACAGATACAAAGTGAGTGACCATTACACTGCATAAACAGGAGCTCTGTATAGTTACACACTGTGTGACCCTTACCCTGAATAAAGAGTGCCTCTGTACAGTTACAAAATGAGTGATACTTACCATGATTAAAAAGTCACACTGGACAGTTACACAGTCTGTGATCCTTACACTGAATAAAGAGTGACACTGGACGGTTACACAGTGGGTGATCCTTACCCTGAATAAACAGTGACTCTGTACAGTTACACAGTGAGTGATCCTGACACTGAATAAACAGGGACTCTGCACAGTGCCAAAGTGAGTGATCCTTACCCTGAATAAACAGTGACTCTGTACAGTTACACAGTGGGTGATCCTTACTCTGAATAAAC
Organism: Isurus oxyrinchus; assembly: GCA_026770705.1. Lineage (NCBI taxonomy): Eukaryota > Metazoa > Chordata > Chondrichthyes > Lamniformes > Lamnidae > Isurus > Isurus oxyrinchus. The sequence goes on along the minus strand of JANJGN010000247.1, from coordinate 295,198 downwards.
AGTGACTCTGTACAGTTACACAGTGAATGATCATTACCCTGAATAAACAGTTACTCTGGAGAGTTGCACATTGAGTGACACTTACCCTGAATAAACATTGACCCAGTGCAGTTACTGTGAGTGACCCTTACCATGAATAAACGGTGATTCTGTGCAGTTACACAGTGAATGAACCTTACCCTGAATGAAAAGTCACTCTGTACAATGACACAGTGAGTGAAACTTACTCTAAATAAACAGTGACTCTGTGCAATTACACAGTGATTGATACTTACCCTGAATAAACAAAGACTCTGTACAGTTACAGTGAGTGATCCTTACCCTGAATACGCAGTGACTGTGTACCGTTACACAGTGAGTTCTCCTTACCCTGAATAAACATTGACTCTGTACAGTTTCACCATGAGTGATCCTTACCCTGAATAAACAGTGACTCTGTACAGTTACACAGTGAGTGAAGCTTACCCTGAATAAACAGTGACTCTGTACAGTTACACAGTGAATGACCCTTACCCTGAATAAACAGTAACTTTGTACAGTTACACAGTTAGTGATACTTACCCTGAATAAACAGTGGCTCTGTACAGTTGCTCATGGAATGACACTTGCCCTGAATAAACAGTGATTCTGTACAGTTACACAGTGACTGATCCTTACCCTAATAAACAGTCACTCTGTACAGTTACACAGTGAGTGATCCTTACCCTGAATAAACATTTTCTCTGTACTGTTACACAGTGAGTGACACTTAGCCTGAATAAACAGTGACTCTGTACATTTACACATTGAGGGAACCTTACCCTGTATAAAGAGTGACTCTGTACAGTTACACAGTGAGTGATCATTACCCTGAAGGAACAGTGACTCTGTACAGTTACACAGTGAGTGATCATTATCCTGAAGAAACAGTGATTCTGTACAGTTACACACTGAGTACTCCTGACACTGAATAAACAGGGACTCTGCACAGTGCCAAAGTGAGTGATCCTTACCCTGAATAAACAGTGATTCTGTACAATTACACAGTGAGTGACACTTACCCTGAATAAACAGTGACTCTGTACAGTTACACAGTGAGTGATCCTGACACTTTAATAAACAGTGACTCTGCACAGTGCCAAAGTGAGTGATCCTTACCCTGAATAAACAGTTACTCTGTACAATTACACAGTGAGTGACACTTACCATGAATAAACAGTGACTCTGTACAGTTACACAGTGAGTGATCCTTGTCCTGATTTAACAGTGAATCTGTACAATAACACAGTAAGCGATCCATACCCTGAAAAAACTTAGAATATGTACCTTTACATGGTGAGTGATCCTTACCCTGAAGAAACAGTGACTCTGTACAGTTACACAGTGAGTAATCATGACACTGAATAAACAGGGACTCTGCACAGTGCCAAAGTGAGTGATCCTTACCCTGAATAAACAGTGATTCTGTACAGTTACACAGTGAGTGATCCTTACCCTGAATAAACAGTTCCTCTGTACAATTACACAGTGAGTGGTCCTTGTCCTGTTTTAACAGTGACTCTGTACAATAACACAGTAAGTGATCGTTACGCTGAATAAACAGTGAATATGTACCTTTACATGGTGAGTGATCCTCATACTGAATAAACAGAGACTCTGTACACTTACACATTGTGCGACCCTTACACTGAATAATCAGTGACTGTACAGTTACATAGTGAGAGATATTTACTGTGAATAAACAGTAACTTTTTATAGTTACATAGTGAGTGACACTTACCCTGAATAAACAGTGACTCTGTACTGTCGCACAGTGAGTGACCCTTACCCTGCATAAACAGTGAATCTGTACAGTAACACAGTGAATAACGCTTACCCTGAATAAATAGTCGCTCTGTACAATGAAACAGTGAGTGAAACTTCTCCTGAATAAACAGTGACTCTGTATAGTTACACAACGAGTGATCTTTACCCTGAATAAAAAGTAACTCTGTACCGTTACACAGTGATTGATACTTACCCTAAATAATCAGTGACACTGTGCAGTAACAAAGTGAGTGATCCTTACCCTGAATAAACAGTGAATCTGTACAGTTACACAGTTAGTGATCCTTACCCTGAATAAACAGTGATTCTGTACAGTTACAAAGTGAGTGATCCTTACCCTGTCTAAACAGTGACTCTGTACAGTTGCACATTGAGTGACACTTAGCCTGAATAAACAGTGAATCTATACAGTTACTCATTGAGTGACACTTACCCTGAATAAATAGTGACGCTCTACAGTTACACAGTGTGTGATCCTTACCCAAAATAAACAGTGACTCTGTGCAGTTACACAGTGTGTGATCATTACCCTGAATAAAACAGTGACTCTGTACAGTTACACAGTGAGTGATCCTTATCCTGACTAAACAGTTGAACTGTACTGTTAAACAGTGATTGATACTTACCCAGAATAAACAGAGACTCTGTACAGTTACACAGTGAGTGACCCTTACCCTGAATAAACAGAGGCTCTCTACAGTTACACATTGAGTGATACTTACCCTGAATAGACAGTGACACTGTACAGTTACACAATGTGTTATCATTACCCTTAATAAAGAGTGACTCTGTACAGTTACACAGTGAGTGATCATTACCCTGAAAAAACAGTGACTCTGCACAGTACGAAAGTGAGACAAACCCTGGATAAACAGTGACTTGTACAGTTACACAGTGATTGACACTTACCCTGAAGAAACAGTGACTCTGTACCCTTATACAGTGAGTGATCCTTACCCTGAATAAACAGTGACTCCCTATAGTTGCACAGTGAGTGATCCTTACACTGAATAAACAGTAAATCTGTACAGCAGCACAGTGAGTGAAACTTAGCCTGAATAAAAAGTGACTCTCTTCAGTTACACAGTTGATGACCCTTACCCTCAATATACAGTGACTCTGTACAGCGACAGTGAGTGACCCTTACAATGAAAAACAGTAACTCTGTTTAGTTACAAAGTTAGTGAACCTTACCCTGTATAAACAGTGACTCTGTACAGTTACACAGTGATTGACACTTACCCTGAATAAACAGTTAATCTGGAGAGTTGCACATTGAGTGACACTTACCCTGAATAAACATTGACCCAGTACAGTTACTGTGAGTGACTCTTACCCTGAATAAAAAGTGACTCTGCGCAGTTACACAGTGAGTGATCAATACCCTGAATAAAGAGTGACTCAGTACAGTTACACAGTGAGTGATCATTATCCTGAATAAAAAGTGACTGTGTACAGTTACACAGTGAGTGAACCTTACCCTGAATAAACATTGACTCTGTACAGTTGCACAGTGAGTGCTCCTTACCCTGAATAAACAGTGATTCTGTACAATTACACAGTGAGTGACACTTACCCTGAAGAAACAGTGACTCTGTACAGTTACACAGTGAGTGATCCTGACACTGAATAAACAGGGACTCTGCACAGTGCCAAAGTGAGTGATCCTTACCCTGAATAAACAGTTACTCTGTACAATTACACAATGAGTGACACTTACCATGAATAAACAGTGACTCTGTACAGTTACACAGTGAGTGATCCTGACACTGAATAAACAGTGACTCTGCACAGTGCCAAAGTGAGTGATCATTACCCTGAATAAACAGTTCCTCTGTACAATTACACAGTGAGTGGTCCTTGTCCTGTTTTAACAGTGAATCTGTACAATAACACAGTAAGTGATCCTTACCCTGAATAAACAGTGAATATGTACCTTTACATGGTGAGTGATCCTCACACTGAATAAACAGTGACTCTGTACAGTTACATATTGTGCGACCCTTACCCTGAATAATCAGTGACTCTGTACAGTTACACAGTGAGTGGTCCTTGTCCTGATTTAACAGTGAATCTGTACAATAACACAGTAAGCGATCCATACCCTGAATAAACATAGAATATGTACCTTTACATGGTGAGTGATCCTTATACTGAATAAACAGTGACTCTGTACAGTTACACATTGTGCGACCCTTACCCTGAATAATCAGTGACTGTACAGTTACACAGTGAGTGACAGTTACTGTGAATAAACAGTAACTTTTTATAGTTACATAGTGAGTGACACTTACCCTGAATAAACAGTGACTCTGTACTGTCTCACAGTGAGTGAAACCTACCCTGTATAAACAGTGAATCTGTACAGTAACACAGTGAATGACGCTTACCCTGAATAAATAGTCGCTCTGTATAATGATACAGTGTGTGGAACTTTCCCTGAATAAACAGTGACTCTGTACAGTTACACAGTGAGTGATCATTACCCTGAATAAACAGTGACTCTGTACAGTTACACAGTGAGTGATCCTTACCCTGAATAAACAGTGACACTGCAACATTACACAGTGAGTGACCCTTACCCTGAATAAACAGTGACTCTGGACAGTTACACAGTGAATGAAACTTACACTGAATAAACATTGTCTCTGTACAGTTACACAGTGATTGACACTTACCCTGAATAAACAGTGACTCTGTACCGTTACACATTGTGTGACACTTACCCTGAATAAACAGTGAATCTGTACAGTTACTCATTGAGTGAGACTTATTCTGAGTAAAGAGTGACGCTCTACATTTACACAGTATGTGATCCTTACCCTAAATAAACAGTGACAGTGTACAGTAACAAAGAGAGTGATCCTTATCCTGTATAAACAGAGGATCTGTACAGTTATACAGTGGGTGATCCTTACCCTGAATAAACAGAGGCTCTCTACAGTTACACAATGAGTGATACTTACCCTGAACAGACAGTGACACTGTACAGTTACACAATGAGTGATCCATACCCTGAATTAACTGTGACCCTGTACAGTTACACAATGAGTGATCCTTACCCTGAATAAAGAGTAACTCTGTACAGTTGCACAGTGAGTGCTCCTTACCCTGAATAAAGAGTGACTCTGTACAGTTGCACAGTGAGTGCTCCTTACCCTGAATAAACAGTGACTCTGTACAGTTACAGAGTGATTGACACTTACCCTGAATAAACAGTTACTCTGGAGAGTTGCACATTGAGTGACACTTACCCTGAATAAACATTGAACAAGTACAGTTACATCGAGTGACCCTTACCGTGAATAAATGGTGACTATGTACAGTTACACAGTGAATGAACCTTACACTGAATAAATAGTCACTCTGTACCATTACACAGTGAGTGAAACTTACCCTGAATAAACAGTGACTCTGTGCATTTACACAGTGATTGATACTTACCCTGAATAAACAATGACTCTGTACAGTTACAGTGAGTGATCCTTACCCTGAATACGCAGTGACTGTGTACCATTACACAATGAGTTATCCTTACCCTGAATAAAAATTGACTCTGTACAGTTTCACCGTGAGTGATCCTTACCCTGAGTAAACAGTGACTCTGTACAGTTACACAGTGAATGACCCTTACCCTGAATAAACAGTAACTTTGTACAGTTACACAGTGAGTGATACTTACCCTGATTAAACAGTGGCTCTGTACAGTTGCACATTGAGTGACACTTACCCAGAATAAACAGTGATTCTGTACAGTTACACAGTGAGTGATCCTTACCCTGAATAAACAGTGACACTGCACCATTACACAGTGAGTGACCCTTATCCTGAATAAACAGTGACTCTGTACAGTTACACAGTGAATGAAACTTACACTGAATAAACATTATCTCTGTACAGTTACACAGTGAGTGACACTTACCCTGAATAAACAGCGACTCTGTACATTTACACATTGAGTGACACTTACCCTGTATAAACAGTGACACTGTACAGTTACACAGTGAGTGATCCTTACCCTGAATAAACAGTGACTCTGTACAGTTACACAGTGAGTGACACTTACCCTGAATAAACAGTGGCTCTGTACATTTACACATTGTGTGACACTTACCCTGAATAAACAGTGAATCTGTACAGTTACTCATTGAGTGAGAATTACTCTGAATAAATAGTGACGCTCTACAGTTACACAGTGTGTGATCCTTACCCTAAATAAACAGTGACACTGTACAGTAACAAAGAGAGTGATCCTTATCCTGTATAAACAGAGGATCTGTACAGTTATACAGTGGGTGATCCTTACCCTGAATAAACAGAGGCTCTCTACAGTTACACCATGAGTGATACTTACCCTGAACAGACAGTGACACTGTACAGTTACACAATGAGTGATCCATACCCTGAATTAACTGTGACCCTGTACAGTTACACAATGAGTGATCCTTACCCTGAATAAACAGTGATTCTGTAGAATTACACAGTGAGTGACACTTACCCTGAATAAACAGTGACTCTGTACAGTTACACAGTGAGTGATCCTGAAACCTAATAAACAGGGACTCTGCACAATGCCAAAGTGAGTGATCCTTACCCTGAATAAACAGTTATTCCGTACAATTACACAGTGAGTGGTCCTTGTCCTGATTTAACAGTGAATCTGTACAATAACACAGCAAGTGATCCTTACGCTGAATAAACACTGAATATGTACCTTTACATGGTGAATGATCCTCATACTGAATAAACAGCGACTCTGTACATTTACACATTGAGTGACACTTACCCTGTATAAACAGTGACACTGTACAGTTACACAGTGAGTGATCCTTACCCTGAATAAACAGTGACTCTGTACAGTTACACAGTGAGTGACACTTACCCTGAATAAACAGTGGCTCTGTACATTTACACATTGTGTGACACTTACCCTGAATAAACAGTGAATCTGTACAGTTACTCATTGAGTGAGAATTACTCTGAATAAATAGTGACGCTCTACAGTTACACAGTGTGTGATCCTTACCCTAAATAAACAGTGACACTGTACAGTAACAAAGAGAGTGATCCTTATCCTGTATAAACAGAGGATCTGTACAGTTATACAGTGGGTGATCCTTACCCTGAATAAACAGAGGCTCTCTACAGTTACACCATGAGTGATACTTACCCTGAACAGACAGTGACACTGTACAGTTACACAATGAGTGATCCATACCCTGAATTAACTGTGACCCTGTACAGTTACACAATGAGTGATCCTTACCCTGAATAAACAGTGATTCTGTAGAATTACACAGTGAGTGACACTTACCCTGAATAAACAGTGACTCTGTACAGTTACACAGTGAGTGATCCTGAAACCTAATAAACAGGGACTCTGCACAATGCCAAAGTGAGTGATCCTTACCCTGAATAAACAGTTATTCCGTACAATTACACAGTGAGTGGTCCTTGTCCTGATTTAACAGTGAATCTGTACAATAACACAGCAAGTGATCCTTACGCTGAATAAACAGTGAATATGTACCTTTACATGGTGAATGATCCTCATACTGAATAAACAGTGACTCTGTACAGTTACACAGTGAATGACACTTACCCTGAATAAACAGTGACTCTGTACTGTTACACAGTGAGTGACATTTACTGTGAATAAACAGTAACTTTTTATAGTTAAATAGTGAGTGACACTTACCCTGAATTACCAGTGACTCTGTACAGTTGCAAAGTGCATGACCCTTACCCTGAATAAACAGTGACTCTGTACTGTCGCACAGTGAGTGAACATTACCCTGTATAAACAGTGAATCTGTACAGTAACACAGTGAATGACGCTAACCCTGAATAAATAGTCGCTCTGTACAATGACACAGTGTGTGGAACTTTCCCTGAATAAACAGTGACTCTGTATAGTTACACAATGAGTGATCTTTACCCTGAATAAACAGAAACTCTGTACCGTTACACAGTGATTGATACTTACCCTAAATAATCAGTGACACTGTGCAGTAACAAAGTGAGTGATCCTTACCCTGAATAAACAGTGACTCTGTACAGTTACACAGTGATTGACACTTACCCTGAAGAAACAGTGACTCTGTACCCTTATACAGTGAGTGATCCTTACCCTGAATAAACAGTGACTCCCTATAGTTGCACAGTGAGTGATCCTTACTCTGAATAAACAGTAAATCTGTACAGTAACACAGTGAGTGAAACTTACCCTGAATAAAAAGTGACTCTCTTCAGTTACACAGTTGATGACCCTTACCCTCAATATACAGTGACTCTGTACAGAACAGTGAGTGACCCTTACCCTGAAAAACAGTAACTCTATATAGTTACAAAGTTAGTGACCCTTACCCTGTATAAACAGTGACTCTGTACAGTTACACAGTGATTGACACTTACCCTGAATAAACAGTTACTCTGGAGAGTGGCACATTGAGTGACACTTACCCTGAATAAACATTGACCCAGTACAGTTACTGTGAGTGACCCTTACCATGAATAAACGGTGATTCTGTACAGTTAAACAGTGAATGAAACTTACCCTGAACAAATAGTCACTCTGTACAATGACACAGTGAGTGAAACTTACTCTAAATAAACAGTGACTCTGTGCAATTACACAGTGATTGATAGTTACCCTGAATAAACAATGACTCTGTACAGTTACACAGTGAGTGATCATTATCCTGAATAAACAGTGACTCTGTACAGTTACACAGTGTGTGATCATTACCCTGAATAAAGAGTGACTCTGTACAGTTACACAGTGAGTGATCATTACCCTGAAGAAACAGTGACTCTGTACAGATACACAGTGAGTGATCATTACCCTGAAGAAACAGTGATTCTGTACAGTTACACAGTGAGTACTCCTGACACTGAATAAACAGTGACTCTGTACAGTTACACAGTGAGTGATCCTGACACTGAATAAACAGTGACTCTGCACAGTGCCAAAGTGAGTGATCCTTACCCTGAATAAACAGTTCCTCTGTACAGTTACACAGTGAGTGGTCCTTGTCCTGATTTAACAGTGAATCTGTACAATAACACAGTAAGTGATCCATACCCTGAATAAACAGAGAATAAGTACCTTTACATGGTGAGTGATCCTCACACTGAATAAACAGTGACTCTGTACAGTTACACATTGTGTGACCCTCACCCTGAATAATCAGTGACTCTGTACAGTTACACAGTGATTGACATTTACTGTGAATAAACAGTAACTTTTTATACTTACATAGTGAATGACACTTACCCTGAATAAACAGTGACTCTGTACTGTCGCACAGTGAGTGACCCTTACCCTGTATAAACAGTGACTCTGTACCGTTACATAGTGAGTGACACTTACCCTGAATAAACAGTGACTCTGTACAGTTACACAGTGAGTGACATTTACTGTGAATAAACAGTAACTTTTTATAGTTACATAGTGAATGACACTTACCCTGAATAAACAGTGACTCTGTACTGTCGCACAGTGAGTGAACATTACCCTGTATAAACAGTGACTCTGTACAGTAACACACTGAATGACGCTTACCCTGAATAAATAGTCGCTCTGTACAATGACACAGTGTGTGGAACTTTCCCTGAATAAACAGTGACTCTGTATAGTTACACAATGAGTGATCTTTACCCTGAATAAACAGTAACTCTGTACCATTACACAGAGATTGATACTTACCCTAAATAATCAGTGACACTGTGCTGTAACAAAGTGAGTGATCCTTACCCTGAATAAACAGTGACTCTGTACAGTTGCACAGTGAGTGCTCCTTACCCTGAATAAACAGTGACTCTGTACAGTTACAAAGAGAGTGATCCTTACCCTGTCTAAACAGTGACTCTGTACAGTTGCACAGTGAGTGCTCCTTACCCTGAATAAACAGTGAATCTGTACAGTTACACAGTGATTGACACTTACCCTGAAGAAACAGTGACTCTGTACAGTTACTCATTGAGTGATCCTTACCCTAAATAAACAGTGACACTGTACAGTAACACAGAGAGTGATCCTTATCCTGAATAAACAGAGGATCTGTACAGTTAAACAGTGAGTGATACTTACCCTGAATAAACAGAGACTCTGTACTGTTATACATTGACTGATCATTACCCTGAATAAACCGAGGCTCTCTACAGTTACACAATGAGTGATACTTACCCTGAACAGACAGTGACACTGTACAGTTACACAATGAGTGATCCAAAACATGAATTAACTGTGACCCTGTACAGTTACACAATGAGTGATCCTTTACTCTGAATAAACAGTGACTCTGTACAGTTACACAGTGAGTGATCCTTACCCTGAATAAACAGTGACTCTGTACAGTTACACAGTGAGTGATCATTACCCTGAATAAACAGAGACTCTGCACAGTGCCAAAGTGAGTGATCCTTACCCTGAATAAACAGTGATTCTGTACAATTACACAGTGAGTGATCCTTGTCCTGATTTAACAGTGAATCTGTACAGTTACACAGTAAGTGACCCTTACCCTGAATAATCAGTGACTCTGCACAGTTACACACTGAGTGAGATTTACTGTGAATAAACAGTAACTTTTTATAGTTACATAGTGAGTGACGCTTACCCTGAATAAACAGTGACTCTGTACAGTTGCAAAGTGCATGACCCTTACCCTGTATAAACAGTGACTCTGTACAGTAACACAGTAAATGACGCTTACCCTGAGTAAATAGTCACTCTGTACAATGACACAGTGAGTGAAACTTTCTCTGAATAAACAGTGACTCTGTATAGTTACACAATGAGTGATCTTTACCCTGAATAAACAGTAACTGTGTACCTTTACACAGTGATTAATACTTACCCTAAATAATCACTGACACAGCGCAGTAACAAAGTGAGTGATCCTTACCCTGAATAAACAGTGACTCTGTACAGTTACACAGTTAGAGATGCTTACCCTGAATAAATAGTGATTCTGTACAGTTACACAGTGAGTGATCCTTACCCTGTCTAAATAGTGACTCTGTACAGTTGCACATAGAGTGACACTTACCCTGAGTATACAGTGATTCTGTACAGTTACACATTGTGTGACACTAACCCTGGATAAACAGTGACTTATACAGTTACACAGTGAGTGACCCTTACCCTGAATAAACAGTGACTCTGTACAGCTACACAGTGAGTGCTCCTTATCCTGAATAAACAGTGACTCTGTACAGTTACACAGTGATTGACACTTACCCTGAAGAAACAGTGAGTGATCCTTACCCTGAATAAACAGTGACTCCCTAGAGTTGCACAGTGAGTGATGCTTACTCTGACTAAACAGTAAATCTGTACAGTTACACAGTGAGTGAAACTTAGCCTGAATAAAAAGTGACTCTCTTCAGTTACACAGTTAATGACCCTTACCCTCAATATACAGTGACTCTGTACAGCGACAGTGAGTGACCCTTACCCTGAAAAACAGTAACTCTGTATAGTTACAAAGTTAATGACCCTTACCCTGTATAAACAGTGAATCTGTACAGTTACACAGTGATTGACACTTACCCTGAATAAACAGTTACTCTGTACAGTTACACAATGAGTGACCCTTACCCTGTATAAACAGTGACTCTGTTCAGTTACACAGTGATTGACACTTACCCTGAATAAACAGTTACTCTGGAGAGTTGCACATTGAGTGACGCTTACCCTGAATAAACAGTTACACTGTACAGTTACATCGAGTGACCCTTACCATGAATAAACCGTGATTCTGTACTGTTACACAGTGAATGAACCTTACCCTGAATAAATAGTCACTCTGTACAATGACACAGTGAGTGAAAGTTACCCTAAATAAACAGTGACTCTGTGCAATTACACAGTGATTGATACTTATCCTGAATAAACAATGACTCTGTAGAGTTACAGTGAGTGATCCTTACCCTGAATATGCAGTGACTGTGTACCGTTACACAGTGAGTTATCCTTACCCTGAATAAACATTGACTCTGTACAATTTTACCGTGAGTGATCCTCACACTGAATACACAATGACTCTGTACAGTTACACAGTGAGAAGTCCTTACCCTGAATAAACAGTGACTCTGTACAGTTACAAAGTGAGTGAACCTTACCCTGAATAAACAGTGACTCTGTACAGCTACACAGTGAGTGGTCCTTACCCTGAATAAACAGTGACTCTCTTCAATTACACAGTTAATGATCCTTACCCTGAATAAACAGTGACTCTGTACAACTATAGTGAGTGACCCTTACCCTGAATAAACTGTAACTCTGTACAATTACACAGTGATTGAAACTTATCCTGAATAAACAATTACTCTGTACAGTTGCACAGTGAGTTACACTTACCCTGTATAAACAATGATTCTGTACAGTTACTGTGAATGATCCTTACCCTGAATAAACTGTGAATCTGTACAATAACACAGTGAGTGATACTTACCCTGAATAAATAGTGACCCTGTAAGATACACAGTCAGTTAACCTTCCACTGAATAAACGGTGACACTGGACAGTTACACAGTAAGTGATACTTATCCTGAACAAATGCTTACTCTATACAGTTACACAGTGAGTGAAACTTATCTGAATATACAGTGACACTGCACCATTGCATAGTGAGTGACCCTTAACAAGAATAAATAGTGACTCTGGAAAGTTACACAGTGAATGAAACTTACACTGAATAAACATTGTCTCTGTACAGTAACACAGTGACTGATACTTACCCTGAATAAACAGTGACGCTGCACCATTACACAGTGAGTGACCCTTACTCTGAATAAAGAGTGACTCTGGACAGTTACACAGTGAATGAATCTTACACTGAATAAACACTGACTCTGTACAGTTACACAGTGAGTGACCCTTACCCTTTATAAACAGTGACTCTGTACCGTTACACAGTGAGTGCAACTTACCCTGAATAAACAGCGATTCTGTACAGTTACAAATTGTGTGACACTAACTCTGAATAAACAGTGATTTGTACAGTTACACAGTGAGTGTCACTTACCCTGAATAAACATTGATTCTGTACAGCTACACAGTGAGTGCTCCTTAACCTCAATAAACAGTGAATCTGTACAGTTACACAGTGATTGACACTTACCCTGAATAAACAGTGACTCTGTACCCTTATACAGTGAGTGATCCTTGCCCTGAATAAACAGTAACTCTGTACCATTACACAGTGAGTGAAACTTACCCTGAATAAAAAGTGACTCTCTGCAGTTACACAGTAAGTGACCCTTATCCTGAATAAACAGTGATTCTGTTCAGTTAGTGTGAGTGACCCTTACCCTAAATAAACGGTGACTCTGTACAGTAACACAGTGAATGACCCTTACCCTGAATAAATAGTCACTCTGTACAATGAAACAGTGAGTGAAACTTATCCTAAATAAAATGTGACTCCGTACAATTACACAGTGACTGATACTTACCCTGAATAAACAATGACTCTGTACAGTTACAGTGAGTGTTGCTTGCCCTGAATAAGCAGTGACTCTGTACCATTACACAGTGATTGACACTTACCCTGAATAAACAGTGACTCTGTACCGCTATACAATGAGTACAACTTACCCTGAATAAACACTGACTCTCTGCAGTTACTCAGTAAGTGACCCTGAACCTGAATTAACAGTGATTCTGTACAGCTACACAGTGAGTGGTCCTTACCCTGAATAAACAGTGATTCTGTACAGTTACACAGTGATTGACACTTACCCTGAATTAACAGTGACTCTGTACAGTTACACAGTGAGTGACCCTTACCCTGTATAAACAGTGACTCTATGCAGTTAGACTGAGTGACCCTTACCTTAAATATACAGTGACTCTGTACAGTAACACAGTGAATGACCCTTACCCTGAATAAATAGTCACTCTGTACAATGACACAGTAAGTGAAACTTACCCTGAATAAACAGTGAGTCTGTATAGTTAAACAGTGAGTGATCCATACACTGAATAAACAGTAACTCTGTACCGTTACACAGTGAGTGACACTTACCCTGAATAAACACTGACTCTCTGCAGTTACTCAGTAAGTGACCCTTATCCTGAATAAACAGTGATTCTGTGCAGTTACACATTGTGTGACACTAACACTGAATAAACAGTGATTCTGTACAGTTACTCAATGAGTGACACTTACCCTGAATAAACAGTGACTCTGTACAGTAACACAGTGATTGACACTTACCCTGAATAAACAGTGACTCTGTACCGTTACACAATGAGTGACACTTACCCTGAATAAACACTGACTCTCTGCAGTTACTCAGTAAGCGACCCTTATCCTGAATAAACAGTGATTCTGTGCAGTCACACATTGTGTGACACTAACCCTGAATAAACAGTTATTCTGTGCAGTAACACAGTAAGTGACCCTTATCCTGAATAAACAGTGATTCTGTATAGCTACACAGTGAGTGGTCCTTACCCTGAATAAGCAGTGTCTCTGTACAGTAACACAGTGAGTGAACCTTACTCTGAATAAACAGTGACTCTGTACAGTTGCACATTGAGTGACCCTTACCCTGTATAAACAGTGACTCTATGCAGTTATACTGAGTGACCCTTACCCTGAATATACAGTGGCTCTGTACAGTAACACAGTGAATGACTATTACCCTGAATAGTCACTCTCTACAATGACACAGTGAGGGAAACTTACCCTGAATAAATAGTGACTCTGTATAGTTACACAGTGAGGGATCCTTACACTGAACAAACAGTAACTCTGTACCGTTACACAGTGAGTGACACTTACGCTGAATAAACTGTGACTCACTGCATTTACTCAGTAAGTGACCTATATCCTGTATAAACAGAGATTCTGTACAGTTACACAGTGTGTGACACTTACCCTGAATAAACAGTGACTCTCTGCAGTTACACAGTAAGTGACCCTTATCCTGAAGAAACAGTGATTCTGTACAGATACACAGTGTGGGACACTAGCCCTGAATAAACAGTGATTCTGTACAGTTACTCAATGAGTGACCCATACCCTGAATAAACAGTGACTCTGTACAGTTACACAGTGAGTGACCCTTACCCTGAATAAACAGTGACTCTGTACAGTTACACAGTGAGTGACCCTTACCCTGTATAAACAGTGACTCTATGCAGTTAGACTGAGTGACCCTTACCTTGAATATACAGTGACTCTGTACAGTAACACAGTGAATGACCCTTACCCTGAATAAATAGTCACTCTGTACAATGACACAGTGAGTGAAACTTACCCTGAATAAATAGTGACTCTGTATAGTTACAAAGTGAGTGATCCGTACCCTGAATAAACAGTAACTCTGTACCGTTACACAGTGAGTGACACTTACGCTGAATAAACACTGACTCTCTGCAGTTTCTCAGTAAGTGACCCTTGTGCTGAATAAACAGTGATTCTGTGCAGTTACACATTGTGTGACATAAACCCTGAATAAAGAGTGATTATCTCCGTAACACAGTAAGTGACCCTTATCCTGAATAAACAGTGATTCTGTACAGTTACACAAAGAGTGACCCATACCCTGAATAAACAGTGTCTCTGTACAGCTACACAGTGAGTGGTCCTTACCCTGAATAAACAGTGTCTCTGTACTCTTATACAGTGAGTGATCCTTACCCTGAATAAACAGTGACTCTGTACAGTAACACAGTGAATGACCCTTACCCTGAATACTCACTCTCTACAATGACAGTGAGGGAAACTTACCCTGAATAAATAGTGACTCTGTATAGTTACACAGTGAGGGATCCTTACACTGAATAAACAGTAACTCTGTACCGTTACACAGTGAGTGACACTTACCCTGAATAAACACTGGCTCTGTACTCTGATACAGTGAGTGATCCTTACCCTGAATAAACTGTGACTCTCTGCAGTTACTCAGTAAGTGACCTATATCCTGTACAAACAGAGATTCTGTACAGTTACACAGTGTGTGACACTAACCCTGAATAAACAGTGACTCTGTACAGCTACGCAGTGTGTGGTCCTTACCCCGAATAAACATTGACTCTGTACAGTTACACAGTGATTGACACTTACCCTGAATAAACAGTCACTCTGTACTGTTACACAGTGAGTTTACACATACCCTGAATAAACAGTGTCTCTCTGCAGTTACTCAGTAAGTGACCCTTATCCTGAATAAAGAGTGATTCTGTACAGTTACACCTTGTGTGACACTAACCCTGAATAAACAGTGATTCTGTACAGTAACACAGTGAGTGACCCTTACCCTGAATAAACAGTGTCTCTGTACAGTTACACAGTGAATGACCCTTAACCTGAATAAATAGTCACTCTGTACAGTGACACAGTGACACAGTGACTGATACTTACCCTGAATAAACAGTGAATCTGTATAGTTACAGTGAGTGACCCTTACACTGAATAAACAGAGACTCTGTACACTTACACAGTGAGTGACACTTACGCTGAATACACACTGACTCTCTGCAGTTTCTCAGTAAGTGACCCTTGTGCTGAATAAACAGTGATTCTGTGCAGTTACACATTGTGTGACATAAACCCTGAATAAAGAGTGATTATGTACCGTAACACAGTAAGTGACCCTTATCCTGAATAAACAGTGATTCTGTACAGTTACACAATGAGTGACCCATACCCTGAATAAACAGTGTCTCTGTACAGCTACACAGTGAGTGGTCCTTACCCTGAATAAACAGTGTCTCTGTACTCTTATACAGTGAGTGATTCTTACCCTGAATAAACAGTGACTCTGTACAGAAACACAGTGAATGACCCTTACCCTGAATACTCACTCTCTACAATGACAGTGAGGGAAACTTACTCTGAATAAATAGTGACTCTGTATAGATACACAGTGAGGGATCCTTACACTGAATAAACAGTAACTCTGTACCGTTACACAGTGAGTGACACTTACCCTGAATAAACACTGACTCTGTACTCTTATACAGTGAGTGATCCTTACCCTGAATAAACTGTGACTCTCTGCAGTTACTCAGTAAGTGACCTATATCCTGTATAAACAGAGATTCTGTACAGTTACACAGTGAGTGACACATACCCTGAATAAACAGTGACTCTCTGCAGTTACTCAGTAAGTGACCCTTATCCTGAAAAAAGAGAGATTCTGTACATTTACACATTGTGTGACACTAACCCTGAATAAACAGTGATTCTGTACAGTAACACAGTGAGTGACCCTTACCCTGAATAAACAGTGACTGTACAGCTAAACAGTGAGTGGTCTTTACCCGGAATAAACAGTGACTCAGTACTCGTATACAGTGAGTGATCCTTACCCTGAATAAACAGTGACTCTCTATAGTGACACAGTGAGTGATCATTACCCTGAATAAACAGTGACTGTACCATTACACAATCAGGGACACTTACCCTGAATAAACAGTGACTCTCTGCAGTTACACAGTAAGTGACCCTTACCCTGAAGAAACAGTGATTCTGTACAGATACACAGTGTGGGACACTAACCTTGAATAAACAGTGATTCTGTACAGTTACTCAATGAGTGACCCATACCCTGAATAAACAGTGACTCTGTACAGCTACACAGTGAGTGGTCCTTACCCTGAATAAAGAGTGACTCTGTACAGTTACACAGTGAGTGAACTTTACCCTGAATAAACAGTGACTCTGTACAGTTACACAGTGAGTGACCCTTACCCTGTATAAACAGTGACTCTATGCAGTTAGACTGAGTGACCCTTACCTTGAATATACAGTGACTCTGTACAGTAACACGGTGAATGACCCTTACCCTGAATAAATAGTTACTCTGTACAATGACACAGTGAGTGAAACTTACCCTGAATAAACAGTGACTCTGTATAGTTACAAAGTGAGTGATCCGTACCCTGAATAAACAGTAACTCTGTACCGTTACACAGTGAGTGACACTTACGCTGAATAAACACTGACTCTCTGCAGTTTCTCAGTAAGTGACCATTGTGCTGAATAAACAGTGATTCTGTGCAGTTACACATTGTGTGACATAAACCCTGAATAAAGAGTGATTATGTACCGTAACACAGTAGGTGACCCTTATCCTGAATAAACAGTGATTCTGTACAGTTACACAATGAGTGACCCATACCCTGAATAAACAGTGTCTCTGTACAGCTACACAGTGAGTGGTCCTTACCCTGAATAAACAGTGTCTCTGTACTCTTATACAGTGAATGACCCTTACTCTGAATACTCACTCTCTACAATGACAGTGAGGGAAACTTACCCTGAATAAATAGTGACTCTGTACCGTTACACAGTGAGTGACACTTACCCTGAATAAACACTGGCTCTGTACTCTTATACAGTGAGTGATCCTTATCCTGAATAAACTGTGACTCTCTGCAGTTACTCAGTAAGTGACCTATATCCTGTATAAACAGAGATTCTGTACAGTTACACAGTGTGTGACACTAACCCTGAATAAACAGTGACTCTGTACAGCTACGCAGTGTGTGGTCCTTACCCCGAATAAACATTGACTCTGTACAGTTACACAGTGATTGACACTTACCCTGAATAAACAGTCACTCTGTACTGTTACACAGTGAGTTTACACATACCCTGAATAAACAGTGTTTCTCTGCAGTTACTCAGTAAGTGACCCTTATCCTGAATAAAGAGTGATTCTGTACAGTTACACCTTGTGTGACACTAACCCTAAATAAACAGTGATTCTGTACAGTAACACAGTGAGTGACCCTTACCCTGAATAAACAGTGACTCTGTACAGTTACACAGTGAATGACCCTTAACCTGAATAAATAGTCACTCTGTACAGTGACACAGTGACACAGTGACTGATACTTACCCTGAATAAACAGTGAATCTGTATAGTTACAGTGAGTGACCCTTACACTGAATAAACAGAGACTCTGTACACTTACACAGTGAGTGATCCTTACACTGAATAAACAGTGATTCTGTACAGTTACACAGTGAGTGATCCTTACCCTGAATAAACATTGACTCTGTACCATTACACAGTGCGTGATCATGACCCTGAATAAAAAGTGAATCTCTTCAATTACACATTGAGTGTTCCTTACCCTGAATAAACAGTGACTCTCTATAGTGACACAGAGAGTGATCATTACCCTGAATAAACAGTGAGTCTGTACCATTACACAGTGAGTTACACTTACCCTGAATAAACAGTGACTCTGTACAGTTACACAGTAAGTGACCCTTATCCTGAATAAACAGTGATTCTGTACAGATACACAGTGTGGAACACTAACCCTGAATAAACAGTGATTCTGTACAGTTACACAGTAAGTGAACCTTACCCTGAATAAACAGTAACTCTGTACAGCTATAGAGTGAGTGGTCATTACCCTGAATAAACAGTGACTCTGTACAGTTACACAGTGATTGATACTTATCCTGAATAAGCAGTGACTCTATTCAATTACACAGTTAATGACACTTACCCTGAATAAACAGTGACTCTGTACAGCTACAGTGAGTGACACTTACCCTGAATAAACTGCAACTCTGTACAGTTACACAGTGATTGAAACTTACCCTGAATAAACAATTACTCTGTACAGTTGCACAGTGAGTGCCACTTACCCTGTATAAACAGTGACTCTGTACAGTTACTGTGAATGATCCTTACCCTGAATAAACGGTGACTCTGTACAGTTACACAGTGAGTGATCCTTACCCTGAATACGCAATGACTCTGTACAATAACACAGTGAGTGATCCTTACCCTGAATAAACAGTGACCCTGTATAGTTAGACAGTGCGTGATCCTTACCCTGAGTAAACAGTGACACTGCACCATTACACAGTGAGTGACCCTTACCCTGAATGAACAGTGACTCTGGACAGTTACACAGTGAATGAACCTGACACTGAATAAACATTGACTCTTTACAGTTACACAGTGAGTGACCCTTACCCTTTATAAACAGTGACTCTGTACACTTACACAATGAGTGACACTTACCCTGAATAAACACTGACTCTCTGCAGTTTCTCAGTAAGTGACCCTTGTGCTGAATAAACAGTGATTCGGTGCAGTTACACATTGTGTGACATAAACCCTGAATAAACAGTGATTCTGTACAGTAACACAGTGAGTGAACCTTACCCTGAATAAACAGTGACTCTGTATAGTTACACATTGAGTGACCCTTACCCTGTATAAACAGTGACTCTATGCAATTAAACTGAGTGACCCTTACCCTGAATAAACAGTGACTCTGTACAGTAACACAGTGAATGACCCTTACCCTGAATAAACAGTGACTCTGTACAGTAACACAGTGAATGACCCTTACCCTGAATAGTCACTCTCTACAATTACACAGTGAGGGAAACTTACCCTGAATAAATAGTGACTCTGTATAGTTACACAGTGAGGGATCCTTACACTGAATAAACAGTAACTCTGTACCGTTACACACTGAGTGACACTTATCCTGAATAAACAGTGACTCTGTACAGTTACACAGTGAGTATTACTTACCCAGAGAAAACAGAGACTCTTTACATTTACACAGTGTGTGATCCTTAGCCTGAATAAACATTGACTCTGTACAGTTACACAGAGTGTGATCCTTACACTGAATAAACAGTGACTCTGTACAGGACACAGTGAGTGATCCTTACCCTGAACAAACAGTAAGCCTGTACATTTACAAAGTGAGTTACCGTTACCCTAAAGAAACAGTGGCTCTTTAGAGTTATACAGTGAGTTTACTCTGAACAACTGGGCACTCTGTACAATGACACAGTGAGTGAAAATTACCCAGAACAAACAGTGACTCTGTACAGTTATACAGTGAGTGACCCTTACACTGAACAAATAGTCCCTCTGTGCAATGACACATTGAGTGATACTTTCCCGGAATAAACAGTGACTCTGTACAGTTACACAGTGAATGACCCTTACCCTGAATAAACAATCATTCTGTACAATGATACAGTGAGTGAAACTTACCCTGAATAAACAGTGACTCTGTACAGTTACACAGTGAGTGATCCGTACCCTGAATAAACAGTTACACTGCACCATTACACAGTGAGTGATCCTTACCCTGAATAAACAGTGACTCTGTCCAGTTACAAAGTGAATGAAACTTACACTGAATAAACATTGACTCTGTACAGTTACACAGTGAGTGATACTTACCATGAATAAAAAGTGACTCTCTGCAGTTAAACAGTAAGTGACCCTTATCCTGAATAAACAGTGATTCTGTAAAGTTACTGTGAGTGAAACTTACCCTGAATAAACAGTGACTCTGTACAATTACACAGTGAGTGATACTTGCCCTGAATAAACAATGACTCTGTACAGTTACAGTGAGTGTTCCTTGTCCTGAATAAGAAGTGACTCTGTACCATTACACAGTGATTGACACTTACCCTGAATAAACAGTGACTCTGTACCGTTACACAATGAGTGACACTTACCCTGATAAACACTGACTCTCTGCAGTTACTCAGTAAGTGACCCTTATCCTGAATAAACAGTGATTATGTACAGTTTGTGTGACACTAACCCTGAATAAACAGTGATCCTGTACAGTTACACAATGAGTGACCCATACCCTGAATAAACAGTGACTCTGTACAGCTACACAGTGAGTGGTCCTTACCCTGAATAAACAGTGATTCGGTACAGTTACACATTGTGTGACACTAACCCTGAATAAACAGTGATTTGTACAGTTACACAGTGAGTGACCCTTACCCTGAATAAACAGTGATTCAGTACAGTTACACATTGTGTGACACTAACACTGAATAAACATTGACTCTGTACAGTTACACAGTGATTGACACTGACCCTGAAGAAACAGTGACTCTGTACAGTTACACAGTGAGTGCTCCTTAACCTGAATAAACAGTGACTCCCTATATTTACACAGTGAGTGAAACTTACCCTGAATAAACAGTGACTCTCTGCAGTCACACAGTAAGTGAACCTTATCCTGAATAAACTGTGATTCTGTACAGTTACACAGTGATTGACACTTACCCTGAAGAAACAGTGACTCCCTATAGTTACACAGTGAGTGATCCGTACCCTGAATAAGCAGTAAACCTGTACCGTTACACAGTGAGTGAAACTTACCCTGAATAAAAAGTGACTCTCTGCAGTTACACAGTAAGTGACCCTTATCCTAAATAAACAGTGATTCTGTACAGTTACACAGTGTGTGAACCTAACCCTGAATAAACAGTGATTATGGACAGTTACACAGTGAGTGACCCTTACCCTGAATAAACAGTGACTCTGTACTGCTACACAGTGAGTGGTCTTACCCTGAATAAGCTCTGTACAGTTAGACAGTGATTGACACTTACCCTGAATAAACAATGATTCTGTAACATTACACAGTGAGTGATCCTTACCCTGAATAAAGAGCGACTCTCAGCAGTTACACAGTTAATGACCCTTACCTGAATATACGGAGACTCTGTACAGCTACAGTGAGTGACCCTTACCCTGAAAAACAGTAACTCTGTATAGTTACACAGTTAGTGACCCTTACCCTGTATAAACAGTGACTCTGTACAGATACACCGTGATTGACACTTACCCTGAATAAACATTTACTCTGTAGATTTGCACATTGAGTGACACTTACCCTGAACAAACAGTGATTCTGTACAGTTACACATTGTGTGACACGTACCCTGAATAAACAGAGATTTGTACAGTTGCACAGTGAGTGACACTTACTCTGAATAAACATTGACTCTGTACAGCTACACTGTGAGTGCTCCTTAACCTGAATAAACAGTGAATCTGTACAGTTACATAGTGATTGACACTTACCCTGAAGAAACAGAGACTCTGTACCATTATACAGTGAGTGATCCTTACCCTGAATAAATAGTGACTCTGTACCGTTACGCAGTGCGTGAAACTTACCCCAATAAAAAGTGACTCTCTGCAGTTACACAGTAAGTGACCCTTATCCTGAATAAACAGTGATTCTGTATAGTTACTGTGAGTGACCCTTACCCTGAATAAACGGTGACTCTGTACAGTTACACAGTGAATGACCCTTCCCTGAATAAATAGTCACTCGGTACAATGACACAGTGAGTGAAACTTATCCTAAATATTCAGTGACTCTGTACAATTACACAGTGAGTGATACTTGCCCTGAATAAACAATGACTCTGTACAGTTACAGTGAGTGTTCCTTATCCTGAATAAGCAGTGACTCTGTACCGTTACACAGTGAGTGACACTTACCCTGAATAAAAAGTGACTCTGTACTGCTACACAGTGAATGGTCCTTACCCTGAATAAGCAGTGACTCTGTACAGTTAAACAGTGATTGACACTTACCCTGAATAAACAGTGACTCTGTACCATTGCACAGTGAGTTATCCTTACCCTGAATAAACAGTGACTCTCAGCAGTTACACATTAATGACCCTTATCCTGAATATACAGAGATTCTGTACAGCTACAGTGAGTGACCCTTACCCTGAAAAACTGTAACTCTGTATAGTTACACAGTTAGTGACCCTTACCATGTATAAACAGTGACTCTGTACAGTTACACAGTGAGTGATCCTTACCCTGAATACGCAGTGACTGTGTACCGTTACAGAGTGAGTGATCCTTACCCTGAATAAACACTGACTCTGTACAGTTACACAGTGAGTGATCCTTACCCTGAACAAACAGTGACTCTGTACAGTTACACTTTGAGTGATCCTTACTCTGAATAAACATTGACTCTGTACCATTACACAGTGAGTGACACTTACCCTGAATAAACACTGACTCTCTGCAGTTACTCAGTAAGTGACCTTATCCTGAATAAAGAGTGATTCTATACAGTTACACAGTGAGTTATCCTTACCCTGAATAAACATTGACTCTGTACAGTTTCACCTTGAGTGATCCTTACTCTGAATAAACAGTGACTCTGTACAGTTACACAGTGAATGAACCTTACCCTGAGTAAACAGTAACTTTGTACAGTTACACAGTTAGTGATACTTACCCTGAATAAACAGTGGCTCTGTACAGTTGCACATTGAGAGACACTTACCCTAAATAAACAGTGACTCTGTACAGTTACACAGTCAGTGATCCTACCCTGAATAAACAGTCACTCTGTACAGTTACACAGTGAGTCATCCTTACCCTAAATAAACAGTGACACTGCACCATTACACAGTGAGTGACCCTTACCCTAAATAAACATTGACTATGGACAGTTACACAGTGAATGAAACTTACACTGAATAAACATTGTCCCTGTACAGTTACACAGTGATTGACACTTACCCTGAATAAACAGTGACTCTGTACAGGTACACAGTGAATGACCCTTAACCTGAATAAATAGTCACTCTGTACAGTGACACAGTGAGTGATCCTTACCCTGAATAAACAGTGACTTTGTACAGTGACACAGTGAGTGACCCTTACCCTGATTAAACGGTGACTCTGTACAGTTACACAGTGAATGTCCCTTACCCTGAATAAACAGTGGCTCTGTAAAATGACACAGTGAGCGAAACTTATCCTAAATAAACAGTGACTCTGCACAATTACACAGTGAGTGATACTTGCCCTGAATAAACAATGACTCTGTACAGTTACAGTGAGTGTTCCTTATCCTGAATAAGCAGTGACACTGTACCGTTGCATAGTGAGTGACACTTACCCTGAATAAACACTGACTCTCTGCAGTTACTCATTAAGTAAACCCCAGCTATGCCTGTCTCTTTATGGGGTATGTGGAACATTCCTTGTTGCAGTCCTACTCCGGCTCCCTTCCACAACTTTTTCTCCGGTACATCGATGATTACTTCGGTGCCGCTTCATGCTGTCGTCGGGACTTGGAAAAATTTATTAATTTTGCTTCCAATCTCCACCCTTCCATCATTTTCACATGGTCCATCTCTGACACTTCCCTTCCCTTCCTTGACCTCTCTGTCTCAATCTCTGGTGATAGACTGTCCACCAATATCCATTAAAACCCACCGACTCCCACAGCTACCTCGACTACAGCTCCTCACACCCCGCTTCCTGTAAGGACTCCATCCCATTCTCCCAGTTCCTTCGCCTCCGTCGCATCTGTTCCTATGATGCTACCTTCAAAAACAGTTCCTCTGACATGTCCTCCTTCTTCCTTAACCGAGGTTTTCCACCCACGGTCGTTGACAGGGCCCTCAACCGTGTCCGGCCCATCTCCCGCGCATCCGCCCTCACGCCTTCTCCTCCCTCCCAGAAACATGATAGGGTCCCCCTTGTCCTCACTTATCACCCCACCAGCCTCCGCATTCAAAGGATCATTCTCCGCCATTTCCGCCAACTCCAGCATGATGCCACCACCAAACACATCTTCCCTTCACCCCCCCTATCGGCATTCCGTAGGGATCGCTCCCTCCGGGACACCCTGGTCCACTCCTCCATCACCCCCTACTCCCCAACCCCCTCCTATGGCACCACCCCATGCCCACGCAAAAGATGTAACACCTGCCCCTTCACTTCCTCTCTCCTCACCGTCCAAGGGCCCAAACACTCCTTTCAAGTGAAGCAACATTTCACTTGCATTTCCCCCAACTTAGTCTACTGCATTCGTTGCTCCCAATGTGGTCTCCTCTACATTGGAGAGACCAAACGTAAACTGGGCGACTGCTTTGCAGAACACCTGCGGTCTGTCCGCAAGAATGACCCAAACCTCCCTGTCGCTTGCCATTTTAACACTCCACCCTGCTCTCTTGCCCACATGTCTGTCCTTGGCCTGCTGCATTGTTCCAGTGAAGCCCAATGCAAACTGGAGGAACAACACCTCATCTTCCGACTAGGCACCTTACAGCCTTCCGGACTGAATATTGAATTCAACAACTTTAGGTTGTGAGCTCCCTCCCCCATCCCCACCCCCTTTCTGTTTCCCCCCTTTTTTTTCCCTATAAATTTTATAGATTTTTCTTTTCCCACCTATTTCCATTATTTTTAAATATTTTAAAATCTTTTATGCTCCCCCCACCCCCTCTAGAGCTATACCTTGAGTGCCCTACCATCCATTCTTAATTAGCACATTCGTTTAGATAATATCACCAACTTTAACTTTAACACCTATGTGTTCTTTTGTACCATTGTCACTGACATCTTTTGATGATCTGCTTCTATCACTGCTTGTTTGTCTACACAACCACCTCTCTCTCTCTCTATCTCTCCACCCCACCACACACACACCTTAAACCAGCTTATATTTCAACTCTTTCCTGGACTCGAAATCAAGTTCTGTCGAAGGGTCATGAGGACTCGAAACGTCAACTCTTTTCTTCTCCGCCGATGCTGCCAGACCTGCTGAGTTTTTCCAGGTAATTCTGTTTTTGTTTTGGATTTCCAGCATCCGCAGTTTTCTTTGTTTTTAACTCATTAAGTGACCCTTATCCTGAATAAACAGTGATTCTGTACCATTACACAGTGAGTGATCCTTACCCTGAATAAACAGTGACTCTCAGCATTTACACAGTAAATGACCCTTTCCCTGAATATACAGAGACTGTACAGCTACAGAGAGTGACCCTTACCGTAAGAAACAGTAACTCTGTTTAGTTACACATTAAGTGACCCTTACCCTATATAAACAGTGACTCTGTACAGTTACACAGTGATTGACACTTACCCAGAATAAACAGTGACTCTTTACAGTTACACAGTGAGTGATCCTTACCCTGAATAAACAGTCACTCTGTACAGTTACACAGTGAGTGATCATTACCCTGAATAAACAGTGACACTGCACCATTACGCAGTGAGTGACCCTTACCCTAAATAAACAGTGACTCTGGACAGTGACACAGTGAATGAAACTTACCCTGAATAAACATTGTCTCTGTACAGTTACACAGTGAGTGACACGTACCCTGAATAAACAGTGACTTTGTACAGTTACACAGTGTGTGACACTTACTCTGAATAAACATTGACTCTGTACAGCTACACAGTGAGTGCTCTTAACCTGAATAAATAGTGACTCTGTACCGTTATGCAGTGCGTGAAACTTACCCCAATAAAAAGTGACACTCTGCAGTTACACAGTAAGTGACCCTTATCCGGAATAAACAGTGATTCTGTACAGTTACTGTGAGTGACCCTTACCCTGAATAAACGGTGACTCTGTACAGTTACACAGAGAATGACCCTTCCCTGAATAAATAGTCACTCGGTACAATGACACAGTGAGTGAAACTTATCCTAAATATACAGTGACTCTGTACAATTACACAGTGAGTGATACTTGCCCTGAATAAACAATGTCTCTGTACCGTTACAGTGAGTGTTCCTTAACCTGAATAAGCAGTGACTCTGTACCGTTACACAGTGAGCGACACTTACCCTGAATAAACACTGAATCTCTGCAGTTACTCAGTAAGTGACCCTTATACTGAATAAAC
Source organism: Isurus oxyrinchus (assembly GCA_026770705.1). Taxonomy (NCBI): domain Eukaryota; kingdom Metazoa; phylum Chordata; class Chondrichthyes; order Lamniformes; family Lamnidae; genus Isurus; species Isurus oxyrinchus. The sequence continues at coordinate 267,932 of JANJGN010000247.1, read as the reverse complement.
AGAGATTCTGGATAGTTACACAGTGAGTGACCCTTACTCTGAAAAACAGTAACTCTGCATAGTTACACAGTTAGTGACCCTTACCATGTATAAACAGTGACTCTGTACAGTTAAACAGTGATTGACACTTACCCTGAATAAACAGTGACTCTGTACCATTACAAAGTGAGTGATCCTTACCCTGAATAAACAGTGACTCTCAGCAGTTACACAGTTAATGACCCTTTCCCTGAATATACAGAGATTCTGTACAGCTACAGTGAGTGACCCTTACCCTGAAAAATAGTAACTCTGTACAGTTACACTGTAAGTGACCCTTACCATGTATAAACAGTGACTCTGTAGAGTTGCACACTGAGTGACACTTAACCTGAATAAACAGTGACTCTGCACAGTTACTGTGAGTGAACCTTACTCTGAATAAACGGTGACTCTGTACACTTAGACAGAGAATATCCCTTACCCTGAATAAATAGTCTCTCTGTACAATGACACAGTGAGTGAAACTTACCCTAAATAAACAGTGACTCTGTGCAATTACGCAGTGATTGATACTTACCCTGAATAAACAATGTCTCAGTGCAGTTACAGTGAGTGATCCTTACCCTGAATACGCAGTGACTGTGCACCGTTACACAGTGAGTTATCCTTACCCTGAATAAACACTGACACTGTACAGTTACACAGTGAGTGATCCTTACCCTGAACAAACAGTGACCCTGTACAGTTACACAGTGAGTGATCCTTACTCTGAATAAACAGTGACTCTGTACCATTACACAGTGAGTGACACTTACCCTGAATAAACACTGACTCTCTGCAGTTACTCAGTAAGTGCCCTTATCCTGAATAAACAGTGATTCTGTACAGTTACACAGTGAGTTATCCTTACCCTGAATAAACATTGACTCTGTACAGTTGCACATTGAGAGACACTTACCCTGAATAAACAGTGACTCTGTACAGTTACACAGTGAGTGATCCTACCCTGTATAAACAGTGACTCTGTAGAGTTACACAGTGAGTCATCCTTACCCTAAATAAACAGTGACACTGCACCATTACACAGTGAGTGACCCTTACCCTAAATAAACATTGACTATGGACAGTTACACAATGAATGAAACTTACACTGAATAAACATTGTCTCTGTACAGTTACACAGTGAATGAACCTTACCCTGAATAAACAGTGACTTTGTACAGTTACACAGTTAGTGATACTTACCCTGATTAAACAGTGGCTCTGTACAGTTGCACATTGAGAGACACTTACCCTGAATAAACAGTGACTCTGTACAGTTACACAGTGAGTGATCCTACCCTGAATAAACAGTCACTCTGTAGAGTTACACAGTGAGTCATCCTTACCCTAAATAAACAGTGACACTGCACCATTACACAGTGAGTGACCCTTACCCTAAATAAACATTGACTATGGACAGTTACACAGTGAATGAAACTTACACTGAATAAACATTGTCTCTGTACAGTTACACAGTGATTGACACTTACCCTGAATAAACAGTGGCTCTGTACAGTTACACAGTGAATGACCCTTAACCTGAATAAATAGTCACTCTGTACAGTGACACAGTGACTGGTACTTACCCTGAATAAACAGTGACTTTGTACAGTGACACAGTGAGTGACCCTTACCCTGATTAAACGGTGACTCTGTACAGTTACACAGTGAATGACCCTTACCCTGAATAAACAGTGGCTCTGTACAATGACACTGTGAGTGAAACTTATCCTAAATAAACAGTGACTCTGCACAATTACACAGTGAGAGATACTTGCCCTGAATAAACAATGACTATGTACAGTTACTGTTTAAGTGACCCTTATCCTGAATAAACAGTGATTCTGTACTGCTACACAATGAGTGGTCCTTACCCTGAATAAACAGTGACTCTGTACCATTCCACAGTGAGTGATCCTTACCCTGAATAAACAGTGACTCTCAGCATTTACACAGTTAATGACCCTTTCCCTGAATATACAGAGACTCTGTACAGCTACAGAGAGTGACCCTTACCCTGAGAAACAGTAACTCTGTTTAGTTACACAGTAAGTGACCCTTACCCTGTATAAACAGTGACTCTGTACAGTTACACAGTGATTGACACTTACCCAGAATAAACAGTGACTCTTTACAGTTACACAGTGAGTGATCCTTACCCTGAATAAACAGTCACTCTGTACAGTTACACAGTGAGTGATCATCACCCTGAATAAACAGTGACACTGCACCATTACGCAGTGAGTGACCCTTACCCTAAATAAACAGTGACTCTGGACAGTGACACAGTGAATGAAACTTACCCTGAATAAACATTGTCTCTGTACAGTTACACAGTGAGTGACACGTACCCTGAATAAACATTGACTCTGTACAGCTACACAGTGAGTGCTCTTAACCTGAATAAACAATGACTCAGTACAGTTACAGTCAGTGATCCTTATCCTGAAAAAGCAGTGACTCTGTACCATTACACAGTGAGTGACACTTACCCTGAATAAACACTGACTCTCTGCAGTTACTCAGTAAGTGACCCTTATCCTGAATAAACTGTGATTCTGTACAGTTACACAGTGTGTGACCCTAACCCAGAATAAACAGTGATTCTGGACAGTTACACAGTGAGTGGTACTTACCCTGAATAAGCAGTGACTCTGTACAGTTAAACAGTGATTTACACTTACACTGAATAAACAGTGGCTCTGTAACGTTACACACTAAGTGACACTTACCCTGAATAAACAGTGCCTCTGTACAGTTACACAGTGATTGACACTTACCCTGAATAAACAGTGATTCTGCACAGTTACACATTGTGTGACACTAACCCTGAATAAACAGCGATTTTTACAGTTACACAGTGAGTGACCCTTACGCTGACTAAACATTGACTCTGTACCATTACACAGTGAGTGATCCTTACCCTGAATAAACAGTGACTCTGTACAGTTACACAGTGAGTGATCCTGACCCTGAATAGACAGTGACACTGCACCATTACACAGTGAGTGATCCTTACCCTGAATAAACAGTGACACTGCACCATTACACAGTGAGTGATCCTTACCCTGAATAAACAGTGACTCTCTTCAGTTACAAAGTTAATGACCCTTTCCCTGAATATACAGAGACTCTGTACAGCTACAGTGAGTGACCCTTACCCTGAAAAACAGTAACTCTGTATAGTTAAACAGTGAGTGACCCTTACCTTTATAAACAGTGACTCATTACAGTTACACAGTTATTGACTCTTACCGTGAATAAACAGTTACTCTGTACAGTTACACAGTGAATGACCCTTACCCTGAATAAACAGTAACTTTGTACAGTTACACAGTTATTGATACTAACCCTGAATGAACAGTGGCTCTGTACAGTTACACAGTGAGTGATCCTTACCCTGAATAGACAGTGACACTGCACCATTACACAGTGAGTGACCCTTACCCTGAATAAACAGTGACTCTGGACAGTTACACAGTGAATGAAACTTACACTGAATAAACATTGTCTCTGTACAGTTACACAGTGAGTGACACTTACCCTGAATAAACAGTGACTCTGTACAGTTACCCATTGAGTGACCCTTACCCTGTATAAAAAGTGACTCTGTAAAGTTACACAGTGCGTGACCCTTACCCTGAATAAACGGTGACTCTGTACATTTACACAATGAGTGATCCTTATCCTGAATAAACAGTGACTCTGTACAATTACACAGTGATTGAAACTTACCCTGAATAAACAATTACTCTGTACAGTTGCACAGTGATTGAAACTTACCCTGAATAAACAATTACTCTGTACAGTTGCACAGTGAGTGACACTTACCCTGAATAAACAGTTACTCTGTAGAGTTGCACATTGATTGACACTTAACCTGAGTAAACAGTGACTCTGTACAGTTACTGTGGGTGATCCTGACCCTGAATAAACGGTGACTCTGTACAGTTACTCAGTGAATGACCCTTACCCTGAATAAATAGTCACTCTGTACAATGACACAGTGAGTGAAACTTACCCTAAATCAACAAATGCTCTGTGCAATTACACAGTGTTTGATACTTACCCTGAATAAGCAATGACACTGTACAGTTACAGTTAGTGATCCTTACCCTGAATACACAGTGACTGTGTACTGTTACACAGTGAGTTATCCTTACCCTGAATAAACATTGACTCTGTACAGTATCACCGTGAGTGATACTTACTCTGAATAAACACTGACTCTGTACAGTTACACAGTGAATGAACCTTAACCTGAATAAACAGTAACTTTGTACATTTACACAGTTAGTGATACTTACCCTCAATAAACAGTGGCTCTGTACAGTTGCACATTGAGTGAAGCTTACCCTGAATAAACAGTGACTCTGTACAGTTACACAGTGAGTGATCCTTACCCTGAATAAACTGTGACACTGCACCATTACACAGTGAGTGACACTTACCCTGAATAAACAGTGACTCTGTACAGTTACACAGTGAATGACCCTTAACCTGAATAAATAGTCACTCTGTACAGTGACACAGTGACTGATACTTACCCTGAATAAACAGTGACTTTGTACAGTTACACAGTGAGTGAATCTTACCCTGAATAAACAGTGGCTCTGTACAGTTAAACAGTGAAAGACCCTTACCCTGAATAAATAGTCACTCTGTACAGTGACACAGTGACTGATACATACCCTGAATAAACATTGACTTTGTTCAGTTACACAGTGAGTGACCCTTACCCTGAATAAACACTGACTCTGTACAGTTACACAATGAGTGATCCTTACCCTGAATAAACAGTGACTATGTACAGTTACACAGTGAGTGATCCTTACGCTGAGTAAACAGTGACACTGCACCATTACACAGTGAGTGACCCTTACGCTGAATAAACAGTGACTCTGTACAGTTACACATTGAATGAACCTTACACTGAATAAACATTGACTCTGTACAGTTACACAGTGAGTGACCCTTACCCGGAATGAACAGTGACTCTGTACAATTACAAAGTGAGTGACCCTTACCCTGAATATACAGTGACTCTGTACCGTTACACAGTGAGTGACACTTAACCTGAAAAAACAGTGATGCTGTACTGTTAGACATTGTGTGACACTAACCCTGAATAAACAGTGATTTGTACAGTTACACAGTGAGTGCTCCTTAACCTGAATAAACAGTGATACCATTATACAGTGAGTGATCCTTTCCCTGAATAAGCAGTGACGCCCTATAGTTACGCATTGAGTGATCCTTACTCTGAATAAACAGTAACTATGTACCATTACGCAGTGAGTGAAACGTACCCTGAATAAAAAGTGACTCACTGCAGTTACACAGTAAGTGAACCTTATCCTGAATAAACAGTGATTCTGTACATTTACTGTGAGTGACCCTTACCCTGAATAAACAGTGACTCTGTACAGTTACACAGTGAATGACACTTACCCTGAATAAACGGTGATTCTGCACAGTTACACATTGTGTGACACTAACCCTGAATAAACACCGATTTGTACAGTTACACAGTGAGTGACCCTTACCCTGAATAAACAGTGACTCTGTACAGTTACACAGTGAGTGATCCTTACCCTGAATAGACAGTGACACTGCACCATTACACAGTGAGTGATCCTTACCCTGAATAAACAGTGACACTGCACCATTACACAGTGAGTGATCCTTACCCTGAATAAACAGTGACACTGCACCATTACACAGTGAGTGACACTTACCCTGAATAAACAGTGACTCTCTTCAGTTACACAGTGAATGACCCTTACCCTGAATAAATAGTCACTCTGTACAATGACACAGTGAGTGATCCTTACCCTGAATAAACAGTGACTCTGTACAGTTACAGTGATTGACACTTACTCTGAATAAACATTGACTCTGTACAGCTACACTGTGAGTGCTCCTTAACCTGAATAAACAGTGAATCTGTACAATTACACAGTGATTGACACTTACCCTGAAGAAACAGTGACTCTGTACAGTGACACAGTGAGTGCTCCTTAACCTGAAGAAACAGTGAATCTGTACAATTACACAGTGATTAACACTTACCCTGAAGAAACAGTGACTCTGTACAGTTACATAGTGATTGACACTTACCTTGAAGAAACAGTGACTCTGTACAGTGACACAGTGAGTGATCCTCACCCTGAATAAACAGTGACTCTGTACAGTTACACAGTGAGTGCTCCTTAACCTGAAGAAACAGTGAATCTGTACAATTACACAGTGATTAACACTTACCCTGAAGAAACAGTGACTCTGTACCATTATACAGTGATTGAAACTTACCCTGAATAAACAGTGACTCTGTACATTTACACAGTGATTGACACTTACCCTGAATAAACTATGACTCTGTACAGTTACACAGTGAATGACACTTACCCTGAATAAACAGTGACTCTGTACAGCTACACAGTTAGTGCTCCTTACCCTGAATAAACAGTGACACTGTACAGTTACACAGTGATTGACACTTACCCTGAAGAAACAGTGACTCTGTACCATTATACAGTGAGTGAACCTTTCTTTGAATAAACAGTGACTCCCTATAGTTAAACATTGAGTGATACTTACTCTGAATAAACAGTAACTCTGTACCATTACGCAGTGAGTGAAACTTACCCTGAATAAACAGTGACTCTGTACATTTACACAGTGATTGACACTTACCCTGAATAAACAGTGACTCTGTACATTTACACAGTGAGTGATCCTTTTACTCTGAATAAACAGTGACTCTGTACAGTTACACAGTGAGTGATCCTTACACTGAATAAACAGTAACTCTGTACCATTACGCAGTGAGTGAAACTTACCCTGAATAAACAGTGACTCTGTGCAATTACACAGTGTTTGATACTTACCCTGAATAAACAATGACTCTGTAGAGTTACACTGAGTGATCCTTACCCTGAATACGCAGTGACTGTGTACAGTTACACAGTGAGTTATCCTTACCCTGTATAAACAGTGACTCTTTACAGTTACACAGTGAGTGATCCTTACCCTGAATAAACAGTCACTCTGTACCATTACACAGTGAGTGAAACTTACCCTGAATAAACAGTGACTCTGTGCAATTACACAGTGTTTGATACTTACCCTGAATAAACAATGACTCTGTAGAGTTACACTGAGTGATCCTTACCCTGAATACGCAGTGACTGTGTACAGTTACACAGTGAGTTATCCTTACCCTGTATAAACAGTGACTCTTTACAGTTACACAGTGAGTGATCCTTACCCTGAATAAACAGTCACTCTGTACCATTACACAGTGAGTGAAACTTACCCTGAATAAACAGTGACTCTGTGCAATTACACAGTGATTGATACTTACCCTGAATAAACAATGACTCTGTACAGTTACAGTTAGTGATCCTTACCCTGAATACACAGTGACTGTGTACTGTTACACAGTGAGTTATCCTTACCCTGAATAAACATTGACTCTGTACAGTATCACCGTGAGCGATACTTACTCTGAATAAACACTGACTCTGTACAGTTACACAGTGAATGAACCTTAACCTGAATAAACAGTAACTTTGTACATTTACACAGTTAGTGATACTTACCCTCAATAAACAGTGGCTCTGTACAGTTGCACATTGAGTGAAGCTTACCCTGAATAAACAGTGACTCTGTACAGTTACACAGTGAATGACACTTACCCTGAATAAACGGTGATTCTGCACAGTTACACATTGTGTGACACTAACCCTGAATAAACACCGATTTGTACAGTTACACAGTGAGTGACCCTTAACCTGAATAAACAGTGACTCTGTACAGTTACACAGTGAGTGATCCTTACCCTGAATAGACAGTGACACTGCACCATTACACAGTGAGTGATCCTTACCCTGAATAAACAGTGACACTGCACCATTACACAGTGAGTGATCCTTACCCTGAATAAACAGTGACTCTCTTCAGTTACACAGTTAATGACCCTTTCCCTGAATATACAGAGAATCTGTACAGCTACAGTGAGTGACCCTTACACTGAAAAACAGTAACTCTGTATAGTTACACAGTGAGTGACCCTTACCTTTATAAACAGTGACTCATTACAGTTACACAGTTATTGACTCTTACCCTGAATAAACAGATACTCTGTAGAGTTGCACATTGAGTGACACTTACCCTGAATAAACAGTTACACTGTACAGCTACTGTGAGTGAACCTTACCCTGAATAAGCAGTAACTTTGTACAGTTACACAGTTATTGATACTTACCCTGAATGAACAGTGGCTCTGTAGAGTTAGACAGTCAAGGACCCTTACCCTGATAAATAGTCACTCTGTACAGTGGCACAGTGACTGATACTTACCCTGAATAAACAGTGACTTTGTACAGTTACACAGTGAGTGACCCTTACCCTGAATAAACAGTGACTCTGTACATTTACACAATGAGTGATCCTTATCCTGAATAAACAGTGACTCTGTACAATTACACAGTGATTGAAACTTACCCTGAATAAACAATTACTCTGTACAGTTGCACAGTGAGTGACACTTACCCTGAATAAACAGTTACTCTGTAGAGTTGCACATTGATTGACACTTAACCTGAGTAAACAGTGACTCTGTACAGTTACTGTGAGTGATCCTGACCCTGAATAAACGGTGACTCTGTACATTTACACAATGAGTGATCCTTATCCTGAATAAACAGTGACTCTGTACAATTACACAGTGATTGAAACTTACCCTGAATAAACATTGACTTTGTACAGTTACAGTGAGTGATCCTTACCCTGAATACGCAGTGACTGTGTACTGTTACACAGTGAGTTATCCTTACCCTGAATAAACATTGACTCTGTACAGTATCACCGTGAGTGATACTTACTCTGAATAAACAGTGACTCTGTACAGTTACACAGTGAATGAACCTTAACCTGAATAACCAGTAACTTTGTACATTTACACAGTTAGTGATACTTACCCTGAATAAACAGTGGCTCTGTACAGTTGCACATTGAGTGAAACTTACCCTGAATAAACAGTGACTCTGTACAGTTACAGTGAGTGATCCATACCCTGAATACGCAGTGACTGTGTAGCGTTACACACTGAGTTATCCTTACCCTGAATAAACATTGACTCTGCACAGTTTCACCGTGAGTGATACTTACTCTGAATAAACAGTGACTCTGTGCAATTACACAGTGATTGATACTTACCCTGAATAAACAATGACTCTGTACAGTTACAGTTAGTGATCCTTACCCTGAATACACAGTGACCGTGTACCGTTACACAGTGAGTTATCCTTACCCTGAATAAACATTGACTCTGTACAGTATCACCGTGAGTGATACTTACTCTGAATAAACAGTGACTCTGTACAGTTACACAGTGAATGACTCTTACCCTGAATAAATAGTCATTCTGTACAGTGACACAGTGACTGATAATTACCCTGAATAAACAGTGACTTTGTACAGTTACACAGAGAGTGACCCTTACCCTGAATAAACAGTGACTCTGTACCGTTACACAGTGAATGACCCTTACCCTGAATAAATATTCACTCTGTACAGTTACACAGTGAATGACCCTTACCCTGAATAAACAATGACTTTGTTCATTTATACAGTGAGTGACCCTTACCCTGAATAAATAGTGACTCTGTACAGTTACACAGTGAGTGATCCTTACCCTGAATAAGCAGTGACTCTGTACAGTTACACAGTGAGTGATCCTTACTCTGAGTAAACATTGACACTGCACCATTACAGAGTGAGTGACCCATACCCTGAATAAACAGTGACTCTGTGCAGTTACACAGTGAATGAACCTTAACCTGAATAAATAGTCACTCTGTACAGTGACACAGTGACTGATACTTACCCTGAATAAACAGTGACTTTGTACAGTGACACAGTGAGTGACCCTTACCCTGATTAAACACTGACTCTGTACAGTTACACAGTGACTGTCCCTTAGCCTGAATAAACAGTACAATGACACAGTGAGTGAAACTTATCCTAAATAAACAGTGACTCTGCACAATTACACAGTGAGTGATACTTGCCCTGAATTAACAATGACTCTGTACAGTTACAGTGAGTGTTCCTTATCCTGAATAAGCAGTGACACTGTACCGTTACATAGTGAGTGACACTTACCCTGAATAAACACTGACTCGCTGCAGTTACTCATTAAGTGACCCTTATCCAGAATAAACAGTGATTCTGTACTGCTACACAGTGAGTGGTCCTTACCCTGAATAAACAGTGATTCTGTACCATTACACAGTGAGTGATCCTTACCCTGAATAAACAGTGACTCTCAGCATTTACACAGTTAATGACCCTTTCCCTGAATATACAGAGACTATGCACAGCTACAGAGAGTGACCCTTACCCTGAGAAACAGTAACTCTGTTTAATTACACAGTAAGTGACCCTTACCCTGTATAAACAGTGACTCTGTACAGTTACACAGTGATTGACACTTACCCAGAATAAACAGTGACTCTTTACAGTTACACAGTGAGTGATCCTTACCCTGAATAAACAGTCACTCTGTACAGTTACACAGTGAGTGATCATTACCCTGAATAAACAGTGACACTGCACCATTACGCAGTGAGTGACCCTTACCCTAAATAAACAGTGACTCTGGACAGTGACACAGTAAATGAAACTTACCCTGAATAAACATTGTCTCTGTACAGTTACACAGTGAGTGACACGTACCCTGAATAAACAGTTACTCTGTAGAGTTGCACATTGATTGACACTTAACCTGAGTAAACAGTGACTCTGTACAGTTACTGTGAGTGATCCTGACCCTGAATAAACGGTGACTCTGTACATTTACACAATGAGTGATCCTTATCCTGAATAAACAGTGACTCTGTACAATTACACAGTGATTGAAACTTACCCTGAATAAACATTGACTTTGTACAGTTACAGTGAGTGATCCTTACCCTGAATACGCAGTGACTGTGTACTGTTACACAGTGAGTTATCCTTACCCTGAATAAACATTGACTCTGTACAGTATCACCGTGAGTGATACTTACTCTGAATAAACAGTGACTCTGTACAGTTACACAGTGAATGAACCTTAACCTGAATAACCAGTAACTTTGTACATTTACACAGTTAGTGATACTTACCCTGAATAAACAGTGGCTCTGTACAGTTGCACATTGAGTGAAACTTACCCTGAATAAACAGTGACTCTGTACAGTTACAGTGAGTGATCCATACCCTGAATACGCAGTGACTGTGTAGCGTTACACACTGAGTTATCCTTACCCTGAATAAACATTGACTCTGCACAGTTTCACCGTGAGTGATACTTACTCTGAATAAACAGTGACTCTGTGCAATTACACAGTGATTGATACTTACCCTGAATAAACAATGACTCTGTACAGTTACAGTTAGTGATCCTTACCCTGAATACACAGTGACCGTGTACCGTTACACAGTGAGTTATCCTTACCCTGAATAAACATTGACTCTGTACAGTATCACCGTGAGTGATACTTACTCTGAATAAACAGTGACTCTGTACAGTTACACAGTGAATGACTCTTACCCTGAATAAATAGTCATTCTGTACAGTGACACAGTGACTGATAATTACCCTGAATAAACAGTGACTTTGTACAGTTACACAGAGAGTGACCCTTACCCTGAATAAACAGTGACTCTGTACCGTTACACAGTGAATGACCCTTACCCTGAATAAATATTCACTCTGTACAGTTACACAGTGAATGACCCTTACCCTGAATAAACAATGACTTTGTTCATTTATACAGTGAGTGACCCTTACCCTGAATAAATAGTGACTCTGTACAGTTACACAGTGAGTGATCCTTACCCTGAATAAGCAGTGACTCTGTACAGTTACACAGTGAGTGATCCTTACTCTGAGTAAACATTGACACTGCACCATTACAGAGTGAGTGACCCATACCCTGAATAAACAGTGACTCTGTGCAGTTACACAGTGAATGAACCTTAACCTGAATAAATAGTCACTCTGTACAGTGACACAGTGACTGATACTTACCCTGAATAAACAGTGACTTTGTACAGTGACACAGTGAGTGACCCTTACCCTGATTAAACACTGACTCTGTACAGTTACACAGTGACTGTCCCTTAGCCTGAATAAACAGTACAATGACACAGTGAGTGAAACTTATCCTAAATAAACAGTGACTCTGCACAATTACACAGTGAGTGATACTTGCCCTGAATTAACAATGACTCTGTACAGTTACAGTGAGTGTTCCTTATCCTGAATAAGCAGTGACACTGTACCGTTACATAGTGAGTGACACTTACCCTGAATAAACACTGACTCGCTGCAGTTACTCATTAAGTGACCCTTATCCAGAATAAACAGTGATTCTGTACTGCTACACAGTGAGTGGTCCTTACCCTGAATAAACAGTGATTCTGTACCATTACACAGTGAGTGATCCTTACCCTGAATAAACAGTGACTCTCAGCATTTACACAGTTAATGACCCTTTCCCTGAATATACAGAGACTATGCACAGCTACAGAGAGTGACCCTTACCCTGAAAAACAGTAACTCTGTTTAATTACACAGTAAGTGACCCTTACCCTGTGTAAACACTGACTCTGTACAGTTACACAGTGATTGACACTTACCCAGAATAAACAGTGACTCTTTACAGTTACACAGTGAGTGATCCTTACCCTGAATAAACAGTCACTCTGTACAGTTACACAGTGAGTGATCATTACCCTGAATAAACAGTGACACTGCACCATTACGCAGTGAGTGACCCTTACCCTAAATAAACAGTGACTCTGGACAGTGACACAGTAAATGAAACTTACCCTGAATAAACATTGTCTCTGTACAGTTACACAGTGAGTGACACGTACCCTGAATAAACATTGACTCTGTACAGCTACACAGTGAGTGCTCTTAACCTGAATAAACAGTGAATCTGTACAGTTGCACAGTGATTGACACTTACCCTGAAGAAACAGAGACTCTGTACCATTACACAGTGAGTGATCCTTACCCTGAATAAATAGTGACTCTGTACCGTTACGCAGTGCGTGAAACTTACCCCAATAAAAAGTGACTCTCTGCAGTTACACAGTAAGTGACCCTTGTCCTGAATAAACAGTGATTCTGCACAGTTACTGTGAGTGACCCTTACCCTGTATAAATGGTGACTCTGTACAGTTACTCAGTGAATGACCCTTCCCTGAATAAATAGTCACTCGGTACAATGACACAGTGAGTGAAACTTATCCTAAATATACAGTGACTCTGTACAATTACACAGTGAGTGATACTTGCCCTGAATAAACAATGACTCTGTACAGTTACAGTGAGTGTTCCTTACCCTGTATAAACAGTGACTCTGTACCGTTACACAGTGAGTGACACTTACCCTGAATAAACACTGACTCTCTGCAGTTACTCAGTAAGTGACCGTTATCCTGAATAAACAGTGATTCTGGATAGTTACACAGTGTGTGACCCTAACCCTGAATAAACAGTGATTCTGGACAGTTACACAGTGATTGTCCCTTACCCTGAATAAACAGTGACTCTGTACTGCTAAACAGTGAGTGGTACTTACCCTGAATAAACAGTTACTCTGTTGAGTTGCACATTGAGTGACACTTAACCTGAATAAACAGTGACTCTGTACAGTTACTGTGAGTGACACTTACCCTGAATAAACATTGACTCTGTACAGTTACACAGTGAATGAACCTTAACCTGAATAAACGGTAACTTTGTACATTTACACAGTTAGTGATACTTATCCTCAATAAACAGTGGCTCTGTACAGTTGCACATTGAGTGAAGCTTACCCTGAATAAACAGTGACTCTGTACAGTTACACAGTGAGTGATCCTTACCCTGAATAAACTGTGACGCTGCATCATTACACATTGAGTGACCCTTACCCTAAATAAACATTGACTCTGGACAGTTACACAGTGAATGAAACTTACACTGAATAAACATTGTCTCTGTACAGTTACACAGTGAATGAACCTTACCCTGAATAAACAGTGACTTTGTACAGTTACACAGTTAGTGATACTTACCCTGAATAAACAGTGGCTCTGTACAGTTGCACATTGAGAGACACTTACCCTGAATAAACAGTGACTCTGTACAGTTACACAGTGAATGACCCTTAACCTGAATAAATAGTCACTCTGTACAGTGACACAGTGACTGATACTTACCCTGAATAAACAGTGACTTTGTTCAGTTACACAGTGAGTGATCCTTACCCTGAATAAACACTGACTCTGTACAGTTACACAATGAGTGATCCTTACCCTGAATAAACAGTGACTATGTACAGTTACACAGTGAGTGATCCTTACGCTGAGTAAGCAGTGACACTGCACCATTACACAGTGAGTGACCCTTACGCTGAATAAACAGTGACTCTGTACAGTTACACATTGAATGAAGCTTACACTGAATAAAAATTGACTCTGTACAGTTACACAGTGAGTGACCCTTACCCGAATGAACAGTGACTCTGTACAGTTACACATTGAATGAACGTTACACTGAATAAAAATTGACTCTGTACAGTTACACAGTGAATGACCCTTACCCGGAATGAACAGTGACTCTGTACAGTTACAAAGTGATTGACACTTACACTGAATATACAGTGACTCTGTACCGTTACACAGTGAGTGACACTTACCCTGAAAAAACAGTGATACTGTACTGTTACACATTGTGTGACACTAACCTTGAATAAACAGTGATTTGTACAGTTACACAGTGAGTGCTCCTTAACCTGAATAAACAGTGAATCTGTACAGTTACACAGTGATTGACACTTACTCTGAAGAAACAGTGACTCTGTACCATTATACAGTGAGTGATGCTTACCCTGAATAAACAGTGACTCCCTATAGTTACGCATTGAGTGATCCGTACTCTGAATAAACAGTAACTATGTACCATTACGCAGTGAGTGAAATGTACCCTGAATAAAAAGTGACTCACTGCAGTTACACAGTAAGTGAACCTTATCCTGAATAAACAGTGATTCTGTACATTTACTGTGAGTGACCCTTACCCTGAATAAACGGTGACTTTGTACAGTTACACAGTGAATGACGCTTACCCTGAATACATAGTCACAATCTGTACAATGACACAGTGAGTGAAACTTATCCTAAATAAACAGTGACTCTGTACAATTACACTGTGAGTGATACTTACCCTGAATAAACAATGACTCTGTACAGTTACAGTGAGTGTTCCTTATCCTGAATAAGCAGTGACTCTGTACCATTACACAGTGATTGAAACTTACACTGAATAAACAGTGGCTCTGTAACGTTACACAGTACGTGACACTTTCCCTGAATAAACAGTGACTCTGTACAGTTATACAGCGATTGACACTTACACTGAATAACCAGTGACTCTGTACAGTTACACAGTGATTGACACTTACCCTGAATAAACAGTGATTCTGCGCAGTTACACATTGTGTGACATTAACCCTGAATAAACAGCGATTTTTACAGTTACACAGTGAGTGACCCTTACGCTGACTAAACATTGACTCTGTACCATTACACAGTGAGTGATCCTTACCCTGAATAAACAGTGACTCTGTACAGTTACACAGTGAGTGATCCTTACCCTGAATAGACAGTGACACTGCACCATTACACAGTGAGTGATCCTTACCCTGAATAAACAGTGACACTGCACCATTACACAGTGAGTGATCCTTACCCTGAATAAACAGTGACTCTCTTCAGTTACACAGTTAATGACCCTTTCCCTGAATATACAGAGACTCTGTACAGCTACAGTGAGTGACACTTACGCTGAAAAACAGTAACTCGGGATAGTTACACAGTGAGTGACCCTTACCTTTATAACCAGTGACTCATTACAGTTACACAGTTATTGACTCTTACCCTGAATAAACAGTTACTCTGTAGAGTTGCACATTGAGTGACACTTACCCTGAATAAACAGTTACACTGTACAGTTAACAGTGAATGACACTTACCCTGAATAAACAGTAACTTTGTACAGTTACACAGTTATTGATACTTACCCTGAATGAACAGTGGCTCTGTACAGTTACACAGTGAGTGATCCTTACCCTGAATAGACAGTGACACTGCACCATTACACAGTGAGTGACCCTTACCCTGAATAAACAGTGACTCTGTACAGTTACAGTGAGTGTTCCTTATCCTGAATAAGCAGTGACTCTGTACCATTACACAGTGATTGAAACTTACACTGAATAAACAGTGGCTCTGTAACGTTACACAGTACGTGACACTTACCCTGAATAACCAGTGATTCTGCACAGTTACACATTGTGTGACACTAACCCTGAATAAACAGCGATTTGTACAGTTACACAGTGAGTGACCCTTACCCTGACTAAACATTGACTCTGTACCATTACACAGTGAGTGATCCTTACCCTGAATAAACAGTGACTCTGCAGTTACACAGTAAGTGACCCTTATCCTGAATAAACATTGATTCTGTACAGGTACACAGTGTGTGACACTAACCCTGAATAAACAGTGATTCTCTACAGTTACACAGTGATTGACACTTACCCTGAATAAACAGTGACTCTGTACCATTACACAGTGAGTGATCCTTACCCTGAATAAACAGTGACTCTGTACAGTTACACAGTGAGTGATCCTGACCCTGAATAGACAGTGACTCTGTACAGTGACACAGTGAGTGCTCCTTACCCTGAATAAACAGTGACTCTGTACCATTACACAGTGAGTGATCCTTATCCTGAATAAACAGTGACACTGCACCATTACACAGTGAGTGATCCTTACCCTGAATAAACAGTGACTCTGTTCAGTTACACAGTTAATGACCCTTTCCCTGAATATACACAGACTCTGTACAGCTACAGTGAGTGACCCTTACCCTGAAAAACAGTAACTCTGTTTAGTTACACAGTTAGTGACACTTACCCTGTATAAACAGTAACTCTGTATAGTGACACAGTGAGTGACCCTTACCTGTATAAACAGTGACTTTGTACAGTTACACAGTGAGTGATCCTTACCCTGAATAGACAGTGACACTGCACCATTACACAGTGAGTGACCCTTACCCTGAATAAACAGTGACTCTGGACAGTTACACAGTGAATGAAACTTACACTGAATAAATATTATCCCTGTACAGTTACACAGTGAGTGACACTTACCCTGAATAAACAGTGACTCTGTAAAGTTACACAGTGCATGACCCTTACCCTGAATAAACAGTGACACTGTACAGTTAGACAGTGAATGACCCTTACCCTGAATAAATAGTCACTCTGCACAGTGACTCAGTGACTGATACTTACCCTGAATAAAAAGTGACTCTGTACAGTTACACTGTGAGTGACCCTTACCCTGAATAAACAGTGACTCTGTACATTTACACAATGAGTGATCCTTACCCTGAATAAACAGTGACTCTGTACAGTTACAGTGAGTGTTCCTTATCCTGAATAAGCAGTGACTCTGTACCATTACACAGTGATTGAAACTTACACTGAATAAACAGTGGCTCTGTAACGTTACACAGTACGTGACACTTTCCCTGAATAAACAGTGACTCTGTACAGTTATACAGCGATTGACACTTACACTGAATAACCAGTGACTCTGTACAGTTACACAGTGATTGACACTTACCCTGAATAAACAGTGATTCTGCGCAGTTACACATTGTGTGACATTAACCCTGAATAAACAGCGATTTTTACAGTTACACAGTGAGTGACCCTTACGCTGACTAAACATTGACTCTGTACCATTACACAGTGAGTGATCCTTACCCTGAATAAACAGTGACTCTGTACAGTTACACAGTGAGTGATCCTTACCCTGAATAGACAGTGACACTGCACCATTACACAGTGAGTGATCCTTACCCTGAATAAACAGTGACACTGCACCATTACACAGTGAGTGATCCTTACCCTGAATAAACAGTGACTCTCTTCAGTTACACAGTTAATGACCCTTTCCCTGAATATACAGAGACTCTGTACAGCTACAGTGAGTGACACTTACGCTGAAAAACAGTAACTCGGGATAGTTACACAGTGAGTGACCCTTACCTTTATAACCAGTGACTCATTACAGTTACACAGTTATTGACTCTTACCCTGAATAAACAGTTACTCTGTAGAGTTGCACATTGAGTGACACTTACCCTGAATAAACAGTTACACTGTACAGTTAACAGTGAATGACCCTTACCCTGAATAAACAGTAACTTTGTACAGTTACACAGTTATTGATACTTACCCTGAATGAACAGTGGCTCTGTACAGTTACACAGTGAGTGATCCTTACCCTGAATAGACAGTGACACTGCACCATTACACAGTGAGTGACCCTTACCCTGAATAAACAGTGACTCTGTACAGTTACAGTGAGTGTTCCTTATCCTGAATAAGCAGTGACTCTGTACCATTACACAGTGATTGAAACTTACACTGAATAAACAGTGGCTCTGTAACGTTACACAGTACGTGACACTTACCCTGAATAACCAGTGATTCTGCACAGTTACACATTGTGTGACACTAACCCTGAATAAACAGCGATTTGTACAGTTACACAGTGAGTGACCCTTACCCTGACTAAACATTGACTCTGTACCATTACACAGTGAGTGATCCTTACCCTGAATAAACAGTGACTCTGCAGTTACACAGTAAGTGACCCTTATCCTGAATAAACATTGATTCTGTACAGGTACACAGTGTGTGACACTAACCCTGAATAAACAGTGATTCTCTACAGTTACACAGTGATTGACACTTACCCTGAATAAACAGTGACTCTGTACCATTACACAGTGAGTGATCCTTACCCTGAATAAACAGTGACTCTGTACAGTTACACAGTGAGTGATCCTGACCCTGAATAGACAGTGACTCTGTACAGTGACACAGTGAGTGCTCCTTACCCTGAATAAACAGTGACTCTGTACCATTACACAGTGAGTGATCCTTATCCTGAATAAACAGTGACACTGCACCATTACACAGTGAGTGATCCTTACCCTGAATAAACAGTGACTCTGTTCAGTTACACAGTTAATGACCCTTTCCCTGAATATACACAGACTCTGTACAGCTACAGTGAGTGACCCTTACCCTGAAAAACAGTAACTCTGTTTAGTTACACAGTTAGTGACACTTACCCTGTATAAACAGTAACTCTGTATAGTTACACAGTGAGTGACCCTTACCTGTATAAACAGTGACTTTGTACAGTTACACAGTGAGTGATCCTTACCCTGAATAGACAGTGACACTGCACCATTACACAGTGAGTGACCCTTACCCTGAATAAACAGTGACTCTGGACAGTTACACAGTGAATGAAACTTACACTGAATAAATATTATCCCTGTACAGTTACACAGTGAGTGACACTTACCCTGAATAAACAGTGACTCTGTAAAGTTACACAGTGCATGACCCTTACCCTGAATAAACAGTGACACTGTACAGTTAGACAGTGAATGACCCTTACCCTGAATAAATAGTCACTCTGCACAGTGACTCAGTGACTGATACTTACCCTGAATAAAAAGTGACTCTGTACAGTTACACTGTGAGTGACCCTTACCCTGAATAAACAGTGACTCTGTACATTTACACAATGAGTGATCCTTACCCTGAATAAACAGTGACTCTGTACAGTTACACAGTGAGTGAACCTTACCCTGAATAAACAGTGACTCTGGACAGTTACACAGTGAATGATACTTACCCTGAATAAACAATGACTCTGTACAGTTACAGTCAGTGATCATTACCCTGAATTAGCAGTGACTCTGTACCGTTACTGAGTGAGTTATCCTTACCCTGAATAAACTGTGACTCTGTACAGTTACACAGTGAATGACTCTTACCCTGAATAAATAGTCACTCTGTACAATGACACAGTAAGTGAACCTTACACTGAATAAACACTGACTCTGTATAGTTAAACATTGAGTGATCCAGACCCTCAATAAACAGTGATTCTGTACAGTTCCACAGTGAGTGACCCTTACCCTGAATAAACAGTGACTCTGTACCATTACACAGTGAGTGAAACTTACCCTGAATAAACAGTGATTCTGTACAGTTACACATTGTGTGACACTAACCCCGAATAAACAATGATTTGTACAGATACACAGTGAGTGACCCTTACCCTGAATAAACAGTGACTCTCTATAGTGACACAGTGAGTGATCCTTACCCAGAATAATAAGTGACTCTGTACAGTTACACAGTGAGTGAACCTTACCCTGAATAAACAGTGACTCTGTACAGTAACACAGTGAATGACCCTTACCCTGAATAATTAGTCACTCTGTACAATGACACAGTGAGTGACCCTTACCCTGTATAAACAGTGACTCTGTATAGTTACAAAGTGAGTGATCCTTACCCTGAATAAACAGTAACTCTGTACTGTTACACAGTGAGTGACACTTACCCTGAATAAACTGTGACTCTCTGCAGTTACTCAGTAAGTGACCTATATCCTGTATAAACAGTGATTCTGTACAGTTACACAGTGTGTGACACTAACCCTGAATAAACAGTGATTCTGGACAGTTACACAGGGAGTGACCCTGACCCTGAATAAACAGTGATTCTGTACAGCTACACAGTGAGTGGTCCTTACCCTGAATAAACAGTGACTCTGTACAGTTACACAGTGATTGACACTTAACCTGAATAAACAGTGACTCTTTACTATTACACCGTGAGAGACACATACCATGAATAAACACTGACTCTCTGCAGTTACTCAGTAACTGACCCTTATCCTGAATAAACAGTGATTCTGTACAGTTACACATTGTGTGACCCTTACCCTGATTAAACAGTGATTCTGTACAGTTACACAGTGAATGACTCTTTCCTTGAATAAATATTCATTCTGTACAGTGACACAGTGACTGATACTTACCCTGAATAAACAGTGACTTTGTACAGTTACACAGTGAGTGACCCTTTCCCTGAATAAACAGTGATTCTGTACAGCTACACAGTGAGTGTTCCTTACCCTGAATAAACAGTGACTCTCTATAGTGACACTGTGAGTGATCCTTATCCTGAGAAAACAGTGAGTCTGTACCATTACACAGTGAGTGACACTTACCCTGAATAAACAGTGACTCTGCAGTTACACAGTAAGTGACCCTTATCCTGAATAAACAATGATTCTGTACAGATACACAGTGTGTGACACTAACCCTGAATAAACAGTGATTCTCTACAGTTACACAGTGATTGACACTTACCCTGAATAAACAGTGACTCTGTACCATTACACAGTGAGTGACCCTTACCCTGAATAAACAGTGACTCTCTTCAATTACACAGTTAACGACACTTACCCTGAATAAACAGTGACTTTGTACAGCTACAGTGAGTGATCCTTACCCTGAATAAACTGTAACTCTATACAGCTACACAGTGATGGAAACTTAACCTGAATAAACAATTACTCTGTACAGTTGCAAAGTGAGTGACACTTACCCTGTATAAACAGTGACTCTGTACAGTTACTGTGAATGACCCTTACCCTGAATAAACGGTGACTCTGTACAGTTACACAGTGAATGACACTTACCCTGAATAAATAGTCACACTGTACAGTGACACAGTGACTGATACTTACCCTGAATAAATAGTGACTTTGTACAGTTACACAGTGAGTGACCCTTACCCTGATTAAAGAGTGCCTCTGTACAGTTACACAGTGAATGACTCTTTCCCTGAATAAATAGTCATTCTGTACAGTTACACAGTGACTGAGACTTACCCTGAATAAACAGTCACTCTGTACAGTTACACAGTGAGTGATCCTTACCCTGAACAAAAAGTGACACTGCATCATTACACAGTGAGTGACCCTTACTCTGAATAAACAGTGACTCTGGACAGTTACACAGTGAATGAACCTTACACTGAATAAACATTGACTCTGTACAGTTACACAGTGAGTGACACTTACCCTGAATAAACAGTGACTCTGTACAGTTACACAGTGAATGACCCTTAACCTGAATAAATAGTCACTCTGTACAATGACACAGTGAGTGAACCTTACCCTGAATAAACAGTGATTCTGTAGAGTTACACATTGTGTGACACTAACCCTGAATAAACAGTGATTTGTACAGTTATACAGTGTTTGACCCTTACCCTGAATAAACATTGACTCTGTACAGCTACACACTGATTGACTCTTATCCTGAAGAAACAGTGACTCTGTACCCTTATACAGTGAGTGATCCTTACCCTGAATAAACAGTGACTCCCTATAGTTACACAGTGAGTGATCCTTACCCTGAATAGCAATAACTTTGTACAGTTACAGAGTGATTGACACTTACCCTGAATAAACAGTGACTCTGTACCGTTACACAGTGTGTGAACCTTACCCTGAATAAACAGTGACTCTCTTCAGTTACACAGTTAATGACCCTTACCCTGAATATACAGTGACTCTGTACAGCTACAGAGAGTGACCCTTACCCTAAAAAACAGTAACTCTGTATAGTTACACAGTTAGTGACCCTTACCCTGTATAAACAGTGACTCATTACAGTTACACAGTGATTGACACTTACCCTGAATATACAGTTACTCTGTACAGTTGCACATTGAGTGACACTTATCCTGAATTAGCAGTGACTCTGTACAGTTACTGTGAGTGACCCTTACCCTGAATAAACGGTGACTCTGTACAGTTACACAGTGAATGACTCTTACCCTGAATAAATAGTCACTCTGTACAATGACACAGTGAGTGAAACATATCCAAAATAAACAGTGACTCTGTACAATTACACAGTGAGTGATACTTATCCTGAATAAACAATGATTCTGTACAGTTACAGTGAGTGTTCCTTACCCTGATTTAGCAGTGACTCTGTATCATTACACATTGATTGACACTTACCCTGAATAAACAGTGACTCTGTACAGTTACACAGTGAGTGTCACTTACCCTGAATAAACACTGACTCTCTGCAGTTACTCAGTAAGTGACCCTTATCCTGAATAAACAGTGATTCTGTACAGTTACACATTGTGCGACACTAACCCTGAATAAACAGTGATTCTGGACAGTTACACAGTGAGTGACCCTTACCCTGTTTAAACAGTGGCTCTGTACAGTTACACAGTGAGTGACTCTTTCCCTGAATAAATAGTCATTCTGTACAGTGACACAGTGACTGACACTTAGCCTGAATAAACAGTGACTCTTTACAGCTAAACAGTGAGTGGTCCTTACCCTGAATAAACAGTGACTCTGTACATTTACACAGTGATTGACACTTACCCTGAATAAACAGTGACTCTGTACATTTACACAGTGAGTGATCCTTTTACCCTGAATAAACACTGACTCTGTACTCTTATACAGTAAGTGATCCTTACCCTGAATAAACAGTGACTCTGTACAGCTACACAGTGAGTGGTCCTTACCTTGAATAAACAGTGACTCTGTACCGTTACACAGTGAGTGACACTTACCCTGAATAAACAGTGACTCTCTGCATTTACACAGTAAGTGACACTTATCCTGAATAAACAGTGATTTTATACAGTTACACAGTGTGTGACACTAACCCTGAATAAACAGTGACTCTGTACCATTACACAGTGAGTGATCCTTGCCCTGTATAAACAGTTACTCTGTACAGCTACACAGTGAGTGGTCCTTACCTTGAATAAACAGTGACTCTGTACCGTTACACAGTGAGTGACACTTACCCTGAATAAACAGTGACTCTCTGCATTTACACAGTAAGTGACACTTATCCTGAATAAACAGTGATTCTGTACAGTTACACAGTGTGTGCCACTAACCCTGAATAAACAGTGACTCTGTACCATTACACAGTGTGTGATCCTTACCCTGAATATACAGTGACTCTCTTCAGTTACACAGTTAATGACCCTTTCCCTGAATATACAGTGACTCTGTACAGCTACAGTGAGTGACCCTTACCCTGAAAAACAGTAACTCTGTACAGTTACACTGTTACTGAACCTTACCCTGAATAAACAGTTACTCTGTACAGTTACACATTGAGTGACACTTACCGTGAATTAGCAGTGACTCTGTATAGTTACTGTGAGTGATCCTTACCCTGAATAAACGGTGACTCTGTACAGTTACACAGTGAATGACCCTTACCCTGAATAAATAGTCACTGTGTTCAATGACACAGTGAGTGAAACTTACCGTAAATAAACACTGACTCTGTACAATTACACATTGAGTGATACTTATCCTGAATAAAAATTGATTCTGTACAGTTACACATTGTGTGACACTTACCCTGAATAAACAGTGATTCTGTATAGTTACACAATGAGTGATCCTTTCCCTGAATAAACAGTGACTCTTTACAGCTAAACAGTGAGTGGTCCTTACCCTGAATAAACAGTGACTCTGTACAGTTACACAGTGAGTGATCCTTACACTGAATAAACATTGACTCTTTACAGTTACACAGTGACTGACCCTTACCCTGAATATATAGTCACTCTGTACAGTGACAGAGTGACTGATACTTACCCTGAATAAACAGTGACACTGTACAATTAGACCGTATCTTACTCTTACCATGAATAAACAGTGAATCGGTAAAGTTAAACAGAGGGAGATTAGGTACACCCACTGTGCTGTTAGGGAGGGAGTTCCAGGATTTTGACCCAGCGACAGTGAAGGAACGGCGATATATTTCCAAGTCAGGATGACGTGTTGACATGATGTTCATGACCATCTGTTGACAATCCCTTCCATCGCTTTGCTGGTGATAGAGAGGGAGCTGATTGGGCAGTACTTGATGTTAAAATCAATCTTAGATGTTTTCTGCTTCTTGTGAACAGGATGTCTGTGGGCAATTCCTGTATTGTCGGGTAGATCCAGTGTTGTTGCTGAACAGCACGGCTCGGAGGGCAACTAGTTCTGGAGCAGAAGTCTTCAGTGTTCAGTATGAGATCCGTGTTCCCTCTTAACATTATATTGGCTGTCCTTGTCATCTCCACAGAATTCTATTACCCCAGAGAGTCAACAACCCCAGCATCTCCTCTCACTTCTCATTGCCCAGTTCCTGCTGCACCATCTTGAGAAAGCTACCCCTCAGGAGCCCCCAATGGTTGCACTCTCTTGGGCTATGTCCCCACCTCTCCTGTAACACCTCCTGATTTACACCCACTTAATATCCAAACTGTGGAAAACTCTGAGACAGTTCTCTGTATTTAATGAATTCCAAAGCAATATTATTTTGTGATTTAATTAGAAGTTTCAAGCTTAAGTAAGGAGATTAGACAAAGAATAATTGAAAGTGGGAAGTGCCAAGGACATGCTAGATTGGCATAAAGAAGGGAAAATGGAGGAATCAAATTATGAATCAAGATCTCAGGGAAAACCATTGAATCAGAGAGAGAGTGAGAGAGGACCAATGGGCTTGGGGGGCAATCAGACAGCGAAGGAGGCAGGTAGGTGGGATGGAGGGGGATGGGGAGAGGGTGGGTAGGTGGGATTGAGGGGGATGGGGAGAGGGTGGGTAGGTGGGATTGAGGGATACGGGGAGAGGGTGGGTAGGTGGGATTGAGGGATATGGGCAGAGGGTGGGTAGGTGGGATGGAGGGATATGGGGAGAGGGTGGGTAGGTGGGATTGAGGGGGATGGGGAGAGGGTGGGTAGGTGGGATTGAGGGATATGGGCAGAGGGTGGGTAGGTGGGATGGAGGGATATGGGGAGAGGGTGGGTAGGTGGGATTGAGGGATATGGGGAGAGGGTGGGTAGGTGGGATTGAGGGATATGGGGAGAGGGTGGGTAGGTGGGATTGAGGGATACGGGGAGAGGGTCAGTAGGTGGGATTGAGGGGTATGGGGAGAGGGTGGGTAGGTGGGATTGAGGGATACGGGGAGAGGGTGGGTAGGTGGGATTGAGGGGTATGGGGAGAGGGTGGGTAGGTGGGATTGAGGGGTATGGGGAGAGGGTGGGTAGGTGGGATTGAGGGATATGGGCAGAGGGTGGGTAGGTGGGATGGAGGGATATGGGGAGAGGGTGGGTAGGTGGGATTGAGGGATATGGGGAGAGGGTGGGTAGGTGGGATTGAGGGATATGGGGAGAGGGTGGGTAGGTGGGATTGAGGGGTATGGGGAGAGGGTGGGTAGGTGGGATTGAGGGGTATGGGGAGAGGGTGGGTAGGTGGGATTGAGGGGTATGGGGAGAGGGTGGGTAGGTGGGATTGAGGGATATGGGGAGGGGGTGGGTAGGTGGGATTGAGGGATATGGGGAGAGGGTGGGTAGGTGGGATTGAGGGGTATGGGGAGAGGGTGGGTAGGTGGGATTGAGGGACATGGGGAGAGGGTGGGTAGGTGGGATTGAGGGGTATGGGGAGAGGGTGGGTAGGTGGGATTGAGGGGTATGGGCAGAGGGTGGGTAGGTGGGATTGAGGGGTATGGGGAGAGGGTGGGTAGGTGGGATTGAGGGGTATGGGGAGAGGGTGGGTAGGTGGGATTGAGGGGTATGGGGAGAGGGTGGGTAGGTGGGATTGAGGGATATGGGGAGAGGGTGGGTAGGTGGGATTGAGGGGGATGGGGAGAGGGTGGGTAGGTGGGATTGAGGGATATGGGGAGGGGGTGGGAAGGTGGGATTGAGGGATATGGGGAGAGGGTGGGTAGGTGGGATTGAGGGGTATGGGGAGAGGGTGGGTAGGTGGGATTGAGGGACATGGGGAGAGGGTGGGTAGGTGGGATTGAGGGGTATGGGGAGAGGGTGGGTAGGTGGGATTGAGGGGTATGGGCAGAGGGTGGGTAGGTGGGATTGAGGGGATGGGGAGAGGGTGGGTAGGTGGGATTGAGGGATATGGGGAGAGAGTGGGTAGGTGGGATTGAGGGGTATGGGGAGAGGGTGGGTAGGTGGGATTGAGGGGGATGGGGAGAGGGTGGGTAGGTGGGATTGAGGGGTATGGGGAGAGGGTGGGTAGGTGGGATTGAGGGGTATGGGCAGAGGGTGGGTAGGTGGGATTGAGGGGGATGGGGAGAGGGTGGGTAGGTGGGATTGAGGGGTATGGGGAGAGGGTGGGTAGGTGGGATTGAGGGGGATGGGGAGAGGGTGGGTAGGTGGGATTGAGGGGTATGGGGAGAGGGTGGGTAGGTGGGATTGAGGGGTATGGGGAGAGGGTGGGTAGGTGGGATTGAGGGGGATGGGGAGAGGGTGGGTAGGTGGGATTGAGGGGGATGGGGAGAGGGTGGGTAGGTGGGATTGAGGGGGATGGGGAGAGGGTGGGTAGGTGGGATTGAGGGGTATGGGGAGAGGGTGGGTAGGTGGGATTGAGGGATATGGGGAGAGGGTGGGTAGGTGGGATTGAGGGGTATGGGCAGAGGGTGGGTAGGTGGGATTGAGGGGGATGGGGAGAGGGTGGGTAGGTGGGATTGAGGGGTATGGGGAGAGGGTGGGTAGGTGGGATTGAGGAGTATGGGGAGAGGGTGGGTAGGTGGGATTGAGGGGTATGGGGAGAGGGTGGGTAGGTGGGATTGAGGGATATGAGGAGGTGGTGGGTAGGTGGGATTGAGGGATATGGGGAGAGGGTGGGTAGGTGGGATTGAGGGGTATGGGGAGAGGGTGGGTAGATGGGATTGAGGGATATGGGGAGAGGGTGGGTAGGTGGGATTGAGGGATATGGGGAGAGGGTGGTTAGGTGGGATTGAGGGATATGGGGAGAGGGTGGGTAGGTGGGATTGAGGGGGATGGGGAGAGGGTGGGTAAGTGGGATTGAGGGGTATGGGGAGAGGGTGGGTAGGTGGGATTGAGGGGTATGGGGAGAGGGTGGGTAGGTGGGATTGAGGGGTATGGGGAGAGGGTGGGTAGGTGGGATTGAGGGGTATGGGGAGGGGGTGGGTAGGTGGGATTGAGGGGGATGGGGAGAGGGTGGGTAGGTGGGATTGAGGGATATGGGGAGAGGGTGGGTAGGTGGGATTGAGGGGTATGGGGAGAGGGTGGGTAGGTGGGATTGAGGCATATGGGGAGAGGGTGGGTAGGTGGGATTGAGGGGTATGGGGAGAGGGTGGGTGGGTGGGATTGAGGGGGATGGGGAGAGGGTGGGTAGGTGGGATTGAGGGATATGGGGAGGGGGTGGGTAGGTGGGATTGAGTAGTATGGGGAGAGGGTGGGTAGGTGGGATTGAGGGGTATGGGGAGAGGGTGGGTGGGTGGGATTGAGGGATATGGGGAGAGGGTGGGTAGGTGGGATTGGGGGAAATGGGGAGAAGGTGGGTAATGTGGGATTGGGGGAAATGGGGAGAGGGTGGGTGGGTGGGATTGAGATATATGGGGAGAGGGTGGGTAGGTGGGATTGAGGGACATGGAGAGAGGGTGGGTAGGTGGGATTGAGGGATATGGGGAGAGGGTGGGTAGGTGGGATTGAGGGATATGGGGAGAGGGTGGGTAGGTGGGATTGAGGGATATGGGGAGAGGGTGGGTAGGTGGGATTGAGGGATATGGGGAGAGGGTGGGTAGGTGGGATTGAGGGATATGGGGAGAGGGTGGGTAGGTGGGATTGAGGGATATGGGGAGAGGGTGGGTAGGTGGGATTGAGAGATATGGGGAGAGGGTGGGTAGGTGGGATTGGGGGATATGGGGAGAGGGTGGGTAGGTGGGATTGAGGGATATGGGGAGAGGGTGGGTAGGTGGGATTGAGGGACATGGGGAGAGGGTGGGTAGGTGGGATTGAGGGATATGGGGAGTGGTTGGGTAGGTGGGATTGAGGGATATGGTGAGAGGGTGGGTAGGTGGGATTGAGGGATATGGTGAGAGGGTGGGTAGGTGGGATTGAGGGATATGGGGAGAGGGTGGGTAGGTGGGATTGAGGGATATGGGGAGAGGGTGGGTAGGTGGGATTGAGGGGTATGGGGAGAGAGTGGGTAGGTGGGATTGAGGGGTATGGGGAGAGGGTGGGTAGGTGGGATTGAGGGGTATGGGGAGAGGGTGGGTAGGTGGGATTGAGGGGTATGGGGAGAGGGTGGGTAGGTGGGATTGAGGGATATGGGGAGAAGGTGAGATTTTGCAATGAGGTATTTTTAGACTCAAAATGATTTTTCTCCTTCCTAAATATTGTTTTGCTGTGACAGCCCTGGGTATGAATGAAAAACTAAGAATCACCGGGATGGTCAGAATGGGAAGGGAGTTGTGAAAGAGAGATAAAGAATGGGAAAAAAGAGAGTACGCCAGAGAATGAAAGAGAAGCAGAGTGAGTGTAAATACAATTACTGTTTTGGGTCTTTACTGACTGATTGCTCAGTCAATACATTATAAAGCAGCAACAAGATGAACAACAAGTGGAGTTTCCCTGACAGTTAAATGAATAATCCCACCTTGACCATTGATTGAAAGAGTGTCATGTGGCAGAATTAGCCAGTCAGTAACCTCACAGAACAGAGACTGTTGGGCTCTCTTAATGATGTTCATTTAAATAAGGATCAATCCTATTGGTACATTCATAAGCCTGGATCCATTTGGTCTTTTCCTGTGTCCAAGCACAGTCCCAGTCTGAAGCTTGTGTGTGATGAGCACTGACAGACACACTGTACACTCTCAGTGAACTTGTGTATCACACAAGCGACAAGGGCTTTTCAATCATTGTCGGAGCCCAGACTCACACAGCTTCACCTCCCTGTTGTTTCATCTCCAAACCCTTATCATCCAAATCCCTGTGGAATAATCCACCTTCTCCTTAACTGCTTGAGTCCAAATCACAGCCCGTGAGCTGGTCACCAGTCTGTTCCATGTCTGTCTCACTGCTTTACTCTGTCGCAATCAGATTGCTCTTTTCTTAGTGTAGATATCCAACATGCAGCACTCGGGTCCCCCTTAACCCTACACTGGCTCTTCTTGCTATCCCCACAGATTCTTATTACCCCAGACAACAACCCTAACTTCTCCGCCAGCATCCATCGCATCTCATTGCCCAGTCCCTGCTGCACTATCTAGAGATACCCACCCCCTCAGAAACCCCCCAGCCCCGGCAGCCCCTGCTGACCTCCCCCCGGCCGTGCAATTGCCCCTCTGTCTTGGGCTGTGTCTCCACCCCCCGAAAATATCTTTCATGTAATACACCCAACTTTACAGTCACATAATATCCAAACTGTGAACAACTGAAAAGTGGTGAATAGGTGGGATTGAGGGATATGAGGAGGGGGTGGGTAGGTGGGATTGAGGGGTATGGGGAGAGGGTGGGTAGGTGGGATTGAGGGATATGGGGAGGGCGTGGGTAGGTGGGATTGAGGGATATGGGGAGAGGGTGGGTAGGTGGGATTGAGGGATATGGGGAGGGTTGGGTGGGTGAGATTGAGGATAGAGGGGGATGAGGCAGGGTATTGTGTGAGAATGTACATCCTGACTTTACAGCCTGGCTCTAATCTGAGGCTCTGTCCCCTGTTCTAGACTCGCTAACCAGAAGCAATAGCTCCTCTTGACCCTCTGAAATCCTTCAATCATCTTAAACCCCTCAACTGGATCACCCCTTAATCTCCTATACTCGAGGGAATACAAGCCCAGTCTGTGCAACCGGTGCTCATAATTTAACCCTTTTCACCCTGGGATCTGTGCTGTACCCCCTCCTAGGCCAAGGTGCAGGGCCCAGAACTGAACCCAGTTACTCCAGATGGGGTCTGACCAGATCTTTATATAACTGTAATCTCAGCTCCTCCCCTTTGTATTCCAGCCCCTGAGGTAAAGGACAATATTCCATGAGCTTCTTAATGAGTTTTTGTAGCTATCTACTGGCCTTGAATGATTTGTTTTCATGAAACTCTAGATCTCTCTGTTCTCCTTCACAGTTTCAAGCTTCTCACCATTTCCGAAACACTCCGGTTTACCTTTCTCTGATCAAAACTGGATTAGCCTGCGAAGTCTCAAGCAGTTTCACACTGTTCTGCCCGGGAGAAGTGCATAAAATTAAAATAATGAATGTGTCCCCCTGTCACATTCTTAATCCATAGGCAACACCTCACAGGAGTGTCAGAGTTACAGGGGAGCTGAGAACACCGTGGAGTCATAACTCATTTGCAGCACAGACGAAGTCCCTTCAGCTCATCGAGTTAATGCTGGCTCTAGTGCAACCCAGTCAGTTCCACTCTCCCCACTCTGTCCTGTAGCTCAGCAAGTTTACCTCCCTCCAGCTCCCATCCAGTTTCCTTTTGAAATCATTGATTTTTTCTGCTTCCAGCACCCTCGTGGGCAGCGAGTTCCAGGTCATCACCACTCACTGTGTAAAAGATATTCTTCCTCACATCCTCCTTGTATCTCTTACCCAAAACCTTAAATCTATGTCCTAACATTGACCAATGGGGAACACCGCTGTTTACTATCCTCTAGTCTGAAAAACAACCACTTGTCATGACTTCTGCTATTGCACCAAATTTTTTTATCCAATTGGTTACCAACCCTCCTATTGCATGAACCTCAGTTTTGTTAAGCAGCCTTTTATGTGGTACTTTGTCAAAAGCTTTCTTAAAATCCACATAGACAAAATTCACCGCATTCCCTTCATTCACCTTCTCTGTTACTTCATCAAAAAATTCAATTAGATCAGTCAAACACAATCTGCCTTTCACAAATCCGAGCTGGCTCTCCTTAATTAATACAAATCTCTCCGTCTTTCCCAGATTATTGTTTCTAAAACGTTACCCACCACTGATGTTAAACTGACTGCTCTGTAGTTACTCGGACTGTCCTTACACCCTTTCTTGAATGAGGGTGTCACATTTGCCACTCTCCAATCCTCTGGCACCTTCCCTGTCTCTCGGGAAGATTTTGACAAGTCCTTCCGCTATCTCCACCCCCACTCCCTTCAGCAACCTGGGATGTAAACCATCCGGAGCAGGTGACTTATCCAGTCTAAGCAGAGCCAGCCTTTCTAGTGCATCCTGCCTATCAATGTTCACCCCATCCATTATCTCTACCATCTCCACTTCTTCTGGTATTTTGTCAGCATCCACTTCCTTAGTAAACACCAATATAAAGTACTCATTAACTATATTAGCCCTTATCCTGCATCTCTAAGCATATTTCACCCTCTTTGTCCCTAATAGGATCCACTCCATCTCTTACTACCCGTTTGCTACTTACACACTGCTAGAAGATCCTTTCTGAGGAGTTCTACAGTTTGAGGGGCAACTGAGGAAGAGGGGAGTGAGGAAAGGAGGATTGAGGGACAGGGAGTGGTCCCACCATTTTAGAAAAGATTGAAGAGCAAAGACATTATGAGGTGGATAACAGACATGGAAGAAGTGAAAAAATAACCAGAACAAATAAATGGGAAAAGTAGATTACTAGAAGTGAATCAGAAGGCTTTGCTTGGACATTTGTTAAGCAAGTTTCGCATTGATAGAAGGTTTCGCATGGTGACACTTTATTGATTACAGTAAGAGGTGAAGGGCCTGCAGAGTGTCACACTATTACCATTGGCCATACACTCTTAAGACATCAGCTCTACATTGGTACAGAACCTTTAGAGTTAGAAGAAGGGGATAAGGCAGGCAAACAGTAATTGCCTGTTTTGTACACAATACAACTAGTCATTAACATTCCTTACAGGTTGTGAAGTATTTTCATTAGTGTCTGCTCTAGAGGGAAAGGAGGGAATCCGGATGTGTGTTGTATCAGAGCTGATCCAGATAGATGGAGTCAGAGATCAATAGCCTTTCACTTCTTTTCTATGTCACGGAGACTGAGTGATGGAGGTGGAGTGGTGCCGATTGCTCCTCCTCACTGTCCATTATTGCTGCAATTAATCAATGGTCGGGTACGGATAGACTGAAGAGAGAGAGAGAGAGAGAGAGGGAGGGAGAGTGATTGCAGTTGAAAACCTGGTATAAAATTAAAACATTCTGCCCCTCTTCACTCCCTACAAACCCCTGTCCAAGGACACTGACTGAGAGAGGAACAAAGGGTAATAGAAACTTCTAATGAATTCCCATTTTTCTGGAAAGCTGATGAGGGAAACGGGAAACTCCTCACTCAAACAAGTGGCTTCAAAGTTGTTGCATCACCAGCGGAAGAAGAGGGTGATGATGATGGACCTCCCTCATGAATTATTAAGCAGCCCTGAGTTCTATTAGCACTTGTGTAAACGCTGCATTTTATACGCTGGTGTATAGAGGAGTGCGCTCCCTGACAGCTGTATTACTGCTGATAAGCAGTACACAGCACACTGATCAAACAGGGAGCAGACACAGGAAGTCGAAACTGTGGTTCGTAAGCTGAATTCTGGCTCCCTCTTTCTTTCTCTGTATCTCTCTCTCTTTTTCTCCTTCCTTTTCTCTCTCTCTCTCTCTCTCTCTCTCTTTCTCTCAGTAAGTTCTGTCACACAGCCAGTCCGCTGCTCAAAGACTCTGGCATCTCTGCTGTACAAGGCATCTGCACACAGGACCCAGATGCCGATTGAAATCGTTTGCAAAATTGCATTTTCGGAGGATGATGAGAAACAGAAGGGGACGGTGGAATGCGACAAGAAGAGCTTGATCGAAGAGGGCTGTCAGTCCACCACAACTGACCTGGTCACCTTTGCTGATACCTGCTCATTGCACGGCATTAACCATATCTTTGTGCCGGGCGGCTGCGGAGTGAAGCAGGGTCTCTGGGCGTTCGCTTTCCTTTCCTCGCTGTTCTTCTTCCTCTACCAGGTGGTGAACTGCACCATGTACTACCTCGAGCATCATCACGTGACAGCGCTGGATGAAGAGCCTGACCATGAGATCCCCTTCCCCGCCATCACCATCTGTAACATGAACAGGTTCCGGCACACGGCACTAACAGATGCTGATATTCACCACCTGGCCAACATGACCGGACTGCCCCCCAAGAGCAAGGACGCCCACCGGGCAGCGAGCCAGGGCTACCCCGTTGCAGACATGATGGACATCTTCAACAGGACTGGTCACCAGATAGAAGAGATGCTGAAAAACTGTAACTTCAGCGGCTCCAACTGCTCAGCTCACAACTTCTCAGTGGTAGGTCTGTCTTTAATTTAACCCTTCAAACAGACTGTTCCCTAAATCCCCTGGGGGCAGCTGAATCAACTGAAACCCCTTCTCCTCGCAATAGAATTCAACCTTACCTTTGATAAGGAAAAAGCCAGACTAGAAACAGAAGAAGGCTTTCAAAAAATGTCTATGATTTTATAGCTGCTTGGCTCCCTGGGAGACTATGAGTCGGCTAAAGGTTTAATGAGGATATGGAACTAATTCCCCTGAATTTCCCAGAGAGACAAATTGCTTTTGATAAAGGAGGAGTGAGGTTGGGGGTGTGGGGAAACTCTATTCCAATCTTAAAACGCAGACAGTTATAAGCTCCTGAATGTCTCTTTGAGCATTCTGAATACGCTAGCTTCTCTGATATATATCATTTACAGTCTGTCACCTCCAGTATATAGAGGCCAATCGGAGTGAGCTGTACATTGAGGGTTAGGATTGAGGAAAGGGTTAAAGAGATGTTCCTCTTCAGTGTCCAGTGATATGCATGGTTACCTCCCTAGAGAAGCCTGGATAAGGAGGATGGAGGTTGACCCTCACTGCCTTCCTGTGAGTAAAGCCATCCAAACATACTGACAGGACAATGAGGCAGCCAGTGCCTGGTGATGTTGGACACTGAGTGTCCTTTCATCATTCACTCCAGCTATCGATAATAGTGCACATTCTGCCACTTGGTTGCTGTGCGACATTGTATATATAATAGTGCTTACAAAAAAAACCACTGAAAAGTACAATAGTAAAAAAAACAGGAAAATATGGTGTTTTCAGAACACATGTGTTTCTTTAATCTGGTGTATTCAATCAGTTTGGCTATATGAATAAGATATTTTCACTCTATGTGACTGTATCAATCTGATATATTCACTCTCTGTGGCTGTGTAAATCTGGTATATTCACACTGTGGTTGTATCAATCTGAAAAGCTTGCTCTGTTTATCAGTATCAATTTCACATATTCTCTGTGTGACTGTATCAATCTGAAAATTCACTCATCTTGACTTTATCAATCTGCTGTATTCACTGTGTGTGGCTGTTTCACACCATTCTATTAGCACTGCGTGACGGTGTCAATCTGATAAGTTCGCTGTGTGTGTGTATCAATTTGTGTTTTTCACATTAAGCTCCTGTATAAATCTCAATACATTCACTCTGTATGACTGTATTCCAATAATATATTCATGTTGTGACAGTATAAATCTAATTTTTCAATCCCATGTGACTATCAGTCAGAAATATTCACTCTGTGCACTGTATCAATCTATCAATCTGATGCATTCATGAAGTGTGTGACTGTAACAATCTGATACATTGACTCCACGTGTGACTGTATATATTCAGTCTGTGTGCGACTGTCAATGTGAAAAATTCACTCCTTGTGTGAATATGTTAATTCGATATTTTCACTCCCTATGTGACTGTATCAATCTCGATATATTCAGTCTGTGAGACTGTATTGAACTATCAATCTGATAAAGGCAAAATATATTCACTCTGGTGACTGTAACAATCTGATATGTGACTATCAATCTGATATATTCAAACCTTCTGCGACCATATTAGTCTGATATATTCATGCTGTATGTGACTGTATGAATCTGATATATTCTCTCTATGTATCAGTGTCACTCTATATTGTGTATCAGTCTGACATATTCGCTCTGTGTGACTATCAATCTCAACTATTCACTCAGTGCAACTGCATCAATCTGATATATTCATTTTGTGTGTGACTGTATTAATATGATATATTCACACTGTGTATGACTGTATCAATTTCATATATTCACTGTGTGGCAACTGTGTAAATCTAATATGCTCACTCTGCATGTGACGGTATCAATCCGATATATTCACTTTGTGTGTGACTCTATCAACCTGATATATTCATACCTTGTGTGACTATATTAATCTGATATATTCACTCAGTGTGACTGTATCAATCTGATATATTCACTCTATGTGACTGTATCAATCTGAAATACTCATTCCATGTGTGACTGCATAAATCTGATACATTTACTCTGTCTGTGGCTGTATCAATCCGATATATTCACTCCTTGAGTGACTGTATTAATATGATATATGATTGTATTAATCTGATATATTTACTCCATGTGTGGCTGTGTAAATCTGATATTTTGACTCCTTGTGTGACTGTATCAATCTCAACTATTCATTCTCTGTGTGACTATGTCAATTTGTTATTTCACAGAGTGTGTGCCTGTGTAAATCTGATATTCTTACTCCATGTGTAACTGTATCAATCTGATATATTCACTCCTTGTGTGACTGTGTTAATCTGATATACTCACTCAGTTTGACTGTATCAATTTGATATATTCACTCAGTGTGACTGTATCAATTAAAAATACTCACTCAGTGTGTGACTGTATCAATTTGATATATTCAGTCTGTGATATTGTATTGATTTATAAATTTAACAGCATTGATCTACTAATCTGACATATTCACTCTGATACATCAATCTGATATATTCACTCGGTGTGACTGTATCAATTTGATATATTCACTCCATTTATAACTGTATCAAGCTGATATATTCACTTCATGTGTGACTGTCTCACTTTGATATTTTTATTCCATGCGCGACAGTGTCAGTCGGATATGTTCACTCTGTGAGGCTGTATGGATCTATCAATCTGATATATTCAATCTGTGTCATTAAATCAATCTGACATATTCACTCCATCTGTCACTGTTTCAGTCTGATATATTCAATACATTTGTGACAGTATCAATCTGATATCTTCAGTCTGTGAGACTGTATCGATCAATAAATTTGATATATTCACTTTGCATGTTACAGTATCAATCAGATATATTCATGCCATATGTAACTGTATGAATCTGATATATTGACTCCATGTGTGACTGTATCAGTCTGATACTTTCACTCTGTGTGACTGTGTAAATCTGATATATTCAATCTGTGTCTGACTGTATCAATTTGATATATTCACCTGTGCGTGACTGTGTAAATCTGATATGCTCACTCCACGTGTGACTATATCAATCGATATATTCACTCTGTCTGTGACTGCATCAACCTGATATATTCACTCATTGTGTGACTGTGTTAATCTGATATATTCATTCCGTGAGACTGTATTGATCTATTAATCTGATATATTCATAGTGTGTGCCAACATCAATCTGATATATTCTTTCAGTGTGACTATATAAATCTGATATATTCACTCCATGTATGACTGTATCAATCTGATACATTCATTCCATGAGCGATCGTGTCAGTCTGATATTTTCTCCCATGTGTGTGACTATGTCAGTCCAGTTTATTCAGTCTGTGAGTATGTGTCAAACTATTAATCTGATATAATAACTTTGTGTGACTGTGAAATCTCACATATTCACTCCATGTGTGACTGTATCAAGCTGATATACTCACTCCATTGGTGAGTATTTCAATCTGATATATTCATTACATGTGTAACTTTATCACTCTGATATATTCATTCCATGTTCGACTGTGTCAATCGGACATGTTCACTCTATGAGGCTGTATGGATCTATCAATCTGATATATTCAATCTGTGTGACTACATCAATCTGATATATTCACTCAGTATGACTGTATCAATTTGATATATTCACTCCCTGTGTGACTGCGTCTAGCTGATATATTCAATCCATGTGTGATTGTATCAGTCTGATGTATTCCCCCAAGTGTGTGCCTGTGTCAATCTTGTTTATTCAGTCTGTGAGACTTTGTCAATCTATTAATCTGAAATATTCTTTCTATGTGACTGTATCAATCTGGTATTCACTCCATGTGTGACTGTAGCAATCTGATATATTGACCCTGTTTGTTACTGTATGAATCTGATATATTCACTCCATGTGTCACCGTATTAATCTGATATATTCACTCAGTGTGTGGTTGTATCAATCTGACATATTCACTCCTTGTATGACTGTATCAAGCTGATTTACTTACTCCATATGTGAATATATCAATCTTATATATTTGCTCCATGTGTGACAGTTTCAATCTGATATATTCATTCCATGTCCGACTGTATCAATTTGATATATTCATAGTGTGTGTGCAACTGTATCAATCTGACAGATTCACTCCATGTGTGACTGTGTCAATCAATTAACCTGATATATTCACTCTATGTGACTGAATCAATGTGATACATTCACTCCATGTGTGGCTGTATCAATCTGAGATATTAATTCTATGTGTGATTGTATCAGTCTGATATATTCACTCTGTGTGACATTATCAATATGATATATACACTCTATCTTTGACTGTATCAATCTGATATATTGCATCAAGCTGATATTCTCATCCCATGTGTGACTGAATCAATCTTGTATCTTCACTCCATGTGTGACTGTATCAGTCTGATATATTCACTCAGTGTGACTTTATCAATTTGATTTATTCAGTCTGTGATGCAGTATCGATTTATAAATTTGATATATTTACTCAACATTTGACTGTATCAGTCTGATATATTCATGCTGTTTCCAACTGTTTGAATCAGATACATTCTCTCCATGTGTGATGGTATCAGTCTGATATATTAACTCCATGCATGACTGTATCAGTATGATATGCTCAGTCTGTGTGATTGTATCAATCTGAGATATTCAGTACATGTGGGACTGTATCAGT
Source organism: Isurus oxyrinchus (assembly GCA_026770705.1). Classification (NCBI taxonomy): domain Eukaryota; kingdom Metazoa; phylum Chordata; class Chondrichthyes; order Lamniformes; family Lamnidae; genus Isurus; species Isurus oxyrinchus. The sequence continues at coordinate 229,099 of JANJGN010000247.1, read as the reverse complement.
CTGATATATTCACTCCATGTGACTGCATCAATCTGATATATTCACTCCGTGTGACTGTATCATTCTGATATATTCACTCCATGTGTGACTGTATCAATCTGATGTATTCAATCTGTTTGACTACATCAATCTGATAGATTCACTTGGTGTGACTGTATCAATCTGATATATGAAATCTATGTGTGACTGTATCAGTCTGATATATCAATCTGATATCATCTCCCGAGTGTGTGATTGTGCCAATCTGGTTTATTCTGTTGTGAGATTGTGTCAATCTATTAACTTGATATACTCACTCTGTGCGACCATGTCAATATGATATAATCACTCCATATTTGAAAGTATCAACATGGTATATTCACTCCTTGTGTTGACTGTTTTAATCTGATATATTCACTCAGTGTGACTGTATCAATCTAATATAGTCACTCCATGTATGACTATGTCAGTCTGATATATTCATTCCATGTATGATTGTGTCAGTCTGATACATTCTCCCAAGTGTGTGACTGTGCCAATCTGGTTTATTCAGGCTGTGAGTATGTGTCAATCTATTAATCTGATATATTAACTCTGCATGCCTGTATCAATCTGATATATTCACTCCATGTGAGAATGTGTCAATCGGATATGTTCACTTTGTGAGACCGAATACACCTATCAATCTGATATATTCAATCTGTGTGACTACACAAATATGATATATTCACTGGGTGTGACTGTATCAATCTAATATAATCACTCCATGTATGACTATGTCAGTCTGGTTTATTCAGTCTGTGAGTATGTGTCAATCTATTGATCTGATATATTAACTCAATGTGCGACTGTATCAAGCTGATATACTCACTCCATGTGTGACTGAGATATTAGTCTGCAATATTTAATCAATATGCATCTATGTCAATTGTATATATTCAGTCTGTGAGACTGTACGCATCAATCAAGCTGATATATTCAATCTGTGTGACTACATCAATCTGATATATTCACTTGGTGTGACTGTATCAGTCTGATGTATTCACCCGAGTGTGGCTGTGCCAATCTGGTTTATTCAGTCCATTTGTGACAGTATCATTCTGACATATTCACTCTGTGTAACTGTATTATAGAACCACAGAGTCACAGAATCACACAGTTCAGAAGAGGCCCATCGGCCCATCGAGTCTGCACCGACACATGAGAAACACATGACCTACCTACCTAATCCCATTTACCAGCACTTGGCCCATAGCCTTGAATGTTATGACGTGCCAAGTTCTCATCCACGTACTTTTTAAAGGATGTGAGGCAACCCGCCTCCACCACCCTCCCAGGCAGTGCATTCCAGACCGTCACCACCCTCTGGGTAAAAAAGTTTTTCCTCACATCCTCCCTAAACCTTCTGCCCCTCAGCTTGAACTTATGCCCCCTTGTGACTGACCCTTCAACTAAGGGGAACAGCTGCTCCCTATCCACCCTGTCCATGCCCCTCATAATCTTGTACACCTCGATCAGGTCGCCCCTCAGTCTCTGCTCCAACAAAAACAGCCCAAGTCTATCCAACCTCTCTTCATAACTTAAGTGTTTCATCCCAGGCAACATCCTGGTGAATCTCCTCTGCACCCCCTCCAGTGCAATCACATCCTTCCTATAATGTGGCGACCAGAACTGCACACAGTACTCCAGCTGTGGCCTCACCAAGGTTCTATACAACTCCAACATGACCTCCCTACTTTTGTAATCTATGCCTCGATTGATAAAGGCAAGTGTCACATATGCCTTTTTCACCGTCCCACTAACATGCCCCTCCGCCTTCAGAGATCTATGGACACACACACCAAGGTCCCTTTGTTCCTCAGAACTTCCTAGTGTCATGCCGTTTATTGAATACGTCCTTGTCAAATTACTCCTTCCAAAGTGTATCACCTCACACTTTTCAGGGTTAAATTCCATCTGCCACTTATCTGCCCATTTGACCATCCCGTCTATATCTTCCTGTAGCCCAAGACACTCAGCCTCACTGTTAACCACCCGGCCAATCTTTGTGTCATCCATAACTTACTAATCCTACCCTCCACATAATCATCAATGTTGTTTATATCAATGACAAATAACAGGGGACCCAGCACAGATCCCTGTGGTACGCCACTGGACACTGGCTTCCAGTCACTAAAGCATCCTTCTGTCATCACCCTCTGTCTCCTACAACTAAGCCAATTTTGAATCCACCTTATCAAATTACCCTGTATCCCATGTACATTTGTCTTCTTTATAAGTCTCCCATGTGGGACCTTGTCAAAGGCTTTGCTGAAATCCATATAAACTACATCAACTGCACTGCCCTCATCTACACACCTGGTCACCTCCGCAAAAAATTCAATCAAATTTGTTAGGCATGACCTTCCTCTGACAAAGCCATGCTGACTATCCCTGATCAAACCTTGCCTCTCCAAGTGGAGATAGATACTCTCCTTCAGAATTTTCTCCAATAGTTTCCCTACCACTGACCTACCACTGACCTACCACTGACGTGAGACATACTGGTTTGGAGTTCCCTGGCTTATCTCTACAACCCTTCTTAAATAGCGGAACCACATTAGCTGTTCTCCAGTCCCCTGGCACCTCCCCCATGGCCAGAGAGGAATTAAACATTCGGGTCAGAGCCCCTGTGATCTCCTCTCTTGCCTCCCTCAACAATCTGGAACACAAATCATCCGGATCTGGAGGTTTGTCCATTTTTAAGCCTGCCAACACTTCCAATACCTTGTCACTCCCTTTATCAATTTGCTTAAGAACCTCACAGTCTCTCTCCCCGAGTTCAATACCTTCATCCTCATTTTCTTGGGTGAAGACGGATGTGAAGTATTCATTCAACACTCTACCGATGTCCTCTGGCTCCACCCATAGATTGCCCGCTTGGTCCCTTATGGGCCCTACTCTTTCCCTGGTTATCCTCTTCCCATTGATATACTTATAGAATATCTTGGGATTTTCCCTACTTTTCCCAGCCAGAGCTTTCTCATATCCCCTCTTTGCTCTCCTAATTGCTTTGTTAAGCTCCACCCTGCACTTTCTGTACTCCACTAATGCCTCTGCTGATTTGCTTCCCTTGTACCTGCTAAAAGCCACTCTTTTCCTTCTCACTCCATGTGTGATTGTGTCAATCTGATATTCATTCCTCATGTGACTGTATCAATCTGATGTATTCTCCCAAGTGTGTGCCTGTGTCAATCTTGTTTATTCAGTCTGCATGACTGTGTCAATCTATCAACTTGATATATTCACTCTGTGTGACTGTATAAATCTGAGATATTCAGTCTATGTGTGACTGTATCAGTCTGATATATTCACTCCAACTTTGACTGAATCAATCTGATATATTCAGCCTGTGAGACTGTATCAATCTAATATATTGATGCTGTATCTGACTGTTTGAATCTGATATATTCACTCTATGTGATTGTATTAATTTGATATATTCACTCTGTGTGACTGTGTCAATCTGATATGTTCATTCTGTGAGACTGTATTGATCTATTAATCTGATATATTTACTTTATGTAATTTTATCAATCTGATATATTCACATATTGTGACTGGATCAATCTGATATATTCGCTCCTCGTGCGACTGTATCAGTCTGATATATTCACTCCCTGTGTGACAGTATCAATATATGTGACAGTATCAGTCTGATATATTTACTCCATTTGTAACTGTGTCAATCTTATATGTTGACTCCATGTGTGACTGTATCAATCCCATCTATTCACTCACTGTGACTGAATCTATTTGATATATTCACTGTGTGTGTGACTGCATAAATCTGATATATTCAATCTGTGTACGACTGTATCAATCCAATATATTCACTCCATGTGTGACTGAATCAATCTGATATATTTATGCCATGAGTAATTGTGGCAGTCTGATATATTCACTCTGTGTGACTGTGTCAACCTGGTATATGAATTCTATGTGTGACGGTATCATCTTGATATATTCACTTCATATGTACTGTATCATTCTGATAAATTCACTCCACCTTTGACTGTATCAGTCTGATTTATTTTATAAAGCTGATACACTCAATCCATGTGTGACCGAATCAATCTAGCATATTTACTCCATATGACTGTATCAATCTGATATGTACACTTCATGTGTGACTGAGTCAATTGGATATATTCAGTCTGTGAGACTGTGTCAACCTGATAATTCACTCTGCTTGACAGTATCATCTGATATATTCACTCCATGTGTGACTGTATTAATCTGATATATTCACTGCCTGTTTGACTGTATCAATCTGATGTATTCACTTAATGTGTGACTGTACCAATCTGACATATTCACATCACCTGTGATGGTATCAGTCTGATATATTCATTCTGTGACTCTATCAATCTGATATATCGATGCTGTATGAGACTGTATGAATCTGACATAATCACTCTGTGTGTGACTGTATCAATCTGATATTTTCACACCATGAGTGATTGTAGCAATCTGGTATATTCACTCTGAGTGACTGTTTCAGTCTGGTATATGAACCCTATGTGTGACTGTATCAGTCTTATATATTCATTCTGTGTGACTATATCAAACTGGTATATTCATGCCATCTTTGACTGTATCAATCTGATATATTGTACCAAGCTGATATACTCATTCCATGTGTGACTGAGTCAATCTGATATATTTACTCCTTGAGTGACTGGATCAATCTGAGATATTCAGTCCATGAGACTGTGTTAATCTAACATATTCACTCTGCGTAACTGTATAATCTGATATATTCACTCCATTTTTGACTGCATCGATCTGATATATTCAGTCTGTAAGACTGATATATTCACGCCATATGTGATGATATCAGTCTGATATATTCACACTATGTGCGACTGTATCAATTAGATATATTCAATTTGATATATTCACACCGTGTGGTGGTATCAATCTGATATATTCACTCTCTGTGTGACTCTATCAATCTGGTATATTTACATCATATGAGACTGAATGAATCTGATATTTTCACTCTGTGTGTGACTATACCACTCTGATCTATTCACTCTGTGTGACTATATCAATCTGATTTATTGTATCAAGCTGATATATTCATTCCAAGTGTGACTGAATCAATCTGGTATATTCACTCCATGTGTGACTGTATCAGTCTAATGTCTCTGTGTGTGCCTGTATCAAGCTGATATATTCAGTCTGTAAGTCTGTATCGATCAATAAATTGGATATATTAATCTGCATGTGATTGTATCAATCTGATATATTCACACCATATGTGGCTGTTTGAATCTGACATATGCACTCCATGTGTGACCGTATAAATCTGATATATTCACTCTGTGTGTGACTGTGTCAATCTGATACATTCTCTCTGTGTGGCTGTATTAACCTGATTTATTCACACCATATGTGGCTGTATGAATCTGATATATTCACTCCATGTGTAACTGTATCAATATGATATGTGACTGGATCAATCTGACATATTCACACCGCAGATGACTGTATGAATCTGATGTATTCACTCTGTGTGTGATTGTATCAATTTATGCATTCACTCTGAGTGACTGTATCAATCTGATATATGAACTCCATGTGTGACTGTATCAACCTGATATACACACTACACATGTGAATGTCTCAGTCTGATATATTGACTCCATGTGTGGCTGTATCAATCTCTTCTATTCACTCTCTGTGAATCTATTTGATATATTCACTGTGTGTGTGCTGTGTGTGTGACTGCATAAATCTGATATATTCACTCTGTGTGACTTTATCAATCTGGATATGAACTCCATGTGTGGCTGTAACAACCTGATATATTCACTCCATGTATGACTGCATCAATCTGATAAATTCACGCCGACTTTGACTGTATCAATCTGATTTATTGTATCAGACTGATATACTCATTACATATGTGACTGTATCAGTCTGATATATTCACACTGCGTAACTATATCAATCCAATATATTCAATCTGCATGACTATATTAATCTGATACATTCACTGTATGTGATTGTCATTGATACAATATGTGACTGTCTTAATTTTTTTTTTTAAATATCTCTTTTGTGGATTTGGGCATCGCTGGCTGGGCCCAGCATTTATTGCCCATCCCTAATTGCCCTTGAGAAGGTGGTGGTGAGCTGCCTTCTTGAACCGCTGCAGTCCATGTGGTGTAGGTACACCCACAGTGCTGTTAGGAAGGGAGTTCCAGGGTTTTGACCCAGCAACAATGAAGGAAAGGTGATATATTTCCAAGTCAGGATAGTGAGTGACTTGGAGGGGAACTTCCAGGTGGTGATGTTCCCATCTATCTGCTGCCCTTGTCCTTCTAGATGGTAGAGGTCGTGGGTTTGGACGGTGCTGTCTAAGGGGCCTTGGTGAATTCCTGCAGTGCGTCTTGTAGATGGTACACACTGCTGCTACTGTGCGTCGGTGGTGGAGAGAGTGAATGATTAAGGTGGTAGATGGAGTGCCAATCAATCAGGCTGCTTTGTCCTGGATGATGTTGAACTTCTTGAGTGTTGTTAGAGCTGCACTCATCCAGGCAAGTGGGGAGTATTCCATCAAACTCCTGACATGTGCCTTGTGAACAGGTTTTTGAGAGTCAGGAGGTGAGTTACTCACTGCAGGATTCCCAGCCTCTGAAATGCTCTTGTAGCCACAGTATTTATATGGCTAGTTCAGTTCAATTCCTGGTCAATGGTAATCCCCAGGATGTTAAACCTGACATATTCAAGCTGTGTGACTATCCCAATCTGAAAAATCACTCAGTGTGACTATGTCAAACTGATTTTTATTTTCACATTATACTTCTATTTGAGTCTGATATATTCACCCTGTGTGACTTTATTAAGCTGCTATATTCACTCTGTGTGTGACTGTATCAATCTAATATATTCACTCTGTGTATGACTGTAATGTCCTATAATTTGAACACTGATGGTATCAATCTGAAATATGCACTCTCTATGACTGTGATATTTTCATTCTTTGTGATGATTCATCTGATGTTTTCTTGCTATGTGACTGCACCAATATGATAAATTTAATTTATGTGACCATATCAAATCCATACAGTGACACAATGACTGATTGTATCACCCAATTATATTAAGCCTGTGTGGTGGTATCATTCTGAAAAATCACCCTGTGTGAATATGTCAGTCTGATTTTTTTCACATTGAGTCTGATATATTCATTCTGTGTGATTGTGTTACTCCAATATATTCAGTCTTTATATTGATTAATCTGATATAATTGTTCTGTGTGGCTATATCAATCAGATATATTCAGTCAGTGTGTGACTGTATCAATCTGATATAGTCAATCTGAGTGTGACTGAACAAATCTGATATATTCACTCCATGTGTGATTGTATCAATCTGATATATTCACTTTGTGTGTGACTGGATCAATGTGATATATGCACTCCATTTGTGACTTTAACAATCTTATATATTCACTCAGTTGTGACTGTATCAATCTGATATATTCACTTTGTGCGTGACTGGGTCAATGTGATATATTCACTTTGTGTGTGACTGGGTCAATCTGATATATGCATTCCATGGGTGACTTTAACAATCTTATATATTCACTCAGTTGTGACTGTATCAATCTCTGTGCGTGTATTAATCAGATATATTCACTGTGAATGCATTTATTAGCCTGATATATTCCCAATGTGTGATTGTATTCATCTTTTTTATTATTTTGTGGCATGTGCTCTTTATAGCTAGGTCAGTGTTTATTACACTTGAGAAGGTGGTGGTGAGCTGCCTTCTTGACCCGCTGCAGTCCATGTGGTGTAGGTACACCCACAGTGCTGTTAGGGAGGGAGTTCCAGGATTTTGACCCAGCGACAGGGAAGGAATGGTTTGGTAACACAGAGCTTGAGTATTGCTGATAAAAGGAACACTGTTTCTTTTATTAATTCATGGGATTTTCAGAGAGCATTTGAGAGTCACATGTAGGCCATACCAGGTAAGGACGGTCATATCCTTCTGTAAAGGACATATAAGTGAGCCAGATGCATTTTTACGATAATGGTTTCCTGGTCATCATTAGACTTTTAATTCCAATTTTTTTTTATTGAACTCAAATTCCACCATCTGCCATGCTAGATTTGAACCCAGGTCCCCAGAGCATTACCCTGGGTCTCTGGATTCCCAGTGCCTCCTCTTATTTAAGTTGTAGCTTTTTGTCCTGCACTCACCAGACAAATCACCAGAAAATACCTATGTTCAGGGGAAACAACATGTTTATACTATGTGAGAAGAGAGTGTTGATTGGTTGCAAAGTGGACTCTGATTGGTAGAGGCATTGCCATGGAGAGTGCACCAGTTGACAGTGACTGACTGTTAACTGCAAGAATTTAAACCAGGCAGCTTAACTTTGATTGGTCAAAACATAGTCCTGGGAAATAAACAAGCGAATGAACAGGATGCTGCCATCAAGCCAAAAAGACATTCTGCCTATCACACAAACGGGTGATGTGGTATATGAATTTCAGTGTCAGTGTGATGTTAGGTATATAGGCTGTATGTCCCCAAAGACTGGCGGATCGTATCAAACAGCCTGTCCCAGCCGCTGTTCACATTGGACAGGTACAGACTGTACCCAACCAGCCCGTACTTACAGAGCTGTAAACAATATGCAAAATTAGACGTGATTCCGCGATTGGACAACATTTGCTAAATAATAGTAAAATACTGTGGGCGCTGGCAAATCTGAAGCAAACACAGAAAACGCTGGAAAAGCTCAGAAGGTCTAACGGCATCTAAAAGCAGAGTTAATGTTCCGAGTCCATATGACTCTTCTTCAGAGCTGCTAAACACCTTGTCAAACACCAGGAGGGAAATGGGAAGCAGTGAAGGTGAACAGGGCAAAAGAGAGATACGGAAATCCTGTCGGAGAGAAGAGCAGTCCTTCTTCAAGGTAGACATGGCTGGGAGAGAAGCGGCAGTCAATTAAACACTGAGATAAGAGCAAAATACTGTGGACGCTGGCAAATCTGAAGCAAGCACAGAAAACGTTGGAAAACCTCAGCAGGCCTGATCTCTGGAGAAGAGTCACACCGACGCGAAACATTAACTCTGTCTTTCTCTCCACAGATGCTGTTAGACCTGCTGGGTTTTTCCAGCACGTTCTGTTTTTACATTGGCTGGATAACCCTCAGTGTGCTAAGTATTATATTGATAACCAATTTAAGATTGTCAGTAGGGCTCACAATGTGGCACATTTGCTGTACTGGAAGCTACAGATATTAATACACAGGGCCCTGTTCCTTGCAGAGAGAAAGAACATGTACACACATTGTGCCTGTTTCAGCTAAACAAAATAAGTGACAGCAATTCGCTGACTCATTCCCCAGGGCAATGTCTTCGCCAATCAGAGTCAAGCTGCCTGGTTTCAATTTCAAACAATGCTTGGCATTAACTGTCAGACACCATCAACTGGTGTATTCTGCATGGCAACACCTCTACCAATCAGAGTCCACTTGCCAACTAATCAGCACTCTCTTTTCTTTCAGTACAAATAGTTGTTTGCGTGATATTGGCATTTTCTTGTCACAGACTCACAGGGAAGAATTTCCCTCCTGAATGATGGGGGGGGGAGGGTGGTGGTGGCAGTGCCCTCCCTGTGTGGGCGGGGGACGGGGGTATTCCCTCCGCCAAGAGTACGCTCACGAGTGCACATGAAAGAACGCCTCCTTCCCCTGAAGCTAAGTGCTGCCTCAGGGAGATCGGCACCAAATTTGAAAGTAGTCAATGTACAAAAATAAAATTTCCCCACCATGTCCCCGGATATGACACTGTCACATGATTTGGGACATGTCCATCACTTTTAATCACACTTTTATTAAACTTTTTAAAACCTTCATGAAGACTCATCCTGCCCGTGGATGAGGTTCCAGGCTTGAGCCCTCCAGGGTTCCCGGTCTGCCCGCCGACCTTAAAGTGGGACAGGCAGGTCCATTAATGAGGTTACTGACTACGTCAATGGTCTCAGGAGGCCCTTGACAGGTCAGAGGGCACACAGCTGATTTCTCTCTGTAACCCGAGGTCAGAGGGCACACAGCTGATTCCGTCTCTCTGTAACCCGAGGTCAGAGGGCACACAGCTGATTCCCTCTCCCTGTAACCCGAGGTCAGAGGGCACACAGCTGATTCCCTCTCCCTGTAACCCGAGGTCAGAGGGCACACAGCTGATTCTTCCCTGTAATCCGAGGTCAGAGGGCACACAGCTGATTCTTCCCTGTAATCCGAGGTCAGAGGGCACACAGCTGATTCCTCCCTGTAACCTGAGGTCAGAGGGCACACAGCTGATTCTTCCCTGTAATCCGAGGTCAGAGGGCACACAGCTGATTCCCTCTCTCTGTAACCCGAGGTCAGAGGGCACACAGCTGATTCCTCCCTGTAACCCGAGGTCAGAGGGCACACAGCTGATTCCCTCTCTCTGTAACCCGAGGTCAGAGGGCACACAGCTGATTCCTCCCTGTAACCCGAGGTCAGAGGGCACACAGCTGATTCCTCCCTGTAACCCGAGGTCAGAGGGCACACAGCTGATTCCTCCCTGTAACCCGAGGTCAGAGGGCACACAGCTGATTCCCTCTCTCTGTAACCCGAGGTCAGAGGGCACACAGCTGATTCCTCTCTGTAACCCGAGGTCAGAGGGCACACAGCTGATTCCTCCCTGTAACCCGAGGTCAGAGGGCACACAGCTGATTCCCTCTCTCTGTAACCCGAGGTCAGAGGGCACACAGCTGATTCCTCCCTGTAACCCGAGGTCAGAGGGCACACAGCTGATTCCCTCTCTCTGTAACCTGAGGTCAGAGGGCACACAGCTGATTCCCTCTCTCTGTAACCCGAGTTCAGAGGGCACAAAGCTGATTCCTCCCTGTAACCCGAGGTCAGAGGGCACACAGCTGATTCCCTCTCTGTAACCCGAGGTCAGAGGGCACACAGCTGATTCCTCCCTGTAACCCGAGGTCAGAGGGCACACAGCTGATTCCCTCTCTCTGTAACCCGAGGTCAGAGGGCAGACAGCTGATTCCCTCTCCCTGTAACCCGAGGTCAGAGGGCACACAGCTGATTCCCTCTCTGTAACCCGAGGTCAGAGGGCACACAGCTGATTCCCTCTCTGTAACCCGAGGTCAGAGGGCACACAGCTGATTCCTCCCTGTAACCCGAGGTCAGAGGGCACACAGCTGATTCCTCCCTGTAACCCGAGGTCAGAGGGCACACAGCTGATTCTCTCTCTCTGTAACCCGAGGTCAGAGGGCACACAGCTGATTCCCTCTCTCTGTAACCCGAGGTCAGAGGGCACACAGCTGATTCCCTCTCTCTGTAACCCGAGGTCAGAGGGCACACAGCTGATTCCCTCTCTCTGTAACCCGAGGTCAGAGGGCACACAGCTGATTCCCTCTCTCTGTAACCCGAGGTCAGAGGGCACAAAGCTGATTCCTCCCTGTAACCCGAGGTCAGAGGGCACACAGCTGATTCCCTCTCTGTAACCCGAGGTCAGAGGGCACACAGCTGATTCCTCCCTGTAACCCGAGGTCAGAGGGCACACAGCTGATTCCCTCTCTGTAACCCGAGGTCAGAGGGCACACAGCTGATTCCTCCCTGTAACCCGAGGTCAGAGGGCAGACAGCTGATTCCCTCTCCCTGTAACCCGAGGTCAGAGGGCACACAGCTGATTCCGTCTCTCTGTAACCCGAGGTCAGAGGGCACACAGCTGATTCCCTCTCTGTAACCCGAGGTCAGAGGGCACACAGCTGATTCCTCCCTGTAACCCGAGGTCAGAGGGCACACAGCTGATTCCTCCCTGTAACCCGAGGTCAGAGGGCACACAGCTGATTCCGTCTCTCTGTAACCCGAGGTCAGAGGGCACACAGCTGATTCCCTCTCCCTGTAACCCGAGGTCAGAGGGCACACAGCTGATTCACTCTCCCTGTAACCCGAGGTCAGAGGGCACACAGCTGATTCCGTCTCTCTGTAACCCGAGGTCAGAGGGCACACAGCTGATTCCCTCTCCCTGTAACCCGAGGTCAGAGGGCACACAGCTGATTCTTCCCTGTAATCCGAGGTCAGAGGGCACACAGCTGATTCTTCCCTGTAATCCGAGGTCAGAGGGCACACAGCTGATTCCTCCCTGTAACCTGAGGTCAGAGGGCACACAGCTGATTCTTCCCTGTAATCCGAGGTCAGAGGGCACACAGCTGATTCCCTCTCTCTGTAACCCGAGGTCAGAGGGCACACAGCTGATTCCTCCCTGTAACCCGAGGTCAGAGGGCACACAGCTGATTCCTCCCTGTAACCCGAGGTCAGAGGGCACACAGCTGATTCCTCCCTGTAACCCGAGGTCAGAGGGCACACAGCTGATTCCCTCTCTCTGTAACCCGAGGTCAGAGGGCACACAGCTGATTCCTCCCTGTAACCCGAGGTCAGAGGGCACACAGCTGATTCCCTCTCTCTGTAACCCGAGGTCAGAGGGCACACAGCTGATTCCTCCCTGTAACCCGAGGTCAGAGGGCACACAGCTGATTCCCTCTCTCTGTAACCTGAGGTCAGAGGGCACACAGCTGATTCCCTCTCTCTGTAACCCGAGGTCAGAGGGCACAAAGCTGATTCCTCCCTGTAACCCGAGGTCAGAGGGCACACAGCTGATTCCCTCTCTGTAACCCGAGGTCAGAGGGCACACAGCTGATTCCTCCCTGTAACCCGAGGTCAGAGGGCACACAGCTGATTCCCTCTCTCTGTAACCCGAGGTCAGAGGGCAGACAGCTGATTCCCTCTCCCTGTAACCCGAGGTCAGAGGGCACACAGCTGATTCCCTCTCTGTAACCCGAGGTCAGAGGGCACACAGCTGATTCCCTCTCTGTAACCCGAGGTCAGAGGGCACACAGCTGATTCCTCCCTGTAACCCGAGGTCAGAGGGCACACAGCTGATTCCTCCCTGTAACCCGAGGTCAGAGGGCACACAGCTGATTCTCTCTCTCTGTAACCCGAGGTCAGAGGGCACACAGCTGATTCCCTCTCTCTGTAACCCGAGGTCAGAGGGCACACAGCTGATTCCCTCTCCCTGTAACCCGAGGTCAGAGGGCACACAGCTGATTCCCTCTCTCTGTAACCCGAGGTCAGAGGGCACACAGCTGATTCCCTCTCTCTGTAACCCGAGGTCAGAGGGCACAAAGCTGATTCCTCCCTGTAACCCGAGGTCAGAGGGCACACAGCTGATTCCCTCTCTGTAACCCGAGGTCAGAGGGCACACAGCTGATTCCTCCCTGTAACCCGAGGTCAGAGGGCACACAGCTGATTCCCTCTCTGTAACCCGAGGTCAGAGGGCACACAGCTGATTCCTCCCTGTAACCCGAGGTCAGAGGGCACACAGCTGATTCCCTCTCTCTGTAACCCGAGGTCAGAGGGCAGACAGCTGATTCCCTCTCCCTGTAACCCGAGGTCAGAGGGCACACAGCTGATTCCCTCTCTGTAACCCGAGGTCAGAGGGCACACAGCTGATTCCCTCTCTGTAACCCGAGGTCAGAGGGCACACAGCTGATTCCTCCCTGTAACCCGAGGTCAGAGGGCACACAGCTGATTCCTCCCTGTAACCCGAGGTCAGAGGGCACACAGCTGATTCCTCCCTGTAACCCGAGGTCAGAGGGCACACAGCTGATTCCTCCCTGTAACCCGAGGTCAGAGGGCACACAGCTGATTCCTCCCTGTAACCCGAGGTCAGAGGGCACACAGCTGATTCCCTCTCTCTGTAACCCGAGGTCAGAGGGCACACAGCTGATTCCCTCTCTCTGTAACCCGAGGTCAGAAGGCAAACAGCTGATTCCTCCCTGTAACCTGAGGTCAGAGGGCACACAGCTGATTCCTCTCTGTAACTCGAGGTCAGAGGGCACACAGCTGATTCCTCCCTGTAACCCGAGGTCAGAGGGCACACAGCTGATTCCTCCCTGTAACCCGAGGTCAGAGGGCACACAGCTGATTCTCTCTCTCTGTAACCCGAGGTCAGAGGGCACACAGCTGATTCCCTCTCTCTGTAACCCGAGGTCAGAGGGCACACAGCTGATTCCGTCTCTCTGTAACCCGAGGTCAGAGGGCAAACAGCTGATTCCTCCCTATAACCCGAGGTCAGAGGGCGCACAGCTGATTCCTCTCTGTAACCCGAGGTCAGAGGGCACACAGCTGATTCCTCCCTGTAACCCGAGGTCAGAGGGCACACAGCTGATTCCCTCTCTGTAACCCGAGGTCAGAGGGCACACAGCTGATTCCTCCCTGTAACCCGAGGTCAGAGGGCACACAGCTGATTCCCTCTCTCTGTAACCCGAGGTCAGAGGGCAGACAGCTGATTCCCTCTCCCTGTAACCCGAGGTCAGAGGGCACACAGCTGATTCCCTCTCTGTAACCCGAGGTCAGAGGGCACACAGCTGATTCCCTCTCTGTAACCCGAGGTCAGAGGGCACACAGCTGATTCCTCCCTGTAACCCGAGGTCAGAGGGCACACAGCTGATTCCTCCCTGTAACCCGAGGTCAGAGGGCACACAGCTGATTCTCTCTCTCTGTAACCCGAGGTCAGAGGGCACACAGCTGATTCCCTCTCTCTGTAACCCGAGGTCAGAGGGCACACAGCTGATTCCCTCTCTCTGTAACCCGAGGTCAGAGGGCACACAGCTGATTCCCTCTCTCTGTAACCCGAGGTCAGAGGGCACACAGCTGATTCCCTCTCTCTGTAACCCGAGGTCAGAGGGCACAAAGCTGATTCCTCCCTGTAACCCGAGGTCAGAGGGCACACAGCTGATTCCCTCTCTGTAACCCGAGGTCAGAGGGCACACAGCTGATTCCTCCCTGTAACCCGAGGTCAGAGGGCACACAGCTGATTCCCTCTCTGTAACCCGAGGTCAGAGGGCACACAGCTGATTCCTCCCTGTAACCCGAGGTCAGAGGGCAGACAGCTGATTCCCTCTCCCTGTAACCCGAGGTCAGAGGGCACACAGCTGATTCCCTCTCTGTAACCCGAGGTCAGAGGGCACACAGCTGATTCCCTCTCTGTAACCCGAGGTCAGAGGGCACACAGCTGATTCCTCCCTGTAACCCGAGGTCAGAGGGCACACAGCTGATTCCTCCCTGTAACCCGAGGTCAGAGGGCACACAGCTGATTCCGTCTCTCTGTAACCCGAGGTCAGAGGGCACACAGCTGATTCCCTCTCCCTGTAACCCGAGGTCAGAGGGCACACAGCTGATTCACTCTCCCTGTAACCCGAGGTCAGAGGGCACACAGCTGATTCCGTCTCTCTGTAACCCGAGGTCAGAGGGCACACAGCTGATTCCCTCTCCCTGTAACCCGAGGTCAGAGGGCACACAGCTGATTCTTCCCTGTAATCCGAGGTCAGAGGGCACACAGCTGATTCTTCCCTGTAATCCGAGGTCAGAGGGCACACAGCTGATTCCTCCCTGTAACCTGAGGTCAGAGGGCACACAGCTGATTCTTCCCTGTAATCCGAGGTCAGAGGGCACACAGCTGATTCCCTCTCTCTGTAACCCGAGGTCAGAGGGCACACAGCTTATTCCTCCCTGTAACCCGAGGTCAGAGGGCACACAGCTGATTCCTCCCTGTAACCCGAGGTCAGAGGGCACACAGCTGATTCCTCCCTGTAACCCGAGGTCAGAGGGCACACAGCTGATTCCCTCTCTCTGTAACCCGAGGTCAGAGGGCACACAGCTGATTCCTCCCTGTAACCCGAGGTCAGAGGGCACACAGCTGATTCCCTCTCTCTGTAACCCGAGGTCAGAGGGCACACAGCTGATTCCTCCCTGTAACCCGAGGTCAGAGGGCACACAGCTGATTCCCTCTCTCTGTAACCTGAGGTCAGAGGGCACACAGCTGATTCCCTCTCTCTGTAACCCGAGGTCAGAGGGCACAAAGCTGATTCCTCCCTGTAACCCGAGGTCAGAGGGCACACAGCTGATTCCCTCTCTGTAACCCGAGGTCAGAGGGCACACAGCTGATTCCTCCCTGTAACCCGAGGTCAGAGGGCACACAGCTGATTCCCTCTCTCTGTAACCCGAGGTCAGAGGGCAGACAGCTGATTCCCTCTCCCTGTAACCCGAGGTCAGAGGGCACACAGCTGATTCCCTCTCTGTAACCCGAGGTCAGAGGGCACACAGCTGATTCCCTCTCTGTAACCCGAGGTCAGAGGGCACACAGCTGATTCCTCCCTGTAACCCGAGGTCAGAGGGCACACAGCTGATTCCTCCCTGTAACCCGAGGTCAGAGGGCACACAGCTGATTCTCTCTCTCTGTAACCCGAGGTCAGAGGGCACACAGCTGATTCCCTCTCTCTGTAACCCGAGGTCAGAGGGCACACAGCTGATTCCCTCTCTCTGTAACCCGAGGTCAGAGGGCACACAGCTGATTCCCTCTCTCTGTAACCCGAGGTCAGAGGGCACACAGCTGATTCCCTCTCTCTGTAACCCGAGGTCAGAGGGCACAAAGCTGATTCCTCCCTGTAACCCGAGGTCAGAGGGCACACAGCTGATTCCCTCTCTGTAACCCGAGGTCAGAGGGCACACAGCTGATTCCTCCCTGTAACCCGAGGTCAGAGGGCACACAGCTGATTCCCTCTCTGTAACCCGAGGTCAGAGGGCACACAGCTGATTCCTCCCTGTAACCCGAGGTCAGAGGGCACACAGCTGATTCCCTCTCTCTGTAACCCGAGGTCAGAGGGCAGACAGCTGATTCCCTCTCCCTGTAACCCGAGGTCAGAGGGCACACAGCTGATTCCGTCTCTGTAACCCGAGGTCAGAGGGCACACAGCTGATTCCCTCTCTGTAACCCGAGGTCAGAGGGCACACAGCTGATTCCTCCCTGTAACCCGAGGTCAGAGGGCACACAGCTGATTCCTCCCTGTAACCCGAGGTCAGAGGGCACACAGCTGATTCCTCCCTGTAACCCGAGGTCAGAGGGCACACAGCTGATTCCTCCCTGTAACCCGAGGTCAGAGGGCACACAGCTGATTCCTCCCTGTAACCCGAGGTCAGAGGGCACACAGCTGATTCCCTCTCTCTGTAACCCGAGGTCAGAGGGCACACAGCTGATTCCCTCTCTCTGTAACCCGAGGTCAGAGGGCAAACAGCTGATTCCTCCCTGTAACCTGAGGTCAGAGGGCACACAGCTGATTCCTCTCTGTAACTCGAGGTCAGAGGGCACACAGCTGATTCCTCCCTGTAACCCGAGGTCAGAGGGCACACAGCTGATTCCTCCCTGTAACCCGAGGTCAGAGGGCACACAGCTGATTCTCTCTCTCTGTAACCCGAGGTCAGAGGGCACACAGCTGATTCCCTCTCTCTGTAACCCGAGGTCAGAGGGCACACAGCTGATTCCGTCTCTCTGTAACCCGAGGTCAGAGGGCAAACAGCTGATTCCTCCCTATAACCCGAGGTCAGAGGGCGCACAGCTGATTCCTCTCTGTAACCCGAGGTCAGAGTGCACACAGCTGATTCCCTCTCTCTGTAACCCGAGGTCAGAGGGCACACAGCTGATTCCCTCCCTGTAACCCGAGGTCAGAGGGCACACAGCTGATTCCCTCTCTGTAACCCGAGGTCAGAGGGCACACAGCTGATTCCTCCCTATAACCCGAGGTCAGAGGGCACACAGCTGATTCCCTCTCTCTGTAACCCGAGGTCAGAGGGCACACAGCTGATTCCCTCTCACTGTAACCGGAGGTCAGAGGGCACACAGCTGATTCCCTCTCTGTAACCCGAGGTCAGAGGGCACACAGCTGATTCTCTCTCTCTGTAACCCGAGGTCAGAGGGCACACAGCTGATTCCCTCTCTCTGTAACCCGAGGTCAGAGGGCACACAGCTGATTCCCTCTCTCTGTAACCCGAGGTCAGAGGGCACACAGCTGATTCCCTCTCTCTGTAACCCGAGGTCAGAGGGCACACAGCTGATTCTCTCTCTCTGTAACCCGAGGTCAGAGGGCACACAGCTGATTCCTCCCTGTAACCCGAGGTCAGAGGGCACACAGCTGATTCCTCCCTGTAACCCGAGGTCAGAGGGCACACAGCTGATTCCCTCTCTCTGTAACCCGAGGTCAGAGGGCACACAGCTGATTCTCTCTCTGTAACCCGAGGTCAGAGGGCACACAGCTGATTCCTCTCTGTAACCCGAGGTCAGAGGGCACACAGCTGATTCCTTCCTGTAACCTGAGGTCAGAGGGCACACAGCTGATTCTCTCTCTCTGTAACCCGAGGTCAGAGGGCACACAGCTGATTCCTCTCTGTAACCCGAGGTCAGAGGGCACACAGCTGATTCCCTCTCTCTGTAACCCGAGGTCAGAGGGCACACAGCTGATTCCTCCCTGTAACCCGAGGTCAGAGGGCACACAGCTGATTCCTTCCCTGTAACCCGAGGTCAGAGGGCAGACAGCTGATTCTCTCTCTGTAACCCGAGGTCAGAGGGCACACAGCTGATTCTCTCTCTGTAACCCGAGGTCAGAGGGCACACAGCTGATTCCTCTCTGTAACCTGAGGTCAGTGGGCACACAGCTGATTCCCTCTCTCTGTAACCCGAGGTCAGAGGGCACACAGCTGATTCCCTCTCTGTAACCCGAGGTCAGAGGGCACACAGCTGATTCCCTCTCTCTGTAACCCGAGGTCAGAGGGCACACAGCTGATTCCCTCTCTGTAACCCGAGGTCAGAGGGCACACAGCTGATTCTCTCCCTGTAACCTGAGGTCAGAGGGCACACAGCTGATTCCTCCCTGTAACCCGAGGTCAGAGGGCACACAGCTGATTCCTCCCTGTAACCCGAGGTCAGAGGGCACACAGCTGATTCCTCCCTGTAACCCGAGTTCAGAGGGCACACAGCTGATTCCCTCTCCCTGTAACCCGAGGTCAGAGGGCACACAGCTGATTCCCTCTCTCTGTAACCCGAGGTCAGAGGGCACACAGCTGATTCCCTCTCCCTGTAACCCGAGGTCAGAGGGCACACAGCTGATTCCCTCTCTCTGTAACCCGAGGTCAGAGGGCACACAGCTGATTCCTCCCTGTAACCCGAGGTCAGAGGGCACACAGCTGATTCCTCCCTGTAACCCGAGTTCAGAGGGCACACAGCTGATTCCCTCTCCCTGTAACCCGAGGTCAGAGGGCACACAGCTGATTCCCTCTCTCTGTAACCCGAGGTCAGAGGGCACACAGCTGATTCCCTCTCCCTGTAACCCGAGGTCAGAGGGCACACAGCTGATTCCCTCTCTCTGTAACCCGAGGTCAGAGGGCACACAGCTGATTCGGTTGTGCCCTCACCAACCTGAATATGGAGACGATGTCAGGAGTTCTGCCCTGCTTCATCCCCCGTCATTTTACACCTGGGTGAGCGGCTCCCATCCCCCCAGCACTCGCCGCTCGCCGGCCTCAATATCCTGACCATCGTCTAATCAACATCTACAGCCAGAAGGAGGCCATTCGGCCCATCGTGTCTACGCATGTCAGCAAAGATCTGACTACACCAATCCCATTTTCCGGCACTTGGCCCATAGCCCTGGAGGCTGAGGCAACACAAGTGAATATCTAAATACTTCCTAAACGTTACAAGAGTTTCTGACTCAGCCACCCTTTCAGACAGTGAGTTCCAGAAGCCTGGCGAGCTTTTGAGAAAACATCAAACCTCATCCACGGACGGAATGAGTCCTCATGAAGGTTTTAAAAAGTTTGATTAAAAGCTATGGACATGTCCCAACTCATGTCCAAACCTCCCACCCTCTGGGTGAAAAAACTTCTCCTTAACTCCCCTCATATCCCTCTACCTCTTACCTTAACTCTGTGCCCCCTGGTTATTGACCCCTCTACTAATGGAAAAAGCACCCACCCAGGCAGTGGCTCGGTTGTATTATCACTGGAGTTGTGTTCCAGAGACCCAGCATAGTGCTCCTGGGCCTTGTGACTCCAGATCCACAGCAATGTGGTTGACTCTTAAAAATGCCCTCTCAATGAGGGCAATTAGGTTTGGGCAATAAATGTTGGTCTAGCCAATGATGCCCACATTCCCTCAATGAATAAAAAAACCCCCCTATCTATGCCCCTCATAATCTTATCCACCTCTATCAGGTCCCCTCTCAACCTTCACTGCTCCAAGGAAAACAACCCCAGCCTATCCAATCTTTCCTCATAGCTCCGACCCTCCAGCCCAGGCAGCATCCTGGTAAATCTCCTCTGCACCCTCTCCAGTGCAATCACATCCTTCCTATAACGTGGTGACCAGAACTACACACAGTACTCCAGCTGTAGCCTAACCAGCGTTTTATACAGTTCCAGCGTAACCTCCCTGCTCTTGTATTCTACATCTCAGCTAATAAAGGCAAGTATCCCATAAGCCTTCTTAACCACCTTATCTACCTGCCCTGCTACCTTCAGGGATCTGTGGATATGCACACCAATGTCCCTCTGATCTTCAGTACTTTCCAGGGTCCTACCATTCATAGTGTAATCCCTTGTCTTGTTACCCTCCCCAAGTGCATTACCTCTCACTTTTCTGGGTTGAATTCCATTTGCCACTGCTCTGCCCACCTGACCAGTCCATTGATATCCTCTTGCAGTTTAAGGCTATCCTCCTATTTACCACCCTAACAATTTTTGTGTCAACTACGAACTTCTTGATCATACCCACTACATTTAAGTCCCAACCATTTATATACACCACAAACAGCCAGGGCCCCTGCACCGAGCTTTGTAGAACCCCACTGGAAACAGGCTTCCAGTCACAGAAACATCCCTCTACCATCACCCTCTGCTTCCTGCCTCTCAGCCAATTTTGGATCCAATGTGCCACTTTGCCTTGGGTCTCTTACTTTCTTGACCAGTCTGCCATGAGGGACCTTTTCAAAAGCCTTGCTAAAGTCCATGTAGACCACATCAAATGCATTACCCTCATCAACACTCCTCGTTACCTTCTCAAAAAATTCAATTAAATTCGTCAAACACGGCCTTCCCTTAACAAATCCATGCTGACTATCCCTGATTAATCTGTGTCTCTCCAAGTGCAGATATATTCTGCCCCTCTGAATTCTTTCTAGTAACTTCTCCACCGATGTTAGACTGACTGGCCTGTAATTTCCTGGTCTATCCCTTCCTCCTTTTTTTAATAATGGGACAATGTTAGAGGTCCTCCAGTCCTCTGGCACCTCACCTGTGGCCAGAGAGGATTTGAAAATTACTGCCAGGGTCCCTGATATCTCTTCCCTTGTCTCCCTCAACAGCCTGGGATACATCTCATCCAGGCCTGGAGATTTATCCACTTTTAAGGCTGCAAAACCCACTAGTACCTCCTCTCTCTATGCTCGTTTCCTCTAATATTTCACAGTCCTCCACCCTGATGTCTATACCTGCGTGTCCTTTTCTATTGTTTTCTGGGCCCATACACAGATTACCCCCATGGCCCCTAATTGACCCTTCTACTTTCCCTAGTTATTCTCTTGCTCTTTATATATTTAAAAACCACTTTGGGTTTTCGTTTATTCTACCCACCAATGCTTTCTCATGTGTTAATATGGTAATCGCCTTGTTAAAAACAATTGCTAGTTAAACAGGCGATGGACATTGATTATCCCATCTAAATAGAATAAAAAGATAGAGCTGGAACACTTTGTGTGGAAGTTACTTGGAAGTCAGTAGCACTGAGGAAATGTCTTGAAAATAAAACAGCTCAAACCAAGAGACCAGCCTGGACTAATTCTTCCACACAACCTCTTACTGTAAGGGACATGGTAGCAGAGGATGAACTTTCTCAAGAACTCTCAAGTTCTGTCGAAGGGTCATGAGGACTCGAAACGTCAACTCTTTTCTTCTCCGCCGATGCTGCCAGACCTGCTGAGTTTTTCCAGGTAATTCTGTTTTTGTTTTGGATTTCCAGCATCTGCAGTTTTTTTGTTTTAATCTTTGTTGATTGGTTGCTGTATATGAAGCTTTCTCAGTCCTCTGAGGGAAAAGAAGTACACTGTTACTGACGATTTAAGTACTGGAACGGCGGAAGGACAATACAAAATCACAAGTGTTGACTCCACCAATCTTTTCTGACTCTGAATCTTACCAGAAGGTTGAAGCTGAAATGTGGACCCGGGTTATTTCCATACCCCAGAAGAAGCAAGGCATGGCTTTGCCGTTATTATTACCAGCCAAAAATAAGGTAAGGAGTAAAGCATTGTCAGAATAGAAAGTGGATGATTTGGATCATGAAGAGGGATTAAACCATCTGATACAATTTTTGGATGAGTTTTACAAAAAGGATGAGTTATTGGAAGCGTATGAAGTTTGGATGATCTTGGATAGGTTTAGGTTTGATAGGTAAATCAGATCAGTCCATGGAAGAATATATCATGGATTTTGATAAATGGTACAGGAGACTACAGAGATGTGAACTTGAAATTCCAGAATCGGTTTTGGCATTTCAATGTCTGGACTCACATTTCCCACGTTGATCGTCTTTTAGTATTAACAGGGGTTTAGTTCCAAGGGAAAGACCCTCTCCTAGATCACATGGCTGCTGCCCTGAAAACATTTCTGGGGAAGCAGTCGTTCCCTGTTACTTTTTTAGCAAATGTGAACAACTAAGCTGTGAAACCAAAGGTAGGGGATTCAATGGTGACTGAATTTCACAGTCGACCAAATATTAGATGAAGATTCCAATACAAAGATGGGGTTAATGACAGATCTGAATATGGTCACAACACTGGACAATTTGAGAGTCGGGACAAGTGTGTCTGGGACGGTGACTGTAGGTATTTAAACCCAAAAAATGCACGGGGAATGGTTAATCAGTGTTTCGGTGTGATTCCCAGTGTCATTATGTGATGAACTGCCCACAGTGAAGGAATCGGGTTTTTGAAGTGACCCATGAGACGGCTTCATCTGAAACTGAAAATGATGATGGTGACCGGCGGGATGGAATTGTACTGATCACTGAGAGAGCTTGAATCTGGTGAGGAGTATCTTGATGGTAGATTCCTTCAACTGCGCAGTCCTGGACAGTGATTGTATTTCTACAGTGTGCGGTATGGCCTGGTCTGACTGCTATCTGGAGCCTCTCAATGAGGCAGACCGGTGGAAGGTCGGAGTATGAAAGCTCTCCCTGCTTCAGGTTCAGACGTGGCAGTACATTAACATCCTCCAAATGGGTGGTCCTCCCTTGTAGCAGGGATCAATCTGTTTATCAGTACTGATGTGGTTTCTCGTGAGATACTGTCATTGTTGAGTTGACCTGCGATGACGAAGGCTCAAATGATGCTAGATATGAAGAATGATAGAGCAGCTGTGTTTGGAAAAAATGTGGGTCTACACTTTACTCAGTCAGGCCATTACTGCTTGCCACTGAGAATGCCAGAGATTTCTCAACAAAGTTCATGAAGTTTCCTTAACTGTTGAGAATAAGAATTCGGGGACAGAAAGACCATCTGAAATTACATAGACAGTTTCCTTTTTAACTTCCCCTCCCTGCACTTTTTATACTAGTCTCGGGACTCTGTCATTTCGAGCCCTTGGTATCTGCCATAAGCTTCCCTTTTTTTCTCTTAATCCTAACCTTTATGTCTCTTGACATGCAGGATCCTCTGGACTTGGTCCCTCCTTCCCTTATCTTTATGGGAACATATCTGCCCTGTACTCTTGCTATTTCCTCCTTGAATGCCTCCCACTGCTTTGACACAGTTTTATCTGCAAGTAGCTGCTCCGAGCCCACTTGGGCCAAATCGTATCTCATCTTAGTAAAATTAGCCTTTCCCCAGTTTAGAACTTTTATTCTCAGCCTAACCTTATCCTTTTCCATAACTATCCTAAACCTAACAGAGTTATGGTCACTATCTCCAAAATGCTCCCCCTACTGATAGGCCCAGGCTCATTTCCAAATATTACGTCCAGAACTGTCCCCTCCCTTGTTGGGTTTTCTATGTACTGGCTAAAAAAGGAATGTAAGAATTTTGCTCCCTCTCTACTTTGCACACTAAAACTATCCCAGTTAATATTTGGGTAGTTGAAATCAATGCGATTACCTCTCATTCTTCTAAACTCTAGAGAATGCAGTCTCTGTTTCCCCAATCTCTTCATTGGACAGTTCCAACATCCCAGGAACAAGTCTGGTGAACCTTCATTGTACTCCCTCCATGGCCAATATATCGTTCCTTAGGCAAGGAGACCAAAACTGTACATAACACTCCAGGTCTGATCTCACCAAGATGCTATACAACTGCAGCCACACTGCCTTATTCTTGAACTCAATTCCTCTTGCAATAAAGGCCAACATACCATTTGCCTTCCTAATTGCTTGTTGCACCCTGCTTGTTAGCTTTCAGTGATTTTTGAACAAGGACATCCAGGTCACTTTGGACATCAATGCTTCCTAATCTCTCTCCATTTAAGAAATACTCTACATTCCTGTTTTCCTACCAAAGTGGATAACTTCACATTTTTCTGCACTATGTTCCATCTACCATGATCTTATCCACTCACTTAGTCTGTCTGAATCTCCTTGACCTCTTTTTCATCCTCCTCACAACTCACATCACCACCTAGTTTTGTATCATCAGAAATCTCAGGAACATTACATTTGGTGAACAGCTGGGGCCTAAGCACTGATCCAAATTTAGCCTGTTAACCTGAGAATGATTCATCATCCCTACTCTCTGTTTTCCATTTGTTAACCAATTCTTAATTCTCAACCTGTGCCAATATATCACCCCCAATCCCATGTGCCCTAATTTGCTTACTAACTTCTTGAGACCTTATTGAAAGCCTTCTGAAAATCCAAAGATACCACATCTACTGGTTCTCTCTTATCTATCCTGCTAGTTACATCCTCAAAAAACTCCAACAGGTTTGTCAAACCTGATTTCAATTTTGTAAATCCATGTTGCCTCTGCCCAATCTCACCATTATTTTCTATGTGCCCAGTTATCAAATTCTTTATAGCAGATTTGAATGTTTTCCTTACTACTGATGTTGAGCTAACAGGTCTGTAGCTCCTTGTTTTCTCTGTTCCCTCCTTTCTTAAATAATGGAGTTACATTTTCCATGTTCCAATCTGTAGCAACTGTTCCAGAATGTATAGAATTTTGAAAGATGATCACATTGTGATTCATGTACCAGGACACCCAGATCCCTCTGTACCTCAGAGTTCCCCAATCTCTCCCCATTTAAATAATTTGCTGCTTTTCTATTCTTCCTGCCAAAGTGGACAAGTTCACATTTTCCCACATTACACTTGTGGTGACACAGCAGTTAGTAAAGGCTGAGTTGTTAGAATCCCAGAGGAAAACTTGAACAACTATCATAACCTATACTTTCAACTGGTATGTCTGAGATGCAGCTCTAAGTTTGGGAATAAGACCACTGAGCCTTGAAAGGTTCTTAAGTTAATAAATGTTTTAATTTAGTTTTATATAAACAGCGAATTAAACACATACGCATGACCGCAAATTGCTACCATAATAACTTTTAAACAAATCCCCAAATTAATGACTCCTAGGTAAATCTTCAAGGCAAAAGTATCCCATAGACTTCGAACAGACACTAGGCAAAGCACATTTGACCTTACAAATTCAAAATGAGGTTCTTTGCAGATGCATTTATAGGTTTACAGGCTGGTGAGATCTTAGATGCCTCTGACTCACACACAAACTCTTTTGTTTACACCGAAGCTTCCCCATTGAGTGTAAGTTTTCCATTGTATCCTAGGCTTTTAAAGTCACATCTTCTACCAATAACATTTTTACCTCATTAATTTTATTAGTAATATAAGCACATTGCTTGGTGTCTCCCAGCCAGGTGCAAGATTTTACTCGCACTCTTGAATGCTTTATTCAATGAATGCAAATTTACACTTTATCTTTTAACTTCCTTGCATTTATCTAATTAACATCTCAAAGCTATACATCAAAGCACTCAGACTCTCTTTAATCCAATAGAGACATACACCATACCCTACTACAATTCCAATTTGAAAATAATATTGACATTAATATCTCTTCTTGACATACTCAATGGGCCAATTTTTTGCCCACTCCCTTAACCTGTCTATATCCCTTTGCAGACTCTCGACCTTCTCTTCACGACTTACTTTCCCACCCATCTTGGTGTTATCGGCAAATTTAGCTACGATACATTCAGCCCCTTCATCCAGGCAATTGATGGAGAGTGTAAATAGTTGAGGCCCCAGCACAGATCCCTGTGACATTCCGCGAGTTGCAGCTTTCCAACCTGAAAAAGACCCATTTATCCCTGCTTGTTTTCCTGTTCCTAACCAATCTTCTCTCCATGCTAATGTGTTACTGCCTACACCATGAGATCTTACTTTGTGTAGTAACTTTTGTTGTGGCACCTTATCAAATGCCTTTTGGAAATCCAAGTACTTCACATCTACAGGTTCCCCACTTCTCCGCCTTGCTTGTCACTTCCTCAAAGCTCCAATAAATTAGTCAAACATGACTTCCTTTCTCACAAAGTCATGTTGACACTGCCTGATTACATTATGATTTTCTAAGTATCCTGCTGTAACCTCCTAAATTATGGATTCTAGCAATTTCCCTATGACAGATGTTAGGCTAACTGGCCTGTTTCCTGCTTCCTGTCTCTCTCCTTTCTTGAATAATAACTGTAGCCCTGTGTGATGCTATTACTCTGATGTATTTCCTCTGTGATGATAGTAATCTCTATATCACTCTGTGACAGAACTCATCTGACATATTTACTCTGTGGCTGTCATGCCCTCAGCCCAGTTGCTGCATCCGTAATCTTCCTTCCATCATAAGGTCAGAAGTGGGGATGTTCACTGATGATTGCACAATGTTCAGCACCATTCGCAACTCCTCAGATACTGAAGCAGTCCACGTCCAAATGCAGCAAGACCTGGACAATATCCAGGCTTGAGCTGACAAACAGCAAGTAACATTCACGCCACACAAGTGCCAGGCAATGACCATCTCCAACAAGGGAGAATCTAACCATCGCCCTTTGACCTTCAATGTCATTACCATCACTGAATCCCCCACTATCAACATCCTGGGGGTTGCTATTGACCAGAAACTAAACTGGACTAGCCATAAAACTAACAACACTGTGGGTATACCACCTTCACAAGGGCAACTAGGAATGGGCAATAAATGCTGGCCCGGCCAGCAAAGCCCACATCCTATGAATGAATTAAAAAAATAAATAAACACTGCCTACAAGAGCAGGTTAGAGGCTAGGAATCCCACGGAGAGTAACTCACCTCCTGCCTCCCCAAACCCTGTCCACCATCTAGACTCTTTGTCAAGCTCATCCCTAAGTGTTGATCATGGAGATCACATAGCAACTATGATCTATGACCTTTCATAACTTATAACTCTGGCTCTCCATATAACACAGCCTTTATCAGCTGACAACTCCTCTTACGCATAAAATATGGCCTGATTTCTCAATCCATTTTATGATATATACTCTCCTGCCAATAAGGAGTCCCTACGAATTGTTCTCCATGTGTTATCTGCTGTAACTAGCAACTCATGCACGTGTGAAAAGGAAAAGACACCCTCCCTGTTGCTCTACCTCTGATGGAAATGGTAAAGTCCACATCTCATCAGCATTGCAATGGTCTTCCGATCATTTGTATTTCATGTCGTACTGATAAACAGGCAAAATCCAAGCCCATCTCTGCATTTGGGCTACAGTTAGAGTGGGTACTGGAGACTTTGGATTCAAATTAGCTGTCAGTGGCCAATGATCAGTTTTGATTGTGAAACTGCGACTATATAATTATTTATGTAATCTTCTTACTCTGAAAATCAGAGACAATGCTTCACATTCTATCTGAGCATAATTCCGCTCACTGGCACTGAGGGTGCCTGAGACAAATAGAATTGGTTTCTCCTCACCATTATCCAACATATAACAGCACCTACTCTGAATGGAGAGGCATCACATGCCTGTTAATCTGTTTGGACACCTCATAATGTACAAGCGTTGTACCATTTACCAACTGACTTTTGCACAACTGGAATGCCCTTGTCACATTTCCTTGTCCAATTCCATGGAACAGCCCATTGTGTTATAATGATATAAAGGCACCAATCACTCATAAGGGATTATGTGAACATGTGGTGGGTTTATTTATTAACACTAGGCATACGTGGATAAAAAGGTTGAAAACATCAGCAGCACATGTGTCCGTGTGTGCGTCTCCACAGCTCAAAGGCAAAAGTGGAACCAAGATTGGGTCACATGACACACTTCCTTTCTAGTGATGTCATGCTGCTATCCCTTAAAGGTGTATTACAATATCCCCCTTTTTTTTAAAGACACTTTCCCCCTTCCAAAGAAGTATAACTATTCACAATACATGTTCATGTTTAGTTACTATTAGAGAAATGTGAAGAACTGGTGAATCTGAGTCTAACGTGTAGGGGTAATCTGCTGGTCTGTCCAGATCCCATAATTGTAACCTTGCCTGGAGCTTTCTTTAATTGTTCATCATGATCTTTGGTATTGTCATTCTTGGATGTTGTTTTTGGTTGCTTTTGGGATCTGACCTGTGATGCAATGGGACTGTACGGTGGTTGAGGAGTTGGAATGGATCTGATTTGCCCTCAGCTACATCCCACCATTGTGCCTTTTGTGTGTAATGACTTCAAAGGATCTTGGTTCTGAACAAATCCTTGTCCCCTCAGCTGGTTACCATGTACCCTCTGTGGGATCCTGGATGTGAACTTGTCCCAAATGTAAACTTGGGAATTCTGTACCTGCATTTTTATCATACACATTAATCATCTTCTCTTACAGTTTTAAAAGTTTCTATTCAGTTTGAGAGAGCAAACTAGGTATGAGTAGGTAAATTGGTACACGTTGCTCTGCCCACCATAAGCTCTGCTGGTGATGGAATAGTTTTACTTAAAGGTTTTGCTCTCAGGTAACACTAATGTGTATAGATCTTGCTTGGTCTGTCTATATTTGAGAATTAGGGATTGCAGTGTGTGAATCATTCATTCAGCCAGGTTGCAGTAATGAGGAGGAGACGTACTGTGATCAATATTCCACTTTTTACACATATCCTGAAACGGCTTACCAATAAATTGCTGACCGTTATCCAGAATGATCTCTCTAGGCACACCAAATAAACTGAAAATACCACGTAGTGTGTGCATGACATTTGTGCTTCACTTATTGTACAATTCCTGAATACTGAGGTACTTGATAAAGTAGTCAACAATGGTGATGAAGTCAGCGACATGAAAGAGGTCCAAAGCAATTTTGGACCAAGGATGGGTAGGAACTCCATGACCCCACCTCCACCGACTTCTGAGGCAGAGAGTTCCAAAGTCACAAAAGGTCTCCTCATCTCTGGGAAAAACCATTGACCCGTGCACCACCAAGGTTGCAATGTCTCTTGATAAAAATGTGGTGCTTTGTGCTGACTTGGCATGTGCCCTTGATATGCCTTGTAATTCTTGACAATGACTTCAATGTCATTGTTCATACCCGGCCAACAGACTGTGTCTCTCTTGTGAGTCTTCTTGTCCGATCACTATCCATGTGCCAGGTGCTGAAGTTAGTGAAGAATATCAGGTCGCACCGATTTCTGGTAGAATGACCTGCCTGCCTTTAAAACTAATTCTGCGGGAGATGCCTAGCTCATCCTGCTAAGGACAAAATGGTCCCATGTGTTCGTGGACATATTGAATTGAATCAGGTCATCCTTCAATGATGGTTTTCCAAGGTTTCTGTAGTGTGGGATCTTTTGCTTTTCTTCTTATAGCTGCTGGTATTTGTGTTGTCCAGAATGTATCAGGTCACTTTGGAGAACATCTTCAAGTTCAAAGTCAATGAAGCCAACTTGTAGATCTCAGGATATATCTTCTGTTTCACTGGGTTGGACAATCTGCTCAGTGTGTCCGATGTAACCATCAAGATACCTGGCTTGTACCTAATCCCACGGTTGTAGCCTTGAATTTTTATCAAGAGACATTGCAACCTTGGTGGTGCACTGGTCAATGGTTTTTCCCAGAGACGAGGAGACCTTTTTCTCTCTGGGGGTTGTGTGTGACTTTGGAACTCTCTGCCTCAGAAGTTGGTGGAGGTGGGCTAATTGAATATTTTTAAGGTAGAGGTAGATAGATTCTTGTTAGACAAGGGAATCAAAGATTACTGGGGTTAGATGGGAATGTGGAACTCAAAACAAACAAATTAGCCATGATTTTATTGAATGGTGGAGCAGGCTCGAGGGGCTGAGTGGTCTATTCCTGCTCCTGTTTCTTATGTTCATAAACCATCTCCAGGGGATGTGTTCAGTCTTCACCACTCACATTTGGAAAAATACATTAATATGAAAACGCAAGGCTAATGTTTTCTGCTCAATTGTGGAGTAGTTGCGTTGTGTTACCAACAGAGATCTTGAAGCAAATGCAATCAGTTTGCCTTTTTGTAGTCTGCACGCTCCCAGGCCTTTCTGTGAGGCATCTATCTCCAGGATTGTTGTCTCCCTAGGATAGTAAAATTGTAATGTCAATGTTTCTGATTGTTTCAGAACTTCGGAGAGGTATCGATGATCTTCGTATCACAGGAAAGACACACCCTTTCTCAACTATTCCCTTAGTGAAGACAATTTTTGAGTGAAATTGGGAATGCATGGAGAGAGGAAATTAAAGAGACCTAGACAACTTCGAAGGTCATCCTTATCTTGATGTTGATATGGATTTAATATCCTCAGTTTTACTTGGATCAGGCATATGGCAGCACTGGAGTAAAAAGAACCAAGGAAACTGATCTGCTTCACGTTGAAGTCACATTTCAGATGGTAGAGCACCAATCCTTTATTACGTGCTGCTTACATCAACAAATGCAGATTACAGTTAGGGTCTTGCTTTGTTCTGCCCACATTCCGCTATGTTATTGGTGATACAGATGCACCCTGACACAATGTGAGCTTGAGAGAGATCCTGGCCAACAGCCTGAAAGGAAGTCATTGAAAACAGTGAAGCCCATATGAGGTAGGAAATGTGATAAGCTCTTGGGACTTCCCTGCGAGATGTACTGACCAGTAACCATGCTCAGGCTTCAAGATTCAAGAAAACCTTTGCTGCTGCAACTCTGGGATTTAATGCTTCTAACGTGTGCATTTCAAAGCTACATTTAAACATTGTGGGTCGAGGCATACTCACAACGATCTGTCTTCCTTTAAGACATACATAATTGAACTGCACCAATCTATGTGCTCCTGCACTCTTCTACTGAGTCCACCTTTCTCCATTTTGTCTAGTTTGACTTTCAATTTGTCTTGTAAGCGGATGCCACACTTACAAGTGGATCAATTGACAGGCATGCATTCTCCTGCAAGTGTAACATTGCAGATCCCTTGAAACTGCCAATTATGTCTAAATATTCTAGATATTTTGATGTTAGGTCATGAACTGAGACAATAGGAGTAGATTCTGTGGTTGATCTACCATGTGAGCTCTGACTGATTCCAAGGATCGTCACTATGTGAGGTCACGGCATGCTGACAACCTGTGATCACTGGGCCTATCATCTTCTCCAATGGAGAACATCAGTGACATCCAGGAGGATTGATTGTACTTGCACTCCAGGACAATGGATCCAGCAAATGGAATGAGTGAACTGTTGGACGCTGAGAGTTTAATTGCAATAGGTTTTCCCATGGTCCTCCATGTCTGCGGACACGTCTTCTGGAATTCATAGGGTAAAGATATTGGCACTTGCCCCTGTGTTAATCTTGGCCAATAACGAGCAGTTGCCAACTTTCTTAAGATGGGTAATTTGAATCTTGGCGAACATTTCGGACGATGTGATGGTATTTATGTTTTCCACGAGATTGATGGTGTGAAACATGATCAACGCTCATGGTCTCATCGTGCATATTATCATCATTTCCTGTTTGTCAATCACCACATGGATATGTTTCTAACGGGATACTGGGTGGTTATTCATATTGTTTGAAGGTACCCGTTGTGTACAGTCCGTCTGGAACCCGTTGCGCGCCGTCCGTCTGGAACCCGTTGCGCGCCGTCCGTCTGGAACCCGTTGCGCGCAGTCCGTCTGGAACCCGTTGCGCGCAGTCCGTCTGGAACCCGTTGCGTGCAGTCCGTCTGGAACCCGTTGCGCGCCTCTTGTAGTCTCATCAGCCTTCGCTCTTGTGCACTGCCGCTGCCAATAGCTCTTTCTGCCACATGCCTTACAGAATTACTGGAAAACTGGGCATTTTCTTGGTGCATGCAGAGGCCACGCCTTCCCCATGTCTTGCTAGGTTTGGGTGTTCGAATGAGTTTGTCAACAATTGGGGTTGTACTTAGGACCTGTAATCTTCACTGACCTGCGAGGATCACTTTGTACTTACGTCCATCACTGAGTGGCTCTTCAATGCTGTACATTTTGGGCTTGTCTAGCAGACCTTTCTCGAACTCTTCCAAGGGAGTGAATGTGATCACCAACTCAGAAATTCTGTCTGATAGTTCTGCGTTTAAAAAAAATCACAGTATGTCCCCTTGTCTCTGTATCTGCTGACAGAGTGGTCTGTGGATTCTGTAGGCTGTTGTCGAAATGACATGAACTCTAGTCAATGATTACAAAAGTTTAATCTGATTCTGAAATATTCTTCCAATGTAGTCCGTATCTTTTAGGGATCCTTTAGCTCTTCTGTGGTTAACCCTGACATGTTCAGCCTCTGTAGACCTTCATTCCCTGTTGCTATGTGAATTCTTATGCCTTGCTTGTCTGGTTCAAACACACCTAAATTGAGAAACTATTGGTCTGTCCGCTGGTTAAACATTTTGAATTTGGACAGTAGCTCAGCTGCATCCCAGTTCAATTGGGGAATTTTGCCAATATCCCTGTGACCTTCCTTTTCCTATAATACCCGGGATCAGTGTCGCTGTAGCTGCTTTCGCACACTTTTCCAAAGCTCTGCCCATTATAACCACAACGTTCCCTGGTCCGATTTTTATGACACTTTTTTTTATATTTGACTGTCCCTCGCTCAGTATCGATCCGGCCCACACCCAGGTTACTTGCCTTTCCCACGGAGCTAACCCCGGGCTGTCCCCTCAATGCACTGTCCCACTCACAGGCTAGATGCTGCAGTCTCACCACACGGGACATGTCTGCTCACCAGCTCTTTACTGAACACTCACTCAGCCACTGTGTCTTCAAAGCTTTACTGTGAAGTCACCATGCTGTGATTTCACACCCTCTGATTCCATTACAGTCTGACCAGAACGTTGAGGTTGTCTCACACCATGTAGCATGATGTAAACTGTTCACTATGTCGTAGCTGTACTGAATCTCGCTGCCACACTGCTTCACCACTGCTGAGCACCATTTTGTGTTTCTATAATGCTAGAAAGGCACCAATCACTCTTAAGGGATTAGGTAAACACGTTGTGGGCTCATTCATTTAGATAGGCACATGAGAACAGATACACATGGAGAGAAAGCTTAAAGACATCAGCAGCAGAGCTGTGTGTGTGTCCTGCTCAAAATAGCAAAAGTGAAGCTAAGACTGGATTGCATGATACACTCCCTTCTGGAAATGTCATGCTGTTATCCCTTAAAGGCATATTGCAACCACTGCTTCCTCAAGAGTCCATCCAATGGATGCAAATGTTTTCCAAATTTGGTATAAATTTACTGTAGTAATTGACTAGGCCCCAAAAAGATCTGAGCTCAGAGACATCCTGAGGGTGTGGCACATTTCTTACTGCTTGAACCTCACTCCTATCTTTATCTATCCTGTGACCCAAATACTCTACAGTTTTTAAACGCTTCACATTTTGTGTTCCTTTTCCTAACCTTCCTGCTTCTCCAACACTGGAGCCCCTTACTCAGCTGGTCACCATGGGTCTGTCTGTTTGGAGCTGAACTAAGTCTGTTATCTGAATAACACTACTCCCTAAATCTCTTTCAAATGTTGGTTCATCACCCCTTGGGAAATGCTAGGGGCTGAAGAAAACAGACCCATGTGTATATTAATAGTCGACTATCTCTTCGACTCATCACCTGATTCAAGTTGCAGGTGAGTGTTTGTCCAATGTAACTTTGTAAAAATCTGGCCTCCTCACAACATTGTGGTATGTTTAGTAAAGAATCTGTTTACCGTTACCTAGTAATCCCCACATGTTCTTACACTGCCCTCTGACTTTGGGAATATCCCAATTACTCTGTTCAACTTTACAGATAATGTTCCCAGTCTCAAATCTTTTCAGTTCTTGCTCTATCTCCTCTTTTAGAATGTAGGGTACTAGACAAGGCCTGCAATAAACTGGTCTCGTGTTCCTTTGAACCCGTACATTAGTTTTGTAACCTTGAATCGGTTTGCCGGCTACACTAACCACAAGATGCTTGGCGATCGTGTCTTTTTGTGTTGTGAATTTTGCTTCAACACAAGGAAACTTGTTCCAATTTAACTTCAGTGTTGTTCATCAGTTTTTTCCTAACAAGTCTGGTTTCTCACCACAATGATGGGCAGTTTTGCACGTTGCTCTTGTATGTGACTTGGAACTGACACATTTTGCATTTTGGGAAATTTCTCTCCTCTATAACCTTTCAACTCTATGCACGATTTTTCCAGCTGATGTTGACTCAGTTATTCATGATGCAGTGACTCCGGGATCACACTAACTGACGCACCCATGTCAAGCTCCAGGTTTGCAGGAACTCATCGCAATGCTGCTTGGACCACAATGCCTTGTGAATTTCCATTGGACATCCTGGAGCCTCAGATCTTTTCGACCTGGCGCTGTTCAACGGCTGACCCCTCATCGACCTTATGCTGTTCAATAACTGTACACAATGGCTGCCATTTCCTCCAGCCAGCATTTTCTGTTTACACTCTTCCAAAATTCCTTGGCAAGATCACTCTCTTCTTCTCAGATCGACAGCACTCTGCCTTCACAAATGGATAATTCTGTGCCCAATACTGGTCTAAGGAGCAGTAACAGGACTTTGTGGTGCCTCTGCTACCACTAACTGTTCTCATTAACGCCTTCTGCTCACTCAGCTACAGTTTATTTACTTCAGCGGGTGACTGGATGTTGCTAGCTCTGCCTTCCCTCGAATCACGTTCCACCAGGTTCCTGGACAATGCTGTTAATCTTGGTAATGTCAGCAAGCTAATGTAAACGTGTTCAGTTTTTAAACAGCACCATTCTGTCCCACAATGTTCTCTCTTGAAATTCTCCAACATCATAATGCATGGGTAGTTTTTTTCAAAGCCGGGATAAAGTCCCTCACTGGGTGACTGATTCCTTCCTGTAAACCGATAGCTCTCTGCAGTCTCCAATGGCCAGGGACTGTAATGCTGCCCCAGTTACACAAAATGCCTGACAGAGTCTCTCCTTGTTTAGTGTCTTGAGCAACTTCCTGGAAAAACTCAGCAGGTCCGGCAGCATCGGCGGAGAAGAAAAGAGTTGACGTTTCGAGTCCTCATGACCCTTCGACAGAATTGAGTAATATTAGGAGAGGGGTGAAATATAAGCTGGTTTAAGGTGGGTGGGTGGGGGGAGAGAAGTGGGGGGGGGGTGGTGGTTGTAGGGACAAGCAAGAAGTGATAGGAGCAGATCATCAAAAGCTGTCACAGACAAAAGAACACAGAGGTATTGAAGGTGGTGATATTATCTAAACGAATGTGCTAATTAACAATGGATGGCAGGGCACTCAAGGTACAGCTCTAGTGGGGGTGGGGGTGGAAAGACTAGCAGGGCATAAAAGATTTAAAAATAATGGAAATAGGTGGGAAAAGAAAAATCTATATAAATTATTGGAAAAAACAAAAGGAAGGGGGGAGAAACAGAAAGGGGGTGGGGATGGAGGAGGGAGGTCAGGACCTAAAATTATTGAATTCAAACTTCAGTCCGGAAGGCTGTAAAGTGCCTTTACTGAAGATGAGGTGTTGTTCCTCCAGTTTGCGTTG
Source organism: Isurus oxyrinchus (assembly GCA_026770705.1). Lineage (NCBI taxonomy): Eukaryota > Metazoa > Chordata > Chondrichthyes > Lamniformes > Lamnidae > Isurus > Isurus oxyrinchus. Next base: position 193,129 of record JANJGN010000247.1, on the reverse strand, counting down.
GGCTTCACTGGAACAATGCAGTAAGCCAAGGACAGACATGTGGGCAAGAGAGCAGGGTGGAGTGTTAAAATGGCAAGCGACAGGGAGGTTTGGGTCATTCTTGCGGACAGACCGCAGGTGTTCTGCAAAGCGGTCGCCCAGTTTACGTTTGGTCTCTCCAATGTAGAGGAGACCACATTGGGAGCAACGAATGCAGTAGACTAAGTTGGGGGAAATGCAAGTGAAATGCTGCATCACTTGAAAGGAGTGTTTGGGCCCTTGGACGGTGAGGAGAGAGGAAGTGAAGGGGCAGGTGTTACATCTTTTGCGTGGGCATGGGGTGGTGCCATAGGAGGGGGTTGAGGAGTAGGGGGTGATGGAGGAGTGGACCAGGGTGTCCCGGAGGGAGCGATCCCTACGGAATGCCGATAAGGGGGGTGAAGGGAAGATGTGTTTGGTGGTGGCATCATGCTGGAGTTGGCGGAAATGGCGGAGGATGATCTTTTGAATGCGGAGGCTGGTGGGGTGATAAGTGAGGACAAGGGGGACCCTATCATGTTTCTGGGAGGGAGGAGAAGGCTCTCTTGCCCACATGTCTGTCCTTGAACTCCCTCTTCCATCCCCACCCCCTTTCATTCTGTATCTAACCCCATGTCTGTCCCTACAACACCCCCCTCCCCCAACTTCTCTCCACCCCCCCCCCCCACCTTAAACCAGCTTATATTTCACCCCTCTCCTAATATTACTCAGCTCTGTGGAAGGGTTATCAGGATTTGAAACGTCAACTCTTTTTCTCCGCCGATGCTGCCGGACCTGCTGAGTTTTTCCAGGTCATTCTGTTTTTGTTTTGGATTTCCAGCATCCGCAGTTTTTTGTTTTTATCTCTGAGCAACTTCCTGAGTGTTTCAGATACTTCCAGCTTTCTTCCAAGAAGATCACCCTTTTTCCTTTTCGCAATGTCTGATTAACAGTCTCATTATCTGGATTTTCAAGCATGTTAGTAGCATGAAGAACACCTTGAGCTACTCCACATACACACTGAAAGGCTCTCGGTGTCAAGACTGTACTCTCCAGCCAGCCGATAGGACCTGTTCATGGGGCCATCTTTGAAAGTCAGTCCACCCATGTGCACAAACAGCTTTTTTTCTAAGACTGGATTTTTAAGCCTATTTCTCAGCCAAAAACTCCTCAGTTCTTCTGCGGGTTTTCTGGAAGCTTCTCCAACCCAAATTTGTTCGGCTATGGGAACCCACAATCCCACCTTGTTGCTGGACTGTGACATCTTGGCAGGGCAGAAACACTGGTTCAGACACACAGGGCAGGATCTCTAGGTCAGCGAGCAGGGGGTGGGGCCTGCTCGCCGTTGTGTAATATGACACGGGATGAAGTCGGGCGGAACTCCTGACATCACCCCGTGTCATTTCCATTGCCAGGTTGGCGGGGAAGCAGCCGAATCAGCTGTGCGCCCGCTAACCTGTCAATGGCCTATTGAGGCCATTGCCAAAGTCATTAACCTCATTAATGGACCTGCCCGTCCAACCTTCAGGTTAGCAGACAGGCTGGGGGCTCTGGCAAGCTTCAGAAAAAGCCTGAAACCCTCATCCATGGGCGGGGTGAGGTTTTATGAGGGTATTTAAAAATTTATTAAGTTTTGATTTAAAGTGATGGACATGTCCCAACCCATGTGACAGTGTCACACGAGGGAACATGTCAGCAAAGTTTTGTTTTTGTACCTTTACCATTTTTAAATTTGGTGCCAATCTCCCAGAGGCAGCACTTATCTCCCTGAGACTGAGTGCACTCCTTCATGCACATGCGCAAAAGAGCGCACTCTCGGCTGAGGGAATACCCCCCTGCCCCACACCCATCCACACAGGGAACGCATAGCGCTTCCAGTCAGATGTCACACTGGGTGGTCTTAATTGGCCCGCCCGTGTAAAATGGCAGTGTGCCCCCAATTGGGGACGCTGATTGGAGGCGCGCCTGCACATGCCCACTTCTGCACACCCCACCACCCCCCCCCACCCCTGATGGGAGGCAAATTGTTCCCATAAAGTTCTAGCACTCAACTGCACTGGTTTATTCCAGTTTTGACACACACACACACAGACACACACAGACACAGACACACACAGACACACACAGACACACACACAGACAGACAGACACACACACACAGACAGACAGACAGACAGACAGACAGACACACGCTATTACAAAGGGGGCAACCATTTAGGACTGAGATGAAGAGAAATTACTTCACTCAGGAGGTTGTGAAGTGTTGGAATTTTCCACCCCAGAGGGGCTCAGGATGCACAGTTGTTGAGTATATTCAAGACTGAGATCAATAAATTTATGGACACTAAGGGAAGAAACATCAAGGGTTCGAGAGTGAAGATGCTTTAGAAGTTCAGCCATTATTATACTGAATGGTGGAGCAGCCTGTGTGGATCTTGTGGACTATTCCTGCTCCTATTTCTTATGTTCCTACTTTTTAAATCCATGTAAATTAGAGGAAAGTGGCTGTACAGATACAGAATTAGCTCAGTAAAGAAAGCACAAGATAATGGTGGCTGGCTGCTTCTCAGGCTGGGGGGTGGTTCATTGTGGTGATATCCAAGAGTCAGTTTTAGGTCCATTTCTCTTCTCTTTTCATTTTATTTAAGGCACCTAGACCCAGGGACAGTTCAAAACGTACATGGGTTACTTGGGTTTAGAAATAGAAAAATAAAATGTAAAAGTGAAGAGATCACACTCGAACTTTATAACGTTACTGGTTAGGACTCAGCTAGAGTGTTGGGGGGAAATTACGGATTCCAAACTTCAGGAAAGATATAAAGGCTGAAGAAAGGGTCCAGCGAAGGCCTGAAATGAAAAACCAAAAATGCTGTAAAAGCTCAGCAGCTCGGGCAGTGTCTGTGGAGAGAAACTCTCCTTCCGTCATACAGACTCAAAACGTTAACTCTGTCCCTCTCTCCACAGATGCTGCCAGACCTGCGGAGTTTTCCCAGTGTTTTCTGCTTTTATTTCAGTTTTCCAACATCTGCAGGATTTTCCTTTTATCTAGGGGAGGTTTCCCAGGATGTTCCCGGGAATGAGGGGCTTCAGTAATGAGGAGAAACTGGAAAAGGTCGGACTGTTATCTTTAGAACAGAGAAGGTCAGGAAGTGACCCAGTGAGGCTTTCAAAATGCTGAGAGGTTTTGATGGAGGCGATCGAGGACAAACGATTCCCTCTGGTGAGTGGATCAGTAACAAGAGGTTATAGGTCTCAAATCAATGGAACAACATCTAGAAATGATACTGGGGAACTCTGATTGGCCACATTTCAGTTAGGACAATGGGCAGGATTTTCTGGTTGTCGGACGGCTGTGAGACGCCCTCCCCACCCCCCGCCCACACCTGCGCCCTCCCCACCCCCCTCCTGTACCTGCGCCCTCCCCACCCCCCCCCCAACACCTGCGCCCTCCCCACCCCCCGCCCACACCTGCGCCCTCCCCACCCCCCGTCCACACCTGCGCCCTCCCCACCCCCCGCCCACACCTGCGCCCTCCCCACCCCCCGCCCACACCTGCGCCCTCCCCACCCCCCGCCCACACCTGCGCCCTCCCCACCCCCCTCCTGTACCTGCGCCCTCCCCACCCCCCCCCCAACACCTGCACCCTCCCCACCCCCCGTCCACACCTGCGCCCTCCCCACCCCCTCCCAACACCTGCACCCTCCCCACCCCCCCGCCCACACCTGCGCCCTCCCCACCCCCCGCCCACACCTGCGCCCTCCCCACCCCCCGCCCACACCTGCGCCCTCCCCACCCCCCCCACACCTGCGCCCTCCCCACCCCCCCCACACCTGCACCCTCCCCACCCCCCGCCCACACCTGCACCCTCCCCACCCCCCGCTCACACCTGCACCCTCCCCACCCCCCGCCCACACCTGCGCCCTCCCCCCCCGCCCACACCTGCGCCCTCCCCACCCCGCGCTCACACCTGCGCCCTCCCCACCCCCCTCCCACACCTGCACCCTCCCCACCCCCCGCCCACACCTGCGCCCTCCCCACCCCCCGCCCACACCTGCGCCCTCCCCACCCCCCGCCCACACCTGCGCCCTCCCCACCCCCCGCCCACACCTGCGCCCTCCCCACCCCCCTCCTGTACCTGCGCCCTCCCCACCCCCCCCCAACACCTGCACCCTCCCCACCCCCCGTCCACACCTGCGCCCTCCCCACCCCCTCCCAACACCTGCACCCTCCCCACCCCCCGCCCACACCTGCGCCCTCCCCACCCCCCGCCCACACCTGCGCCCTCCCCACCCCCCGCCCACACCTGCGCCCTCCCCACCCCCCCCACACCTGCGCCCTCCCCACCCCCCCCACACCTGCACCCTCCCCACCCCCCGCCCACACCTGCACCCTCCCCACCCCCCGCCCACACCTGCGCCCTCCCCCCCCGCCCACACCTGCGCCCTCCCCACCCCGCGCTCACACCTGCGCCCTCCCCACCCCCCTCCCACACCTGCACCCTCCCCACCCCCCGCCCACACCTGCGCCCTCCCCACCCCCCGCCCACACCTGCGCCCTCCCCACCCCCCGCTCACACCTGCGCCCTCCCCACCCCCCGCCCACACCTGCGCCCTCCCCACCCCCCGCCCACACCTGCGCCCTCCCCACCCCCCTCCTGTACCTGCGCCCTCCCCACCCCCTGTCCACACCTGCGCCCTCCCCACCCCCCTCCTGTACCTGCGCCCTCCCCACCCCCTGTCCACACCTGCGCCCTCCCCACCCCCCCGCCCACACCACTGCTTGGGATCAGGCTCCAGCCGCCATTTCACACAGACTGGCCAAGCGATAAACGAATGTCTCAGCACTGCCGGGGTGGGGGCAGGAGGAGTGTGAGCACAGGCGGTGAGGCCACGTGCAGGGGGGCTGTGGGGGGGGGGGGAGGGTGGAGAGCGCAGGTACAGGAGGGGGGTGGGGAGGGCGCAGGTGCGGGCGGGGGGTGGGGAGGGCGGGGAGGGCGCAGGTGCGGGCAGGGGGTGGAGAGGGTGCAGGTGTGAGCGGGGGGTGGAGAGGGTGCAGGTGTGAGCGGGGGGTGGGGAGGGCGCAGGTGCTGGGGGGGTGGGGAGGGCGCAGGTTTGAGCGGGGGGTGGGGAGGTCGCAGGTACAGGAGGAGGGGTGGGGAGGGCGCAAGTGTGAGCAGGGGCTGGGGAGGGCGCAGGTGTGAGCGGGGGGTGGGGAGGGCGCAGTTGTGAGCGGGCGGTGGGCAGGGCACAGGTGCAGATGGAGGTGGGGAGGGCGCAGGTACAGGCGGGGGGTGGGGAGGGCGCAGGTGTAGGCGGGGGCTGGGGAGGGCGCAGGTACAGGCGGGGGGTGGGGAGGGCGCAGGTACAGGAGGAGGGGTGGGGAGGGCGCAAGTGTGAGCGGGGGGTGGGGAGGGCGCAGTTGTGAGCGGGGGGTGGGCAGGGCGCAGGTGCAGATGGAGGTGGGGAGGGCGCAGGTACAGGCGGGGGGTGGGGAGGGCGCAGGTGTAGGCGGGGGCTGGGGAGAGCGCAGGTACAGGTGGGGGCTGGGGAGGGCGCAGGTACAGGAGGGGGGTGGGGAGGGCGCAGGTGCGGGCGGGGGGGGGCGAGAGCGCAGGTGCGGGGGGAGTGAGAGCGCAGGTACGGGGGGAAGCGAGAGCGCAGGTGCGGGGGTGGGAGGGGGCGAGCACAGGTGCGGGCGGGGCGGGTGAGAGCGCAGGTGCGGGGGGAAGGGGTCGAGCACACATGTGGGCAGGGGTTCGAGAGTGCAGGTGTGGGGGGGAGGGGTCGAGCACAGGTGCGGGCGGGGGGGTGAAAGCGCAGGTGCGGTGGGAGGGGGCGAGCACAGGTGCGGGCGGGTGGTCGAGAGTGCAGGTGCGGGGGGAGGGGGCGAGCACAGGTGCGGGCGGGGGGTCGAGAGTGCAGGTGCGGGGGGAGGGGGCCGAGCACAGGTGCGGGCGGGGGGGGGGTGAAAGCGCAGGTGCGGTGGGAGGGGGCGAGCACAGGTGCGGGCGGGGGGTCGAGAGTGCAGGTGCAGGGGGCGAGCACATGTGCGGGCGGGGGGTCGAGAGTGCAGGTGTGGGGGGAGGGGGCGAGCACAGGTGCGGGCGGGGGGTGAAAGCGCAGGTGCGGTGGGAGGGGGCGAGCACAGGTGTGGGCGGGGGGTCGAGAGTGCAGGTGCAGGGGGCGAGCACAGGTGCGGGCGGGGGGTCGAGAGTGCAGGTGCGGGGGAGGGGGGCGAGCACAGGTGCGGGCGGGGGGTCGAGAGTGCAGGTGCGGGGGAGGGGGCGAGCACAGGTGCGGGCGGGGGGGGTGAGAGCGCAGGTGCGGCGGGGAGGGGGCGAGCACAGGTGCGGGGGAGGGGGTGAGAGTGCAGGTGCGGGGGGGAGGGGTCGAGCACAGGTGCGGCGGGGAGGGGGCGAGCACAGGTGCGGGCGGGGGGGTGAGAGCGCAGGTGCGGCGGGGAGGGGGCGAGCACAGGTGCGGGGGAGGGGGTGAGAGTGCAGGTGCGGGGGGGAGGGGTCGAGCACAGGTGCGGGCGGGTGGGTGAGAGTGCAGGTGCGGCGGGGGAGGGGGCGAGAACAGGTGTGGGGGGAGGGGGCGAGAGTGCAGGTGCGGGGGGAGGGGGGCGAGAGCGCAGGTGCGGGGGGGAGGGGGCGAGAGCGCAGGTGCGGGGGGAGGGGGGCGAGAGCGCAGGTGCGGGGGGGAGGGGTCGAGCACAGGTGCGGGCGGGGGGGGGTGAGAGCGCAGGTGTGGGGGGGAGGGGTCGAGCACAGGTGCGGGGGGAGGGGGCGAGAGTGCAGGTGCGGGGGGAGGGGTCGAGCACAGGTGCGGGGGGGGAGGGGGGCGAGCGCAGGTGCTGGGGGAGGGGTCGAGCACAGGTGCGGGGGGAGGGGGCGAGAGTGCAGGTGCGGGGGGGAGCGGACACACACACTGGAGGCTCTCCAGGGGCAGGGAGTTGAAGAATCGTGGACACAAACCTCACCATTTGAAAAATGAGAGAGAGACTTGTCCCCACATGTTGCTCAGTCACATGAACAGGGACAGGTTTAAAATGATGTTTAAAATTTTTTAAAAAAATTCCTTCTGGAAACCTCAACCTGCCCAGAGATGAGGTTTTGTTAAAAGTGCTGGTAACAAGTGTGCACTCCCTCGACATCAATGTGCCCAGCCGGTCCTGGCGTGTGCCCTGCCCAAGGTTTGAGTTAAGGGTAACGGGGGGGAGGAATTTTTGAAATGTGTTCAGGAGAATTTCCTTGATCAGTATGATCGAGCCAGGAAGGAGGGAACGCTGGCTCTGGTCCTGGAGAATGGAGTGGACCAAGTGTTCCCATTGGGTAAGAGCAGTATTGAATCATGAAAGTTTAGATTAGTAACGGAGAAGAGCGAGGAACAATCTAGTATCCAATCTAGACTGGAAGAGGCTAACTCCAATGGGATGGGAAGGGATCTGATCAGAACAAAATAGAACCAGAGACTGGCAGGAAGAAGTGTAATGGAAAAATGGTGATCCTTAAGGAGGAGATGCTTCAGGTACAGGATTGGAATATCCCAACAAGAGAAAAACACAGGGGAACCAAAGCCAAAACTCCTTGGATGTTGTGAGAGATAGAGAATGGGATGACATAAAGGGGGTAGATGATGCATGTCCAGTGAATTCTTCAAGTAAGAACCAGGTCAATTATAATAAGTTGAGATGCAAAGTGAAAAGGAAAATGAGACTGGCAAAGAGAGGAAATGAGAATAGGACATTATTTAATGTAAAAGGGAATCCTAAAACCTTCTCCTGCTATCTAAATTTTAGGTTGCTAATAAGAGATGTGGTGGGGCTTATGAGGGACAAAATTGGTGATATGTGGTTAGAGGTGCAGAGAAAAGTTCAAATAATTAATGAGTACTTTGGTGTGTACTAAGGAAGTGGATGCTGACAAAATACCAGAAGAAGTGGAGATGGTAGAGATAATGGATGGGGTGAACATTGATAGGCAGGATGCACTAGAGAGGCTGGCTTTGCTTAGACTGGATAAGTCACCTGCTCCGGATGGTTTACATCCCAGGTTGCTGAAGGGAGTGGGGGTACTTGTGTTCCTGAGATAGTGGAAGAGCTTGTCAAAGTTTTCTAATCTTCCCTAGATACAGGGAGATACCTGAAAAATAACAATAAGGCACCAGAAAAAAAATCAAGCACTTGGAGAGATTTGAATTAATTAAGGAGAGCCAGCTCGGATTTGTAAAAGGCAGATTGTGTTTGACTGATCTAATTGCATTTTTGATGAACTAACAGAAGGTTGATGAAGGGAATGTGTTAGATGTTTTCTATATGGATTTTAAGAAAGCTTTTGACAAAGTACCACACAAAAGGCTGGTTAACAAAACTGAGGCTCATGGAATAGGAGGATCAGTGTCAGCTTGGATAGCAAACTGGTATAAGGACAGGAAACAGTGAGTGGTGGTAAATGGTTGTCTTTCAGACTGGAGGATAGTAGACAGTGGTGTTCCCCATCGGTCAGTGATAGGAGCACTGCTTTTATTGGATATTGAAATACAGAGTAAAATTTCCAAATTTGCTGATGATCCCAAACTTGGAGGTGAGGCAGTGAGGATGAGACCGATCGACTACAACAGGACATAGATAGGCTAGCAGAATGGGCAGACGAGTGGCAGGTGGAATTGAATACAGGCAAGTGTGAGGTGATACATTTTAGCAGAAGGGACAGGCAGAGGCAGTATAGACTGAATGACACAGCTCTAAAGAGTGTGCAGGGTCAGAGGGATCTGGGGGTACATGTACATCGATCTTTGAAGGTTGCAGGACATATTGAGAGAGTGTTTAGCATAGGATATGGGATCTTGGGCTTAATAAATAGAGGCATTGAGAACAAAACAGGGGAGTTAGGCTGAACCTTTTTAAAACTCTGGTTATTTCACAGAGCACTGCATCCAGTTCCAGTCACCACACTTTAGGAAGGATGTGAGGATCCTCCAGAGGGTGCAGAGGAGATTCCCACAATCAGAGCAATGTTACATTGGAGGGAGCTGCCATTCGGCCCATTGTGTCTGTACTGGCTGTCTGAACAAATTCACTCAGTGTCAATCTTTCTCCCTGGAATCCTGTACACTATTTCTTTTCAGATAATGGTCTAATTCCCTCCTGAATCCCTCTGTTGAACCTCCCTTCACCACAGTGCATTGCAGATCTTTATCAGAATGTCTCCAAGGATGAGGGATGTTAGCTAGCAGGTTAGGTTCGAGAAGCTGAAGCTGTTCTCTGAGGAGTAAAGGAAATTGAGGAGAGATTTGATATCCTTCTGCCCTCTCTGAAGATACAGAATATCTCACCTACCTTCTACCTCCTGCTCCAAGAGCTTCAGCACACTCTCCAAACCCTTGTGATGCTCACTCTCTCACATGCTCAGCCATTGTTCAAACTATTAAAGTATCTTCTTTAAGGGGTGCAAACTGTCTTTAAGTAGCACTGGACACGTGTGATATTGGGTCCCTTGCTGATGCACGCAGCAAAGGAACAGTGGATATTGGGTCCCTTGCTGGTGGGGATAGTGGGTCCCTTGCTGGTGGGGGATAGTGGGTGCCTTACTGGTGGGGATAGTGGGTCCCTTGCTGGTGGGGGATAGTGGGTCCCTTGCTGGTGGGTGATAGTGGGTCCCTTGCTGGTGGGGATAGTGGGTCCCTTGCTGGTGGGTGATAGTGGGTCCCTTGCTGGTGGGGATAGTGGGTCCCTTGCTGGTGGGGGATATTGGGTCCCTTGCTGGTGGGGATAGTGGGTCCCTTGCTGGTGGGGGATAGTGGGTCCCTTGCTGGTGGGGATAGTGGGTCCCTTGCTGGTGGGGATAGTGGGTCCCTTGCTGGTGGGGATAGTGGGTCCCTTGCTGGTGGGGGATAGTGGGTGCCTTGCTGGTGGGGATAGTGGGTCCCTTGCTGGTGGGTGTAGTGAAGGAACAGTGGGCTTAGCACTGACTGGATGCAAGAATCAATTAAAGAGCTGGCAGCAAGAATTTACTGTGCTACATTGCAGTGAGCACTGAGACCAATCGCCTGTTGTGACCCTCACACCCTTTTTGGGGGAGGAGGGAAGTTAACCAGTTTAACCCCCATTTAGCCTGTTCTCTGACTCCTTTTATTGAGTTTGCAAGAGGTCAAGAGCATTTAAAGTTTCTCGAGCTATGCTCAGATTAGAATAAAGAATGGTGAGCGGATTGTAATGAGGTGAAATGGAAGGCAATTGACATGAGCTTCAGAAGCAACTCCTGATGGATTTGTCACCAGTTCACATCACGGAGTGGCTGGAGTATCCTCAGAGCAGGTTACTTTTGGTGGACGTATCTCAATGATAATTCTCTGAAGGAGCCATATCAGTACCTGCACTCTATAGACACTATAGCTGGGAGGCGGAGTTTGGGATGATGTTAGTAGATTACTTGCTGAGAACAGAAGGAGGCACTGGGCAGGTGAACAAGCCTGAATTTCAAAGGAGGGTCATTCTCACCCTGAAAAAAACCCAAATGGAGCAGGACTCCACTAAACAGAATTGACATTTCTGGATTAAAGCCTCCAAGAGTTTCAGGGAGACAGTCACCCCTAAGATTCAGGAGGCAGGCAGCTGGGTGAATGTCAGGAGAGGGAAGGGGAATAGACAGAAGGAGCAGAGCACCCCTGTGGCCGTTCCTATCAACAATAGGTATACCGTTTTGGATACTGTTGGTGGGGACAAGTTGTAGTGGTCACGTCTCCGGCACCAATGCTAGACCCTCAGCTCAGAAAGGAGGGAGGGAAAAGAGGAGAGCAGTAGTGATAGGGGATTCGATAGTTAGGGGGACAGACAGGAGGTTCTGTGGGAGAGATCGAGAATCCCGGATGGTCTGTTGCCTCCCTGGTGCCAGGGTCCACGATATCTCGGATCGAGTTCTCAGTATTCTCAGGAGGGAGGGTGAGCAGCCAGATGTCGTGGTCCATGTAGGGACCAATGACGTGGTTAGGAAGGAGGAGGTGGTCCTGCAAAGAGAGTTTAGGGAGTTAGGTGCTAAGTTGAAGGACAGGACCTCCAGGGTTACGATCTCAGGAGTGCTACCCGTGCCACGTGCTAGTGAGGCTAGAAATAGGAGGATAATGCAGCTAAATACATGGCTAAGGAGATGGTGCAGGAGGGAGGACTTCATGTTTCTTGACAATTGAGCTCTGTTGCAGGGAAGATGGGACCTGTTCCGACGGGACGGTTTGCACATGAACTGGAGGGGGACTAACATCCTTGGGGGTAGGTTTGCTAGTGCTGCTCCGGGGCGTTTAAACTAGATTTGCAGGGGGAGGGGAACCTGAGTGTTAGAGCAGATAGTAAGGTGGAGGAGGATAAAGGTCAAGTGAGGAATGCATGTATAGACAGAAATCAAGGGTCCATACGTGATAGAAATGTTCTCAGGTGCATCTATTTCAATGCAAGGAGTATTGTCGGAAAGGCAGATGAGCTTAGGGCGTGGATTGGCATGTGGGATTACGACATTATTGCTATTAGTAAGACTTGGTTGCAGGAGGGGCAGGACTGGCAGCTCAATGTTCCGGGGTTCCGTTGTTTCAGACGTGAAAGAGGGGGAGGGATGAAACAGGGAGGAGTGGCATTACTTGTCAGGGAAAATATCACAGCTGTGTGTAAGCAGGACAGCCCGGAGGGCTTGTCTATAGAGGCCATATGGGTGGAGCTGAGGAATGGGAAAGGTGTGACCACACTAATAGGGTTGTATTATAGACCGCCCAATAGTCAGAGAGAATTGGAGGAGCAAATCTGTAGAGAGATAGCAGACTGATGTAAGAAACAGAAAGTTGTGATAGTAGGAGATTTTAACTTTCACATATTGACTGGGATTCCCATACTGTAAAAGGGCTGGATGGCTTGGAGTTTGTCAAATGTGTTTGGGAAAGTTTTCTAAATCAATATATAGAGGTACCAATGAGAGAGGATGCAATACTTGATCTCCTATTAGGGAACCAGACAGGTCAGGTGACATATGTGTAGGTGAACATTTTGGCTCCAGTGACCACAATGTCATTAGTTTTAAGTTAATTATGGATAAGGATAGGTCTGGTCCTCGAGTTGAGATTCTAAATTGGAGAAAGGCCAATTTTGTGGAAATGAGAAAGGATCTAGGAAGAGTGGATTGGCATAAGTTGTTTTCTGGCAAGGATGTGTTCAGTAAGTGGAAGGCCTTCAAAGGCGAAAGTTTGAGAGTGCAGAGTTTACATGTTCCTGTCAGGATTAAAGGCAAAGTTAACAGGCATAGGGAACCTTGGTTTTCAAGGGATATTGGCGATCTGGTTAAGAAGAAGAGAGAGGTGTGTAGCAGTTATAGGCAACAAGGAGCAAATGAGGTACTTGTAGAGTATAGAAAATGTAAGAAAATACTAAAAAAGGAAATCAGGAAGGCAAAAAGAAGACATGGGGTTGCTTTGGCAGATAATGTGAAGGTAAACCCAAAGGGTTTCTACAAGTATATTAAGAGTAAAAGGATAGTAAGGGATACAATTGGTCCCCTTGAAGAACAGAGTGGTCGTCTATGTGTGGAGCCTCACGAGATGGGGGAGATCTTAAACAGTTTTTTTGCATCAGTATTTACTCAGGAAACTGGCATAGTGTATAAGAAGGAAGGGAAACAAGCAGTAGTTTCATGGAACATATAGAGATTAAAGAGGAGGGGATGTTTGCTGCCTTACAGCAAATAAAGGTAGATAAATTCCCCGGGCCTGACATGATATTCCCTCGGATCTTGAGGGAGACTAGTGTAGAAATTGCAGGGGACCTGGCAGAAATATTTAAAATGTCCTTAGCCACGGGTGAGGTGCCGGAGGATTGGAGGGTAGCTCATGTTGTTCCGTTGTTTAAAAAAGGCTCCAAAAGTAAACGAGGTAATTACAGGCCAGTGAGCCTGACGTCAGTAGTAGGTAAATTATTGGAAGGTGTTCTGAGAGATCGGATATATAATTACTTGGACAGCCAAGGGCTGATTAAGGATAGTCAGCATGGCTTTGTGCGTGGTAGGTCGTGTTTAACGAACCTTGTTGAGTTTTTCAAGGAGGTTACCAAGAAAGTAGATGAAGGAAAGGCTGTGGATGTTGTCTACATGGACTTTAGTAAGGCCTTTGACAAGGTCCCACATGGGAGGTTAGTTCAGAAGGTATCCATGGAGAGGTTGTAAACTGGATTCGAAATTGGCTGTGTGGGAGAAGACAGAGAGTGGTAGTGGATGATTGCTTCTCAGACTGGAGGTCTGTGACTAGTGGTGTGCCTCAGGGATCTGTGCTGGGACCATTGTTGTTTGTTGTCTGTATCAATGATTTGGATGATAATGTGGTGAATTGGATCAGCAAGTTTGCTGATGACACTAAGATTGGAGGCGTTGTGGACAGTGAGGAAGGCTTTCAAAGCTTGCAGAGAGATCTGGACCGACTGGAAAAATGGGCCAGAAAATGACAGATGGAATTTAATGCGGAAAAGTGTGAGGTGTTACATTTTGGAAGGTCAAACCAAGGTAGGACATACACAGTAAATGGTAGGGCACTGAGGAGTGCGGAGGAACAAAGGGATCTGGGAGTTCAGGTACATAGTTCCCTGAAAGTAGCATCACAGGTAGACAAGTTTGTAAAGAAAGCTTTTGGTATACTGGCCTTCATAAATCAAAGTATTGAGTGTAGGAGTTGGGATGTTATGGTGAGGTTGTATAAGGCATTGGTGAGGCCAACTTTGGAGTATTGTGTGCAGTTCTGGTCACCTAACTACAGGAAGGATCTCAGTAAGATTGAGAGAGCGCAGAGAAGATTTACTAGGATGTTGCCGGGTCTTCAGGAGTTGAGTTACAGGGAAAGATTAAACAGGTTAGGACTTTATTCCTTGCAGCGTAGAAGAATGAGGGGAGATATGATAGAAGTTTACAAAATTATGAGGGGTGTAGACAGAGTAAATGCGAGTAGGCTTTTTCCATTTAGATTAGGAGAGATAAACACGAGAGGACATGGCTTTAGGGTGAGAGGGGAAAGGTTTAGGGGGAACATTAGGGGGAACTTATTCACTCAGAGAGTGGTGAGAGTGTGGAACAAGCTGCCATCTGACGTGGTAAATGTGGGCTCGCTCTTAAGTTTTAAGAATAAATTGGATAGATACATGGATGGGAGAGGTCTGGAGGGTTATGGACTGGGTGCAGGTCAATGGGACTAGCGGAATAACATTTTGGCACAGACTAGAAGGGCTGAATGGCCTGTTTTCTGTGCTGTCGTGTTCTGTGGTTTTATGGTTCTAAAAGCAAAACATGTTGAATGTTGGTTTGGAACAGGAATGAGGTTTATAGCATTAATCGCATGACTGAGAATTAACTGCTGCTGGGGACATTGTGCTATCTGTTGAAAATTATTGTCAAGGCTGCATGGCCTTGGGTGTGAAACTGGGCTGACAAATTCCGATGATCCCTGTAAGTTTTATCCCTTCTTCTTTCAAAGTGTTGACTTCTTCACACTGTATGGAGTTCGATGGGTACTTTCCAGTACAATGATTAGTGCCACAACTCCAAAGGTCACCCTCCAGTCCCCCATCTAACACATAAGGTCTTGGATTCAGTGACTATCCATTAGCCTTAAGCACCCACTCCCTACCCCTCCTTAAACATTCACTCTCTCCACCACCGACACACAGCGGCGGCTATCATGAAGCTATTAGTGTACAATATTATTGGAAAGTATTTTTCTTTTAAAATAGAGGTTTAGTCTGTGGGTGTGTCTTAATTGGATTAAAACCAGCTAGTCTGGGTGCTTTGATATGTACTAGTTTTGAGATGTAAACAGAGGTAGAATGAATTTGCATTTTTTAAATAGAGGATTCAAGAAGTGGGGTGAAAACTGACGTCTTTTTAGTAGCTGCAAAACAATACGTTTAACTGGTACAATGAATGGGATTTTATTGTTAGAGGTCTAGTTCAGAGGTTGTTGATACAATGAGAATTTGAATTCAATCCGTGGCGGTAGGTATTACTCCAGTAGTTTTCGGGTGTGCAGAGCAGAGACCATGTAAGATCAAAAGGCAGCTGTAAGCATCCAACTGTCTCCACAGGAACCGAAGTGAAAAGAATCTCATTTTGAATTTGCAAGGTGAAAACGCTTTGCCTGGTGTTTGGTTAAGTCTATGGGTTGCAGTTACCTTAATGGAGATTAGCTTGGGAATTTGTTAAAAGTCATGATCGTGGTAATTTGTAGCCATGTGTATATGTTTAACTTGTGTAAATTAATAAAATGTTTCATTTAGCTTAAAAACCTCTTGAACTGGTGATCTGATTCCTGAATTTAAAGTTACATCTGAAACATAACACTTAAAATTATAGGTTATGACAGTTGTTTAAAGATTCCCTCTGGGATTTTAAAAAATAACTGAGCTTTGCCAAACTCCTGTCTCATTACACAGCAGAAATGTACCGTCTACAGGATTCACTGCAGCAACTCACCACGGCTCCTTCAGCAGCACCTTCCAAATCCACAACCTCTACCATCTAGAAGGACAAGGGCAGCAGATAGATGGGGACACCACCACCTGGAAGTTCCCCTCCAAGTTACTCACAATCTCACCTTTTAATTATTCATTCATGGGATGTGGGTCTTCGCTGGCTGGGCCAGCATTTATTGCCCATCCTCTATTGCCCTTGAGAAGGTGGTGGTGAGCTGCCTTCTTGACCCGCTGCAGTCCATGTGGTGTAGGTACACCCACCGTGCTGTTAGGGAGGGAGTTCCAGGATTTTGACCCTGCGAAGGTGAAGGAACGGTGATATATTTCCAAGTCAGGATGTTGGTTGTGGGGATAAATGTGAGGGGTGAGGGGTGAGGAGTGTGTGTCAGTGCCTGGGAGTGAGTGTGAGTGGTAAAGTGTGAGGGGCGAGGGGTGAGTGTGAGGGTCTGGAAGGCAGTGTAAGTGGTGAGGAGTGAGGGGTGAAGGGTGAGTGAGGGGTGAAGGGTGAGTGAGGGGTGAAGGGTGAGTGTGAAGGAATGGGAATAAGTGTGAGAGATGATAGAAGTGAGGGTGAGGGGCTGGTGGTGTGTGTAAGGGCCAAGGGTGAGAGGTGGCTGTGAGGGTGGGGGTTGAGTGTGGGGTGAGTGTGAAGGTGAGGGGTGGGTGTAAGAGGCAAAGAGGGAATGTGAAATCAGGGGTGAGTGTGAGGTGCTAAGGGGCAAGGAACAATGATTGAGGGACGAGGGTTGAGTGTGAGGGACAAGGGGTGAGTGTGAGGGGTGACGGGTGAATGCGTGGGGTGAGGGACGAGGGGTGAGTGTGAGGGACGAGGGGTGAGTGTGAGGGACAAGGGGTGAGTGTGAGGGACAAGGGGTGAGTGTGAGGGGTGACGGGTGAATGCGTGGGGTGAGGGACGAGGGGTGAGTGTGAGGGACAAGGGGTGAGTGTGAGGGACAAGGGGTGAGTGTGAGGGACAAGGGGTGAGTGTGAGGGGTGACGGGTGAATGCGTGGGGTGAGGGATGAGGGGTGAGTGTGAGGGACGAGGGGTGAGTGTGAGGGACAAGGAGTCAGTGTGAGGGGTGACGGGTGAATGCGTGGGGTGAGGGACGAGGGGTGAGTGTGAGGGACGAGGGGTGAGTGTGAGGGACGAGGGGTGAGTGTGAGGGACAAGGAGTCAGTGTGAGGGGTGACGGGTGAATGCGTGGGGTGAGGGACGAGGGTTGAGTGTGAGGTACGAGGGGTGAGTGTGAGGGACGAGGGTTGAGTGTGAGGGACGAGGGTTGAGTGTGAGGGACAAGGGGTGAGTGTGAGGGACAAGGAGTCAGTGTGAGGGGTGACGGGTGAATGCGTGGGGTGAGGGACGAGGGGTGAGTGTGAGGGACAAGGGGTGAGTGTGAGGGGTGACGGGTGAATGCGTGGGGTGAGGGACGAGGGGTGAGTGTGAGGGACGAGGGGTGAGTGTGAGGGACGAGGGGTGAGTGTGAGGGACAAGGGGTGAGTGTGAGGGACAAGGGGTGAGTGTGAGGGGTGACGGGTGAATGCGTGGGGTGAGGGACGAGGGGTGAGTGTGAGGGACGAGGGGTGAGTGTGAGGGATGAGGGGTGAGTGTGAGGGACAAGGAGTCAGTGTGAGGGGTGACGGGTGAATGCGTGGGATGGGTGAGGGGTGAGTGTGAGAGGGTGAAGGGTAAGAAGGAGGGGCTGAGGGCCGAGGTTGTGATCTCTCCCTGGTGCTGGACCAGCTGTGGACAGAGCTGTTGTTGCTGCAGGTTGTAACCCAACTGGTGACCTGTCCTCTCGTTGCTTCATTTCACTCCCTGTTTCTCAGTTCCGCCGGTGCCTGCATGTCGTTTCTGAGATTGGAGGAGCCTCAGTCGAGCTGAAAACATTCAGTTTGATATTGTGTTCAGTGTGAATATCAGACATAATGAAATCAACAGCAAGATTAGAGGAGCCACAGATATTGAAGCTGGAAGGCTGCATTGTCTCTGAGCAAGGAGCTGGATCCAGCAAAATCGAACAATCACACCGAGATATTGAAAAGGGAAAAATCGATTATATTAGAGAACAGCGGGCACAAGTTAATATCAAACACGGATTTTACTGGTTAAAAATAGAATAAAGGAAAACACAAATGATTTCAAATTTTAAGTAAGTTGAAAGGAAGGAGGCTGGCTATAACATTAATTTAAAACTACTTTAACTGACTGCTTGACATGGGAGAAGAGCAGGAGAAAGGTGTAACCAATCCAGACAGTGTCTTTCAACAGAGAATCCAGGAGTCCATTTGGGAACTGGAATTGCCCTAGAATGTTTGATGGGGACAGTGTAGAGGGAACTTTACTCTGTATCTAACCCCGTGCTGTACCTGTCCTGGGAATGTTTGATGGGGACAGTGTAGAGGGAGCTTTACTCTGTATCTAACCCCGTGCTGTACCTGTCCTGGGAGTGTTTGATGGGGACAGTGTAGAGGGAGCTTTACTCTGTATCTAACCCCGTGCTGTACCTGTCCTGGCAGTGTTTGATGGGGGCAGTGTAGAGGGAGCTTTAATCTGTATCTAACCCCATGCTGTACCTGTCCTGGGAGTGTTTGATGGGGACAGTGTAGAGGGAGCTTTACTCTGTATCTAACCCCGTGCTGTACCTGTCCTGGGAGTGTTTGATGGGGACAGTGTAGAGGGAGCTTTACTCTGTATCTAACCCCGTGCTGTACCTGTCCTGGGAGTGTTTGATGGGGGCAGTGTAGAGGGAGCTTTACTCTGTATCTAATCCCGTGCTGTACCTGTCCTGGGAGTGTTTGATGGGGGTCAGTGTAGAGGGAGCTTTACTCTGTATCTAATCCCGTGCTGTACCTGTCCTGGGAGTGTTTGATGGGGACAGTGTAGAGGGAGCTTTACTCTGTATCTAACCCCGTGCTGTACCTGTCCTGGGAGTGTTTGATGGAGACGGTGTAGAGGGAGCTTTACTCTGTATCTAACCCTGTGCTGTACCTGTCCTGGGAGTGTTTGATGGGGGCAGTGTAGAGGGAGCTTTACTCTGTATCTAACCCCGTGCTGTACCTGTCCTGGGAGTGTTTGATGGGGACGGTGTACAGGGAGCTTTACTGTGTATCTAACCCCGTGCTGTACCTGTCCTGGGAGTGTTTGATGGGGACAGTGTAGAGGGAGCTTTACTCTGTATCTAACCCTGTGCTGTACCTGTCCTGGGAGTGTTTGATGGAGACGGTGTAGAGGGAGCTTTACTCTGTATCTAACCCCGTGCTGTACCTGTCCTTGGAGTGTTTGATGGGGGCAGTGTAGAGGGAGCTTTACTCTGTATCTAACCCCGTGCTGTACCTGTCCTGGGAGTGTTTGATGGGGACGGTGTACAGGGAGCTTTACTCTGTATCTAACCCCGTGCTGTACCTGTCCTGGGAGTGTTTGATGGGGACAGTGTAGAGGGAGCTTTACTCTGTATCTAACCCCGTGCTGTACCTGTCCTGGGAGTGTTTGATGGGGACAGTGTAGAGGGAGCTTTACTCTGTATCTAACCCTGTGCTGTACCTGTCCTGGGAGTGTTTGATGGGGACAGTGTAGAGGGAGCTTTACTCTGTATCTAACCCCGTGCTGTACCTGTCCTGGGAGTGTTTGATGGGGACAGTGTAGAAGGTGCTTTACTCTGTATCTAACCCCGTGCTGTACCTGTCCTGGGAGTGTTTGATGGGGACAGTGTAGAGGGAGCTTTACTCTGTATCTCACCCCGTGCTGTACCTGTCCTGGGAGTGTTTGATGGGGACAGTGTAGAGGTGGTGAGGGGGAGACAAAGGTTGAGAGGAACAGATGTTGAGGGAGAGACACTGAGGGAGACAGAGATGCAGTCAGTGAGGGAGAGTTGGAGAGAAAGTAAGACAGTGTGTGAGAAACAGAGTGAAGGAGTGGCCATGAGAGAGAGAAAGAGATAGATAGAGGTAGAGCGGTTTCCTTTGATGTCAAGATGTATTATGGTTCTTAGGCACTTCGAGCAGGAGATGTGTCTGGCCAATAGGAGACAATAAAGATTAGTAAAGAAATTATAGTTTCATGAGAGGTAATGTTTAATTATTCCTAAGCAAACCAGGGCAGATGGAAATGCTTCCAGTCTAAATAGAATTGGAGCGAGATCAGGCAGGGCTTTCTAAATAGTTTACAGCTTATCTGTTTGAAATAACAAGAATGTTTGGACAATCAGCAAGTCCAGTGTAATGGAAAGTTCTGGAAATTAGGCCTGCCCCCTCTCAAAAAACTGAGCTGTTAGACTAATTTTATAATTTGAAAAACAAGAGAATTCAAAACTTGATTGACACTTTACTGTAAATAAAAGCAGAATACTCCAGATGTTGGAAATATGAAATTAAAGCAGAAAATGCTGGAAATACTCAGCAGGTCTGGCAGGATCTGAGGAGAGAGAATCAGGATTAACCTCTTAGGTCAATGACATTTGATTGTGCTTTCTGATGAGAGGTCTCCGACTTGTATCATTAACTCTGTTTCTCTCTCTACAGAGGCTGAGGATCTGCTGGACATTTCCAGCATTTTCTGTTTTTATTAACTTTTTTTAACAAGTCCAGTATCAACAGCTACATTTATTGAGTTCTGAGGCAAAGCAATGCCATTCCTAACCATTCCCCTAAATCCCAATACATCCCATCCTACCCTAATGCTCAGTCTCCAGACTCTCTGAAGATACCAGTCGGGCAATTCCCTGGGTGTATCTGCTGCAAATACAGGCCCACTGGGCCCTGACTCTGAGGTTGTCCACTGCCCCTGTGGCAGCCTCCTACTGTGAAATGTAGATATGAACGATGGCCAGGGGAGAGTGACTGTGTGAGACCCTCGGGACTCAGTAATGGGGAAAGGGCGGTATTCCTGAAATTAAAGGTTGGTGAATCTGCAGAGTGCCCTGACACTTACAAAACAAAACTGCAGCAAGGGTTAAAACTCTCACCATTCTCCAATTCTAATAGCTCATCTGAGATCAAAGTCAATGTACAGCCGAAGGCTTTGTCATTGTTTGGGATTTTTATTGGACAAGCTCTTATTCTGCAACCTGAAGCTGCTAATATCCTGCACAATGACACTCCTCATCAACTGCAAAACCATTGGCTTTAAAGTGGCCTCAGTGTCACATTCGATTAGTGAATGTCTCCATTCTCTTCTGCGATTTGACTTGTGTTCAATTCAGCTCACATAAAACTCTTCCAGTGTTGTCTCATCACAAAAGAGGTCTCAAATCGAGCAGAGTGAAGGGTCAAAACTGGGAATTAATATCAATAATTTCAACAATGTCAATGCCCCTCTCAAATTCAATAATAGTAACAGTATCAGTACTCTCCCTCAGTATCAGTACTCTCCCCAATATCATTAATCTCCTTCAGGCTGGCAGCCAACATAAAGGGGAATCCCAAAGTCTTCTATAGGCATATAAACAGTAAAAGGGTGGTAAAAGGAGTAGGGCCGATTACAGACCTAAAAGGGAATTTACACATGGGTGAAGGGGCCATGGCTGAGGTATTAAATGAATACTTTGCATCCATCTTTACCAAGGAGGTAGATACTACCCAGGCCACGGTGACAGATGAGGAAACTCTGTCGCTAGAAGGGTTCAAAACTGATGAGGAGGAAGTGTTGATTAGACTGTCGGTAATTAAAGTTGACAAGGCACTGGGATACATCCAAGGATGCTGAAGGAAGTGAGAGTAGAAATTACAGGGGCACTGGCCATAATCTTTCAGTCTTCCCTAGACTCAGGGGAGGTACCAGAGGACTGGAGAATTGCAAACATTTCGCTTTTGTTCGAAAAGTGTTGTAAGGATAAGCCCAGCAATTACAGATCAGTCAGTTTAACTTCAGTGGTGGGGAAGATTCTAGAAACAATTATTCAGGATAGAATTAGTAGTAACATAGAAAAATATGGATTGATAAGGAAGAGCCAGCATGGATTTCTAAAAGGGAAATCATGGGCAGAACATTCCCCCGTTGGGGGGAAAGCTCAGGAATGGGTGCGTGCAGACCTGTCTCTGATCAGCGCCTCCAATTGGGGGCACGCCGCCATTTTATGTAGGCGAGCCAATTAGGGTCAGCCCAGCGTGATGTCCGCCAGGAAGTGCTCTGTGCTCCCTGTTCGGAGGGGGGGGGGTAGATTCCCTCAGCCAGGAGTGCGCTCTTTCACACTTGCCTGCTTTTCCGAGCGCTCATTTCCCTGAGGCTAAGTGCTGCTTCAGGGAGATCGGCACCAAATTCAAAAATTTTAAATATAGAAAAATAAAATTTCCCTGACGTCCCCTCGTGTGACACTGTCACATGAGTCCGGACATGTCCATCACTTTTAATTCAAACTTTTACTAAATTTTTAAAAACCTACATGAGACCTCACCCCGCCCACGGATGAGGTTTCAGGCTTTCTCTGAAGCCTGCCAGCGCTCCCGGACCTTAAGGTTGGACAGGCAGGTCCTTTAACTAGTGCAATTACTTTTTAAATGGCCTCAACTGACTGTTCACATGTCGGCGGGTGCACAGCTGATTTGGCTGGGCCCCGCCCACCTGAACATTAAAAAGACGCGGGGTGAAATTGAATTGACATTGGAAGTTCCGCCCAACAACATCCGGAGACATTCCACACGTCGGCAAGCAAGCCCCAGCTTCTGCTCACCAACCTCAATATCCTGCCCCATGGTTAACTAACTTGCTGGAGTTTTTTGAAGAGGTAACAGAGAAGGTTGATGAGGGTAATGCTGTTGATGTGGTGTACATGGACTTTCAAAAGGCATTTGATACAGTGCCACACAACAGACTTGTGAGAAAAGTTATTGCTCATGGAATAAAAGGGACAGTAGCAACGTGGATACAAAATTGGCTGAAAAATAAGAAGCAGAGAGCAATGGTCAATAGATATTTTTCAGGCTGGAGAAAGGTTTGTATTGGAGTTCCCCAGGGGTTGGTATTGGGACCCTTGCTTTTCCTGATATATATTAATGATTTAGATCTTGGTGTGTAGGGGACAATTTCAAAGTTTGCGGATGATAAAAAGCTTGGGAGAGTTATGAACTGTGAGGAGGACAGTGTGGAACTTCGAAAGGATGTAGACAAGTTGGGTGGAGTGGGCAGAGAGGTGGCTGATGCAGTTCAATGCTGAGAAGCGTGAGGTGATGCATTTTGGTGGGAAGAACATGGACCGACAATGCAAAATAAGGGGTGAAATTTTGAAGGGGTACAGGAGCAGAAAGACCTGGGTGTGTATGTGCATAGATTGTTGAAGATAACAGGACAGGTGGAGAGAGCAGTTAATAAAGCATATAGTATCCTGGGCTTTATTAATAGGGGCATATAGTACAAGAGCAGGGAGGTTATGTTGAATTTATATAAGACACTTGTTAGACCTCAGCTGGAGTATTGTGTACAGTTCTGGGCACCACACTATAGGAAGGATGTGAACACATTGGAGAGAGTGCAGAAGAGGTTTACAAGAATGGTTCCAGGGAGGAGAAACTTCAGCTATGAGGATAGATTGGAGAGGTTGGGGCTGTTCTCCTTGGAGAGAAGGTGGCTGAGAGGAGATTTGATAGAGACGTTCAAAATCATGAAGGGGTCTGGACAGAGTAGACAGGGAGAAGCTGTTCCCACTTGTAAAAGGATCAAGAACGAGAAGATACAGATTTAAAGTGATTTGCAAAAGAAGCAAATGTGATGTGAGAAAAAAACTTTTTCACACAGCGAGTGGTTTGGGTCTGGAATGCACTGACTGGAAGTGTGGTGGAGGTAGGTTCAATCGAGGTATTCAAGAGGGAATTGCTTCTATTCAAATAATCATTTAATGTGCAAGGATATAGGGAAAATGCAGGGCAATGGCTCTAGGTCATAATGCTTGTTTGGAGAGCCAGTGCAGACATGATGGGCCGAATGGCCTTCTTCTTTGCCATTAAGATTCTGTGAGTATCAGTAATCTGCCTCAGTATCACTGACTTGCCCCAGTATCAGTAATTCCTCTCAATATCATTCATCTCCTCAAAATCTCCTCAATATCTGTACTCTCCTCAACACCACTAATGTCCACCATATCAGTAATCCCCCTCAAAATCAAGTAATCCCCCTTAGTGTCAGTAATCTCCCTTTAGTGTCAGTAATTGCCCCCAGAGTCAGTAGGCTCCTCAATATCAGAAGACTCCTCAATATTAGTACCTCTCTAGTGTTAGTAATCTCCCTCAATAATCTCCTCAATATCAGTGATCTCAATATGAACAACCTCATCAATATCATAAAACCCCTCAGCATCAGTAAAGCCCTCAATATCAATTATCTCCCTCAGATTACTCATACAGAGGGAGATTACTGATATGGAGATGCCGACTGGTATTGTGGGAGATTAGTGATATTGAGGAGATTACTAATACTCGGAGTTTCCTGTTATTAGGTGGATTATTGATTTTGGGACATCACTGATATTGTGGAGATACTGACATTGAGGTGCATTATTGATATCTAGGTAGATTATTGATATAAAGGAGATTACTAATCTTGAGGCAGATTGCTGATATTGATGGAGATTATTGAAATTGAGGGAGATTACTGATCTTGAGGGAATTGATATTGAGGCACCTATTGATATTGAGGGATTTTGTGATACTGAGGGAGATTACTGATACTGAGGGAGATGACTGATATTGAGGAGATTAGTGATATTGAGGGTGCTACATGTTGCTGATGGAAATATTGCAGAGATTCCTGCTTATTGAGGAGAATATGGATATTGAGTGTATTATTGATACTGAGGGACATTACTAATACTGAGGGAGATTATTGAAACATGGAGAGGTTAATGATATTGAGGGAGCTAAGTAATACTGAGGGAGATTACATTGAGAAAATTACAGACATTCAGGAAATTACTGACATTGAGATTACAGATACTGGGGATGATTACTGATGTTGAGGCACATTACTAATACGAAGCGAGATTACACGCAGGGAGATTACTGATTTTGAGGGTGATTTCCAAAATTCAGGGAGTTTAATGATACTGAGGATATTAGTGATATTGAGGGAGATTACTGATATTCAGGAGATTATTGAGATTGGGGCAGATTGCTGATATTAGGAAGGGTGCTGATATTGAGAATATTATTGATATTGAGGGATTTTGCACATATTGATGGAGATTATTTAAATTGAGGCAGGTTACTGACACCGAGGGAAATTATTGACACTGATTGTTACTGATGCTCAGGGAGATACTGGGGGTAAAAACAAAAAAACTGCGGATGTTGGAAATCCAAAACAAAAACAGAATTACCTGGAAAAACTCAGCAGGTCTGGCAGCATCAGCGGAGAAGAAAAGAGTTGACGTTTCGAGTCCTCATGACCCTTCGACAGAACAGATACTGGGGGAGATAACTGATACTGGGGGAGATTACTGATACTGAGGGAGATTACTAATTGTAGTACTGATGCTCCGGGAGATTACTAATGCTGATGAGATTGCTGATAGTGACGGAGATGAGTGACATTGCAGACACTATAATATTGAGGCAAATTTCTGATATTGAGGAGAATACTGATATTAGTTTACTGATATTGGGGGAGATTATAATATTGAGTGAGATTATAATATTGAGTGAGATTACTGTTATTGAGGAAGGTTACTGACATTGAGGGTGATTACTGACATTGAGGGAGATTACTGATACTGAGGGTGTCTCCAGATATTGAGGATTCTATTGGTTTTTAGGAAGATTAGTGATTCTGAGGGAGATTGCAGGTACTGAAAGAGATTGCAGGTACTGAAAGAATTTATTTGTGTGGATTATTGATACTGGGGGAGATTACTGATACTGATTTTGGGACATTACTGATATTGTGGAGATAACTGAAATTGAGCTACATTACTGATATTGGGGGAGATTGGTGATATTGGGGGAGATTGGTGATATTGGGGGAGATTGGTGATATTGGGGGAGATTGCTGATATTGGGGGAGATTGCTGATATTGGGGGAGATTGCTGATATTGAGGCAGTTTACTGATATCGAGGAGACTACTAATATTGAAGATTTTAGTGATATTGAGGGAGGTTATAGAAACTAGGAGATTACTGATATTGAGGTGATTACTGAAGTTGGTGGAGATTATTAAAACTAAGGAGATTACTGACATTGATGGAGATTACTGATATTGAGGCAGTTTACTGATATCAAGGAGGCTACTGATAATAATAGTAAACCTTTCAATGAATGAGGTTATTGAAACTAAGGGAGATTATTGATATGGAGGAGGTTATTGATATTGAGGGAGTTTATCAATATTGAGGGAAGATTATTGATATTGAGGGGGATTTCTTATACTCAGGGAGATTACTGGTACTGACGGAGGTTACCACAATTAAGATACGTTATTGATATTGAGATAGATTACTGATAATAGAGAGATTATTGTTATTAACGAAAATTGCAGATGCTGAGGGAGATTGCAGGAAATTACTTATCATGAGGGAGTTTATTGATATTGAGGGAGATTAACGATATCGAGTGAAATTACAGATAGGGAGGGGAATTAGTGATACTGAGACAGATTACTTAATCAGTAATCTCCCTCAGTATCAGTACTCTCCAATACCAGTAATCTCCCTCAGAATCACTAATCTCCCTCAATATTGGTAGACTCCTCAATATCGGTAGACTCCTCAATATCGGTAGACTCCTCAATATGAATAATCACCCTCATTATCATTAATCCTCATGTATCAATAATCTCCCTCACTGTCAGCAATCTCCTCAATATCATTAATCCCCGTGTATCAGTAACGTCCCTCACTATTAGTAATACACTTAATATCAGTAATCGCTGCAATCTCAATAATCTCATCAGTATTAATCAGCTCCCTCAATGTCAGCAAACTCCTCAATATCAGTAATTACCATCAATATCAGTAATCTCACTCAAAATCATTAATTTCCTCAATATCAGTAAACTTCCTTAGTTTCAATAATCTCCATCAACCTCATTAATCTCCCACAACATCTCTGATCTCCTCAATATCAGCAATATCCTTCGATATCAGTAATCTCCCACAATATCAGGAATCTGTTCAGTATCACCAATCTCCCTCAGTATAATGAAACTCCCTCAGTATCAGTAAATACTCTCACTATCTCTAATTTCCTTCCAGCACCAATAATCCCCCTAAACAGTAATCTCCCTCTGTAACAGTAATCTTCTCAATATCAGTCACCTCCTCAATATCAGTAATCTCACCAATATCAGTAACGTCCTTTATATCAGTAATACCTCAATATCAATAATGTACTCCAATTTCAGCTATTTCCACAATATCAGTAATGTCTCAAAATCAATAATCTACCTAATAACAGGAATCTATCACAATATCAGTAATCTCTCTCCGTATCAGTAATCTCCCTCTGTATCATCAATCTCCCTCACTATCAGTAATCTACCTCAGTATCATCAATCTCCATCAATATCTCCCTCAGTATCAGTAATCTCCCTCAGTATCAGTAATCTCCCTTGGTATTAGTAATCTCCCTCAGTAACAGTAATACTCATATGAGTAGTCTCCCTGAATATCAGTAATCACCCTCAGAATAAGTAATCTCCCTCAATATCATAATCTCCTCAATATAATTAATCTCCCTGTGCATTTGTAATCTCCTTTGGTATGAGTAATGTCCCTCTGTATCAGTAATACATTCAATATCAGTAATCTCTGCAATATCAGAAATCTCCCTCAGTGTCAACAATCTCCCTGAAAATCAGTAATCTCTTCAATATCAATAATCTCCCTCAGTATCACTAATCTCCCTTTCTATCTGTGATCTCGCTCAGTATCGTTAATCTCATCAATACCTTGAATCTCCCTCAATATCGTTAATCCCCTCAATATCAATAATCTCCTCAATACCAGTAATCTTCCTCAATATCCCATATCAGTAATCTTGTCAATGTCAGTATTCTCTGTAATATCAGTCATCTCCCTCAGTATCACTAATCTCCCTCTCTATCTGTTAATTCTATCAATATCAGTAATCTCCCTCAATATCAGGAATCTCCCTCAATATCGCTAATATCTTCAATATCAACAATCTCCTCAATATCAACAATCTCCTCAATATCAACAATCTCCCTCAGTATCAACAATCTCCCTCAGTATCAACAATCTCCCTCAATATCAACAATTTCCCTCAGTATCAGTAATATGCCCCAATATCAATAATCTCCCTCCATATCATTAAACTCCCTGAATATCAGTAATCTCCTCAATATCAGTACTCTACCCGTGTATCAATAATTTCATTTAGTATTAGTAATGTTCCTCAATATCAGTAATGCACTCAATATCAGTAATCACCCCCAGTATCTGTAACCTCCTCAATGTCAGTAATCCCTGCAATATCAGTAGTCTCGCTCAGTCTCACTTAGCTCCCTCAATATCAGCAACCTCCCTAGTATTAGTAATCTCCCTCAATATAAATCTCTCCTCAGTATCACTAATCTCCCTCTCTATCTGTAATCTTGCTCAGCATCATGACCCTCATGGATATCAGTAATCTCCCCCAATATTATAACTCTCACTCAGCATCAGTAATTTCTTTCAATATCATTAATATCATCAATATCCGTAATCTCCCTCAGCATCAGTAATCTACTCAGTTTAAGTAATCTCCCTCAGTATCAGCATTCTCCCTCAGCATCAATAACCTCCTTCAATATCAATAATCTCGTCATTATCTGTAGACTCCTCAAATTCAATTATCTCCCTCAGTTTAAATAATCTCCCTCAGTATCACTAATCACCCTCAGAATCAATAGCCTCCCACAATATCAATTACTTCCTCAATATCAGTAGACTCCAAGTTCAATAATCTCTCAGAATCACAGAATGACAGTGCAGAAGAGGCCCTTCGGCCCTTCGAGTCTGTACTGACACATGAGAAACACCTGACCTACCTACCTAATCCCATTTACCAGTACTTTGCCCATAGCCTTGAATGTTATGATGTGCCAAGTGCTCATCCAGGTACTTTTTAAAGGATGTGAGGCAATCCACCTCCACCACCCTCAGTATCAGTAATCTCCGTCAGTGTCAGTAATCTCCCTCAGTTTAAATTATCTCCTCAATATCAGCAATCTCCTCAATATCAATAATTTCCCTCAGTATCATTAAACACCCAGAATATCAGTAACCTCTTCAATATCAGTAATCTCCCTCAATAACACCAATTTCCACACTATCAGTAATCTCCCTCCATGTCACATAGCACCCTCAGTATCAGTAATCTCCCCATGTATCAATAATCTCCCTTAGTATTATTAATGTCCCTCAGTATCAGTAATACACTCAATATCAGTAACCACCCCCAGTATTAGTAATCTCCTCAATATCAGTAATCTATGCAATATCAGTAACCTCTGTCAATATCAGAAAACTCCCTAGTATTAATAATCTTCCCCAATAATCTCCTCAATATCAGTAACCTCAATATGAGTAATCTTGTCAATATCAGTAATCTTCTCAATATCACAAAATCCCTCAGTATCAGTAATCCCCTCAGTATCAGTAACCCCCTCAACATCTGTAATCTCTTCAATATCAGTAATCTCCCTTAGTATCACTAATGTCCCTCTCTACCTGTAATCTTGCTCAGTTTCATTATTCTTATCATTATCATTACTCTCCCTCTATATCATGACTCTCCTTCCATTTCAGTAATCTCCATCCATTTCAGTAATCGGCTCAATATCAACACTCTCCCCATTATCAGTAATCTCCCTCAATATCACTGATATCCCATAATATCACTAATCTCTTCAATATCAGTAATCTGCACCAATATAATAATCTGCCTGAATATCAGTAATCTCCTCCAATATTGGTAATCTCTTCAATATCAATAACTCCCTCAACATTAGTAATCTCTTTAATATCAATAATCTCCCTCAGTATTAGTAATTTCCCTCAGTTTAAATAATTTCCATCAATATCAGTAATCTCTCACAATATCAATAATCTCAATATCAGCAGTCTCCTCAATACCAGCAATCTCCTCTATCAGTAATCTCCCCCAATATCACTAATCTCTTCAATATCAGTAATCTCCTCAATATCAATAATTTCCCTCAATATCATTAAACACCCAGAATATCAGTAATATCTTCACTATCAGTAATCTCCCCCAATAACACCAATCTCCACATTATCAGCAATCTCCCTCCATGTCACATAGCACCCTCAATATCAGTAATCTCCCCGTGTATCAATAATCTCCCTTAGTATTATTAATGTCCCTCAGTATTAGTAATACACTCAATATCAGTAACCACCCCAGTAACAGTAATCTCATTATCAGTAATCCATGCAATATCAATAATATCAGTCATCTCCCTCAGTATCAGTAATCTCCCTCCATATCATATAGCACCTTCAATATCAGTAATCTCCCCGTGCATCAATAATTAGTATTATTAATGTCTATCAGTAATACACTCAATATCAGTAACCATCCCAGTAACAGTAATCTCAATATCAGTAATCTCCTCAATATCAGTAATCCATACAATATCAATAATATCAGTCATCTCCCTCAGTATCAGTAATCTCCCTCCATATCACATAGTACCCTCAGTATCAGTAATCTCCCCGTGCATCAATAATCTCCCTTAGTATTATTAATATCCCTCAGTATCAGTAATACACTCAATATCAATAACCATCCCGGTAACAGTAATCTCAATATCAGTAATCT
The DNA here is from genome assembly GCA_026770705.1 of Isurus oxyrinchus. Lineage (NCBI taxonomy): Eukaryota > Metazoa > Chordata > Chondrichthyes > Lamniformes > Lamnidae > Isurus > Isurus oxyrinchus. The sequence goes on along the minus strand of JANJGN010000247.1, from coordinate 162,883 downwards.
CCTCAATATCAGTAATCCATGCAATATCAATAATATCAGTCATCTCCCTCAGTATCAGTAATCTCCCTCCATATCATATAGCACCTTCAATATCAGTCATCTCCCCGTGCATCAATAATTGGTATTATTAATGTCCCTCAGTATCAGTAATACACTCAATATCAGTAACCATCCCGGTAACAGTAATCTCAATATCAGTAATCCATGCAATATCAATAATATCAGTCATCTCCCTCAGTATCAGTAATCTCCTTCCATATCACATAGCACCCTCAATATCAGTAATCTCCCCATGCATCAATAATCCCCCTTAGTATTATTAATGTACCTCAGTATCACTAATACACTCAATATCAGTAACCACCCTGGTAACAGTAATCTCAATATCAGTAATCTCCTCAATATCAGTAATCCATACAATATCAATAATATCAGTCATCTCCCTCGGTATCAGTAATCTTCCTCCATATCACATAGCACCCTCAATATCAGTAATCTCCCTTAATATTATTAATGTCCCTCAGTATCAGTATTACAATCGATATCAGTAATCTCTTTAATATCAGTAATCTATGTAACATCAGTAATCTCCCTCAGTCGCATTTAGCTCCTTAATATCAGAAAACTCCCTCAATATCAGAAAACTCCCTAGTATTAGTAATTTCCCCCAATAATCTCCTCAATATCAGCAAACTTGGTATGCGTAATCTCGTCAATATCAATAATCATCTCAGTAACACAAAATCCCTCAGAATCAGTAAAATCCTTGATATCAATTATCTCCCTCAGTATCAGTAATGCCCTCAATATCTGTAACCCCCTCAACATCAGTAATCTCTTCAATATCAATAATCTCCCTCAGTATCACTAATGTCCCTCTCTATCTGTAATCTCGCTCAACAATCTCCCTCAGTAACATTTAGCTATCTCAATATCATTAATCTCCTCAATCTCAACAATCTCTCTCAGTATCAGTAATCTACCTCAATATCAGTAATCCCTCAGTATCAGTAATTCCACAACATCCATAATATCTTCAATATCACTAATACACTCAATATCAATAACCTCCCTCAATATCAATAATCAGCTCAATATCAACAATCTCCTCAATATCAGTAATCTCCCTCAATATCACAAATATCCTGAATATCAATAATCTCCTCAATATTAATAATCTCCTTCAGTATCACTAACACCCGAGAATATAACTAATCTCTTCAATATCAGTAATCTCCCTCAACATCAGTAATTTCTCTCAATATCAGCAACCTGCCTCAACATCAATAATCTCCCTCAATATCAGTAATCTAATTCAATATCGGTAATCTCCCTTAGTTTCAGTAATCTCCTCAATATCAATAATCTCTCTCAGTATCAATACACACCCTGAATATCATCAATCTCCTCAATATCCGTAATCTGTATCAATATAATAATCTCCCTAAATATCAGTAACCCCTTCAATATCAATAATCTTCTTCAATATCAATAATCTCCTTCAATATCAGTAAATTCTTGAATTTCAGTAGCCCCCTAGATATCACTAATCTGCCTCAATATCAGTAATCCCACTAAATATCACCACACACCCTGAATATCAGTAATCTCCTGCAATATCAGTAATCTACTCAATATCAATAATCTCCCTCAGTATCAGTAAATACCCTCAGTTTCAGTTACCTCCCTCAATATCTGTACTCTTCTCAATAGCAGTAATCTCCTCAATATCAATAACCCCCCTCAATATCAGTAATCTCTCCAATAATAATAACCCCCCTCAATATCAGTAATCTCCCCAATATCAGTAAGCTCCTTTATATTTGTTATCCACCTTGATATCAATAACGTACATTAATTTCAGTAATCTCCACATTGTCAGTAATCTCCCAAAGTCAATAATCTACCTTATAACAGAAATATCCCTTAATATCAGGATACTCGCCAATAACAGTAATCACCCAGGGTATCAATATTCTCCTCAATACCAGTAATCTCCTTAATATCGCTAAACTCCCTCAGAATCACCAATCTCCCTCAATAACAGTAGAATCCTCTATCAGTAATCTCCTCAATATCAGTAATGTCCTAAAACTCCCTCATTATAAGTAACCTCCCTCAGCATAAGTAATCTGCCAAAATATCAGTAATCTCACTCAGTATAAGTAACGTCCTCGATATCAGTAATCTCCCACGGCATCAGAAATCTCCCTCAATTTAAGAAAATCTCCATTAATATCAGTAATCTCATCAGTATCAGTAATCGCATCAGTATCAGTAATCTCCCTCAGTATCAGTAACCTCCCTCAATATTCCTGTGTATGAGTAATCCCCCTCAATATTAGTAATCCCCACAGTATCAGTGGCCTCCCTCAGTTTAAATAATCTCCATAAATACCAGTAATCTCTCTTAATTTCAATAATCTCCCTCAATATCAGTAATTTCCTCAATGTCAGTAATCTCCGTCAACATCAGTAACTTCCTCAGTATCATCAATCTCCGTCAGTATCAATAATCTCCCTCAGTGTGAGTAGTCTCTTCAGTATGAGTAATCTCCTCAATATGAATAATCTCCAACAGCATCAGTAATCCCCAACAATATCAATACCCTCCCTCCATATACAATATCAGTAATCTCCTTCAATATTAGTAGACTCCCCAGTAGCAGTCATCTACCTCAGTATCATAATTTCCTTCAATATCAGATCACTGCCTCAAAACAGTGTTTCTCATGTGTCGGTGCAGACTCGATGGGCTGAACAGCCTCTTCAGCACTGTGATTCTGTGATCAGCAATCTCCCTCAATATCAGTAATCTCATCTATATCTCTAATCTCTTCAATATCAATACCCTCCCTCCACATCAGTAATCTCCCTCAGTATCAGTAATCTGCTTCAATATCAGTAATGTTCCTCAGTATTAATAATCTCCCTCAATACCAGTAATCTCCTCAATATCAGTTATCTCGTTAATATCAATAATCTCCTCAATATCACAAATCCCTCACAGTATCAGTAATCTTCTCAATATCAGTAATCTCCCTCATTATCAATTATCTCCTCAACATCAGTAATCTCTTCAACATCAATGATCTGCCTCGATATCAATAATCGCTTCAGTATCTGCTGTCTTGCTCAGTGCACTTAATCACCTCCATATCAATAATCCCCCTCAAAATCAGTATTCCCCCTCAGTATCAGTTAGCTCTCTCAAAATCAGTAACCTCCCTAAGTATCAGCTACCTCTCAATATCAATATTCTCATCATAATCTGTAATCTACCTCAAAATCAATAATCTCACTCAATATCACTAAACTCTTCAATATCAGTAATCCCCCAAATATCAGTACTCCTCCTGTATATAAGTAGTCTTCCGCAATATCAATATTCTCCTGAATATCAATAATCACTCTCAGTATCTATAAACTCACTCAATATCAGTAGCTTCCTCAATAGCAGTAATCTCTTTCAATAGCATTAATATTCCTCAATATCATTATCTCCCTAGTATTATCATTCTCCCTCAATATCAAAAATCTCTTCAATACCAGTAATCACCTCAATATGAGTAATTTTGTCAAAATCAATAATTTCCACAAATCTCAAATCTCCCTCAGTATCAGTAATCTCTCTCAGTATCATTAATATCCTCAAGATTAGTAATCTCTCACACTCTCAGTAATCTCCCTCAGTATCCATAATCTCCCTCAGAATCAGCAAAGGCCCTCAATATTAATAATTTCCCTTAGTTTCAATAAACTCCGGCAATATCAGTTATCTCTCTTAATACCAGTAAACTCCCTTCATATAGGTAATCTCCCTCAATATCTATAATCTCATTTTTATCAGTAATCTGCCTCAATATTAATAATCTTACTCAATATCACTAATCTCAATAGTAGTAATCCCCAGAATATCAGTACTCTCTCTGAATATTTGTATTCTTCTGCAATATCAATAATCTCTTCTATCAATAATCTCACTCAATATCAGTAAACTCAATATCAGTAATCTCCTCCATATCAGTAATCTCTCTCTTTATCAGTAGCCTTCCTCAATATCGGTAACCTCTGTCAATATCAGTAACCTCCCCCAAAATCAACAGTCACCCTCAATATTTGTAATACCTCAGTCAATATCAGTAATCACCTCAATATCAATGATCACCCTCTATATCTCTAATCAACTCAATATCAGTAATTGTCCTCTGTATCAGTTATCTCCATGATATCAGTAATCTCCTCAATATCAATTATCTCCCTCAACATCAGTAATCTCTTCAATATCACTAATCCCCCTCAGTATCAGTAATCTCCCTCAATACCCTCAATATCATAATATTCTCAGTATCTGTAATCTCGCTCAGTATCTGTAATCTCGCTCAGTATCTGTAATCTCACTCAGTACCCTTAATCTCCTCAATATCATTAATCTCTCCCAATATCAGTAATCTCTTCAGTATCAGTAATTTCCCTCAGTATCAGTAATCTCATCAATATCATTAGCCTTCTCAATCAGCAGCCTCCCTCATTATCAGTGATCTCATATAAGTGATCGCCATAGGTATCCATAAACTCCCTCAATATCAGTAATCTCGACAATATCAGTAACCTCCTCAATATCAGTAATCTTCCCCAGTCTCAGGAGACTCTCCAGTATCAGTAATCTCCCTCAGTTTCATAATCTCACTCAAGATCACAACTCCTCAATATAATTAATTCCCGAATATCAGTACGCTCACTGAATATCAGTATTCTTCTGCAATATCAATAATCTCCTCAATATCAATAAACACCCTCAGTATCAATAAACTCACTCAATATCATTAATCTCCCTCAATAACAGTAATCTCCCTCAATAACAGTAATCTCCCTCAATAACAGTAAACTCCCTCAATATCAGTAAACTCCCTCAGTATCAGTAATCTCCCTCAGTATCAGTAATCTCCCTTAATAATAGTAATCTCCCTCAATAATAGTAATCTCCCTCAATTGCGATAATCTCATCAATATCACAAATCTCCCTCAGCATCAATAATCTCAATATCAGTAATCACTTTAATATCAATAAAATTCCTCAGTATCAGTAATCTCCCTCAGTATCAGTAATCTCCCTCAATAATAGTAATCTCCCTCAATTGTGATAATCTCATCAATATCACAAATCTCCCTCAGCATCAATAATCTCAATATCAGTAATCACTTTAATATCAATAAAATTCCTCAGTATCAGTAATCTGCCTCAAAATCAGTAATTCTTAGTATCACCAATCTCCCTCACTGTCTGTAATCTCACTCAGTATCATTAATCTCCTCAATATCAGTAAACTCCTCAATATCAGTAAACCTGCTCAGTATCAGTTATCTCCCTAAGTATCAGTAATCTTCCTCAATATCACTAATCTGCATCAATATCAATAATTTCCCTAAGTATCAGTAAACTCCCTCAGTATCAGTAATCTCTATCAATATCATTAATCTCCCTTAGTTTCAATAAACTCCAGCAATGTGTTAGCTCTCACAATGTCACAAAACTCTATATGTATCAGTAACCTTCCTCAATATCAATAATCTCATTATTATCAGTAATCTGCCTCAATATCAGTAATCTCACTCAATGTCACTAATCTCCTCAATATCAGTAATCCTCCAAATATTAGTATTCTTCCGCAATATCTGCAATCCCCTCAATATCAGTAATCTCCCTCAGTATCATTATTCTCCTCAGTATCGCTAATCTCCCTCAATACCTGTAGGATTCTCAATATTAGTAATTTCCTCAATATCAGTAATCTCCTTCAACATCAATAATATCTTCAATATTGATAATTTCCCTTTGTATCAGTTATCTGCCTCAATAGCAGAAATCTCTTCAATATTTGTAATCTTGCTCAGTATCCTTAATCTCCTCAATATCAGTAATCTCCCTCAAAATCAGTAATCTTCCTCGATATTATTAGCCTCCACAATATCAGTAATTTCTCTCAGTATAAATAGTCTCCCCAATATCAGTAATCTCCTCAGTATCAACAATCTTCCTCAATATCAGTAATTGCCCTCAGTAACAATAATCTGCTCATATCAGTATTCAACATTGGTATCAGTAATCCCCCTATCAGTAATCTGAAACAATATTAGTAACCTCCTCAATATCAGTTATCTTCCTCAACATCAATAATCTCCCTCAGTATCAGTGAACTCACCAGAATCAGTAATCTTCCGCAGTAACATAATCTCCCACAACATAAGTTATATTCCTCAATATCAGTTCACTCCCTCAGTATCAGTAATCTCCCTCAATACCGATAGAACCCTCAATGTCAGCAAATCTTCAATATCAGTAATCTCATTAATATCAATAATCTCCTCATTATCACAAATCTCCCTCAGTATCAATTATCTCAATATCAGTGATATGCCTCAATATTAGTCATCTCTCTCAATATCAGTAATCTCCCTCAATATCAGCAGCCTCCTCAATATCAGCAATCTCCTTCAACATCAGTTACCTCCCTCAATATCAATAATATCATGATCAGCAATCTCTTCAATATCAGTATTCTTGTTAATATCAATAATCTCCCTAAAATCTCATTCAACATCTGTAATATCTTCAATATCAATAATCTCCCTCAATATCTGTAATCTCCTCACTATCATTAGCCTTCACAATACCAGTAATCTCCCTCAGCATCTATAATCTCCCTCAATATCAGGAATCTTCTTCAATATCTGTAATCTCCCTCACTATCTTTATTCTTGCTCATCATGAATAATCTTCCTCACTATCTGTAATCTCCCTGAATTGCAATAACCTCATCAATATCAGTAATCTCATCAATGACAATAACCTACTCAATATCACAAATCTCCCTCAGTATCAGGAAACTCCACAAAATCAGTTACCTTCCTCACTGTCTGTAACCTCGCTCAGTATCATTAATCCCCTCAATATCAGTAATCTCCAATAATATAAGTAATCTCCCTCAGTAACATAATCCCCTCAATATCAGTTCACTCTCTCAATATCAGTGCACTCCCTCAATATCTGCAATCTTTTCAATATTAATAATCTCCCTCAGTGTCAGTAATCTCTTCAATGTCACTAAACTCCCTCAATACCAATGGAATCCTCAATATTAGTGATCTCCCTCAATGTCAACAATCTCTCTCAATGTTAACAATCTCCCTCAATGTCCCGACTCTCCCTGAATTTCAGTGTTCCGCAATATCTGCAATCCCTTAAATATCAGTAATCTACCTCTGTGACGGTAATCTACCCAATATCACTAATCTCCCTCAATACCAGTAGAATATTCAGTATCAGTAATCTCCTTAATATCATATTCTCATTAATGTCAATATTATCCCTCAAACTTCCCTCAACATCAGTAATATCTTCAATATCAATAATCTCCCTCCATATCAGCAATCCCTTCAGTATCTGTAATCTCACTCAGTATCCTTTAATCTCCTCAATATAAGTAATCTCCCTCAATATCAGTAATCTTCTCAATATCAGCAGCCTCCTCTATATCAGTAATCTCCATCAATATCGGTAACCCCCTAAGTATCAGCAACCTCCCTCAATATCAATAATCTCCTCAATGAGTAATCTGCCTCAATATCAGCAATTGCCTGCAGAATTGTTAATTTCCCTCAATATCATTAATCTCCTCAATACCAGCAGCCTCCTCAATATCAGTAATCTCCCTCAGCATCAGTAATCTGCTCATATCAATAATCACCATTGGTATCAATAATCTCCCTCATTATCAGTAATCTCAAAAATATTAGTTACCTCCTCATTATCAATAATCCTCCTCAGCATCTATAATCTCCCTCAATATAAGCAATCCCCTTAACATCAGTAACCTCCCTCAGTATCAGTAGACTCCCCAGAATCAGTAATCTCCCTCAGTAACATAATCTCCCTCAGTATCAGTTCACTCCTTCAATACCTGTAATCTTCTCAATATCTGCAATCTTCTCAATATCACTAATCTCCCTCAATACCAGTGAAATCCTCAATATCAGTGAATCATCAATATCAGTAATATCAATAATCTCCTCATTATCACAAATCTCCCTCAGTATCAATTATCTCCACATCAGTGATATCCATCAGTATCAGTAATTACCTCTATCAACAATCTCTCTCAATATCAGTAAACTCTCTCAATATCTGTAATCTCCTTCAATATCATTAATCTTCTCATTATCAGCAGCCGCCTCAATATCAGTAATCTCCCTCAGTATCAATAATTCCTCAATATCACTAATCTCCCTCAGTATCAACAATCTCACTCAATATCAGTAATCTCCCTCAGTATCAACAATCTCACTCAATATCAGTAATATCCCTCAGTATCAGTAACCTGGTCATATCAGTAATCACCATTGGTATCAGTAACCTCCCTCAGTGTCAGTAGGTGCCCCAGAATCAGTAATCTTCTTCAGTAACATAATCCCCCTTAATATCAGTTCACCCCCTGAATATCATTCATATCCTCAATATCAGTAATCTCCTTCAATATTAGTAATTTCCTCTATTTCAGTAATCTCATTAATATCAATAATCTCCCCAATATCATCAATCTCCCTCAGTATAAGTAATCTTCTCAACATCATTAATGTCCCTCAGTATTAATAATCTACCTCAATATCAGTAACCTCCATTAATATCAGTAATCTCCCTTAGTTTCAATAAACTCCAGCAATACCAGTTATCTCTCTCAACATCAGTAAACTCCCTATGTATCAGTAATCTCCCTCAATATCAATAATGTCATTATTTTCAGTAATCTCCCTCAATATCAATAATCTTACTCAATGTCACTAATATCCTCAATATCAGTAATCCCCTGAATATCAGTATTCTCCCTGAATATCATTATTATTTCACAATATCAATATTCCCCCTCAATATCAGCAGACTCCTCAATATCACTAATCTCCCTCAATATGAGGAGACTCCTCAATAACTGCAATATCCTCAATATCAGTCATTTCATCAATATCAATAATCTCCTCAATATCACAAATCTCCCTCGGTATCAACAATCTCCTCAATATCACAAATCTCCCTCAGTATCTGTAATTTCCCTCAGTATCTATAATCTCCCTCAATATCTGTAATTTCCCTCAGTATCAGTTCACTCCCTCATTATCAGTAATCTCCACAATATCATTACCCTCCTCAATTTCAGTAATCCTCTCAGCATCAAAAATATTACCCAATAGAAGGAATCTCTTCAACATCAGTAACCGCCCTCAGCATCTGTAGACTCTGCAATAACAGTAATCTCCCTCAACATCATATCTCCCTCAATATCAGTTCACTCCTTCAATATCAGTAATCTCCTGTAGTATCAGGAACCTCCCTCAATATCTGTAATCTCACTGTGTCATTAATCTCCTTAAGATCATGAATCTCCCTCAGTATCAGTAATCTTCTCAATATCAGTAATGTCCCTTAGTATTAATAATCTCCTTCAATATCAGCAACCTTTCTTAGTTTCAATAAACTCCAGCAATATCAGTTACCTCTCACTGTATCAGTAAACTCCTCATGCATCAATAACTTTCCTCAATCAGTAATCTGCCTAATTATCAGTAATCTCCCTCAGTATCAGTAATCTCCTTAATATCAATAATCTCGCTCAATATCACTGAACTCCTCAATATTATTAATCCACCAAATATCAGTAGTGTCCCTTATCATCTGTATTCTTCCACAATATCAATAATCTCCATCAGCATCAATAAACTCACTCAATATCAGTAATCTCAACAATATCCGTAACCCTCACAATATCAGTAAACCAGCTCAGCATCACAAATCTCCAATATCAGCAATCTACTCAACATCATTAATCACCCTCAGTATTAGTAGTCTCCCCAGTAGCAGTAATCTCCCTCAGTATCAGTAGTCTCCCTAGTATTAGTTATCCCCTCAATATCAGAAATCTCCCTCAATATCAGTTATCTCCTCTATCAGTAATCGTCTCAATATCAATAGCCTCCCTCAATATCAGTACCCTCCTCGGTATCCCTAATCTCTTCAGTAATCTTGTTAATATCAATAATCTCATCAATATCACAAATCTCCCTCAATATCAGTAATCTCCTCAATATCAGTGATCTCCCTCTGTACAAATTATCTCCTCAATATCATTAAAGCTCCCCAGTACTGGTAATCTGCCTCAATATCAGTAATCTCTTCAGTATCCCTTAATCTCACTCAATATCAGTAATCTGCCTCAATGTGAGTATTCTCCCTCAGTATCTGTCATCTTGCTCAGTATTGTTAACCTCCTCAGTATCAGTAATATCCTCAATATCATTAGCCTCCTCAATATCAGTAATCACTCTCCGTGTCAGTTGTCTAGTTAATACAATTAACCTCCTCAATATCACTAACCTCCTCATTATCAACAATCTCCCTCGATATCAGTAACCTTCCTCAGTAACAGTAATCTGCTCAACATCAGTAATCACCATCAGTAGCAATAATCACCCTCAAAATCAGTAATCTCCACAATATCATTAATCTCCCTCAGGATCAATAGACTCACCACTATCTGTAATCTTCCTCAGCATATTAATCTCCCTGAATATCAGTAATCTCCCTCAATATCAGTAATCTGTCTCAAGATCGATAATCACCTCAATATCAATAATCTCCCTCAGTATCAATAAACTCACTCAATATCAAGTAATCTCCCTCAGTATCAATAAACTCCCTGAATATCACTAATCTCTTCAATATCACAAAATTCATCATCGATATCAGTAATCTCTTCAATAACACCCTCAGAATCATGAATCTCACTCACTATCAGTAGTCTCCTCAGTATCAGTAATATCCTCAGTAACAGCAATCACCCTCAGTATCAGTAATTACTGCAATATCAATAATTCCCCGCAGTATCAGTAAACTCATTATCACCCATCTCCTTCAACATAAGTAACCTCCCACAATATTGGTAATCTCCTTAATATCACTAATCTCCCTCAGTAACAGTAGTCTCCTCAATACCTGTAATCTCTCTCAATATCAGTAATCTCTCTCAATTTCTGTAATCTCATCAATATCAATAACCTCCCCCATATAGCAAATCTCCCTCAGTATCACTAGTCTCCCTCAATATCAGTAATCTCCTTGAGTATCAGTAATCCCCCAGAGTATCAGTACTGATGCTGAGGGAGGTTATTGATGCTGAGGGAGGTTAATCTCCCTCAGTATCATTAATCTCCCTCAGTATCATTAATCTCCCTCAATATCAGTAATCTCCCTTAATATTAATAATCTTACTGAGGAAGTTCTGAGGAACAAAGGGACCTTGGCGTGTGTGTCCATAGATCTCTGAAGGTGGAGGGGTATGTTAGTGGGGTGGTGAAAAAGGCATATGGGACACTTGCCTTTATCAATCGAGGCATAGATTACAAAAGTAGGGAGGTCATGTTGGAGTTGTATAGAACCTTGGTGAGGCCACAGCTGGAGTACTGTGTGCAGTTCTGGTCGCCACATTATAGGAAGGATGTGATTGCACTGGAGGGGGTGCAGAGGAGATTTACCAGGATGTTGCCTGGGATGAAACATTTAAGTTATGAAGAGAGGTTGGATAGGCTTGAGTTATTTTCGTTGGAGCAGAGAAGACTGAGGGGTAATTTGATTGCAGTGTACAAGATTGAGGGGCATGGACAGGGTGGATAGGGAGCAGTTGTTCCCTTTAGTTGAAGGGTCAGTCACAAGGGGGCATAAGTTCAAGGTGAGGGGCAGGAGATTTAGGGGGGATGTGAGGAAAAATGTTTTTACCCAGAGGGTGGTGATTGTCTGGAATGCGCTGCCTGGGAGGGTGGTGGAGGCGGGTTGCCTCACATCCTTTAAAAAGTACCTGGATGAGCACTCGGCATGTCATAACATTCAAGGCTATGGGCCAAGTGCTGTAAATGGGATTAGGTAGGTAGGTCAGGTGTTTCTCACGTGTCAGTGCAGACTCGATGGACCGAAGGGCCTCTTCTGCACTGTGATTCAGTGAATATCAGCAATCACCTCAATATCAGTGGCCTCCTCGATATCAGTAATTTTCCTTAGTATCAGTAATCTCCATCAATGTCAGTAATCTCTCTTTCTGTCAATAAAATCCATCATACCTGTATTCTCCCTCAATATTAGTAATCTCCTCCATATAAGTAATCTGCATGAATATCATTGATCTCCCTCAAAATCATTAATCTCCTCAATTACAGTAATCCCCCTCAATATCAGTAATTTCTTCAGTATCACTAACCACCCACAGAATCATGAATCCCACTCGCCATCAGTAGTCTTCTCAGTATAAGTAATCTCCCTCAGTATAAGTAATTGCCTCAATATCAGTAATCTCCCTGAATATCAGTAATCTCCCCAATATTAGTAAACTCCTCTATCAGTAATCTCCCTCAGTATCCACAATATCCAACAATATCAGTATTCTCCCTCAATATCTGTAATCTCTAACAATATCAGTAATCTCCCTCAGTATCTGCAATCTCCAACAATATCTGTAATCTCCCTCAGTATCTGTAATCTCCAACAATATCTGTAATCTCCCTCAGTATCTGTAATCTCCCTCAGTATCTGTAATCTCCAACAATATCTGTAATCTCCTTCAGTATCTGTAATCTCCAACAATATCTGTAATCTCCCTCAGTATCTGCAATCTCCAGCAATATCTGTAAACTCCCTCAGTATCTGTAATCTCCCTCAGTATCTCTAATCTCCAACAATATCTGTAATCTCCTTCAGTATCTGCAATCTCCAACAATATCTGTAATCTCCCTCAGTATCTGTTATCTCCAACAATATATGTAATCTCCCTTAGTATCTGTAATCTCCAACAATATCTGTAATCTCCCTCAGTATCTGTTATCTCCAACAATATCTGTAATCTCCCTCAGTATCTGTTATCTCCAACAATATCTGTAATCTCCCTCAGTATCTGTAATCTCCAACAATATCTGTAATCTCCCTCAGTATCTGCAATCTCCAAAAAAATCTGTAATCTCCCTCAGTATCTGTAATCTCCAACAATATCTGTAATCTCCCTCATTATCTGCAATCTCCAACAATATCTGTAATCTCCCTCAGTATCTGTAATCTCCAACAATATCTGTAATCTCCCTCAGTATCTGTTATCTCCAACAATATCTGTAATCTCCCTTAGTATCTGTAATCTCCAACAATATCTGTAATCTCCCTCAGTATCTGTTATCTCCAACAATATATGTAATCTCCCTCAGTATCTGTAATCTCCAACAATATCTGTAATCTCCCTCAGTATCTGTAATCTCCAACAATATCTGTAATCTCCCTCAGTATCTGTAATCTCCAACAATATCTGTAATCTCCCTCAGTATCTGTAATCTCCAACAATATCTGTAATCTCCCTCAGTATCTGCAATCTCCAACAAAATCTGTAATCTCCCTCAGTATCTGTAATCTCCAACAATATCTGTAATCTCCCTCAGTATCTGCAATCTCCAGCAATATCTGTAAACTCCCTCAGTATCTGTAATCTCCCTCAGTATCTCTAATCTCCAACAATATCTGTAATCTCCTTCAGTAGCTGCAATCTCCAACAATATCTGTAATCTCCCTCAGTATCTGTAATCTCCAACAATATCTGTAATCTCCCTCAGTATCTGTTATCTCCAACAATATCTGTAATCTCCCTCAGTATCTGTAATCTCCAACAATATCTGTAATCTCCCTCAGTATCTGTTATCTCCAACAATATCTGTAATCTCCCTCAGTATCTGTTATCTCCAACAATATCTGTAATCTCCCTCAGTATCTGTAATCTCCAACAATATCTGTAATCTCCCTCAGTATCTGTAATCTCCAACAATATCTGTAATCTCCCTCAGTATCTGCAATCTCCAACAAAATCTGTAATCTCCCTCAGTATCTGTAATCTCCAACAATATCTGTAATCTCCCTCAGTATCTGTAATCTGCAACAATATCTGTAATCTCCCTCAGTATCTGTAATCTCCAACAATATCTGTAATCTCCTTCAGTATCTGTAATCTCCAACAATATCTGTAATCTCCCTCAGTATCTGTAATCTCCAACAATATCTGTGATCTCCAACAATATCTGTAATCTCGCTCAATTTCTGTAATCTCCAACAATATCTGTAATCTCCTCAGTATTTGTTATCTCCAACAATATCTGTAATCTCCAACAAGATCTGTAATCTCCCTCAGTATCCACAATTTTCTACAATATCAATAAGGTCCTCAAAATCAGTAATCTCTCTCAATGTCAGTAATCTGCTCAATATCAATGATATCTCTCATTATCAATAAAGTCCTCAAACATCACTAATCTCCTCAGTATCAGTAATCTGCCTCAATATAATAATATCGCTGAATATCAGTAAACTCTTCCCTGTCACTAACCACCCTCTGAATCATGAATCTCGCTCACTATCAGTAGTCTCCTCAGTATCAGCAATCTCCCTTTATATTAGAATCTACGTCGGTGCAAGTAATCTCCCTCAATATCAGTAACCTCTTCAATATGAGCAATCTCTCTCAGTCTCTGCAATACCCCTCAATATTTGCAATCTCCCTCACTATCAGTAATCTCCTCGATAGCAGTAATCTTTTTCAATACCAATAATCTCCCTTAAAATCAGTAATCTCTTCAAAATCACCTCACTACCTCTAATCTTGATCAGTATAATTAATCTCCCTCAACATCAGTCATCTCCTCATTATCAATAACCTCCTTCAGTACCAGTAATCTGCCTCAATATCAGTGATCTCCTCAGTATCATTAATATCCCTCGGTATCAATTATTTCCTCAATATCATTTAGCTCCCTTAATATCAGTACTCTTCCTCAATATCAGTAATATCCTCAGTGTCAGTGATGTCCTCAATATCAATACTTTCCTTCAATATCAGTAGCGTCCCTCAGTATCAGTATTGTGCCTCGATCTCATTAATTTCCCTCAGTATCTGTAATCTCCCTCAGTATCAGTAATCTCTCTCAGTATCAGTATTCTCCCTCAATATCAGTAATCTCCTCAGTATCAGCAATCTCCCTCAGTATCAGTAATCTCCCTCAGTATCAGTATTCTCCCTCAATATCAGTAATCTCCTCAATATCAGTAATCTCCCTCAGTATCAGTAATCTCTCACTGTATCAGTATTCTCCCTCAATATCAGCAATCTCCTCAATATTAGCAATCTCCTCAATATCAGCAATCTCCCTCAGTATCAGTAATCTCCCTCAGTATCAGCAATCTCCCTCAGTATCAACAATCTCCCTCAGTATCAGTATTCTCCCTCAATATCAGTAATCTCCCTCAATATCAGTAATTCTCCCTCAATATCAGTAATCTCCCTCAATATCAGTAATTCTCCCTCAATATCAGTAATCTCCCTCAATATCAGTAATCTCCCACAGTATCAGTAATCTCCCTCAGTATCAGTAATCTCCCTCAGTATCAGTAATCTCCCTCAGTATCAGTAAATACCCCCAGTGTCTCCCCGAGCATCAGTAACAATCAGTATCAATAATTTTCCTCTGTGTCAGTAATCTGCCTCAGTTTAAATAATCTCCCTCAAAATCAATAATGTGCCTTAGTATTAGTAACCTCCTCAATATTTTTAATCTCAATATCAGTAATCTCCCTCAGTATGTGTAATCTCCCTCAGTATGTGTAATCTCCCTCAGTATGTGTAATCTCCCTCAGTGTGTGTAATCTCCCTCAGTATGTGTAATCTCCCTCAATATCAGTAATCTCGTTAGTATCAGCAATCTCGTTAGTATTAGCAATCTCCCTCAGTATGTGTAATCACCCTCAATATCAGCAATCACCCTCAATATCAGCAATCTCGTTAGTATTAGCAATCTCCCTCAGTGTGTGTAATCTTCCTCAGTGTGTGGAATCTTCCCCAGTGTGTATAATCTTCCCTTATGTGTGTAATCTTCCTCAGTATGTGTAATCTTCCTCAGTGTGTGTAATCTCCCTCAGTATGTGTAATCTCCCTCAGTGTGTGGAATCTTCCCCAGTGTGTGGAATCTTCCCCAGTGTGTGGAATCTTCCCCAGTGTGTGGAATCTTCCCCAGTGTGTGTAATCTTCCTCAGTATGTGTAATCTTCCTCAGTGTGTGTAATCTCCCTCAGTATGTGTAATCTCCCTCAGTATGTGTAATCTCCCTCAGTATGTGTAATCTCCCTCAATATCAGTAATCTCGTTAGTATCAGCAATCTCGTTAGTATTAGCAATCTCCCTCAGTATGTGTAATCTCCCTCAATATCAGTAATCTCCCTCAATATCAGTAATCTCCCTCAATATCAGTAATCTCGTTAGTATTAGCAATCTCCCTCAGTATGTGTAATCTCCCTCAATATCAGCAATCTCCCTCAATATCAGTAATCTCCCTCAATATCAGCAATCTCGTTAGTATTAGCAATCTCCCTCAGTATGCGTAATCTCCCTCAATATCAGTAATCACCATCAAAATCAGTCATCTCGTTAGTATTAGCAATTTCCTCCAGTATGTGTAATCTCCCTCAGTTTGTGTAATCTTCCTCAATGTCAGGAATCACCCTCATTATCAGTAATCTCCTCATTATCAGTAATCTCCTCAATATCAGTAATCTCCTCAATATCAGTAATCTCCTCAATATCAGTAATCTCCTCAATATCAGTAATCTCCTCAGTATCAATAATCTCCATAACATAATTAACCCCCTCAATATCAGTAATCTTCCCCAATATCAATTATCTCTCTCGGTATCAGTAACCACCTCAATATCAGTAATTTCTCTCAGTATCAATAATCCCCCTCAATATCAGTAATCTCGCTCAATATCAATAATCTCCTTAGTATTTTTACGATCCCATTAGTGGTCCTAATATTCAAAGTAGAGATCCGAGGACGCAGCAATTAACCAAAGGAACTATGTCACAAGATTTCACATTTTTAATGAAAAACAAACTTTATCATATATCAAAAAGAATGAAGAAAAGTATGAATTAGCAACCTACTTCTGTACAGTTTCTAAAGACTGAGGCTATAAACTCAGTTCAGCTTTCTCTTTCCTCCCAAGTGTTCCCTTATCTTGTGAGCTCCTGAAGATTCATTCAATTTTCCTTGGACCAACTGGAATGATATATCACAGTTTTCCGGAATTCACTCTGATTTCTCTTCATTGGTCCCACTTTTGCTGCGGTACAAGGTCATGTGGTCTTTCCGTTAGCTAAGTGATCCTTCCATTTCTTTCTGCACCTCACAACTCTGGATTGCACAGATCATGCACAAGTCTCCCTGAGAGTCCAGCAGTGAGAAACAGCAGCAAACGCCCAACCTTCCAATCGCTTGCTGCTCAGGCTTCAAACTGCAGCCTAGCTGATTACTTCCAAAACTCCAACTGCAACGACATTAAGTGCTTTTCATGGAGGATTATTGTAGATTTCTTCCTTTAGCTTCCAGTTAAATAAATTTTCCAGACGTTTACCCCTTTCCAACTTCGTCTGATACTAAATAGAAAACTGGTTGGCAGACAGGAAACAAAGAGTAGGAATAAACGGGTCTTTTTCCGAATGGCAGGCAGTGACTAATGAGATAGCGCAGGGCTCGGTGCTGGGACCCCAGTTATTCACAATATATATGAATGATTTAGATGAGGGAATTAAATGTAATATCTCCAAATTTGCAGATGAGTGGGAGGGTGAGCTGTGAGGAGGAAGCAGAGATGCTTCAGTGTGATTTGGACAAGCTGAGTGAGTGGGCAAATGCATGGCAGACGCAGTATAATGTGGATAAACGTGAGGTTATCCATTTTGGTAGCAAAAACAGGAAGGCAGATTATTATCTGAATGGCTATAAATTGAGAGAGGGGAATGTGCAACGAGACCTGGGTGTCCTTGTACATCAGTCACTGAAGGTAAACATGCAGGTGCAGCAGGCAGTAAAGAAGGCAAATGGTATGTTGGCCTGCATAGCCAGAGGATTCGAGTACAGGAGCAGGGATGTCTTGCTGCAATTGTACAGGGCCTTGGTGAGACCACACCTGGAATATTGTGTGCAGTTTTGGCCTCCTTATCTGAGGAAGGATGTTCTTGCTATAGAGGGAGTGCAGCGAAGGCTTACCAGACTGATTTCTGGGATGGTGGGACTGACATATGAGGAGAGATTGAGTTGATTAGGATTATATTGGCTGGAGTTCAGAAGAATGAGGGGGGATCTCATAGAAACCTATAAAATTCTAACAGGACTAGACAGGGTAGATGCAGGAAGGATGTTCCCGATGGTGGGGGAGTCCAGAACCAGGGGTCACAGTCTGAGGATATGGGGTAGACCATTTAGGACTGAGATGAGGAGAAATTTCTTCACCCAGAGAGTGGTGAGCCTGTGGAATTCACTACCACAGAAAGTAGTTGAGGCCAAAGTATTGTATGTTTTCAAGAAGGAGTTAGATATAGCTCTTGGGGTGAAAGGGATCAAAGGGTAAGGGGAGAAAGCAGGAGCAGGCTATTGATCATATTGAATGGGGGAGCAGACTCGAAGGGCTGAATGGCCTACTGCTGCTCCTGGTTTCTATGTTTCTATGAATACCAGCTCCAATAGACTGAGCACTTACTCTACTTCAGGTGCAGGTCTGGCTTTATCTCTCGATTTCCAAGCAGCTACAAGCTACATCAGACCCAAAGCTGACAGTCTCTTAGCTTCTTTTCCAAACATCAACCAATCTTGCCTGTTGGCTAAGGTCTAACCAAGTTCACAGATAACTCAAAACAAAGAACCTCACTAAGCTCCACCCATCTCCTTGGCAATGTGACACTCTCAGCCTTTTTACAGTTAAATTTCGAATGAACTAACTTTAATTCCAAAGCTTTTCTTAATTCTGGGAAACCACAAGATTAGCTAATGTCCTTTACTGGAATACAGATGTCAAGTCTCCAGTTCTTTAGCTAAGTAAGCCCACCTGCCATTTTACTCTGACTTTATCCGGTAAACACAAGTTACCTTTTATTTTAATTATCTTAACTTGGTGCAATTTTCCAGCCTCTAGATGTTTACCAATGTTTTTTTCCTACTGAACTTACATTTAAACTTCAATTTATAAAATTAAAATGCTATACCTGTAAAACAATTACAACATTAGGCATATGTAACTATACCAACAATCTTCTTAATATCAATAATCTTCTTCAATATCAATAATCAGAGAATGGTGTTTGCCTAATTTACTAAAGTCCTTTGAGGGAGTGACAAGCAAGGCAGATAGAGGGGAAGCTGTAGACGTGATACATGTAGATTTCCAAAAGGCATTTGATAAGGTGCCACATCAGAGATTACAACACAAAATAAGAGCTCATGGTATAGCGGGTAATGTATTAGCATGGATAGAGGGTTGGTTAGCAAACAGGAAACAGAGTAGGGATGAAGGGGTCATTTTCAGGTTGGCAAGTTGTAAATAGTGGATTGGTGCTGGAGCCGCTACTATTTACAATCTATACCAACGAGTTGGATGAAGGAACTGAATGTATGACAGTTAAATATCCTGATTACATAATGTTAGTTAGCGAAGTAACTTGTGAGGAGGATACAAAGAGTCTGCAAAGGGATATGGATAGGTTAAGCGAGAGGGAAAAAAAAATAGCAGATGTAGAATAACATGGGGAAGTGTGAAATTGTCCAAATTTGGCATGGAGAATATAAAAGAAATATACTATTTAAATACTATTTTACTCACTGATGCCCAGTTTGGGTTCTGCCAGAGACACTCAGCTCCTGACCTCATTACAGCCTTGGTTCAAACAGGGACAAAAGAGCTGAACTCCCGAGGTGAGATGAGAGTGACTGCCCTTGACATCAAGGCAGCATTTGACCGAGTGTGGCATCAAGGAGCCCCAGCAAAACTGGAGTCAATGGGAATCAGGGGGAAAACTGTCCGCTGGTTGGAGTCATAGCCAGCACAAAGGAAGATGGTTGTGGTTGTTGGAGGTCAGTGATCTCAGCTCCAGGACATCACTGCAGGAGTTCCTCAGGGTAGTGTCCTCGGCCCAACCATCTTCAGCTGCTTCATCAATGACCTTCCTTCCATCATAAGGTCAGAAGTGGGGATGTTCACTGATGATTGCACAATGTTCAGCACCATTCACAACTCCTCAGATTCTGAAGCAGTCCATGTCCAAATGCAGCAAGACCTGGACAATATCCAGGCTTGGGCTGACAAGTGGCAAGTAACATTCATGCCACACAAGTGTCAGACAATGACCATCTCCAACAAGAGAGAATCTAACCATCACCCCGTGATGTTCAATGGCATTACCATCACTGAATCCTCCACTATCAACATCCTGGAGGTTACCATTGACCAGAAACTGAACTGGACTAGCCATATAAATACTGTGGCTACAAGAGCAGGTCAGAGGTTGGGAATTCTGCAGTGAGTAACTCACCTCCTGACTCCCCAAAGCCTGTCCACCATCTACAAGGCACAAGTCAGGATTGTGATGGGATTCTCCCGCTTGCCTGGATGATTGCAGCTCCCACAACACTCAAGAAGCTTGACACCATCCAGGACAAAGCAGCCCCGCTTGATTGGCACCACATCCACAAACATTCACTCCCTCCACCACCAACACACAGTAGCAGCAGTGTGTGTACCATCTACAGGATTCACTGCAGCAACTCACCAAGGTTCCTTCAACAGCACCTTCCAAACCCACGACCACTACCATCTAGAAGGACAAGGGCAGCAGATAGATGGGGAACACCACCACCTGGAAGTTCCCCTCCAAGTCACTCACCATCCTGACTTGGAAATATATCACCGTTCCTTCACTGTCACTGGGTCACAATCCTGGAACTCCCTCCCTAACAGCACTGTGGGTGTACCTACACCACATGGACTGCAGCGGTTCAAGAAGGCAGCTCACCACCACCTTCTCAAGGGGCAACTAGGGATGGGTAATAAATGCTGGCCCAGCCAGCCAAGCCCCACATCCCGTTAATGAATAAAAAATGCCCCCCAGCTTCTGCTGCCCTGGAGCATGACCCTTTACTCCCAAACTCTGCTTCCTGTTTGGAAGCCCTTCTTCTGCCAAAATGTAAATTTTGCAGCCACTTATCTGTCCATTCTTCCTATTTTTCCTCTCACCCAGTATGTGGCACTGGGAGAATCCAGAGTTACTACACTTGAGGCCCTACTTTTTAACTTCCATTCTAACTCCTAAAAATCTGACCATAGGACCAGCTCTCTCTGTGCCATTGGTACCACAACTTCTGGCTCAGTCCCTCCACCCTGCAGAATATTCTGCACCCTCTGAACGATGTCCTTTATCTGGCACCAGTGTGACAACACACCATCTGAGACTCACAATGACAGTTACAGAAATGCCTGTCTGTTCAGTGAATACTAATTGTCTATAAGGCCTGCATTTCTACTTGTGTTGTTCCTTTCTGTGCAGTCCCTTGTCCATTGGCACCATGGTCTGGACTGCACTCCTTCAAGGTGTCATCGCTCCCAACAGTCTCCAAGGCTGGGTCACTGGTTGAAAGTGGCACATGCCCCGAAGATACCATTACTGATGCCAATATCAATACCAATGTTAATGCCAATACTGATGCCAATATCATTACTAACACAAGTATTGATGCTAGAACCAGCTGATGTTGATACTGGTACAGATATTAATCCCACACTGACAAAAACCCTGACAAAATGTACCTAGGTGATAATTTTGTGTGGGAGTGAGGTCTAAGGTGGAATAGCTGGGAGTCATTACTGCAAATTACTGAGCTCATAGGTTTTACAGGCATACCACAGGAGACAGTCAATAAACTGTTTCAAATATTAGGGTCTTTCTTAATTTAGCTCTACTTATTTATCAGACAGATTACAGACCTGAAGCAGAACCGAGATTCTCACGTTGCTAGATTTGGCTAGGATTAACAATGGCCATTAGCTGATGTTCTGCAAAATTGGAAGATTCTGTAGCGATTACACCACAATTCCCACATTGGCATTAATGCCCTGGGCAGGAATTTCCCTGACGGCTTTGGGACCCCAACCTTGGCACCTACTGGGGGGTCTGAATTTGCACTTGTTGGCAATAAGACCAGCAGTGGTTAGGGATAGTCTAGTCAGGGATATAGATTGTCCTTCGCAGCCGAGACTGGGAGGCCAGATGCTCTGTTGTCTGCCCAGTGTCAGGGTTCAGAACAGGAGAGGGCAGGAGAGGAACTTGCAGTGGGAGGGAGAGAACCCAGTTGGCGTAGTCCATGTTCGTACCAATGATGTAGACAGGTCCAGGAAAGAGGTCCTGCTTAGGGAGTATGAACAGCTAGGGACTAAATTATAAAGCAGAATCTCAAAGGTAAAAATCTCTGGGTTATTACCTCAGCCACAAGCAAATTGGCGTAGGGTAAATCAGATTAGAGAGATGAATGTGTGGCTTAAAGATTGGTGTGGAGAAATGGGTTTTGATTCATGGGGCATTGGCACCAGTGCTGGAGACGGTGGGAGCTGTACCACTGGGACAGTCTTCACCTGAACCGTGATTGGTCCAGTGTTCTGGCAAGTCGTATAACCAGGGTGGCAGAGAGGGATTGAAATTAAATAGTGGGGGCGAGGGATCACATGAGGGAAGATGTGATAAGTTAAAGAGACAGGACAAGATACAAGAGCATGGTGTCAGTAAGAGCAATGACAATCAGAGCACGGCAGGAAGGATCAGAGTGTACAAACTTACCAGTGTGCTAGCAGATAAGGCAGAGGCTGCAAAACTAATAAAAAGACAAAAGTAAAGACTCTACCTGAATGCATGTGGCATTCATAACAAAAGACATGAATTGGAAGCACAAATAAAAATAAATATGTCTGATCTGATAGTAATTACAGAGTCATGGCTGCAGGATGACAAAGACTGGGACCTGAATATTCATTTCTGAAGGGCAGGAAGTTAGGAAAAGGTGGAGGGGTAGCTCTGTTAATTAAGGATGACGTTAGTACAATAGAGAGAAATGGAGTGGTCAGGTGGGCAGAAAAGTGGCAAATGGAATTCAGCCCTGAGAATTGTGAGATCAAACAAGGCGAAGGATTACACAATAAATGGGGGAACGCTGAGAGGTGTGGAGCATCAGCGCAGCAATCACCTTGTTTTTTTATTCATTCATGTGATGTGGGTGTCGCTGGCTAGGCCAGCATTTACTGCCCATCCCTAATTGTCCTTGTTCAGAGGACATTTAAGAGTCAATGACATTGCTGTGGGGCTGGAGTCACACGTAGGTCAGACCAGGTAAGGATTTCCGTCCCTGAAGGGCATTAATGAACCAGATGGGTTTTTATAACAATCAGCAATGGCTCCATGGTCATCAGCTGTTTAATTCCAGATTTTTGTTGAATTCAAATTTCACCATCTGCTGTGGTGGGATTCAAACCCTGGTCCCCAGAGCGTTACCCTGGGTCTCTGGATTACTAGCCCAGTGACAATACCACTGTGCTATCACCTCCCCCAAATTGCTAGTTAAACAGGCGATGGACATTGATTATCCCATCTAAATAGAATAAAAAGATAGAGCTGGAACACTTTGTGTGGAAGTTACTTGGAAGTCAGTAGCACTGAGGAAATGTCTTGAAAATAAAACAGCTCGAACCAACTGACCAGCCTGGACTAATTCTTCCACACAACCTCTTACTGTGAGGAACATACAGGAGGTGAGGAACCTTGGAGTGAATGTCCACAGATCACTGAAGGCCGCAGGACAAGTTGATAAGGTGGTTAAGAAGACACATGGAATCCTTTCATTTAATAGCCAAGGCATGGAATATAAGAGCAGGGAGGTTACGCTGGAACTGTATAAAACAGTAGTTAGGCCACAAATTGAGTCCCGTGTACTGAGTTCTGGTCACCTCATTACAGAAAGGATATAGTTGCATTCGAGAGGGGACAGAGGAGATTTACCGGGATGTTGCCAGGACTGGAAAATTGCAGCTATGAGGAAAGATTGGAGAGACTGGGGTTGTTCTCCCTGGAACAGAGGAGGCTGAGGGGAGATTTGATTGAGGCGTACAAAATTGTGAGGGGCCTAGATGGAGTGGATGGGAAGGTTGTTTCCCTTAGCAGAGAGGCCAGTGACTATGGGGCATAGGCTTAAAGTGATTGGTAGAAAGATTAATCGGGAGATGAGGAAAGATTATTTTCACCCAGAGGGTTGTGGGGGTCTGGAACTCACTGCCTGAAAGGGGAGTAAGAGGCAGAAACCCTCAACTCATTTAAAAGGTGTCTGGATATCACCTGAAGTGCTGGAACCTGCAGGGCTACAGATCAAATGCTAGAAAGTGGGATTAGGCTGGGGGTGACTCATTTCTTGGCCAGTGCAGACACAGAGTTGCCTCTTTCTGTGCCATAAACTATCTATGATTCTATGACCTTCATTCTAAAGATCAAGATGTAGAGTCAGTTTGAGTAGAGATAAGAAATAGGAAAGGTAAGATGTCACTTGTGGAGTGGTTTATAGGCCCCCTAACAGTGACCACACTGTAGCATGGGGAATACAGGAAGAAATAACGAGGGCTTGGGAGAAAGGTACAGTGATAATTATTGGTGACTTTAATCTACATATAGATTGGACAATACAGATTGGCAAAGGTCGCCTGGATGATGAGCTCATAGAGTGTTTTCGGGACAGTTTCTGAGAGCTGCACGTTTTAGGAGCAGCCAGAGAGCTGGCGATACAGCATCTGATCATTGGGAGGAGAGGTACCTGACCTGAATGTGTGTGAAATGACAGTGCGCACTCACACAATATTCCAGCTGCCGGGCGCGTGTGGGAGTTGGCAACTTGCCCGCCAACAATTAACAGGCCTATTAAGGCCATTAAAAATTTAATTGAATTACATGTTTTGATGCCTGTCCACTGCACACTGCAGCACCGCACACTGCAGCACCGCACACTGCAGCACCGAGAACACTGCAGCACCGAGAACACTGCAGCACCGAGAACACTGCAGCACCGAGAACACTGCAGCACCGAGAACACTGCAGCACCGCACACTGCAGCACCGCACACTGCAGCACCGAGAACACTGCAGCACCGAGAACACTGCAGCACCGAGAACACTGCAGCACCGAGAACACTGCAGCACCGCACACTGCAGCACCGAGAACACTGCAGCACCGAGAACACTGCAGCACCGAGAACACTGCAGCACCGAGAACACTGCAGCACCGAGAACACTGCAGCACCGCACACTGCAGCACCGAGAACACTGCAGCACCGAGCACACTGCAGCACCGAGCACACTGCAGCACCGAGAACACTGCAGCACCGAGAACACTGCAGCACCGCACACTGCAGCACCGAGCACACTGCAGCACCGAGCACACTGCAGCACCGCACACTGCAGCACTGCACACTGCAGCACCGCACACTGCAGCACCGCACACTGCAGCACCAAGCACACTGCAGCACCGAGCACACTGCAGCACTGCGCACTGCAGCACCGAGAACACTGCAGCACCGCACACTGCAGCACCGAGAACACTGCAGCACCGAGCACACTGCAGCACCGAGCACACTGCAGCACTGCACACTGCAGAACCGAGAACACTGCAGCACCGCACACTGCAGCACCGAGAACACTGCAGCACCGAGCACACTGCAGCACCGAGCACACTGCAGCACTGCACACTGCAGCACCGCACACTGCAGCACCGCACACTGCAGAACCGAGAACACTGCAGCACCGCACACTGCAGCACTGCGCACTGCAGCACCGCACACTGCAGCACTGCGCACAGCAGCACCGCACACTGCAGCACCGAGAACACTGCAGCACCGAGCACACTGCAGCACCGAGCACACTGCAGCACTGCACACTGCAGAACCGAGCACACTGCAGCACCGCACACTGCAGCACCGCACACTGCAGCACCAAGCACACTGCAGCACCGAGCACACTGCAGCACTGCACACTGCAGAACCGAGCACACTGCAGCACCGAGCACACTGCAGCACCAAGCACACTGCAGCACCGCGCACACTGCACAACCGCACACTGCAGCACCAAGCACACTGCAGCACCGCACACTGCAGCACCGCACACTGCTGCACTGCACACTGCAGCACCGAGCACACTGCAGCACCGCACACTGCAGCACCGCACACTGCAGCACCGAGCACCCTCCAACCTTCCAGCTGACAGCTAGGTGAAAAGACCAAGTGGCCTTTGGATTTTTTGCAGAACCTGATCCGACGCAGTTTCGATCCAATAAGTAAACAAAAATAAAACAGTTTCAATCTGATTTCTAACATGTCGCTGCTCATGTGACAGAGAGTGACATGATGGGAAATGTTTTTAACGTTTTTATATTCTTTCTTTTTTATTTTTCAAAATCTCCATCTCCCGGAGGCAGCCCTGAGACTCAGGGGGGTTTCCCTGCACAAAGTCTCCTGCTCGACCCCCACCATCCAACACAGGCAGTGCTGCAGTGTGCTTGGTGCTGCAGTGTGCGGTGCTGCAGTGTGCTCGGTGCTGCAGTGTGCGGTGCTGCAGTGTGCTCGGTGCTGCAGTGTGCTCGGTGCTGCAGTGTGAGGTGCTGCAGTCTGCTCAGTGCTGCAGTGTGTGGTGCTGCAGTGTGAAGTGCTGCAGTGTGCAGTGCTGCAGTGTGTTCGGTGCTGCAGTGTGCAGTGCTGCAGTGTGCTCGGTGCTGCAGTGTGCTCAGTGCTGCAGTGTGCGGTGCTGCAGTGTGCGGTGCTGCAGTGTGCGGTGCTGCAGTGTGCTCGGTGCTGCAGTGTGCTCGGTGCTGCAGTGTGTGGTGCTGCAGTGTGCGGTGCTGCAGTGTGCTCGGTGCTGCAGTGTGCTCGGTGCTGCAGTGTGCAGTGCTGCAGTGTGCTCGGTGCTGCAGTGTGCAGTGCAGCAGTGTGCGGTGCTGCAGTGTGCGGTGCTGCAGTGTGCTTGGTGCTGCAGTGTGCGGTTGTGCAGTGTGCGCGGTGCTGCAGTGCACTCGGTGCTGCAGTGAGCTCGGTGCTGCAGTGTGCTCGGTGCTGCAGTGTGCGGTGCTGCAGTGTGAGCGGTGCTGCAGTGTGCGGTGCTGCAGTGTGGTCGGTGCTGCAGTGTGCGGTGCTGCAGTGTGCTCGGTGCTGCAGTGTGCTCGGTGCTGCAGTATGCGGTGCTACAGTCTGCGGTGCTGCAGTGTGCGGTGCTACAGTCTGCGGTGCTGCAGTGTGCGGTGCTGCAGTGTACGGTGCTGCAGTGTGTGGTGCTGCAGTGTGCTCGGTGCTGCAGTGTGCAGTGCTGCAGTGTGCAGTGCTGCAGTGTGCTTGGTGCTGCAGTGTGCGGTGCTGCAGTGTGCGGTGCTGCAGTGCTCGGTGCTGCAGTGTGCGGTGCTGCAGTGTGCGGTGCTGCAGTGTGTGGTGCTGCAGTGCTCGGTGCTGCAGTGTGCTGGGTGCTGCAGTGTGCAGTGCTGCAGTGTGCGGTGCTGCAGTGTGCTTGGTGCTGCAGTGTGCGGTGCTGCAGTGCTCGGTGCTGCATTGTGCGGTGCTGCAGTGTGCGGTGCTGCAGTGCTCGGTGCTGCAGTGTGCTGGGTGCTGCAGTGTGCTCGGTGCTGCAGTGCTCGGTGCTGCAGTGCTCGGTGCTGCAGTGTGCTCGGTGCTGCAGTTTGCGGTGCTGCAGTGTGCTCGGTGCTGCAGTGTGCAGTGCTGCAGTGTGTGGTGCTGCAGTGTGCGGTGCTGCAGTGTGCGGTGCTGCAGTGTGTGGTGCTGCAGTGTGCAGTGCTGCAGTGCTCGGTGCTGCAGTGTGCTCGGTGCTGCATTGTGCTCGGTGCTGCAGTGCCCAGTGCTGCAGTGTGCTGCAGTGTGCAGTGCTGCAGTGTGCGGTGCTGCAGTGTTTTCGATGCTGCAGTGTGCTTGGTGCTGCAGTGTGTGGTGCTGCAGTGTGCTTGGTGGTGCAGTGCTCGGTGCTGCAGTGTGCTCGGTGCTGCAGTGTGCGGTGCTGCAGTGTGCGGTGCTGCAGTGTGCACGTTGCTGCAGTGCGCAGTGCTGCAGGGTGCTCGGAGTTGCAGTGTGCTCGGTGCTGCAGTGCTCGGTGCTGCAGTGTGCTGCAGTGTGCGGTGCTGCAGTGCGCTGCGTGCTGCAGTGTGCTCGGTGCTGCAGTGCTCGGTGCTGCAGTGTGAGGTGCTGCAGTGTGCTCGGTGCTGCAGTTTGCGGTGCTGCAGTTTGCGGTGCTGCAGTGTGCGGTGCTGCAGTGTGCGGTGCTGCAGTGTGTGGTGTTGCAGTGTGCGGTGCTTCAGTG
This sequence comes from Isurus oxyrinchus, assembly GCA_026770705.1. Lineage (NCBI taxonomy): Eukaryota > Metazoa > Chordata > Chondrichthyes > Lamniformes > Lamnidae > Isurus > Isurus oxyrinchus. Next base: position 134,569 of record JANJGN010000247.1, on the reverse strand, counting down.
TTCAGTGCTGCAGTGTGCAGTGCTGCAGTGTGCTGGGTGCTGCATTGTGCTTGGTGCTGCAGTGCTCAGTGCTGCAGTGTGCGTTGCTGCAGTGTGCTCGGTGCTGCAGTGTGCGGTGCTGCAGTGTGCGGTGCTGCAGTGAGTGTTGCTGCACTGTGGGGTGCTGCGGTGCTGCAGTGTGCTCGGTGCTGCAGTGTTCTCGGTGCTGCAGTGTGCGGTGCTGCAGTGTGCTTGGTGCTGCAGTGCTCGGTGCTGCAGTGTGCAGTGCTGCAGTGTGCTCGGTGCTGCAGTGTGCTCGGTCCTGCAGTGTACTCGGTGCTGCTGTGCACTCGGTGCTACTGTCTGCGGTTCTGCAGTGTGCGGTTCAGAAGTGTGCAGTGCTGCAGTGTGCTTGGTGCTGCAGTATGCTTTGTGCTGCAGTGTGTGGTGCTGCAGTGTGCGGTGCTGCAGTGTGCGGTGCTGCAGTGTGCGGTGCTGCAGTGTGCGGTGCTGCAGTGTGCGGTGCTGCAGTGTGCTCAGTGCTGCAGTGTGCGGTGCTGCAGTGTGTGGTGCTGCAGTGTGCTCGGTGCTGCAGTGTGCGGTGCTGCAGTGTGCGGTGCTGCAGTGTGCGGTGCTGCAGTGTGCGGCGCTGCAGAGTGCGGTGCTGCAGTGTGCTCGGTGCTGCAGTGTGCTCGGTGCTGCAGTGTGCGGCGCTGCAGTGTGCAGTGCAGCAGTGTGCGGTGCTGCAGTGTGCTCGAAGCTGCAGTGTGTGGTGCTGCAGTGTGAAGTGCTGCAGTGTGCAGTGCTGCAGTGTGTTCGGTGCTGCAGTGTGCAGTGCTGCAGTGTGCTCGGTGCTGCAGTGTGCTCAGTGCTGCAGTGTGCGGTGCTGCAGTGTGCGGTGCTGCAGTGTGCGGTGCTGCAGTGTGCTCGGTGCTGCAGTGTGCTCGGTGCTGCAGTGTGTGGTGCTGCAGTGTGCGGTGCTGCAGTGTGCTCGGTGCTGCAGTGTGCTCGGTGCTGCAGTGTGCAGTGCTGCAGTGTGCTCGGTGCTGCAGTGTGCAGTGCAGCAGTGTGCTCGGTGCTGCAGTGTGCAGTGCTGCAGTGTGCTCGGTGCTGCAGTGTGAAGTGCTGCAGTGTACTCGGTGCTTCAGTGTGCGGTGCTGCAGTGTGCTCGGTGCTGCAGTGTGAAGTGCTGCAGTGTGCTCGGTGCTGCAGTGTGCGCGGTGCTGCAGTGTGCGGTGCTGCAGTGTGCGGTGCTGCAGTGTGCTTGGTGCTGCAGTGTACGGTGCTGCAGTGCACTCGGTGCTGCAGTGAGCTCGGTGCTGCAGTGTGCTCGGTGCTGCAGTGTGAGGTGCTGCAGTGTGAGCGGTGCTGCAGTGTGCGGTGCTGCAGTGTGGTCGGTGCTGCAGTGTGCGGTGCTGCAGTGTGCTCGGTGCTGCAGTGTGCTCGGTGCTGCAGTATGCGGTGCTACAGTCTGCGGTGCTGCAGTGTGCGGTGCTACAGTCTGCGGTGCTGCAGTGTGCGGTGCTGCAGTGTACGGTGCTGCAGTGTGTGGTGCTGCAGTGTGCTCGGTGCTGCAGTGTGCAGTGCTGCAGTGTGCAGTGCTGCAGTGTGCTTGGTGCTGCAGTGTGCGGTGCTGCAGTGTGCGGTGCTGCAGTGCTCGGTGCTGCAGTGTGCGGTGCTGCAGTGTGCGGTGCTGCAGTGTGTGGTGCTGCAGTGCTCGGTGCTGCAGTGTGCTGGGTGCTGCAGTGTGCAGTGCTGCAGTGTGCGGTGCTGCAGTGTGCTTGGTGCTGCAGTGTGCGGTGCTGCAGTGCTCGGTGCTGCATTGTGCGGTGCTGCAGTGTGCGGTGCTGCAGTGCTCGGTGCTGCAGTGTGCTGGGTGCTGCAGTGTGCTCGGTGCTGCAGTGCTCGGTGCTGCAGTGCTCGGTGCTGCAGTGTGCTCGGTGCTGCAGTTTGCGGTGCTGCAGTGTGCTCGGTGCTGCAGTGTGCAGTGCTGCAGTGTGTGGTGCTGCAGTGTGCGGTGCTGCAGTGTGCGGTGCTGCAGTGTGCGGTGCTGCAGTGTGCAGTGCTGCAGTGCTCGGTGCTGCAGTGTGCTCGGTGCTGCATTGTGCTCGGTGCTGCAGTGCCCAGTGCTGCAGTGTGCTGCAGTGTGCAGTGCTGCAGTGTGCGGTGCTGCAGTGTTTTCGATGCTGCAGTGTGCTTGGTGCTGCAGTGTGTGGTGCTGCAGTGTGCTTGGTGGTGCAGTGCTCGGTGCTGCAGTGTGCTCGGTGCTGCAGTGTGCGGTGCTGCAGTGTGCGGTGCTGCAGTGTGCACGTTGCTGCAGTGCGCGGTGCTGCAGGGTGCTCGGAGTTGCAGTGTGCTCGGTGCTGCAGTGCTCGGTGCTGCAGTGTGCTGCAGTGTGCGGTGCTGCAGTGCGCTGTGTGCTGCAGTGTGCTCGGTGCTGCAGTGCTCGGTGCTGCAGTGCTCGGTGCTGCAGTGTGCTCGGTGCTGCAGTTTGCGGTGCTGCAGTTTGCGGTGCTGCAGTGTGCGGTGCTGCAGTGTGCGGTGCTGCAGTGTGTGGTGTTGCAGTGTGCGGTGCTTCAGTGTTCAGTGCTGCAGTGTGCAGTGCTGCAGTGTGCTGGGTGCTGCATTGTGCTTGGTGCTGCAGTGCTCAGTGCTGCAGTGTGCGTTGCTGCAGTGTGCTCGGTGCTGCAGTGTGCGGTGCTGCAGTGTGCGGTGCTGCAGTGTGCGGTGCTGCAGTGAGTGTTGCTGCACTGTGGGGTGCTGCGGTGCTGCAGTGTGCTCGGTGCTGCAGTGTTCTCGGTGCTGCAGTGTGCGGTGCTGCAGTGTGCTTGGTGCTGCAGTGCTCGGTGCTGCAGTGTGCGGTGCTGCAGTGTGCGGTGCTGCAGTGTGCGGTGCTGCAGTGTGCAGTGCTGCAGTGTGCTCGGTGCTGCAGTGTGCTCGGTCCTGCAGTGTACTCGGTGCTGCTGTGCACTCGGTGCTACTGTCTGCGGTTCTGCAGTGTGCGGTTCAGAAGTGTGCAGTGCTGCAGTGTGCTTGGTGCTGCAGTATGCTTTGTGCTGCAGTGTGTGGTGCTGCAGTGTGCGGTGCTGCAGTGTGCGGTGCTGCAGTGTGCGGTGCTGCAGTGTGCGGTGCTGCAGTGTGCGGTGCTGCAGTGTGCTCAGTGCTGCAGTGTGCGGTGCTGCAGTGTGTGGTGCTGCAGTGTGCTCGGTGCTGCAGTGTGCGGTGCTGCAGTGTGCGGTGTTACAGTGTGTGGTGCTGCATAGTGCTCGGTGCTGCAGTGTGCGGTGCTGCAGTGTGTGGTGCTGCAGTGTGCTCGGTGCTGAAGTGTGTGGTGCTGCAGTGTGTGGTGCTGCAGTGTGCTCGGTGCTGAAGTGTGTGGTGCTGCAGTGTGTGGTGCTGCAGTGTGCTCGGTGCTGCAGTGTGCTCGGTGCTGCAGTGTGCTCGGTGCTGCAGTGTGCAGTGCTGCAGTGCGCGGTGCTGCAGTGTGCTGGGTACTGCAGTGTGAGGTGCTGCAGTGTGCTCGGTGCTGCAGTGCTCGGTGGTGCAGTGCTTGCTGCTGCAGTGTGCTCGGTGCTGCAGTGTGCAGTGCTGCAGTGCGCGGTGCTGCAGTGTGCTGGGTACTGCAGTGTGAGGTGCTGCAGTGTGCTCGGTGCTGCAGTGTGCTCGGTGCTGCAGTGTGCTCGGTGCTGCAGTGTGCTCGGTGCTGCAGTGTGCTCGGTGCTGCAGTGTGCTTGGTTATGCAGTGTGCGGTGCTGCAGTCTGCCCGTTGCTGCAGTGTGCTCGGTGCTGCAGTGTGAGGTGCTGCAGTGTGCTCGGTGCTGCAGTGTGCTGCAGTGTGCGGTGCTGCAGTGTGCGGTGCTGCAGTGTGCACATTGCTGCAGTGCGCGGTGCTGCAGTGTGCTTGGTGCTGCAGTGCTCGGTGCTGCAGTGCTCGATGCTGCAGTGTGCTGCAGTGTGCAGTGCTGCAGTGTGCGGTGCTGCAGTGTGTGGTGCTGCAGTGTGTTTGGTGCTGCAGTGTGCACATTGCTGCAGTGTGCTCGGTGCTGCAGTGCTCAGTGCTGCAGTGCTCAGTGCTGCAGTTGTGCTCGGTGCTGCAGTGTGCGGTGCTGCAGTGTGCTTGGTGCTGCAGTGCTCGGTGCTGCAGTGTGCGGTGCTGCAGTGTGCGGTGCTGCAGTGTGCGGTGCTGCAGTGTGCAGTGCTGCAGTGAGCTCGGTGCTGCAGTGTGCTCGGTGCTGCAGTGTGCTCGGTGCTGCAGTGTGCTCGGTCCTGCAGTGTACTCGGTGCTGCAGTGTGCAGTGCTACTGTCTGCGGTTCTGCAGTGTGCGGTTCAGAAGTGTGCAGTGCTGCAGTGTGCTTGGTGCTGCAGTATGCTTTGTGCTGCAGTGTGTGGTGCTGCTTTGTGCTCGGTGCTGCAGTGTGCGGTGCTGCAGTGTGCGGTGCTGCAGTGTGCGGTGCTGCAGTGTGCGGTGCTGCAGTGTGCGGTGCTGCAGTGTGCTCAGTGCTGCAGTGTGCTCAGTGCTGCAGTGTGCGGTGCTGCAGTGTGTGGTGCTACATTGTGCTCGGTGCTGCAGTGTGCGGTGCTGCAGTGTGCGCGGTGCTGCAGTGTGCGGTGCTGCAATGTGCTCGGTGCTGCAGTGTGCTCAGTGCTGCAGTGTGCGGTGCTGCAGTGTGTGGTGCTACATTGTGCTCGGTGCTGCAGTGTGCGGTGCTGCAGTGTGCGCGGTGCTGCAGTGTGTGGTGCTGCAGTGTGCTTGTTGCTGCAGTGTGCTGTGCTGCAGTGTGCGGTGCTGCAGTGTGCAGTGCTATAGTGTGCAGTGCTGCAGTGTGCTCGGTGCTGCGGTGTGCTCGGTGCTGCAGTGTGCGGTACTGCAGTGCTTGGTGCTGCAGTGCTCGGTGCCGCAGTGTGCGGTGCTGCAGTGAGCTCGGTTCTGCAGGGTGCGATGCTGCAGTGTGCTCGGTGCTGTTGTGTGCTCGGTCCTGCAGTGTACTTGGTGCTGCAGTGTGCAGTGCTACTGTCTGCGGTGCTGCAGTGTGCGGTTCAGCAGTGTGCAGTGCTGCAGTGTGCTTGGTGCTGCAGTGTGCTTTGTGCTGCAGTGTGTGGTGCTGCAGTGTGCTCGGTGCTGCAGTGCACTCGGTGCTGCAGTGCTCGGTGCTGCAGTGTGCGGTGCTGCAGTGAGCTCGGTGCTGCAGTGTGCTCGGTGCTGCAGTGTGAGGTGCTGCAGTGTGAGCGGTGCTGCAGTGTGCGGTGCTGCAGTGTGCTCGGTGGTGCAGTGTGAGGTGCTGCAGTGTGAGCGGTGCTGCAGTGTGCGGTGCTGCAGTGTGCTCGGTGCTGCAGTGTGCGGTGCTGCAGTGTGCTCGGTGCTGCAGTGTGCTCGGTGCTGCAGTATGCGGTGCTGCAGTCTGTGGTGCTGCAGTGTGCGGTGCTACAGTCTGCGGTGCTGCAGTGTGCGGTGCTGCAGTGTACAGTGCTGCAGTGTGTGGTGCTGCAGTGTGCTCGGTGCTGCAGTGTGCAGTGCAGCAGTGTGCAGTGCTGCAGTGTGCTTGGTGCTGCAGTGTGCTTGGTGCTGCAGTGTGCGGTGCTGCAGTGCTCGGTGCTGCAGTGTGCGGTGCTGCAGTGTGCGGTGCTGCAGTGTGTGGTGCTGCAGTGCTCGGTGCTGCAGTGTGCTGGGTGCTGCAGTGTGCGGTGCTGCAGTGTGTGTTGCTGCACTGTGGGGTGCTGCGGTGCTGCAGTGTGCTGGGTGCTGCAGTGCTCGGTGTTGCAGTGCTCAGTGCTGCAGTGCACTCGGTGCTGCAGTGTGCGGTGCTGCAGTGTGCTTGGTGCTGCAGTGCTCGGTGCTGCAGTGCTCAGTGCTGCAGTGCACTCGGTGCTGCAGTGTGCGGTGCTGCAGTGTGCTTGGTGCTGCAGTGCTCGGTGCCGCAGTGTGCGGTGCTGCAGTGAGCTCGGTTCTGCAGGGTGCGGTGCTGCAGTGTGCTCGGTGCTGTTGTGTGCTCGGTCCTGCAGTGTACTTGGTGCTGCAGTGTGCAGTGCTACTGTCTGCGGTGCTGCAGTGTGCGGTTCAGCAGTGTGCAGTGCTGCAGTGTGCTTGGTGCTGCAGTGTGCTTTGTGCTGCAGTGTGTGGTGCTGCAGTGTGCTCGGTGCTGCAGTGCACTCGGTGCTGCAGTGCTCGGTGCTGCAGTGTGCGGTGCTGCAGTGTGCTCGGTGCTGCAGTGTGCTCGGTGCTGCAGTGTGAGGTGCTGCAGTGTGAGCGGTGCTGCAGTGTGCGGTGCTGCAGTGTGCTCGGTGGTGCAGTGTGAGGTGCTGCAGTGTGAGCGGTGCTGCAGTGTGCGGTGCTGCAGTGTGCTCGGTGCTGCAGTGTGCGGTGCTGCAGTGTGCTCGGTGCTGCAGTGTGCTCGGTGCTGCAGTATGCGGTGCTGCATCTGTGGTGCTGCAGTGTGCGGTGCTACAGTCTGCGGTGCTGCAGTGTGCGGTGCTGCAGTGTACAGTGCTGCAGTGTGTGGTGCTGCAGTGTGCTCGGTGCTGCAGTGTGCAGTGCTGCAGTGTGCAGTGCTGCAGTGTGCTTGGTGCTGCAGTGTGCGGTGCTGCAGTGCTCGGTGCTGCAGTGTGCGGTGCTGCAGTGTGCGGTGCTGCAGTGTGTGGTGCTGCAGTGCTCGGCGCTGCAGTGTGCTGGGTGCTGCAGTGTGCAGTGCTGCAGTGTGCGGTGCTGCAGTGTGCTTGGTGCTGCAGTGTGCGGTGCTGCAGTGTGCGGTGCTGCAGTGCTCGGTGCTGCAGTGTGCGGTGCTGCAGTGTGCGGTGCTGCAGTGCTCGGTGCTGCAGTGTGCTGGGTGCTGCAGTGCTCAGTGCTGCAGTGTGCTCGGTGCTGCAGTTTGCGGTGCTGCAGTGTGCTCGGTGCTGCAGTGTGCAATGCTGCAGTGTGAGGTGCTGCAGTGTGCTCGGTGCTGCAGTGTGCTCGGTCCTGCAGTGTACTCGGTGCTGCAGTGTGCAGTGCTACTGTCTGCGGTTCTGCAGTGTGCGGTTCAGAAGTGTGCAGTGCTGCAGTGTGCTTGGTGCTGCAGTATGCTTTGTGCTGCAGTGTGTGGTGCTGCTTTGTGCTCGGTGCTGCAGTGTGCGGTGCTGCAGTGTGCGGTGCTGCAGTGTGCGGTGCTGCAGTGTGCGGTGCTGCAGTGTGCTCAGTGCTGCAGTGTGCTCAGTGCTGCAGTGTGCGGTGCTGCAGTGTGTGGTGCTACATTGTGCTCGGTGCTGCAGTGTGCGGTGCTGCAGTGTGCTCGGTGCTGCAGTGTGCTCGGTGCTGCAGTGTGCGGTGCTGCAGTGTGCGCGGTGCTGCAGTGTGCGGTGCTGCAATGTGCTCGGTGCTGCAGTGTGAGGTATTGCAGTGTGTGGTGCTGCAGTGTGCTTGTTGCTGCAGTGTGCTGTGCTGCAGTGTGCGGTGCTGCAGTGTGCAGTGCTATAGTGTGCAGTGCTGCAGTGTGCTCGGTGCTGCGGTGTGCTCGGTGCTGCAGTGTGCGGTACTGCAGTGCTTGGTGCTGCAGTGCTCGGTGCCGCAGTGTGCGGTGCTGCAGTGAGCTCGGTTCTGCAGGGTGCGGTGCTGCAGTGTGCTCGGTGCTGTTGTGTGCTCGGTCCTGCAGTGTACTTGGTGCTGCAGTGTGCAGTGCTACTGTCTGCGGTGCTGCAGTGTGCGGTTCAGCAGTGTGCAGTGCTGCAGTGTGCTTGGTGCTGCAGTGTGCTTTGTGCTGCAGTGTGTGGTGCTGCAGTGTGCTCGGTGCTGCAGTGCACTCGGTGCTGCAGTGCTCGGTGCTGCAGTGTGCGGTGCTGCAGTGAGCTCGGTGCTGCAGTGTGCTCGGTGCTGCAGTGTGAGGTGCTGCAGTGTGAGCGGTGCTGCAGTGTGCGGTGCTGCAGTGTGCTCGGTGGTGCAGTGTGAGGTGCTGCAGTGTGAGCGGTGCTGCAGTGTGCGGTGCTGCAGTGTGCTCGGTGCTGCAGTGTGCGGTGCTGCAGTGTGCTCGGTGCTGCAGTGTGCTCGGTGCTGCAGTATGCGGTGCTGCAGTCTGTGGTGCTGCAGTGTGCGGTGCTACAGTCTGCGGTGCTGCAGTGTGCGGTGCTGCAGTGTACAGTGCTGCAGTGTGTGGTGCTGCAGTGTGCTCGGTGCTGCAGTGTGCAGTGCAGCAGTGTGCAGTGCTGCAGTGTGCTTGGTGCTGCAGTGTGCTTGGTGCTGCAGTGTGCGGTGCTGCAGTGCTCGGTGCTGCAGTGTGCGGTGCTGCAGTGTGCGGTGCTGCAGTGTGTGGTGCTGCAGTGCTCGGTGCTGCAGTGTGCTGGGTGCTGCAGTGTGCGGTGCTGCAGTGTGTGTTGCTGCACTGTGGGGTGCTGCGGTGCTGCAGTGTGCTGGGTGCTGCAGTGCTCGGTGTTGCAGTGCTCAGTGCTGCAGTGCACTCGGTGCTGCAGTGTGCGGTGCTGCAGTGTGCTTGGTGCTGCAGTGCTCGGTGCTGCAGTGCTCAGTGCTGCAGTGCACTCGGTGCTGCAGTGTGCGGTGCTGCAGTGTGCTTGGTGCTGCAGTGCTCGGTGCCGCAGTGTGCGGTGCTGCAGTGAGCTCGGTTCTGCAGGGTGCGGTGCTGCAGTGTGCTCGGTGCTGTTGTGTGCTCGGTCCTGCAGTGTACTTGGTGCTGCAGTGTGCAGTGCTACTGTCTGCGGTGCTGCAGTGTGCGGTTCAGCAGTGTGCAGTGCTGCAGTGTGCTTGGTGCTGCAGTGTGCTTTGTGCTGCAGTGTGTGGTGCTGCAGTGTGCTCGGTGCTGCAGTGCACTCGGTGCTGCAGTGCTCGGTGCTGCAGTGTGCGGTGCTGCAGTGTGCTCGGTGCTGCAGTGTGCTCGGTGCTGCAGTGTGAGGTGCTGCAGTGTGAGCGGTGCTGCAGTGTGCGGTGCTGCAGTGTGCTCGGTGGTGCAGTGTGAGGTGCTGCAGTGTGAGCGGTGCTGCAGTGTGCGGTGCTGCAGTGTGCTCGGTGCTGCAGTGTGCGGTGCTGCAGTGTGCTCGGTGCTGCAGTGTGCTCGGTGCTGCAGTATGCGGTGCTGCATCTGTGGTGCTGCAGTGTGCGGTGCTACAGTCTGCGGTGCTGCAGTGTGCGGTGCTGCAGTGTACAGTGCTGCAGTGTGTGGTGCTGCAGTGTGCTCGGTGCTGCAGTGTGCAGTGCTGCAGTGTGCAGTGCTGCAGTGTGCTTGGTGCTGCAGTGTGCGGTGCTGCAGTGCTCGGTGCTGCAGTGTGCGGTGCTGCAGTGTGCGGTGCTGCAGTGTGTGGTGCTGCAGTGCTCGGCGCTGCAGTGTGCTGGGTGCTGCAGTGTGCAGTGCTGCAGTGTGCGGTGCTGCAGTGTGCTTGGTGCTGCAGTGTGCGGTGCTGCAGTGTGCGGTGCTGCAGTGCTCGGTGCTGCAGTGTGCGGTGCTGCAGTGTGCGGTGCTGCAGTGCTCGGTGCTGCAGTGTGCTGGGTGCTGCAGTGCTCAGTGCTGCAGTGTGCTCGGTGCTGCAGTTTGCGGTGCTGCAGTGTGCTCGGTGCTGCAGTGTGCAATGCTGCAGTGTGAGGTGCTGCAGTGTGCGGTGCTGCAGTGTGCGGTGCTGCAGTATGCGGTGCTGCAGTCTGTGGTGCTGCAGTGTGCGGTGCTACAGTCTGCGGTGCTGCAGTGTGCGGTGCTGCAGTGTACAGTGCTGCAGTGCTCGGTGCTGCAGTGCCCAGTGCTGCAGTGTGCTGCAGTGTGCAGTGCTGCAGTGTGCGGTGCTGCAGTGTTTTCGATGCTGCAGTGTGCTTGGTGCTGCAGTGTGCGGTGCTGCAGTGTGCGGTGCTGCACTGTGCACGTTGCTGCAGTGCGCGGTGCTGCAGTGTGCTCGGTGTTGCAGTGTGCTCGGTGCTGCAGTGCTTGGTGCTGCAGTGCTCGGTGCTGCAGTGTGCTGCAGTGTGCGGTGCTGCTTTGCGCTGTGTGCTGCAGTGTGCTCGGTGCTGCAGTGCTCGGTGCTGCAGTACTCGGTGCTGCAGTGTGCTCGGTGCTGCAGTTTGCGGAGCTGCAGTGTGCGGTGCTGCAGTGTGCGGTGCTGCAGTGTGTGGTGCTGCAGTGTGCGGTGCTTCAGTGTTCAGTGCTGCAGTGTGCGGTGCTGCAGTTTGCTGGGTGCTGCATTGTGCTTGGTGCTGCAGTGCTCAGTGCTGCAGTGAGCTCGGTGCTGCAGTGTGCTCAGTGCTGCAGTGTGAGGTGCTGCAGTGTGAGCGGTGCTGCAGTGTGCAGTGCTGCAGTGTGCTCGGTGCTGCAGTGTGAGGTGCTGCAGTGTGAGCGGTGCTGCAGTGCGCAATGCTGCAGTGTGCTCGGTGCTGCAGTGTGCGGTGCTACAGTCTGCGGTGCTACAGTGTGCGGTGCTGCAGTGTACGGTGCTGCAGTGTGTGGTGCTGCAGTGTGCTCGGTGCTGCAGTGTGCAGTGCTGCAGTGTGCAGTGCTGCAGTGTGCTTGGTGCTGCAGTGTGCGGTGCTGCAGTGTGCGGTGCTGCAGTGCTCGGTGCTGCAGTGTGCGGTGCTGCAGTGTGCGGTGCTGCAGTGTGTGGTGCTGCAGTGCTCGGTGCTGCAGTGTGCTGGGTGCTGCAGTGTGCAGTGCTGCAGTGTGCGGTGCTGCAGTGTGCTTGGTGCTGCAGTGTGCGGTGCTGCAGTGTGCGGTGCTGCAGTGCTCGGTGCTGCAGTGTGCGGTGCTGCAGTGTGCAGTGCTGCAGTGCTCGGTGCTGCAGTGTGCTGGGTGCTGCAGTGTGCTTGGTGCTGCAGTGCTCGGTGCTGCAGTGCTCGGTGCTGCAGTGTGCTCGGTGCTGCAGTTTGCGGTGCTGCAGTGTGCTCGGTGCTGCAGTGTGCAGTGCTGCAGTGTGTGGTGCTGCAGTGTGCGGTGCTGCAGTGTGCGGTGCTGCAGTGTGCTCAGTGTTGCAGTGTGCTCGGTGCTGCAGTTTACGGTGCTGCAGTGTGCGGTGCTGCAGTGTGCGCGGTGCTGCAGTGTGCGGTGCTGCAATGTGCTCGGTGCTGCAGTGTGAGGTGCTGCAGTCTGTGGTGCTGCAGTGTGCAGTGCTATAGTGTGCAGTGCTGCAGTGTGCTCGGTGCTGCGGTGTGCAGTGCTGCAGTGTGCTCGGTGCTGAAGTGTGTGGTGCTGCAGTGTGCTCGGTGCTGCAGTGTGCTCGGTGCTGCAGTGTGCGGTACTGCAGTGCTTGGTGCTGCAGTGTGAGCGGTGCTGCAGTGTGCGGTGCTGCAGTGTGCTCGGTGCTGCAGTGTGAGGTGCTGCAGTGTGAGCGGTGCTGCAGTGTGCAATGCTGCAGTGTGCTCGGTGCTGCAGTGTGCGGTGCTACAGTCTGCGGTGCTGCAGTGTGCGGTGCTGCAGTGTACGGTGCTGCAGTGTGTGGTGCTGCAGTGTGCTCGGTGCTGCAGTGTGCAGTGCTGCAGTGTGCAGTGCTGCAGTGTGCTTGGTGCTGCAGTGTGCGGTGCTGCAGTGTGCGGTGCTGCAGTGCTCGGTGCTGCAGTGTGCGGTGCTGCAGTGTGCGGTGCTGCAGTGTGTGGTGCTGCAGTGCTCGGTGCTGCAGTGTGCTGGGTGCTGCAGTGTGCAGTGCTGCAGTGTGCGGTGCTGCAGTGTGCTTGGTGCTGCAGTGTGCGGTGCTGCAGTGTGCGGTGCTGCAGTGCTCGGTGCTGCAGTGTGCGGTGCTGCAGTGTGCGGTGCTGCAGTGCTCGGTGCTGCAGTGTGCTGGGTGCTGCAGTGTGCTCGGTGCTGCAGTGCTCGGTGCTGCAGTGCTCGGTGCTGCAGTGTGCTCGGTGCTGCAGTTTGCGGTGCTGCAGTGTGCTCGGTGCTGCAATGTGCAGTGCTGCAGTGTGTGGTGCTGCAGTGTGCAGTGCTGCAGTGCTCGGTGCTGCAGTGTGCTCGGTGCTGCATTGTGCTCGGTGCTGCAGTGCCCAGTGCTGCAGTGTGCTGCAGTGTGCAGTGCTGCAGTGTGCGGTGCTGCAGTGTTTTCGATGCTGCAGTGTGCTTGGTGCTGCAGTGTGTGGTGCTGCAGTGTGCTTGGTGGTGCAGTGCTCGGTGCTGCAGTGTGCTCGGTGCTGCAGTGTGCGGTGCTGCAGTGTGCGGTGCTGCAGTGTCCGGTGCTGCAGTGTGTGGTGCTGCAGTGCTCGGTGCTGCAGTGTGCTGGGTGCTGCAGTGTGCAGTGCTGCAGTGTGCGGTGCTGCAGTGTGCTTGGTGCTGCAGTGTGCGGTGCTGCAGTGTGCGGTGCTGCAGTGCTCGGTGCTGCAGTGTGCGGTGCTGCAGTGTGCGGTGCTGCAGTGCTCGGTGCTGCAGTGTGCTGGGTGCTGCAGTGTGCTCGGTGCTGCAGTGCTCGGTGCTGCAGTGCTCGGTGCTGCAGTGTGCTCGGTGCTGCAGTTTGCGGTGCTGCAGTGTGCTCGGTGCTGCAGTGTGCAGTGCTGCAGTGTGTGGTGCTGCAGTGTGCAGTGCTGCAGTGTGCGGTGCTGCAGTGTGCAGTGCTGCAGTGCTCGGTGCTGCAGTGTGCTCGGTGCTGCATTGTGCTCGGTGCTGCAGTGCCCAGTGCTGCAGTGTGCTGCAGTGTGCAGTGCTGCAGTGTGCGGTGCTGCAGTGTTTTCGATGCTGCAGTGTGCTTGGTGCTGCAGTGTGTGGTGATGCAGTGTGCTTGGTGGTGCAGTGCTCGGTGCTGCAGTGTGCTCGGTGCTGCAGTGTGCGGTGCTGCAGTGTGCGGTGCTGCAGTGTGCGGTGCTGCAGTGTGCACGTTGCTGCAGTGCGCGGTGCTGCAGTGTGCTCGGTGTTGCAGTGTGCTCGGTGCTGCAGTGCTTGGTGCTGCAGTGCTCGGTGCTGCAGTGTGCTGCAGTGTGCGGTGCTGCAGTGCGCTGTGTGCTGTAGTGTGCTCGGTGCTGCAGTGCTCGGTGCTGCAGTGTGCTCGGTGCTGCAGTTTGTGGTGCTGCAGTGTGCGGTGCTGCAGTGTGCGGTGCTGCAGTGTGTGGTGCTGCAGTGTGCGGTGCTTCAGTGTTCAGTGCTGCAGTGTGCGGTGCTGCAGTGTGCTGGGTGCTGCATTGTGCTTGGTGCTGCAGTGCTCAGTGCTGCAGTGCTCGTTGCTGCAGTGTGCTCGGTGCTGCAGTGTGCGGTGCTGCAGTGTGCGTTGCTGCAGTGTGCTCGGTGCTGCACTGTGCGGTGCTGCAGTGTGCGGTGCTGCAGTGAGTGTTGCTGCACTGTGGGGTGCTGCGGTGCTGCAGTGTGCTTGGTGCTGCAGTGCTCGGTGCTGCAGTGCTCAGTGCTGCTGTGCACTCGGTGCTGCACTGTGCGGTGCTGCAGTGTGCTTGGTGGTGCAGTGCTCGGTGCTGCAGTGCTCAGTGCTGCAGTGCACTCGGTGCTGCAGTGTGCGGTGCTGCCGTGTGCTTGGTGCTGCAGTGCTCGGTGCTGCAGTGTGCGGTGCTGCAGTGTGCGGTGCTGCAGTGTGCAGTGCTGCAGTGAGCTCGGTGCTGCAGGGTGCGGTGCTGCAGTGTGCTCGGTGCTGCAGTGTGCTCGGTCCTGCAGTGTACTCGGTGCTGCAGTGTGCAGTGCTACTGTCTGCGGTTCTGCAGTGTGCGGTTCAGAAGTGTGCAGTGCTGCAGTGTGCTTGGTGCTGCAGTATGCTTTGTGCTGCAGTGTGTGGTGCTGCAGTGTGCGGTGCTGCAGTGTGCGGTGCTGCAGTGTGCGGTGCTGCAGTGTGCGGTGCTGCAGTGTGCGGTGCTGCAGTGTGCTCAGTGCTGCAGTGTGCGGTGCTGCAGTGTGTGGTGCTGCAGTGTGCTCGGTGCTGCAGTGTGCGGTGCTGCAGTGTGCGGTGTTACAGTGTGTGGTGCTGCATAGTGCTCGGTGCTGCAGTGTGCGGTGCTGCAGTGTGTGGTGCTGCAGTGTGCTCGGTGCTGCAGTGTGCAGTGCTGCAGTGTGTGGTGCTGCAGTGTGCTCGGTGCTGCAGTGTGCGGTGCTGCAGTGTGTGGTGCTGCAGTGTGCTCGGTGCTGCAGTGTGCGGTGCTGCAGTGTGCGGTGCTGCAGTGTGCACATTGCTGCAGTGCGCGGTGCTGCAGTGTGCTTGGTGCTGCAGTGCTCGGTGCTGCAGTGCTCGATGCTGCAGTGTGCTGCAGTGTGCAGTGCTGCAGTGTTCTCGGTGCTGCAGTGTGCTCGGTGCTGCAGTGTGCGGTGCTGCAGTGTGCGGTGCTGCAGTGTGCTCAGTGCTGCAGTGTGCGGTGCTGCAGTGTGTGGTGCTGCAGTGTGCTCGGTGCTGCAGTGTGCGGTGCTGCAGTGTGCGGTGTTACAGTGTGTGGTGCTGCATAGTGCTCGGTGCTGCAGTGTGCGGTGCTGCAGTGTGTGGTGCTGCAGTGTGCAGTGCTGCAGTGTGCTCGGTGCTGCAGTGTGCTCGGTGCTGAAGTGTGTGGTGCTGCAGTGTGTGGTGCTGCAGTGTGCTCGGTGCTGCAGTGTGCTCGGTGCTGCAGTGTGCTCGGTGCTGCAGTGTGCTCGGTGCTGCAGTGTGCAGTGCTGCAGTGTGCTCGGTGCTGCAGTGTGCTTGGTGCTGCAGTGTGCTCGGTGCTGCAGTGTGAGGTGCTGCTGTGTGCTTGGTGCTGCAGTGTGCTCGGTGCTGCAGTGTGCAGTGCTGCAGTGTGCTCGGTGCTGCAGTGTGCTTGGTGCTGCAGTGTGCTCGGTGCTGCAGTGTGTGGTGCTGCAGTGTGCGGTGCTGCAGTGCGCGGTGCTGCAGTGCGCGGTGCTGCAGTGTGCTGGGTACTGCAGTGTGCGGTGCTGCAGTGTATGGTGTTGCAGTGTGTGGTGTTGCAGTGTGCTCGGTGCTGCAGTGCTCGGTGGTGCAGTGTGTGGTGCTGCAGTGTGCTTGGTGCTGCAGTGTGCTCGGTGCTGCAGTGTGTGGTGCTGCAGTCTGCCCGTTGCTGCAGCGTGCTCGGTGCTGCAGTGTGAGGTGCTGCAGTGTGCTCGGTGCTGCAGTGTGCTCGGTGCTGCATTGTGCTCGGTGCTGCAGTGTGCTGCAGTGTGCGGTGCTGCAGTGTGCTCGGTGCTGCAGGGTGTGGTGCTGCAGTGTGCTTGGTGGTGCAGTGTGCACATTGCTGCAGTGCGCGCTGCTGCAATGTGCTCGGTGCTGCAGTGTGCTCGGTGCTGCAGTGCTCGGTGCTGCAGTGTGTGGTACTGCAGTGTGCTCGGTGCTGCAGTGTGCGGTGCTGCAGTGTGCGGTGCTGCAGTGTGCACATTGCTGCAGTGTGCGGTGCTGCAGTGTGCTCGGTGCTGCAGTGCTCGGTGCTGCAGTGCTCAATGCTGCAGTGTGCTGCAGTGTGCGGTGCTGCAGTGTGCGGTGCTGCAGTGTGTGGTGCTGCAGTGTGCTTGGTGCTGCAGTGTGCACATTGCTGCAGTGCGCGCTGCTGCAGTGTGCTCGGTGCTGCAGTGCTCGGTGCTGCAGTGCTCAGTGATGCAGTTTTGCTCGGTGCTGCAGTGTGCGGTGCTGGAGTGCGCTCGGTCCTGCAGTGCGCTCGGTGCTGCAGTGTGCGGTGCTGCAGTGTGCTCGGTGCTGCAGTGTGCTCGGTGCTGCAGTGTGCGGTGCTGCAGTGTGTGTTGCTGCAGTGTGCGGTGCTGCAGTGTGCTCGGTGCTGCAGTGTGCTTGGTGCTGCAGTGTGCGGTGCTGCAGTGTGCGTTGCTGCAGTGTGCTCGGTGCTGCAGTGTTTGGTGCTGCAGTGTGCGGTGCTGCAGTGTGTGTTGCTGCACTGTGGGGTGCTGCGGTGCTGCAGTGTGCTGGGTGCTGCAGTGCTCGGTGTTGCAGTGCTCAGTGCTGCAGTGCACTCGGTGCTGCAGTGTGCGGTGCTGCAGTGTGCTTGGTGCTGCAGTGCTCGGTGCTGCAGTGCTCAGTGCTGCAGTGCACTCGGTGCTGCAGTGTGCGGTGCTGCAGTGTGCTTGGTGCTGCAGTGCTCGGTGCCGCAGTGTGCGGTGCTGCAGTGAGCTCGGTTCTGCAGGGTGCGGTGCTGCAGTGTGCTCGGTGCTGCAGTGTGCTCGGTCCTGCAGTGTACTTGGTGCTGCAGTGTGCAGTGCTACTGTCTGCGGTGCTGCAGTGTGCGGTTCAGCAGTGTGCAGTGCTGCAGTGTGCTTGGTGCTGCAGTGTGCTTTGTGCTGCAGTGTGTGGTGCTGCAGTGTGCTCGGTGCTGCAGTGTGCGGTGTTGCAGTGTGCGGTGTTGCAGTGTGCGGTGCTGAGGTGCTGCATTGTGCAGTGCTGCAGTGTGCTCGGTGCTGCAGTGTGCTCGGTGCTGCAGTGTGCGGTGCTGCAGTGTGTGGTGTAGCATTGTGCTCGGTGCTGCAGTGTGCGGTGCTGCAGTGTGTGGTGCTGCAGTGTGCTCGGTGCTGCAGTGTGCAGTGCTGCAGTGTGTGGTGCTGCAGTGTGCTCGGTGCTGCAGTGTGCGGTGCTGCAGTGTGTGGTGCTGCAGTGTGCTCGGTGCTGCAGTGTGCGGTGCTGCAGTGTGCGGTGCTGCAGTGTGCACATTGCTGCAGTGCGCGGTGCTGCAGTGTGCTTGGTGCTGCAGTGCTCGGTGCTGCAGTGCTCGATGCTGCAGTGTGCTGCAGTGTGCAGTGCTGCAGTGTTCTCGGTGCTGCAGTGTGCTCGGTGCTGCAGTGTGCGGTGCTGCAGTGTGCGGTGCTGCAGTGTGCTCAGTGCTGCAGTGTGCGGTGCTGCAGTGTGTGGTGCTGCAGTGTGCTCGGTGCTGCAGTGTGCGGTGCTGCAGTGTGCGGTGTTACAGTGTGTGGTGCTGCATAGTGCTCGGTGCTGCAGTGTGCGGTGCTGCAGTGTGTGGTGCTGCAGTGTGCAGTGCTGCAGTGTGCTCGGTGCTGCAGTGTGCTCGGTGCTGAAGTGTGTGGTGCTGCAGTGTGTGGTGCTGCAGTGTGCTCGGTGCTGCAGTGTGCTCGGTGCTGCAGTGTGCTCGGTGCTGCAGTGTGCTCGGTGCTGCAGTGTGCAGTGCTGCAGTGTGCGGTGCTGCAGTGCGCGGTGCTGCAGTGCGCGGTGCTGCAGTGTGCTGGGTACTGCAGTGTGCGGTGCTGCAGTGTATGGTGTTGCAGTGTGTGGTGTTGCAGTGTGCTCGGTGCTGCAGTGCTCGGTGGTGCAGTGTGTGGTGCTGCAGTGTGCTTGGTGCTGCAGTGTGCTCGGTGCTGCAGTGTGCTTGGTTATGCAGTGTGCGGTGCTGCAGTCTGCCCGTTGCTGCAGCGTGCTCGGTGCTGCAGTGTGAGGTGCTGCAGTGTGCTCGGTGCTGCAGTGTGCTCGGTGCTGCATTGTGCTCGGTGCTGCAGTGTGCTGCAGTGTGCGGTGCTGCAGTGTGCTCGGTGCTGCAGGGTGTGGTGCTGCAGTGTGCTTGGTGGTGCAGTGTGCTCGGTGCTGCAGTGCTCGGTGCTGCAGTGTGTGGTACTGCAGTGCGCGCTGCTGCAATGTGCTCGGTGCTGCAGTGTGCTCGGTGCTGCAGTGCTCGGTGCTGCAGTGTGTGGTACTGCAGTGTGCTCGGTGCTGCAGTGTGCGGTGCTGCAGTGTGCGGTGCTGCAGTGTGCACATTGCTGCAGTGTGCGGTGCTGCAGTGTGCTCGGTGCTGCAGTGCTCGGTGCTGCAGTGCTCAATGCTGCAGTGTGCTGCAGTGTGCGGTGCTGCAGTGTGCGGTGCTGCAGTGTGTGGTGCTGCAGTGTGCTTGGTGCTGCAGTGTGCACATTGCTGCAGTGCGCGCTGCTGCAGTGTGCTCGGTGCTGCAGTGCTCGGTGCTGCAGTGCTCAGTGATGCAGTTTTGCTCGGTGCTGCAGTGTGCGGTGCTGGAGTGCGCTCGGTCCTGCAGTGCGCTCGGTGCTGCAGTGTGCGGTGCTGCAGTGTGCTCGGTGCTGCAGTGTGCTCGGTGCTGCAGTGTGCGGTGCTGCAGTGTGTGTTGCTGCAGTGTGCGGTGCTGCAGTGTGCTCGGTGCTGCAGTGTGCTTGGTGCTGCAGTGTGCGGTGCTGCAGTGTGCGTTGCTGCAGTGTGCTCGGTGCTGCAGTGTTTGGTGCTGCAGTGTGCGGTGCTGCAGTGTGTGTTGCTGCACTGTGGGGTGCTGCGGTGCTGCAGTGTGCTGGGTGCTGCAGTGCTCGGTGTTGCAGTGCTCAGTGCTGCAGTGCACTCGGTGCTGCAGTGTGCGGTGCTGCAGTGTGCTTGGTGCTGCAGTGCTCGGTGCTGCAGTGCTCAGTGCTGCAGTGCACTCGGTGCTGCAGTGTGCGGTGCTGCAGTGTGCTTGGTGCTGCAGTGCTCGGTGCCGCAGTGTGCGGTGCTGCAGTGAGCTCGGTTCTGCAGGGTGCGGTGCTGCAGTGTGCTCGGTGCTGCAGTGTGCTCGGTCCTGCAGTGTACTTGGTGCTGCAGTGTGCAGTGCTACTGTCTGCGGTGCTGCAGTGTGCGGTTCAGCAGTGTGCAGTGCTGCAGTGTGCTTGGTGCTGCAGTGTGCTTTGTGCTGCAGTGTGTGGTGCTGCAGTGTGCTCGGTGCTGCAGTGTGCGGTGTTGCAGTGTGCGGTGTTGCAGTGTGCGGTGCTGAGGTGCTGCATTGTGCAGTGCTGCAGTGTGCTCGGTGCTGCAGTGTGCTCGGTGCTGCAGTGTGCGGTGCTGCAGTGTGTGGTGTAGCATTGTGCTCGGTGCTGCAGTGTGCGGTGCTGCAGTGTGTGGTGCTGCATTGTGCTCGGTGCTGCAGTGTGCGGTGCTGCAGTGTGCAGTGCTGCAGTGTGCTTGGTGCTGCAGTGTGCGGTGCTGCAGTGTGTGGTGCTGCAGTGCTCGGTGCTGCAGTGTGCTGGGTGCTGCAGTGTGCAGTGCTGCAGTGTGCGGTGCTGCAGTGTGCGGTGCTGCAGTGCTCGGTGCTGCAGTGTGCGGTGCTGCAGTGTGCAGTGCTGCAGTGCTTGGTGCTGCAGTGTGCTCGGTGCTGCAGTGTGCTCGGTGCTGCAGTGCTCGGTGCTGCAGTGCTCGGTGCTGCAGTGTGCTCGGTGCTGCAGTTTGCGGTGCTGCAGTGTGCTCGGTGCTGCAGTGTGCAGTGCTGCAGTGTGCAGTACTGCAGTGTGCGGTGCTGCAGTGTGCGGTGCTGCAGTGTGCAGTGCTGCAGTGCTCGGTGCTGCATTGTGCTCGGTGCTGCAGTGTGCGGTGCTGCAGTGTGCTCGGTGCTGCAGTTTACGGTGCTGCAGTGTGCGGTGCTGCAGTGTGCGCGGTGCTGCAGTGTGCGATGCTGCAATGTGCTCGGTGCTGCAGTGTGAGGTGCTGCAGTGTGTGGTGCTGCAGTGTGCTTGTTGCTGCAGTGTGTGGTGCTGCAGTGTGCGGTGCTGCAGTGTGCAGTGCTATAGTGTGCAGTGCTGCAGTGTGCTCGGTGCTGCGGTGTGCTCGGTGCTGTAGTGTGCGGTACTGCAGTGCTTGGTGCTGCAGTGTGTTCAGTGCTGCAGTGTGCTCGGTGCTGCAGTGTGCGGTACTGCAGTGCTTGGTGTTGCAGTGTGCTCGGTGCTGCAGTGTGCTCGGTGGTGCAGTGTGTGGTGCTGCAGTGTGCGGTGCTGCAGTGTGCTCGGTGCTGCAGTGTGCTCGGTGCTGCAGTGTGCTCGGTGCTGCAGTGTGCGCGGTGCTGCAGTGTGCGGTGCTGCAGTGTGAGGTGCTGCAGTGTGCTCGGTGCTGCAGTGTGCTCGGTGCTGCAGTGTGCTCGGTGCTGCAGTGCTCAGTGCTGCAGTGTGCTGCAGTGTGCAGTGCTGCAGTGTGCGGTGCTGCAGTGTGCGGTGCTGCATTGTGCTCGGTGCTGCAGTGTGTGGTGCTGCAGTGTGCGGTGCTGCAGTGCTCGGTGCTGCAGTGTGTGGTGCTGCAGTGTGCTCGGTGCTGCAATGTGCGGTGCTGCAGTGTGCGGTGCTGCAGTGTGCGCGGTGCTGCAGTGTGCGGTGCTGCAATGTGCTCGGTGCTGCAGTGTGAGGTGCTGCAGTGTGTGGTGCTGCAGTGTGCTTGTTGCTGCAGTGTGTGGTGCTGCAGTGTGCGGTGCTGCAGTGTGCAGTGCTATAGTGTGCGGTACTGCAGTGCTTGGTGCTGCAGTGTGTTCAGTGCTGCAGTGTGCTCGGTGCTGAAGTGTGTGGTGCTGCAGTGTGTGGTGCTGCAGTGTGCTCGGCGCTGCAGTGTGCGGTACTGCAGTGCTTGGTGCTGCAGTGTGCTCGGTGCTGCAGTGTGCAGTGCTGCAGTGTGCTCGGTGCTGAAGTGTGTGGTGCTGCAGTGTTTGGTGCTGCTGTGTGCTCGGCGCTGCAGTGTGCTCGGTGCTGCAGTGTGCGGTGCTGCAGTGCGCGTTGCTGCAGTGCGCGGTGCTGCAGTGTGCTGGGTACTGCAGTGTGCAGTGCTGCAGTGTGTGGTGTTGCAGTGTGCTCGGTGCTGCAGTGCTCGGTGGTGCAGTGTGTGGTGCTGCAGTGTGCTTGGTGCTGCAGTGTGCTCGGTGCTGCAGTGTGCTTGGTTATGCAGTGTGCGGTGCTGCAGTCTGCCCGTTGCTGCAGTGTGCTCGGTGCTGCAGTGTGCGGTGATGCAGTGTGCTTGGTGCTGCAGTGTGCTCGGTGCTGCAGTGTGCTCGGTGCTGCAGTGTGAGGTGCTGCAGTGTGCTCGGTGCTGCAGTGTGCTCGGTGCTGCAGTGTGCTCGGTGCTGCAGTGCTCAGTGCTGCAGTGTGCTGCAGTGTGCAGTGCTGCAGTGTGCGGTGCTGCAGTGTGCGGTGCTGCATTGTGCTCGGTGCTGCAGTGTGTGGTGCTGCAGTGTGCTTGGTGGTGCAGTGTGCACATTGCTGCAGTGCGCGCTGCTGCAGTGTGCTCGGTGCTGCAGTGTGCTCGGTGCTGCAGTGCACGGTGCTGCAGTGTGTGGTGCTGCAGTGTGCTCGGTGCTGCAGTGTGCGGTGCTGCAGTGTGTGGTGCTGCAGTGTGCACCTTGCTGCAGTGCGCGGTGCTGCAGTGTGCTCGGTGCTGCAGTGTACTCGGTGCTGCAGTGCTCGGTGCTGCAGTGCTCGATGCTGCAGTGTGCGGTGCTGCAGTGTGCGGTGCTGCAGTGTGTGGTGCTGCAGTGTGCTTGGTGCTGCAGTGTGCACATTGCTGCAGTGCGCGCTGCTGCAGTGTGCTCGGTGCTACAATATGCTTGGTGCTGCAGTGCTCAGTGATGCAGTTGTGCTCAGTGCTGCAGTGTGTGGTGCTGCAGTGTGCGTTGCTGCAGTGTGCGGTGCTGGAGTGCGCTCGGTGCTGCAGTGTGCGGTGCTGCAGTGTGCTCGGTGCTGCAGTGTGCTCGGTGCTGCAGTGTGCGGTGCTGCAGTGTGCGGTGCTGCAGTGTGCGTTGCTGCAGTGTGCGGTGCTGCAGTGTGCTCGGTGCTGCCGTGTGCTCGGTGCTGCAGTGTGCGGTGCTGCAGTGTGCGTTGCTGCAGTGTGCTCAGTGCTGCAGTGTTTGGTGCTGCAGTGTGCGGTGCTGCAGTGTGTGTTGCTGCACTGTGGGGTGCTGCGATGCTGCAGTGTGCTTGGTGCTGCAGTGCTCAGTGCTGCAGTGCACTCGGTGCTGCAGTGTGCGGTGCTGCAGTGTGCTTGGTGCTGCAGTGCTCGGTGCTGCAGTGCTCAGTGCTGCAGTGCACTTGATGCTGCAGTGTGCGGTGCTGCAATGTGCTTGGTGCTGCAGTACTCGGTGCCGTAGTGTGCGGTGCTGCAGTGAGCTCGGTGCTGCAGGGTGCGGTGCTGCAGTGTGCTCGGTGCTGCAGTGTGCTCGATCCTACAGTGTACTTGGTGCTGCAGTGTGCAGTGCTACTGTCTGTGGAGCTGCAGTGTGCGGTTCAGCAGTGTGCAGTGCTGCAGTGTGCTTGGTGCTGCAATGTGCTTTGTGCTGCAGTGTGTGGTGCTGCAGTGTGCTCGGTGCTGCAGTGTGCGGTGTTGCACTGTGCGGTGCTGCAGTGTGCGGTGCTGAGGTGCTGCATTGTGCAGTGCTGCAGTGTGCTCGGTGCTGCAGTGTGCGGTGCTGCATTGTGCTCAGGGCTGCAGTGTGCGGTGCTGCAGTGTGTGGTGCTGCATTGTGCTCAGTGCTGCAGTGTGCAGTGCTGCAGTGTGCTCGGTGCTGCAGTGTACGGTGCTGCAGTGTGCACGGTGCTGCAGTGCACAGTGCTGCAGTGTGCTCGGTGCTGCAGTGTGAGGTGCTGCAGTGTGCGGTGCTGCAGTGTGCTTGTTGCTGAAGTGTGCTCGGTGCTGCAGTGTGCTCGATGCTGCAGTGCTCGGTGCTGCAGTGTGTGATGCTGCAGTGTGCTTGGTGCTGCAGTGTGCTCGGTGCTGCAGTGCTCAGTGCTGCAGTGTGTGGTGCTGCAGTGTGCTTGTTGCTGCAGTGTGTGGTGCTGCAGTGTGCAGTGCTGCAGTGTGCTCGGTGCTGCGGTGTGCTCGGTGCTGCAGTGTGCGGTGCTGCAGTGTGCTCGGTGCTGCAGTGTGCAGTGCTGCAGTGTGCGGTGCTGAAGTGTGTGGTGCTGCAGTGTGTGGTGCTGCAGTGTGCTCTGTGCTGCAGTGTGCGGTACTGCAGTGCTTGGTGCTGCAGTGTGCTCGGTGCTGCAGTGTGCAGTGCTGCAGTGTGCGGTGCTGAAGTGTGTGGTGCTGCAGTGTGTGGTGCTGCAGTGTGCTCGGTGCTGCAGTGTGCGGTACTGCAGTGCTTGGTGCTGCAGTGAGCTCGGTGCTGCAGTGTGCAGTGCTGCAGTGTGTGGTGCTGCAGTGCGTGGTGCTGCAGTGCGCGGTGCTGCAGTGTGCTGGGTACTGCAGTGTGCGGTGCTGCAGTGTGCGGTGCTGCAGTGCTCGGTGGTGCAGTGTGCGGTGCTGCAGTGCTCGGTGGTGCAGTGTGCGGTGCTGCAGTGTGAGGTGCTGCAGTGTGCGGTGCTGCAGGTGCTTGGTTATGCAGTGTGCGGTGCTGCAGTCTGCTCGGTGCTGCAGTGTGTGGTGCTGCAGTGTGAGGTGCTGCAGTGTGCGGTGCTGCAGTGTGCGGTGCTGCAGTGTGCGGTGCTGCAGTGTGCTTGGTGCTGCAGTGTGCTCGGTGCTGCAGTGTGCTTGTTGCTGCAGTGTGCAGTGCTGCAGTGTGCTTGGTGCTGCAGTGTGCTCGGTGCTGCAGTGTGCTCGGTGCTGCAGTGTGCTCGGTGCTGCAGTGTGCTCGGTGCTGCAGTGTGCTCGGTGCTGCAGGGTGCAGTGCTGCAGTGTGCTCGGTGCTGCAGGGTGCAGTGCTGCAGTGTGCTCTGTGCTGCAGTGTGCTCGGTGTTGCTGTGTGCGGTGCTGCAGTGTGCGGTTTTAATGTGTTCAGTGCTGCAGTGCTTGGTGTTGCAGTGTGCGGTGCTGCAGTGTGCTCTGTGCTGCAGTGCTCGGTGCTGCAGTGTGCGGTGCTGCAGTGTGCGGTTTTAATGTGTTCAGTGCTGCAGTGCTTGGTGTTGCAGTGTGCGGTGCTGCAGTGTGCTCGGTGCTGCAGTATGCAGTGCTGCAGTGTGCTTGGTGCTGCAGTGTGCTTGGTGCTGCAGTGTGCTCGGTGCTGCAGTGTGCGGTGCTGCAGTGTGCGCGGTGCTGCAGTGTGCTTGGTGCTGCAGTGTGCTCGGTGCTGCAGTGTGCGGTGCTGCAGTGTGCGGTGCTGCAGTGAGCTCGGTGCTGCAGGGTGCGGTGCTGCAGTGTGCGCGGTGCTGCAGTGTGCTTGGTGCTGCAGTGTGCTCGGTGCTGCAGTGTGCGGTGCTGCAGTGTGCGGTGCTGCAGTGAGCTCGGTGCTGCAGGGTGCGGTGCTGCAGTGTGCTCGGTGCTGCAGTGTGCACGGTGCTGCAGTGTGCTCGGTGCTGCGGTGTGCAGTGCTACAGTCTGCGGTGCTGCAGTGTGCGGTTCAGCAGTGTGCAGTGCTGCCGTGTACTTGGTGCTGCAGTGTGCTTGGTGCTGCAGTGTGCGGTGCTGCAGTGTGCGGTGCTGCAGTGTGCTCGGTGCTGCTGTGCTCGGTGGTGCAGTGTGCTCGGTGCTGCAGTGTGCGGTGCTGCAGTGGGCGGTTCTGCAGTGTGCGGTGCTGCAGTGTGCGGTGCTGCAGTGTGCTCGGTGCTGCAGTGTGCTTGGTTATGCAGTGTGCCGTGCTGCAGTCTGCTCGGTGCTGCAGTGTGCTCGGTGCTGCAGTGTGAGGTGCTGCAGTGTGCTCGGTGCTGCAGTGTGCTCAGTGCTGCAGTGTGTGGTGCTGCAGTGTGCTCGGTGCTGCAGTGTGCGGTGCTGCAGTGTGCGGTGCTGCAGTGTGCGGTGCTGCAGTGTGCGGTGCTGAGGTGCTGCATTGTGCAGTGCTGCAGTGTGCTCGGTGCTGCAGTGTGCGGTGCTGCAGTGTGCTCAGTGCTGCAGTGTGAGGTGCTGCAGTGTGCGGTGCTGCAGTGTGCGGTGCTGCAGTGTGCTCGGTGCTTAAGTGTGCGGTGCTGCAGTGTGCGGTGCTGCAGTGTGCTCGGTGCTGCAGTGTGCGTTGCTGCGGTGTGCTTGTTGCTGAAGTGTGCTCGGTGCTGCAGTGTGCTCGATGCTGCAGTGCTCGGTGCTGCAGTGTGTGGTGCTGCGGTGTGCTTGGTGCTGCTGTGTGCTCGGTGCTGCAGTGCTCAGTGCTGCAGTGTGCGGTGCTGCAGTGTGCTTGTTGCTGCAGTGTGCAGTGCTGCAGTGTGCTCGGTGCTGCGGTGTGCTCGGTGCTGCAGTGTGCTGGGTACTGCAGTGTGCGGTGCTGCAGTGTCCAGTGCTGCAGTGTGCGGTGCTGCAGTGTGAGGTGCTGCAGTGTGCTCGGTGCTGCAGTGTGCGGTGCTGCAGTGTGCTCGGTGCTGCAGTGTGCTCGGTGCTGCAGTGTGCAGTGCTGCAGTGTGCGGTGTTGTAGCGTGCTCGTTGCCGCAGTGCGCGGTGCTGCAGTGCGCGGTGCTGCAGTGTGCTGGGTACTGCAGTGTGCCGTGCTGCAGTGTCCGGTGCTGCAGTGTGTGGTGTTGCAGTGTGCTCGGTGCTGCAGTGTGCTCGGTGCTGCAGTGTGCTCGGTGCTGCAGTGTACGGTGCTGCAGTGGGCGGTTCTGCAGTGTGCAGTGCTGCAGTGTGCGGTGCTGCAGTGTGCTCGGTGCTGCAGTGCGCTCGGTGCTGCAGTGTGCGGTGCTGCAGTGTGCGGTGCTGCAGTGTTCTCGGTGCTGCAGTGTGCGGTGCTGCAGTGTACGGTGCTGCAGTGTGCTCGGTGCTGCAGTGTGCTCGGTGCTGCAGTGTGCTTGGTGCTGCAGTGTGCTCGGTGCTGCAGTGTGCAGTGCTGCAGTGTGCGGTGTTGTAGCGTGCTCGTTGCCGCAGTGCGCGGTGCTGCTGTGTGCTCGGTGCTGCAGTGAGATCGGAGCTGCAGTGTGAAGTGCTGCAGTGTGCTCGGTGCTGCAGGATGCAGTGCTGCAGTGTGCTCGGTGCTGCAGTGTGCTCGGTGCTGCAGTGTGTAGTGCTGCAGTGTGCAGTGCTGCAGTCTGCTCGATGCTGCAGTGTGCAGTGCTGCAGTGTGCTCGGTGTTGCTGTGTGCGGTGCTGCAGTGTGCTCGGTGCTGCAGTGTGTGGTTTTGCTGTGTTCAGTGCTGCAGTGCTCGGTGCTGCAGTGTGCTCTGTGCTGCTGTGTGAGGTGCTGCAGTGTGCGGTGCTGCAGTGTGCTCGGTGCTGCAGTATGCAGTGCTGCAGTGTCCTTGTTGCTGTAGTATGCGGTGCTGCAGTGTGCTCGGTGCAACAGTCTGCGGTGCTACAGTGCGCTCGGTGCTGCAATGTGTGGTGCTGCAGTGTGCTCGGTGCTGCAGTGTGTGGTGCTGCAGTGTGCGGTGCTGCAGTGTGCTCGGTGCTGCAGTGTGCGGTGCTGCAGTGTGCGGTGTTACAGTGTGCTCGGTGCTGCAGTGTGCTTGGTACTGCAGTGTGCGGTGCTGCAGTGTGCACGGTGCTGCAGTGTGCTCGGAGCTGCAGTGCTCGGTGCTGCAGTGTGCTCGGTGCTGCAGTGTGCGGTGCTGCAGTGTGCTCGGAGCTGCAGTGCTCGGTGCTGCAGTGTGCTCGGTGCTGCAGTGTGCGGTGCTGCAGTGTGCTCGGTGCTGCAGTGTGCGCTGCTGCAGTGAGCTCGGTGCTGCAGTGTGCGGTGCTGCAGTGTGCGGTGCTGCAGTGTGCTCGGTGCTGCAGTGTGCGGTGCTGCAGTGTGCGGTGCTGCAGTGTGCTCGGTGCTGCAGTGTGCTTGGTACTGCAGTGTGCGGTGCTGCAGTGTGCACGGTGCTGCAGTGTGCTCGGAGCTGCAGTGCTCGGTGCTGCAGTGTGCTCATTGCTGCAGTGTGCGGTGCTGCGGTGTGAGGTGCTGCAGTGTGTGGTGCTGCAGTGTGCTCGGTGCTGCAGTGTGCTCGGTGCTGCAGTGTGCGGTGCTGCAGTGTGCGGTGCTGCAGTGTGCGTTGATGCAGTGTGCTTGGTACTGCAGTGTGCGGTGCTGCAGTGTGCACGGTGCTGCAGTGTGCCCAGAGCTGCAGTGCTCGGTGCTGCAGTGTGCTCGTTGCTGCAGTGTGCTCGATGCTGCAGTGTGCAGTGCTGCAGTGTGCGGTGCTGTAGTGTGCTTGGTACTGCAGTCTGCGGTGCTGCAGTGTGCATGGTGCTGCAGTGTGCTCGGAGCTGCAGTGCTCGGTGCTGCAGTGTGCTCGGTGCTGCAGTGTGCTCGGTGCTGCAGTGCGCTCGGTGCTGCAGTGTGCGGTGCTGCAGTGTGCAGTGCTGCAGTGTGCTCGGTGCTGCAGTGTGCAGTGCTGCAGTGTGCTCGGTGCTGCAGTGTGTGGTGCTGCAGTGTGCTCGGTGCTGCAGTGTGCGGTGCTGCAGTGTGCAGTGCTGCAGTGTGCTCGGTGCTGCAGTGTGCGGTGCTGCAGTGTGCTTGTGGCTGCAGTGCTCAGTGCTGCAGTTTGCTCGTTGCTGCAGTGTGCTCGGTGCTGCAGTGTGCAGTGCTGCAGTGTGCTCGGTGCTGCAGTGTGCGGTGCTGCAGTGTGCTTGTGGCTGCAGTGCTCAGTGCTGCAGTGTGCTCGGTGCTGCAGTGTGCTCGGTGCTGCAGTGTGTGGTGCTGCAGTGTGCCCGGTGCTGCAGTGTGCTCATTGCTGCAGTGTGCTTGGTGCTGCAGTGCTCGGTGCTGCAGTGCGCGGTGCTGTAGTGTGCTTGGTGCTGCAGTGTGCGGTGCTGCAGTGTGAGGTGCTGCAGTGTGAGGTGCTGCAGTGTGTGGTGCTGCAGTGTTCTCAGTGCTGCAGTGTGTGGTGCTGCAGTGTGCTCGGTGCTGCAGTGTGCCTTGCTGCGGTGTGCGGTGCTGCGGTGTGAGGTACTGCAGTCTGCGGTGCTGCAGTGTGCTCGGTGCTGCAGTGTGCTCGTTGCTGCAGTGTGCGGTGCTGCCGTGGGCTCGGTGCTGCAGTGTGCGGTGCTGCATTGTGCGGTGCTGCAGTGTGCTCAGTACTGCAGTGTGCGATGCTGCAGTGTGCGCTGCTGCAGTGTGCGGTTCTGCAGTGTGCTCGGTGCTGCACTGCTCGGTGCTGCAGTGAGCTCAGTGCTGCAGTGTGCGGTGCTGCAGTGTGCGCGGTGCTGCAGTGTGCTCGGTGCTGCAGTGTGCGGTGCTGCAGTGTGCGGTGCTGCGGTGTGAGGTGCTGCAGTGTGCGGTGCTTCAGTGTGTGGTGCTGCAGTGTGCTCGGTGCTGCAGTGTGCGGTGCTGCAGTGTGCTCGGTGCTGCAGTGCTCAGTGCTGCAGTGAGCTCGGTGCTGCTGTGTGCTTGGTGCTTCAGTGTGCGGTGCTGCAGTGTGGTGCTGCAGTGTGTTATTCTGCAGTGTGCTCAGAGCTGCAGTGCGCGGTGCTGCAGTGTGCTCGGTGCTGCAGTGTGCTTGGTGCTGCAGTGTGCTTGGTGCTGCAGCGTGCAGTGCTGCAGTGTGCGGTGCTGCAGGGTGCGGTGCTGCAGTGTGCAGTGCTGCGGTGTGAGGTGCTGCACTGTGTCGTGCTGCAGAGTTTGGTGCTGCAGTGTGTGGTGCTGCAGTGTGCTCGGTGCTGCAGTGTGCAGTGCTGCAGTGTGCTCAGTGCTGCAGTGTGCGGTGCTGCAGTGTGAGGTGCTGCAGTGTGAGGTGCTGCAGTGTGTGGTGCTGCAGTGTGCGGTGCTGCAGTGTGCTCGGTGCTGCAGTGTGCCTGGCTGCAGTGTGCGGTGCTGCAGTGTGCTCGGTGCTGCAGTGTGCAGTGCTGCAGTGTGCAGTGCTGCAGTGTGCGGTGCTGCAGTGTGCTTGGTACTGCAGTGTGCGGTGCTGCAGTGTGCACGGTGCTGCAGTGTGCTCGGAGCTGCAGTGCTCGGTGCTGCAGTGTGCTCGTTGCTGCAGTGTGCTCGATGCTACAGTGTGCAGTGCTGCAGTGTGCGGTGCTGTAGTGTGCTTGGTACTGCAGTGTGCGGTGCTGCAGTGTGCATGGTGCTGCAGTGTGCTCGGTGCTGCAGTGTGCTCGGAGCTGCAGTGCTCGGTGCTACAGTGTGCTCGGTGCTGCAGTGTGCTCGGTGCTGCAGTGCGCGGTGCTGCAGTGTGCTCGGTGCTGCAGTGCGCGGTGCTGCGGTGTGTGGTGCTGCAGTGTGCGGTGCTGCAGTGTGTGGTGCTGCAGTGTGCGGTGCTGCAGTGTGCTCGGTGCTGCAGTGTGCTCAGGGCTGCAGTGTGCTCCGTGCTGCAGTGTGTGGTACTGTGGTGTGCAGTGCTGCAGTGTGCTCGGTGCTGCAGTGTGCAGTGCTGCAGTATGCTTGGTGCTGCAGTGTGCTCGATGCTGCAGTGTGCTCGTTGCTGCAGGGTACTCGGTGCTGCAATGTGCGGTGCTGCTGTGTGCTTGTTGCTGCAGTATGTGGTGCTGCAGTGTGCTCGGTGCTGCAGTGTGTGTTGCTGCAGTGTGCTCGGTGCTGCAGTGTGCGGTGCTGCAGTTTGTGGTGCTGCTTTGTGCACTGCTGCAGTGTACTCGGTGCTGCAGTGTGCTCTGTGCTGCAGTGTGCGGTGCTGCAGTGTGCAGTGCTGTGGTGTGCAGTGCTGCGGTGTGAGGTGCTGCAGTGTGTGGTGCTGCCGTGTGCGGTGCTGCAGTGAGCTCGGTGCTGCAGTGTGCGGTGCTGCAGTGTGCTCGGTGCTGCAGTGTGCTTGGTGCTGCAGTGCGCGGTGCTGCAGTGTGCGGTGCTGCAGTGTGCGGTGCTGCAGTGTGCTCGGTGCTGCAGTGTTCGCGGTGTTGCAGTGCGCGGTGCTGCAGTGTGCTCGGTGCTGCGGTGTGAGGTGCTGCAGTATGTGGTGCTGCAGTGTACGGTGCTGCAGTGTGCGGTGCTGCATTGTGCGGTGATGCAGAGTGCGGTGCTGCAGTGTGCGCTGCTGCAGTGTGCTCGGTGCTGCAGTGTGCTTGGTGCTGCAGTGTGCTCGTTGCTGCAGTGTGTGGTGCTGCAGTGTGCTCGGTACTGCAGTGTGCGGTGCTGCAGTGTGCGGTGCTGCAGTGTGCGGTGCTGCAGTGTGCGGTGCTGCAGTGTGCGGTGATGCAGTGTGCGGTGATGCAGAGTGCGGTGCTGCAGAGTGCGGTGCTGCAGTGTGCTCAGGGCTGCAGAGTGCTCGGTGCAGCAGTGTGCTCGGTGCTGCAGTGTGCGGTGCTGCAGTGTGTGGTGCTGCAGTGTGCTCGGTGCTGCAGTGTGTGCGGTGCTGCAGTGTGAGGTGCTGCAGTGTGCTTGGTGCTGCAGTGTGCGGTGCTGCAGTGCTCGGTGCTGCAGTGCGCTCGGTGCTACAGTCTGTAGTGCTAGAGTGCGCTCGGTGCTGCAAAGTGCGGTGCTGCATTGTGCTCGGTGCTGCAGTGTGCTCGGTGCTGCAGTGTGCAGTGCTGCAGTGTGCTCGGTGCTGCAGTGTGAGCGGTGCTGCAGTGTGCTCGGTGCTGCAGTGTGAGCGGTGCTGCAGTGTGAGCGGTGCTGCAGTGTGCTCGGTACTGCAGTGTGCGGTGCTGCAGTGTGCGGTGCTGCAGTGTGCTCGGTGCTGCAAAGTGCGGTGCTGCATTGTGCTCGGTGCTGCAGTGTGCTCGGTGCTGCAGTGTGCAGTGCTGCAGTGTGCTCGGTGCTGCAGTGTGAGCGGTGCTGCAGTGTGCTCGGTGCTGCAGTGTGAGCGGTGCTGCAGTGTGAGCGGTGCTGCAGTGTGCTCGGTACTGCAGTGTGCGGTGCTGCAGTGTGCTCGGTGCTGCAGTGTGTGCGGTGCTGCAGTGTGAGGTGCTGCAGTGTGCTTGGTGCTGCAGTGTGCGGTGCTGCAGTGTGCTCAGTTCTGCAGTGTGTTGTGCTGCATTGTGCAGTGCTGCAGTGTGCGGTGCTGCAGTGCGCTCGTGCTGCAGTGTGTGGGGCTGCAGTGTGCTCGGTGCTACAGTCTGCAGTGCTAGAGTGCGCTCGGTGCTGCAAAGTGCGGTGCTGCAGTGTGCTCGGTGCTGCAGTGTGCTCGGTGCTGCAATGTGCAGTGCTGCAGTGTGCAGTGCTGCAGTGTGCGGTGCTGCAGTGTGCTTGGTACTGCAGTGTGCGGTGCTGCAGTGTGCACGGTGCTGCAGTGTGCTCGTTGCTGCAGTGTGCTCGATGCTACAGTGTGCGGTGCTGCAGTGTGCGGTGCTGTAGTGTGCTTGGTACTGCAGTGTGCGGTGCTGCAGTGTGCATGGTGCTGCAGTGTGCTCGGAGCTGCAGTGCTCGGTGCTACAGTGTGCTCGGTGCTGCAGTGCGCGGTGCTGCAGTGTGCTCGGTGCTGCAGTGTGCGGTGCTGCGGTGTGTGGTGCTGCAGTGTGCTCAGTGCTGCAGTGTGCGGTGCTGCAGTTTGCAGGTTGCTGCAGTGTGAGGTGCTGCAGTGTGCGGTGCTGCAGTGTGCTCGGTGTTGCAGTGCACGGCGTTGCAGTGTGCTCTGTGCTGCAGTGTGAGGTGCTGCAGTGTGTTCGGTGCTGCAGTGAGCGGTGCTGAAGTGTGCGGTGCTGCAGTGTGCTCGGTGCTGCAGTGTACGGTGCTGCAGTTTGCTTGGTGTTGCAGTGTGTGGTGCTGCAGTGTGCTCCGTGCTGCATTGCTCGGTGCTGCAGTGTGCGGTGCTGCAGTGTGCGGTGCTGCAGTGTGCTTGGTGCTGCAGTGTGTGGTGCTGCAGTGTGCTCGGTGCTGCAGTGTGTGGTGCTGCAGTGTGCTCGGTGCTGGAGTGTGCGGTGCTGCAGTGTGCTCGGTGCTGCAGTGTGCTTGTTGCTGCAGTGTGAGGTGCTGCAGTGTGCTTGGTGCTGCAGTGTGCGGTGCTGCAGTGTGCGGTGCTGCAGTGTGCTCAGTTCTGCAGTGTGTTGTGCTGCATTGTGCAGTGCTGCAGTGTGCGGTGCTGCAGTGCGCTCGTGCTGCAGTGTGTGGGGCTGCAGTGTGCTCGGTGCTACAGTCTGCAGTGCTAGAGTGCGCTCGGTGCTGCAAAGTGCGGTGCTGCAGTGTGCTCGGTGCTGCAGTGCTCGGAGCTGCAGTGTGCTTGGTGCTGCAGTGTGAAGTGCTGCAGTGTGCTTGGTACTGCAGTGTGCGGTGCTGCAGTGTGCTCAGTGCTGCAGTGTGCGGTGCTGCAGTGTGCTCAGTGCTGCAGTGTGCGGTGCTGCATTGTGCAGGTTGCTGCAGTGTGAGGTGCTGCAGTGTGCGGTGCTGCAGTGTGCGGTGCTGCAGTGTGCTCGGTGCTGCAGTGTGCGGTGCTGCAGTGTGCGGTGTTGCAGTGTGCGGTGCTGCAGTGTGCTCGGTGCTGCAGTGTGCGTTGCTGCAGTGTGCGGTGCTGCAGTGTGCGGTGCTGCAGTGTGCGGTGCTGCAGTGTGCGGTGAGCTGCAGTGTGCTCGGTGCTTCAGTGCAGTTGGTGCTGCAGTGTGCGGTGCTGCAGTGTGCTCGGTGCTGCAGTTTGCTCGGTGCAGCAGTGCACTTGGTGCTGCAGTTTTCTCTGTGCTGCAGTGTGCTCGGTGCTGCAGTGCACTTGGTGCTGCAGTGTGCAGTACTGCAGTGCACGCGGTGCTGCAGTGTGCGGTGCTGCAGTGTGCATTGTTACAGTGTGCATTGTTACAGTGTGCGGTGCTGCAGTGTACGGTGCTGCAGTGTACGGTGCTGCAGTGTACGGTGCTGCAGTTTGCGGTGCTGCAGTGTGCGGTGCTGCAGTGTGCGGTGCTGCAGTGTGCGGTGCTGCAGTGTGCGGTGCTGCAGTGTGCGGTGCTGCAGTGTGCGGAGCCGCAGTGCGGTGTGCTGCAGTGTGCTCAATGCTGCAGTGTGCTCGGTGCTGCAGTGTGCGGTGCTGCAGTGTGCTCGGTGCTGCAGTGCACGGCGCTGCAGTGTGCTCGGTGCTGCAGTGTGAGGTGCTGTAGTGTGTTCGGTGCTGCAGTTTGCTTGGTGTTGCAGTGTGTGTTGCTGCAGTGTGCTCGGTGCTGCAGTGCTCGGTGCTGCAGTGTGCGGTGCTGCAGTGTGCGGTGCTGCAGTGTGCGGTGCTGCAGTGTGCTCGGTGCTGCAGTGCTTGGTGCTGCAGTGTGCGGTTCTGCAGTGTGCGGTTCTGCAGTGTGCTCAGTGCTGCAGTGTGCGGTGCTGCAGTGTGTGGTGCTGCATTGTGCTCGGTGCTGCAGTGTGCTCGGTGTTGCAGTGAGCTCGGTGCTGCAGTGAGCAGTGCTGCAGTGTGCGGTGCTGCAGGGTTCTCGGTGCTGCAGTGTGCGGTGCTGCAGTGTGTGGTGCTGCAGTGTGCGGTGCTGCAGTATGTGGTACTGCTGTTTGCGGATATGCAGCGTGCTCGGTGCTGCACTGCTCGGTGCTGCAGTGTGCGGTGCTGCAGTGTGCTCGGTACTGCAGTGTGTGGCGCTGCAGTTTGCTCGGTGCTGCAGTGTGCTCGGTGGTGCAGTGTGCGGTGCTGCTGTGTGCTTGGTGCTGCAGTGTGCGGTGCTGCAGTGTGCAGTGCTGCAGTGTTCTCGGTGCTGCAGTGTGCGGTTCTGCAGTGTGCTCGGTGCTGCATTGTGCGGAGCTGCAGTGTGCTCGGTGCTGCAGTGTGCGGTGCTGCAGTGTGCGGTGCTGCAGTGTGCGGTGCTGCATTGTGCTCAGTGCTGCAGTGAGCGGTGCTGCAGTGTGCGGTGCTGCAGTGTGCGGTGCTGCATTGTGCTCAGTGCTGCAGTGTGCGGTGCTGCACTGTGTGGTGCTGCAGTGTGCAGTGCTGCAGTGTGTGGTGCTGCATTGTGCTCGGTGCTGCAGTGTGCGGTGCTGCAGTATGTGGTACTGCTGTTTGCGGATATGCAGCATGCACGGTGCTGCACTGCTCGGTGCTGCAGTGTGTGGTACTGCAGTGTGCTCGGTGCTGCAGTGCTCGGAGCTGCAGTGTGCTCGGTGCTGCAGTGTGCTCAGTGCTGCAGTGTGCGGTGCTGCAGTGTGCTCAGTGCTTCAGTGTGCGGTGCTGCAGTGTGCTTGTTGCTGCAGTGTGAAGTGCTGCAGTGTGCTTGGTGCTGCAGTGTGCGGTGCTGCAGTGTGCTCAGTGCTGCAGTGTGCGGTGCTGCATTGTGCAGGTTGCTGCAGTGTGAGGTGCTGCAGTGTGCGGTGCTGCAGTGTGCGGTGCTGCAGTGTACTCGGTGCTGCAGTGTGCGGTGCTGCAGTGTGCGGTGTTGCAGTGTGCGGTGCTGCAGTGTGCTCGGTGCTGCAGTGTGCGTTGCTGCAGTGTGCGGTGCTGCAGTGTGCGGTGCTGCAGTGTGCGGTGCTGCAGTGTGCGGTGAGCTGCAGTGTGCTCGGTGCTGCAGTGTGCTCGGTGCTTCAGTGCAGTTGGTGCTGCAGTGTGCGGTGCTGCAGTGTGCTCGGTGCTGCAGTTTGCTCGGTGCAGCAGTGCACTTGGTGCTGCAGTTTTCTCTGTGCTGCAGTGTGCTCGGTGCTGCAGTGCACTTGGTGCTGCAGTGTGCAGTACTGCAGTGCACGCGGTGCTGCAGTGTGCGGTGCTGCAGTGTGCATTGTTACAGTGTGCATTGTTACAGTGTGCGGTGCTGCAGTGTACGGTGCTGCAGTGTACGGTGCTGCAGTTTGCGGTGCTGCAGTGTGCGGTGCTGCAGTGTGCGGTGCTGCAGTGTGCGGTGCTGCAGTGTGCGGTGCTGCAGTGTGCGGTGCTGCAGTGTGCGGAGCCGCAGTGCGGTGTGCTGCAGTGTGCTCAAGGCTGCAGTGTGCTCGGTGCTGCAGTGTGCGGTGCTGCAGTGTGCTCGGTGCTGCAGTGCACGGCGCTGCAGTGTGCTCGGTGCTGCAGTGTGAGGTGCTGTAGTGTGTTCGGTGCTGCAGTTTGCTTGGTGTTGCAGTGTGTGTTGCTGCAGTGTGCTCGGTGCTGCAGTGCTCGGTGCTGCAGTGTGCGGTGCTGCAGTGTGCGGTGCTGCAGTGTGCTCGGTGCTGCAGTGCTTGGTGCTGCAGTGTGCGGTTCTGCAGTGTGCGGTTCTGCAGTGTGCTCAGTGCTGCAGTGTGCGGTGCTGCAGTGTGTGGTGCTGCGGTGTGCGGTGCTGCATTGTGCTCGGTGCTGCAGTGTGCTCGGTGTTGCAGTGAGCTCGGTGCTGCAGTGAGCAGTGCTGCAGTGTGCGGTGCTGCAGGGTTCTCGGTGCTGCAGTGTGCGGTGCTGCAGTGTGTGGTGCTGCAGTGTGTGGTGCTGCAGTGTGCGGTGCTGCAGTGTGCGGTGCTGCAGTATGTGGTACTGCTGTTTGCGGATATGCAGCGTGCTCGGTGCTGCACTGCTCGGTGCTGCAGTGTGCGGTGCTGCAGTGTGCTCGGTGCTGCAGTGTGTGGCGCTGCAGTTTGCTCGGTGCTGCAGTGTGCTCGGTGGTGCAGTGTGCGGTGCTGCTGTGTGCTTGGTGCTGCAGTGTGCGGTGCTGCAGTGTGCAGTGCTGCAGTGTTCTCGGTGCTGCAGTGTGCGGTTCTGCAGTGTGCTCGGTGCTGCATTGTGCGGAGCTGCAGTGTGCTCGGTGCTGCAGTGTGCGGTGCTGCAGTGTGCGGTGCTGCGGTGTGCGGTGCTGCATTGTGCTCAGTGCTGCAGTGAGCGGTGCTGCAGTGTGCGGTGCTGCAGGGTGCTCGGTGCTGCAGTGTGCGGTGCTGCACTGTGTGGTGCTGCAGTGTGCAGTGCTGCAGTATGTGGTACTGCTGTTTGCGGATATGCAGCATGCACGGTGCTGCACTGCTCGGTGCTGCAGTGTGTGGTACTGCAGTGTGCTCGGTGCTGCAGTGCTCGGAGCTGCAGTGTGCTCGGTGCTGCAGTGTGCTCAGTGCTGCAGTGTGCGGTGCTGCAGTGTGCTCAGTGCTTCAGTGTGCGGTGCTGCAGTGTGCTTGTTGCTGCAGTGTGAAGTGCTGCAGTGTGCTTGGTGCTGCAGTGTGCGGTGCTGCAGTGTGCTCAGTGCTGCAGTGTGCGGTGCTGCATTGTGCAGGTTGCTGCAGTGTGAGGTGCTGCAGTGTGCGGTGCTGCAGTGTGCGGTGCTGCAGTGTGCGGTGCTGCAGTGTGCGGTGCTGCAGTGTGCGGTGTTGCAGTGTGCAGTGCTGCAGTGTGCTCGGTGCTGCAGTGTGCGTTGCTGCAGTGTGCGGTGCTGCAGTGTGCGGTGCTGCAGTGTGCGGTGCTGCAGTGTGCGGTGAGCTGCAGTGTGCTCGGTGCTGCAGTGTGCTCGGTGCTTCAGTGCAGTTGGTGCTGCAGTGTGCGGTGCTGCAGTGTGCTCGGTGCTGCAGTTTGCTCGGTGCAGCAGTGCACTTGGTGCTGCAGTTTTCTCTGTGCTGCAGTGTGCTCGGTGCTGCAGTGCACTTGGTGCTGCAGTGTGCAGTACTGCAGTGCACGCGGTGCTGCAGTGTGCGGTGCTGCAGTGTGCATTGTTACAGTGTGCATTGTTACAGTGTGCGGTGCTGCAGTGTACGGTGCTGCAGTGTACGGTGCTGCAGTTTGCGGTGCTGCAGTGTGCGGTGCTGCAGTGTGCGGAGCCGCAGTGCGGTGTGCTGCAGTGTGCTCAATGCTGCAGTGTGCTCGGTGCTGCAGTGTGCTCGGTGCTGCAGTGTGCGGTGCTGCAGTGCGCGGTGTTACAGTGTGCAGTGCTGCAGTGTTCTCAGTGCTGCAGTGTGCGGTGCTGCAGTGTGCTCAGTGCTTCAGTGTGCGGTGCTGCAGTGTGCTTGTTGCTGCAGTGTGAAGTGCTGCAGTGTGCGGTGCTGCAGTGTGCTCAGTGCTGCAGTGTGCGGTGCTGCATTGTGCAGGTTGCTGCAGTGTGAGGTGCTGCAGTGTGCGGTGCTGCAGTGTGCGGTGCAGCAGTGTGCTTGGTGCTGCAGTGCACGGCGCTGCAGTGTGCTCGGTGCTGCAGTGTGAGGTGCTGCAGTGTGTTCGGTGCTGCAGTGTGCGGTGCTGCAGTGTACGGTGCTGCAGCGTGCGGTGCTGCAGTGTACGGTGCTGCAGTTTGCTTGGTGTTGCAGTGTGTGGAGCTGCACTGTGCTCAGTGCTGCAGTGCTCGGTGCTGAAGTGTGCGGTGCTGCAGTGTGCGGTGCTGCAGTGTGCTTGGTGCTGCAGTGTGTGGTGCTGCAATGTGCTCGGTGCTGCAGTGTGTGCTGCTGCAGTGTGCTCGGTGCTGGAGTGCGCGTTTTTGCAGTGTGCGGTGCTGCAGTCTGCTCGGTGCTGCAGTGTGCGGTGCTGCAGTGTGCTCGGTGCTGCAGTGTGTGGCGCTGCAGTTTGCTCGGTGCTGCAGTGTGCTCGGTGGTGCAGTGTGCGGTGCTGCTGTGTGCTTGGTGCTGCAGTGTGCGGTGCTGCAGTGTGCAGTGCTGCAGTGTTCTCGGTGCTGCAGTGTGCGGTGCTGCAGTGTGCTCGGTGCTGCAGTGTGCGGTGCTGCAGTGTGCGGTGCTGCGGTGTGCGGTGCTGCATTGTGCTCAGTGCTGCAGTGTGCGGTGCTGCATTGTGCGGTGCTGCAGTGTGCTCGGTGCTGCAGTGAGCGGTGCTGCAGTGTGCGGTGCTGCAGGGTTCTCGGTGCTGCAGTGTGCGGTGCTGCACTGTGTGGTGCTGCAGTGTGCGGTGCTGCAGTGTGTGGTGCTGCAGTGTGCTCGGTGCTGCAGTGTGCGGTGCTTCAGTGCTCGGAGCTGCAGTGTGCTTGGTGCTGCAGTGTGCGGTGCTGCAGTGTGCACGGTGCTGCAGTGTGCGGTGCTGCAGTGTGCTCGGTGCTGCAGTGTGCGGTGCTTCAGTGCTCGGAGCTGCAGTGTGCTCAGTGCTGCAGTGTGCGGTGCTGCAGTGTGCACGGTGCTGCAGTGTGCGGTGCTGCAGTGTGCTCCGTCCAGCAGTGTGTGGTGCTGCAGTGTGCTTGGTGCTGCATTGCTTGGTGCTGCAGTGTGCGGTGCTGCAGTGCGCACGGTGCTGCAGTGTGCGGTGCTGCAGTGTGCTCGGTCCTGCAGTGTGCGGTGCTGCAGTGTGCGGTGCTGCAGTGTGTGGTGCTGCAGTGTGCTCCGTGCCGCTGTGTGCTCGGTGCAGCAGTGTGCGGTGCTGCAGTGCACGGTGATGCATTGTGCTTGGTGCTGCAGTGTGCGGTGCTGAGTGTGTGGTGCTGCAGTGTGCTCGGTGCTGCAGTGTGCTTGGTTCTGCAGTGTGCGGAGCTGCATTGTGCAGTTCTGCAGTGTGCTCGGTGCTGCAGTGTGCGGTGCTGCAGTGTGCTCGGTGCTGCAGTGTGCTCGGTGCTGCAGTGTGCGGTTCTGCAGTGTGCTCACTGCTGCAGTGTGCGGTGCTGCAGTGTGCGGTGCTGCAGTGTGCTCAGGGCTGCAGTGTGCTCGGTGCTGCAGGGTGCTCGGTGCTGCAGTGTGCAGTGCTGCAGTGTGCTTGGTGCTGCAGTGTGCGTTGCTGCAGTGTGCTTGGTGCTGCAGTGTGCTTGGTGCTGCAGTGTGCTTGGTGCTGCAGTGTGCAGTGCTGCAGTGTGCTTGGTGCTGCAGTGTGCGTTGCTGCAGTGTGCGGTGCTGCAGTGTGCTCGGTGCTGCAGTGTGCGGTGCTGCAGTGTGCTTGGTGCTGCAGTGTGCTCGGTGCTGCAGCGTGCTCGGTGCTGCATTGTGCTTGGTGCTGCAGTGTGCGTTGCTGCAGCGTGCTCGGTGCTGCATTGTGCTTGGTGCTGCAGTGTGCTCGGTGCTGCATTGTGCGGTGCTGCAGTGTGCTCGGTGCTGCAGCGTGCTCGGTGCTGCATTGTGCTCGGTCTTGCAGTGTGCTCGATGCTGCAGTGTGCAGTGCTGCAGTGTGCTCGGTGCTGCAGTGTTCAGTGCTGCAGTGAGCTCGGTGCTGCAGTGTGCGGTGCTGCAGTGAGCTCGGTGCTGCAGTGTGCGATGCTGCAGTGTGCTTGGTGCTACAGTGTGCGGTGCTGCAGTGTGCTGTGCTACAGTGTGTGTGGTGCTGCAGTGTGAGGTGCTGCAGTGTGGTGCTGCAGTGTGCACGGTGCTGCAGTGTGCAGTGCTGCAGTGTGCTCCGTGCCGCAGTGTGCGGTGCTGCACTGTGCTCGGAGCTGCAGTGCGCGGTGCTGCAGTGCGCAGTGCTGCAGTGTGCTCGGTGCTGCAGCTTGGTGCTGCAGTGTGCTTGGTGCTGCAGTGTGCGGTGCTGCAGTGTGCGGTGCTGCAGTTTGCACTGCTGCAGTTTGCGGTGCTGCAGTGTGAAGTGCTGCAGTGTGCGAAGCTGCAGTGTGCGGTGCAGCGGTGTGCTCGGTGCTGCAGTGTGCAGTGCTGCCGTGTGAGGTGCTGCAGTGTGTCATGCTGCAGTGTGTGGTGCTGCAGTGTGCGGTGCTGCAGTGTGCTCCGTGC
Organism: Isurus oxyrinchus; assembly: GCA_026770705.1. NCBI lineage: Eukaryota > Metazoa > Chordata > Chondrichthyes > Lamniformes > Lamnidae > Isurus > Isurus oxyrinchus. The sequence goes on along the minus strand of JANJGN010000247.1, from coordinate 95,871 downwards.
CGCAGTGTGCGGTGCTGCAGTGTGCTCGGAGCTGCAGTGCGCGGTGCTGCAGTGCGCAGTGCTGCAGTGTGCTCGGTGCTGCACTTGGTGCTGCAGTGTGCTTGGTGCTGCAGTGTGCGGTGCTGCAGTGTGCGGTGCTGCAGTTTGCGGTGCTGCAGTTTGCGGTGCTGCAGTGTGCGGTGCTGCAGTGTGCGGTGCTGCAGTGTGCGGTGCTGCAGTGTGCGGTGCTGCAGTGTGCTCAGTGCTGCTGTGTGCGGTGCTGTAGTTTGCTCAGTAGTGCAGTGTGTGGTGCTGCAGTGTGCACGGTGCTGGAGTGCGCGTTTTTGCAGTGTGCGGTGCTGCAGTCTGCTCGGTGCTGCAGTGTGCGGCTCTGCAGTGTGCTCGGTGCTGCAGTGTGCGGCGTTGCAGTGTGCTCAGTGCTGCAGTGTGCTCGGTGGTGCAGTGTGCGGTGCTACAGTGTGCTTGGTGCTGCAGTGTGCGGTGCTGCAGTGTGCAGTGCTGCAGTGTGCTCGGTGCTGCAGTGTGCGGTTCTGCAGTGTGCTCAGTGCTGCATTGTGCGGTGCTGCAGTGTGCTCGGTGCTGCAGTGTGCGGTGCTGCAATGTGAGGTGCTGCAGTGTGCTCAGTGCTGCAGTGTGTGGTACTGCAGTGTGCTTGGTGCTGCATTGCTCGGTGCTGCAGTGTGCGGTGCTGCAGTGCGCACGGTGCTGCAGTGTGCGGTGCTGCAGTGTGCTCGGTCCAGCAGTGTGTGGTGCTGCAGTGTGCTTGGTGCTGCATTGCTGGGTGCTGCCGTGTGTGGTGCTGCAGTGTGCTCCGTGCCGCAGTGTGCAGTGCTGCAGTGTGCTCGGTGCTGCAGTGTGAGGTGCTGCAGTGCATGGTGATGCATTGTGCTTGGTGCTGCAGTGTGCTCGGAGCTGCAGTGTGTGGTGCTGCAGTGTGCTCGGAGCTGCAGTGTGCTTGGTTCTGCAGTGTGCGGAGCTGCATTGTGCGGTGCTGCAGAGTGCTCGGTGCTGCAGTGTGCGGTGCTGAGTGTGTGGTGCTGCAGTGTGCTCGGTGCTGCAGTGTGCTTGGTTCTGCAGTGTGCGGAGCTGCATTGTGCGGTGCTGCAGAGTGCTCGGTGCTGCAGTGTGCGGTGCTGCAGTGTGCTCGGTGCTGCAGTGTGCGGTGTTACAGTGTGCTCGGTGCTGCAGTGTGCTCGGTGCTGCAGTGTGCAGTTCTGCAGTGTGCTCGCTGCTGCAGTGTGCGGTGCTGCAGTGTCAGGTGCTGCAGTGTGCGGTGCTGCAGTGTGCGGTTCTGCATTGTGCTCGGTGCTGCAGTGTTTGGTGCTGCAGTGTGTGGAGCTGCAGTGCGCTCGGTGCTGCATTGTGCTCGGTGCTGCATTGTGCTTGGTGCTGCAGTTTGCTCGATGCTGCAGTGTGCGGTGCTGCATTGTGCGGTGCTGCAGTGCTCGGTGCTGCAGTGTGCTCGGTGCTGCAGTGTGCTCGGTGCTGCAGTGTGCTCGGTGCTGCAGTTTGCTCGATGCTGCAGTGTGCGGTGCTGCATTGTGCGGTGCTGCAGTGCTCGGTGCTGCAGTGTGCTCGGTGCTGCAGTGTGCTCGGTGCTGCAGTGTGCTCGGTGCTGCAGTGTGCAGTGCTGCAGTGTGCTTGTTGCTGCATTGTGCGGTGCTGCAGTGCTCGGTGCTGCAGTGTGCTCGGTGCTGCAGTGTGCTCGGTGCTGCAGTGTGCTCGGTGCTGCATTGTGCTCGGTGCTGCAGTGTGCGGTGCTGCAGTGTGCTCGATGCTGAAGTGTGCGGTGCTGCAGTGTGCTCAGTGCTGCAGTGTGCTCAGTGCTGCAGTGTTCGGTGCTGCAATGAGCTCGGTGCTGCAGTGTGCGGTGCTGCAGTGAGCTCGGTGCTGCAGTGTGCGGTGCTGCAGTGAGCTCGGTGCTGCAGTGTGCGATGCTGCAGTGTGCTTGGTGCTACAGTGTGCGGTGCTGCAGTGTGCTGTGCTGCAGTGTGTGTGGTGCTGCAGTGTGTGTGGTGCTGCAGTGTGGTGCTGCAGTGCGGTGCTGCAGTGTGCACGGTGCTGCAGTGTGCAGTGCTGCAGTGTGCTCGGTCCTGCAGTGTGTGGTGCTGCATTGTGCTTGGTGCTGCATTGCTCGGTGCTGCCGTGTGTGCTGCTGCAGTGTGCGGTGCTGCAGTGTGCTCCATGCCGCAGTGTGCGGTGCTGCAGTGTGCTCGGAGCTGCAGTGCGCGGTGCTGCAGTGCGCAGTGCTGCAGTGTGCTCGGTGCTGCAGCTTGGTGCTGCAGTGTGCTTGGTGCTGCAGTGTGCGTTGCTGCAGTGTGCGGTGCTGCAGTGTGCGTTGCTGCAGTGTGCGGTGCTGCAGTGTGCGGTGCAGCGGTGTGCTCGGTGCTGCAGTGTGCAGTGCTGCCGTGTGAGGTGCTGCAGTGTGTCGTGCTGCAGTGTGCTCGTGCTGCAGTTTGCGGTGCTGCAGTGTGCGGTGCTGCAGTGTGCGGTGCTGCAGTGTGCGGTGCTGCAGTGTGCGGTGCTGCAGTGTGCGGTGCTGCAGTGTGCTCGGTGCTGCAGTGTGCGGTGCTGCAGTGTGCGGTGCTGCAGTGTGCTCGGTGCTGCAGTGTGCTCGGTGCTGCAGTGTGCGGTGCTGCAGTGTGCGGTGCTGCAGTGTGCGGTGCAGCGGTGTGCTCGGTGCTGCAGTGTGCAGTGCTGCCGTGTGAGGTGCTGCAGTGTGCTCGGTGCTGCAGTGTGCGGTGCTGCAGTGTGCGGTGCTGCAGTGTGCTCGTGCTGCAGTGTGCGGTGCTGCAGTGTGCGGTGCTGCAGTGTGCGGTGCTGCAGTGTGCTTGGTGCCAGAGTCTGCGGTGCTACAGTGCACTCGGTGCTGCAATGTGCGGTGCTGCAGTGTGCTCGGAGCTGCAGTGTGCGGTGCTGCAGTGTGCTCAGTGCTGCAGTTTGCAGTGCTGCAGGGTGCGGTGCTGCAGTGTGCTCGGTGCAGCAGTGTGTGGTGCTGTAGTTTGCTCAGTAGTGCAGTGTGCGGTGCTGCAGTGTGCTCGGTGCTGGAGTGCGCGTTTTTGCAGTGTGCGGTGCTGCAGTCTGCTCGGCGCTGCAGTGTGCGGTGCTGCAGTGTGCTCGGTGGTGCAGTGTGCGGTGCTGCAGTGTGCTTGGTGCTGCAGTGTGCGGTGCTGCAGTGTGCAGTGCTGCAGTGTGCTCGGTGCTGCAGTGTGCTCGGTGCTGCAGTGTGCGGTGCTGCGGTGTGCGGTGCTGCATTGTGCTCGGTGCTGCAGTGTGCGGTGCTGCAGTGTGCGGTGCTGCAGTGTGCGGTGCTGCACTGTGTGATGCTGCAGTGTGCGGTGCTGCAGTGTGTGGTGCTGCAGTGTGCTCGGTGCTGCAGTGTGCGGTGCTGCAGTATGTGGTACTGCTGTTTGCAGATATGCAGCATGCTCGGTGCTGCACTGCTCGATGCTGCAGTGTGCAGTGCTGCAGTGTGCGGTGCTGCAGTGTGCTTGATACTGCAGTGTGAGTTGCTGCAGTGTGCGGTGTTGCAGTGTGCAGTGCTGATGCATGCTCGGTGCTGCAGTGTGCTCGGTGCTGCAGTGTGTGGTGCTGCAGTGTGCTCGGTGCTGCAGTGTGTGGTACTGCAGTGTGCTCGGTGCTGCAGTGTGCAGTGCTTCAGAGCTCGGAGCTGCAGTGTGCTTGGTGCTGCAGTGTGCTCCGTCCAGCAGTGTGTGGTGCTGCAGTGTGCTTGGCGCTGCATTGCTCGGTGCTGCAGTGTGCGGTGCTGCAGTGTGCACGGTGCTGCAGTGTGCGGTGCTGCAGTGTGCTCGGTCCTGCAGTGTGTGGTGCTGCAGTGTGCTTGGTGCTGCATTGCTCGGTGCTGCCGTGTGTGGTGCTGCAGTGTGTTCCGTGCCGCAGTGTGTGGTGCTGCAGTGTGCTCGGAGCTGCAGTGTGCGGTGCTGAGTGTGTGGTGCTGCAGTGTGCTCGGTGCTGCAGTGTGCTTGGTTCTGCAGTGTGCGGAGCTGCATTGTGCGGTGCTGCAGTGTGCTCGGTGCTGCAGTGTGCGGTGCTGCAGTGTGCTCGGTGCTGCAGTGTGCGGTGTTACAGTGTGCTCGGTGCTGCAGTGTGCGGTGTTACAGTGTGCTCGGTGCTGCAGTGTGCTCGGTGCTGCAGTGTGCGGTGCTGCAGTGTGAGGTGCTGCAGTGTGCGGTGCTGCAGTGTGCGGTTCTGCATTGTGCTCGGTGCTGCAGTGTGCGGTGCTGCAGTGTTCTCGGAGCTGCAGTGTGCGGTGCTGCAGTGTGCGGTGCTGCAGTGTGTGTGGTGCTGCAGTGTGCTTGGAGCTGCAGTGTGCGGTGCTGCAGTGTGCTCCGGGCTGCATTGTGCTCGGTGCTGCAGTGTGCTCGGTGCTGCAGGGGGCAGTGCTGCAGCGTGCTTGTTGCTGCATTGTGCGGTGCTGCAGTGCTCGGTGCTGCAGTGTGCGTTGCTGCAGTGTGCTTGGCGCTGCAGTGTGCGGTTCTGCAGTGTGCTCAGTGCTGCAGTGTGCGGTGCTGCAGTGTCAGGTGCTGCAGTGTGCGGTGCTGCAGTGTTCTCGGAGCTGCAGTGTGCGGTGCTGCAGTGTTCTCGGAGCTGCAGTGTGCGGTGCTGCAGTGTGTGGTGCTGCAGTATGCTCGGTGCTGCAGTGTGCAGTGTTACACTGTGCTCGGTGCTGCAGTGTGCTCGGTGCTGCAGTGTGCGGTTCTGCACTGTGCTTGGTGCAGCAGTGTGCGGTGCTGCAGTGTGCGGTGCTGCAGTGTGCGGTTCTGCATTGTGCTCGGTGCTGCAGTGTGCTCGGTGCTGCAGTGTGCTCGGTGCTGCAGTGTTTGGTGCTGCAGTGTGTGGTGCTGCAGTGTGCTCGGTGCTGCAGTGTGCTCGGTGCTGCAGTGTGCGGCGTTGCAGTGTGCTCAGTGCTGCAGTGTGCTCGGTGGTGCAGTGTGCGGTGCTACAGTGTGCTTGGTGCTGCAGTGTGCGGTGCTGCAGTGTGCAGTGCTGCAGTGTGCTCGGTGCTGCAGTGTGCGGTTCTGCAGTGTGCTCAGTGCTGCATTGTGCGGTGCTGCAGTGTGCTCGGTGCTGCAGTGTGCGGTGCTGCAATGTGAGGTGCTGCAGTGTGAGGTGCTGCAGTGTGCTCAGTGCTGCAGTGTGTGGTACTGCAGTGTGCTTGGTGCTGCATTGCTCGGTGCTGCAGTGTGCGGTGCTGCAGTGCGCACGGTGCTGCAGTGTGCGGTGCTGCAGTGTGCTCGGTCCAGCAGTGTGTGGTGCTGCAGTGTGCTTGGTGCTGCATTGCTGGGTGCTGCCGTGTGTGGTGCTGCAGTGTGCTCGGTGCTGCAGTGTGAGGTGCTGCAGTGCATGGTGATGCATTGTGCTTGGTGCTGCAGTGTGCTCGGAGCTGCAGTGTGTGGTGCTGCAGTGTGCTCGGAGCTGCAGTGTGCGGTGCTGAGTGTGTGGTGCTGCAGTGTGCTCGGTGCTGCAGTGTGCTTGGTTCTGCAGTGTGCGGAGCTGCATTGTGCGGTGCTGCAGAGTGCTCGGTGCTGCAGTGTGCGGTGCTGCAGTGTGCTCGGTGCTGCAGTGTGCGGTGTTACAGTGTGCTCGGTGCTGCAGTGTGCGGTGCTGCAGTGTGCTCGCTGCTGCAGTGTGCGGTGCTGCAGTGTCAGGTGCTGCAGTGTGCGGTGCTGCAGTGTGCGGTTCTGCATTGTGCTCGGTGCTGCAGTGTTTGGTGCTGCAGTGTGTGGAGCTGCAGTGCGCTCGGTGCTGCATTGTGCTCGGTGCTGCAGTTTGCTCGATGCTGCAGTGTGCGGTGCTGCATTGTGCGGTGCTGCAGTGCTCGGTGCTGCAGTGTGCTCGGTGCTGCAGTGTGCGGTGCTGCAGTGTGCTCGGTGCTGCAGTGTGCTCGGTGCTGCAGTTTGCTCGATGCTGCAGTGTGCGGTGCTGCATTGTGCGGTGCTGCAGTGCTCGGTGCTGCAGTGTGCTCGGTGCTGCAGTGTGCGGTGCTGCAGTGTGCTCGGTGCTGCAGTGTGCTCGGTGCTGCAGTTTGCTCGATGCTGCAGTGTGCTCGGTGCTGCAGTGTGCTCGGTGCTGCAGTGTGCTCGGTGCTGCAGTGTGCAGTGCTGCAGTGTGCTTGTTGCTGCATTGTGCGGTGCTGCAGTGCTCGGTGCTGCAGTGTGCGTTGCTGCAGTGTGCTTGGTGCTGCAGTGTGCTCGGTGCTGCAGTGTGCTCGGTGCTGCATTGTGCTCGGTGCTGCAGTGTGCGGTGCTGCAGTGTGCTCGATGCTGAAGTGTGCGGTGCTGCAGTGTGCTCAGTGCTGCAGTGTGCTCAGTGCTGCAGTGTTCGGTGCTGCAATGAGCTCGGTGCTGCAGTGTGCGGTGCTGCAGTGAGCTCGGTGCTGCAGTGTGCGGTGCTGCAGTGAGCTCGGTGCTGCAGTGTGCGATGCTGCAGTGTGCTTGGTGCTACAGTGTGCGGTGCTGCAGTGTGCTGTGCTGCAGTGTGTGTGGTGCTGCAGTGTGTGTGGTGCTGCAGTGTGGTGCTGCAGTGCGGTGCTGCAGTGTGCACGGTGCTGCAGTGTGCAGTGCTGCAGTGTGCTCGGTCCTGCAGTGTGTGGTGCTGCATTGTGCTTGGTGCTGCATTGCTCGGTGCTGCCGTGTGTGCTGCTGCAGTGTGCGGTGCTGCAGTGTGCTCCATGCCGCAGTGTGCGGTGCTGCAGTGTGCTCGGAGCTGCAGTGCGCGGTGCTGCAGTGCGCAGTGCTGCAGTGTGCTCGGTGCTGCAGCTTGGTGCTGCAGTGTGCTTGGTGCTGCAGTGTGCGTTGCTGCAGTGTGCGGTGCTGCAGTGTGCGTTGCTGCAGTGTGCGGTGCTGCAGTGTGCGGTGCAGCGGTGTGCTCGGTGCTGCAGTGTGCAGTGCTGCCGTGTGAGGTGCTGCAGTGTGTCGTGCTGCAGTGTGCTCGTGCTGCAGTTTGCGGTGCTGCAGTGTGCGGTGCTGCAGTGTGCGGTGCTGCAGTGTGCGGTGCTGCAGTGTGCGGTGCTGCAGTGTGCTCGGTGCTGCAGTGTGCGGTGCTGCAGTGTGCGGTGCTGCAGTGTGCTCGGTGCTGCAGTGTGCTCGGTGCTGCAGTGTGCGGTGCTGCAGTGTGCGGTGCTGCAGTGTGCGGTGCAGCGGTGTGCTCGGTGCTGCAGTGTGCAGTGCTGCCGTGTGAGGTGCTGCAGTGTGCTCGGTGCTGCAGTGTGCGGTGCTGCAGTGTGCGGTGCTGCAGTGTGCTCGTGCTGCAGTGTGCGGTGCTGCAGTGTGCGGTGCTGCAGTGTGCGGTGCTGCAGTGTGCTTGGTGCCAGAGTCTGCGGTGCTACAGTGCACTCGGTGCTGCAATGTGCGGTGCTGCAGTGTGCTCGGAGCTGCAGTGTGCGGTGCTGCAGTGTGCTCAGTGCTGCAGTTTGCAGTGCTGCAGGGTGCGGTGCTGCAGTGTGCTCGGTGCAGCAGTGTGTGGTGCTGTAGTTTGCTCAGTAGTGCAGTGTGCGGTGCTGCAGTGTGCTCGGTGCTGGAGTGCGCGTTTTTGCAGTGTGCGGTGCTGCAGTCTGCTCGGCGCTGCAGTGTGCGGTGCTGCAGTGTGCTCGGTGGTGCAGTGTGCGGTGCTGCAGTGTGCTTGGTGCTGCAGTGTGCGGTGCTGCAGTGTGCAGTGCTGCAGTGTGCTCGGTGCTGCAGTGTGCTCGGTGCTGCAGTGTGCGGTGCTGCGGTGTGCGGTGCTGCATTGTGCTCGGTGCTGCAGTGTGCGGTGCTGCAGTGTGCGGTGCTGCAGTGTGCGGTGCTGCACTGTGTGATGCTGCAGTGTGCGGTGCTGCAGTGTGTGGTGCTGCAGTGTGCTCGGTGCTGCAGTGTGCGGTGCTGCAGTATGTGGTACTGCTGTTTGCAGATATGCAGCATGCTCGGTGCTGCACTGCTCGATGCTGCAGTGTGCAGTGCTGCAGTGTGCGGTGCTGCAGTGTGCTTGATACTGCAGTGTGAGTTGCTGCAGTGTGCGGTGTTGCAGTGTGCAGTGCTGATGCATGCTCGGTGCTGCAGTGTGCTTGCTGCTTCAGTGTGCTTGGTGCTGCAGTGTGTGGTGCTGCAGTGTGCTCGGTGCTGCAGTGTGTGGTACTGCAGTGTGCTCGGTGCTGCAGTGTGCAGTGCTTCAGAGCTCGGAGCTGCAGTGTGCTTGGTGCTGCAGTGTGCTCCGTCCAGCAGTGTGTGGTGCTGCAGTGTGCTTGGCGCTGCATTGCTCGGTGCTGCAGTGTGCGGTGCTGCAGTGTGCACGGTGCTGCAGTGTGCGGTGCTGCAGTGTGCTCGGTCCTGCAGTGTGTGGTGCTGCAGTGTGCTTGGTGCTGCATTGCTCGGTGCTGCCGTGTGTGGTGCTGCAGTGTGTTCCGTGCCGCAGTGTGTGGTGCTGCAGTGTGCTCGGAGCTGCAGTGTGCGGTGCTGAGTGTGTGGTGCTGCAGTGTGCTCGGTGCTGCAGTGTGCTTGGTTCTGCAGTGTGCGGAGCTGCATTGTGCGGTGCTGCAGTGTGCTCGGTGCTGCAGTGTGCGGTGCTGCAGTGTGCTCGGTGCTGCAGTGTGCGGTGTTACAGTGTGCTCGGTGCTGCAGTGTGCGGTGTTACAGTGTGCTCGGTGCTGCAGTGTGCTCGGTGCTGCAGTGTGCGGTGCTGCAGTGTGAGGTGCTGCAGTGTGCGGTGCTGCAGTGTGCGGTTCTGCATTGTGCTCGGTGCTGCAGTGTGCGGTGCTGCAGTGTTCTCGGAGCTGCAGTGTGCGGTGCTGCAGTGTGCGGTGCTGCAGTGTGTGTGGTGCTGCAGTGTGCTTGGAGCTGCAGTGTGCGGTGCTGCAGTGTGCGGTTCTGCAGTGTGCTCAGTGCTGCAGTGTGCGGTGCTGCAGTGTGCGGTGCTGCAGTGTTCTCGGAGCTGCAGTGTGCGGTGCTGCAGTGTTCTCGGAGCTGCAGTGTGCGGTGCTGCAGTGTGTGGTGCTGCAGTATGCTCGGTGCTGCAGTGTGCAGTGTTACACTGTGCTCGGTGCTGCAGTGTGCTCGGTGCTGCAGTGTGCGGTTCTGCACTGTGCTTGGTGCTGCAGTGTGCTCGGTGCTGCAGTGTGCTCGGTGCTGCAGTGTTTGGTGCTGCAGTGTGTGGTGCTGCAGTGTGCGGTGTTGCAGTGTGCGGTGCTGCAGTGTGCTCGGTGCTGCAGTGTGCTCGGTGCTGCAGTGTGCGGTGTTGCAGTGTGCGGTTCTGCGGTGCGCTTGATACTGCAGTGTGAGGTGCAGCAGTGTGCGGTGCTGCAGTGTGCGGTGCTGAAGTGTGCTCAGTGCTGCTGTGTGCTTGGTGCTGCAGTGTGCGGTGCTGCAGTGTGCTTGGTGCTGCAGTGTGCGGTGCTGCAGTGTGCTCGGTGCTGCAGGGTGTGGTTCTGCACTGTGCTCGGTGAGCAAGTGTGCGGTGTTGCAATGTGCTCGGTGCTGCAGTGTGCGGTGCTGCAGTCTGCTCGGTACTGCAGTGTGCTCGGAGCTGCAGTGTGCGGTGCTGCAGTGTGCGGTGCTGCAGTGTGCTCGGTGCTGCAGTGTGCGGTGCTGCAGGGTGCGGTGCTGCAGTGTGCTCGGTGAGCAAGTGTGCGGTGCTGCAGTGTGCTCGGTGAGCAAGTGTGCGGTGCTGCAATGTGCTCGGTGCTGCAGTGTGCGGTGCTGCAGTCTGCTCGGTACTGCAGTGTGCTCGGAGCTGCAGTGTGCGGTGCTGCAGTGTGCGGTGCTGCAGTGTGCTCCGTGCTGCAGTGTGTGCGGCGTTGCAGAGTTCTCGGTGCTGCAGTGTGCGGTGCTGCAGTGTGCGGTGCTGCAGCGTGCTCGGTGCTGCAGTGTGCGGTGCTGCAGTGTGCGGTGCTGCAGTGTGCTCGGTGTTACAGTGTGCGGTGCTGCAGTGTGCTCGGTGCTGCAGTGTGCGGTGCTGCAGTGTCAGGTGCTGCAGTGTGCGGTGCTGCAATGTGCTCGGTGCTGCAGTGTGCTCGGTGCTGCAGTGTGCTCGGTGCTGCAGTGTGCTCGGTGCTGCAGTGTGCTCGGTGCTGCAGTGTGAGGTGCTGCACTGTGCGGTGCTGCAGTGCTCGGTTCTGCAGTGCTCGGTGCTGCAGTGTGCGGTGCTGCAGTGTGCGGTGCTGCAGTGTGCTTGGTACTGCAGTGTGAGGTGCTGCAGTGTGCGATGCTGCAGTGTGCTCGGTGTTGCAGTGTGCGGAGCTGTAGTGTACTCGGTGCTGCAGTGTGCTCGGTGCTGCAGTGTGTGGTGCTGCAGTGTGCGGTGCTGCAGTGTGCTCGGTGCTGCAGTGTGCGGTGCTGCAGTGTGCTCGGTTCTGCAGTGTGTGGTGCTGCAGTGTGCTCGGTGCTGCATGTGCAGTGCTGCAGTGTGCGGTGCTGCAGTGTGCTCGGTGCTGCAGTGTGCTCGGAGCTGGAGTGTGCAGTGCTGCAGTGTGAGGTGCTGCAGTGTGCTCGGTGCTGCAGTGTGAGGTGCTGCAGTGTGCTCGGTGCTGCAGTGTGCTCAGAGCTGCAGTGTGCAGTGCTGCAGTGTGCAGTGTGCTCGGTGCTGCAGTGTGCGGTGCTGCAGTGTGCGGTGCTGCAGTGTGCTCGGTGCTGCAGTGTGCTCGGAGCTGGAGTGTGCAGTGCTGCAGTGTGCTTGGTGCTGCAGTGTGCTCGGTGCTGCAGTGTGCGGTGCTGCAGTGTGCGGTGCTGCAGTGTGCTTGGTACTGCAGTGTGCGCTGCTGCAGTGTGCGGTGCAGCAGTGTGCTCGGTGCTGCAGTGCTCGGTGCTGCAGTGTGCGGTGTTACAGTGTGCACAGTGCTCCAGTGTGAGCTGCTGCAGTGTGAGGTGCTGCAGTGTGCGGTGCTGCAGTGTGAGGTGCTGCATTGTGAGGTGCTGCAGCGTGCGGTGCTGCAGTGTGAGGTGCTGCATTGTGAGGTGCTGCAGTGTGCTCGGTGCTGCAGTGTGCGGTGGTGCAGTGTGCTCGGTGCTGCAGTCTGCTCAGTGCTGCAGTGCGCCCGGTGCGGCAGTGCGCTTGGTGCTGCAGTGTGCTTGGTGCTGCAATGCACGCGGTGCTGCAGTGTGCGGTGCTGCAGTGTTCACGGAGCTGCAGTGTGCGTTGTTACAGTGTCGGTGCTGAAGTGTGCGGTGCTGCAGTGTGCTCGTTGCTGCAGTGTGCTCGGTGCTGCAGTGTGCTCGGTGCTGCAGTGTTCGGTTCTGCAGTGTGCTCAGTGCTGCAGTGCGCGGTGCTGCAGTGTGCTCGGTGCTGCAGTGTGCAGTGCTGCATTGCTCGGAGCTGCAGTGTGCGGTGCTGCAGTGTGATTGTTGCTGCAGTGTGCAGTGCTGTAGTGTGCGGTGCGGCATTGTGCTCGGTGCTGCAGTGTGCGGTGCTGCAGTGTGCTCGGTGCTGCAGTGTGCGGTGCCGCAGTGTGCTCGGAGCTGCAGTGTGCTCGGTGCTGCAGTGTGCTCGGAGCTGCAGTGTGCGGTGCTGCAGTGTGCGGTGCTGCACTGTGCTCGGTGCTGCAGTGTGAGGTGCTGCAGTGTGAGGTGCTGCAGTGTGAGGTGCTGCAGTGTGCTCGGTGCTGCAGTGTGCAGTGCTGCAGTGTGCCGTGCTGCAGTGTGCGGTACTGCTGTTTGCGGTCCTGCAGGGTGCTCGGTGCTGCAGTGTGCGGTGTTGCAGTATGCGGTTCTACGGTGCGCTTGATACTGCAGTGTGAGGTGCAGCAGTGTGCGGTGCTGCAGTGTGCGGTGCTGAAGTGTGCTCAGTGCTGCTGTGTGCTTGGTGCTGCAGTGTGCGGTGCTGCAGTGTGCTTGGTGCTGCAGTGTGCGGTGCTGCAGTGTGCTCGGTGCTGCAGGGTGTGGTTCTGCACTGTGCTCGGTGAGCAAGTGTGCGGTGTTGCAATGTGCTCGGTGCTGCAGTGTGCGGTGCTGCAGTCTGCTCGGTACTGCAGTGTGCTCGGAGCTGCAGTGTGCGGTGCTGCAGTGTGCGGTGCTGCAGTGTGCTCGGTGCTGCAGTGTGCTCGGTGCTGCAGTGCGCTCGGTGCTGCAGTGTGCTCGGTGCTGCAGTGTCCAGTGCTGCAGTGTGCTCGGTGCTGCAGTGTGCGGTGCTGCAGTGTGCTCGGAACTGCAGTGCTCGGTGCTGCAGGGTGCTCGGTGCTGCAGTGTGCGGTGCTGACGTGTGCGGTGCTGCAGTGTGCGGTGCTGCAGTGTGCGGTGCTGCAGAGTGCTTGGTACTGCAGTGTGTGGTGCTGCAGTGTGCGGTGCAGCAGTGTGCTCGGTGCTGCAGTGTGCGGTCCTGCAGTGTGCGGTTCTGCAGTGTGCTCAGTGCTGCAGTGTGCGGTGCTGCAGTTTGAGGTGCTGCAGTGTGTGTGGTGCTGCAGTGTGCTTGGAGCTGCAGTGTGCGGTGCTGCAGTGTGCTCAGGGCTGCATTGTGCTCGGTGCTGCAGTGTGCTCGGTGCTGCAGGGGGCAGTGCTGCAGTGTGCTTGTTGCTGCAGTGTGCGGTGCTGCAGTGTGCTTGTTGCTGCAGTGTGCGGTGCTGCAGTGTGCTTGGTACTGCAGTGTGAGGTGCTGCAGTGTGCGGTTCTGCATTGTTCCCGGTGCTGCAGTGTGCGGTGCTGCAGTGTGCGGTGCTGCAGTGTGTGTGGTGTTGCAGTGTGCTTGGAGCTGCAGTGTGCGGTGCTGCAGTGTGCTCAGGGCTGCATTGTGCTCGGTGCTGCAGTGTGCTCGGTGCTGCAGGGGGCAGTGCTGCAGTGTGCTTGTTGCTGCAGTGTGCGATGCTGCAGTGTGCTTGGTACTGCAGTGTGAGGTGCTGCAGTGTGCGATGCTGCAGTGTGCTCGGTGCTGCAGTGTGCTCGGTGCTGCAGGGGGCAGTGCTGCAGTGTGCTCGGTGCTGCAGTGTGCTCGGTGCTGCAGGGGGCAGTGCTGCAGTGTGCTTGTTGCTGCAGTGTGCGATGCTGCAGTGTGCTTGGTACTGCAGTGTGAGGTGCTGCAGTGTGCGATGCTGCAGTGTGCTCGGTGTTGCAGTGTGCGGAGCTGTAGTGTACTCGGTGCTGCAGTGTGCTCGGTGCTGCAGTGTGTGGTGCTGCAGTGTGCGGTGCTGCAGTGTGCGGTGCTGCAGTGTGCGGTGCTGCAGTGTGCTCGGTGCTGCAGTGTGCAGTTCTTTATTGTGCGGTGCTGCAGTGTGCTCGGTGCTGCAGTGTGCGGTGCTGCAGTGTGCTCGGTGCTGCAGTGTGCAGTGCTGCAGTGTGCCGTGCTGCAGTGTGCGGTACTGCTGTTTGCGGTCCTGCAGGGTGCTCGGTGCTGCTGTGTGCGGTGCTGCAGTGTGCTCGGTGCTGCAGTGTGCGGTGTTGCAGTGTGCGGTTCTACGGTGCGCTTGATACTGCAGTGTGAGGTGCAGCAGTGTGCGGTGCTGCAGTGTGCGGTGCTGAAGTGTGCTCAGTGCTGCTGTGTGCTTGGTGCTGCAGTGTGCGGTGCTGCAGTGTGCTTGGTGCTGCAGTGTGCGGTGCTGCAGTGTGCTCGGTGCTGCAGGGTGTGGTTCTGCACTGTGCTCGGTGAGCAAGTGTGCGGTGTTGCAATGTGCTCGGTGCTGCAGTGTGCGGTGCTGCAGTGTGAATTGCTGCAGTGTGCTCCGTGCCGCAGTGTGTGCAGCGTTGCAGAGTTCTCGGTGCTGCAGTGTGCGGTGCTGCAGTGTGCTCGGTGCTGCAGTGTGCGGTGCTGCAGTGTGCGGTGCTGCAGTGTGCGGTGCTGCAGTGTGCGGTGCTGCAGTGTGCGGTGCTGCAGTGTGCTCGGAGCTGCAGTGTGCTCAGTGCTGCAGTGTGCTCGGAGCTGCAGTGCGCGGTGCTGCACTGTGCTCGGTGCTGCAGTGTGAGGTGCTGCAGTGTGAGGTGCTGCAGTGTGCTCTTTGCTGCAGCGTGCAGTGCTGCAGTGTGCCGTGCTGCAGTGTGCGGTACTGCTGTGTTTGCGGTCCTGCAGGGTGCTCGGTGCTGCTGTGTGCGGTGCTGCAGTGTGCTCGGTGCTGCAGTGTGAGGTGCTGCAGTGTGAGGTGCTGCAGTGTGAGGTGCTGCAGTGTGCTCGGTGCTGCAGTGTGCAGTGCTGCAGTGTGCCGTGCTGCAGTGTGCGGTACTGCTGTTTGCGGTCCTGCAGGGTGCCTTGTGCTGCAGTGTGCGGTGTTGCAGTGTGCGGTTCTGCGGTGTGCGGTGCTGAAGTGTGCTCGGTGCTGCTGTGTGCGGTGCTGCAGTGTGCTTGGTGCTGCAGTGTGCTTGGTGCTGCAGTGTGCTCGGTGCTGCAGTGTGCTCGGTGCTGCAGTGTGCGGTGCTGCAGTGTGCTCGGTGCTGCAGTGTACGGTGCTGCAGTGTGCTCGGTGCTGCAGTGTGCTCGGTGCTGCATTGTGCGGTGCTGAAGTGTGCTCGGTGCTGCAGGGTGCTCGGTGCTGCAGTGTGCTCGGTGCTGCAGTGTGCGGTGCTGCAGTGGGCTCGGTGCTGCAGTGTGCTCGGTGCTGCAGTGTGCGGTGCTGCAGTGTGCGGTGCTGCAGTGCACGATGCTGCAGTGTGCTCGGTGCTGCAGTGTGCTCGGTGCTGCAGTGTGCGGTGCTGCAGTGTGCGGTGCTGCAGTGTGCTCGGTACTGCAGTGTGCTCGGTGCTGCAGTGTGCTCGGTGCTGCAGTGTGCTCGGTGCTGCAGTGTGCGCGGTGCTGCAGTGTGCGGTGCTGCAGTGTGCTCGGTGCTGCATTGTGCGGTGCTGCAGTGTGCGGTGCTGCAGTGTGCGGTGCTGCAGTGTGCTCGGTGCTGCAGTGTGAGGTGCTGCAGTGTGCGGTGCTGCAGTGTGCTCGGTGCTGCAGTGTGCTCGGTGCTGCAGTGTGCTCGGTGCTGCAGTGTGCAGTGCTGCAGTGTGCCGTGCTGCAGTGTGCGGTACTACTGTTTGCGGTCCTGCAGGGTGCTCGGTGCTGCAGTGTGCGGTGTTGCAGTGTGCGGCGCTGCAGAGTGCGGTGCTGCAGTGTGCTCGGTGCTGCAGTGTGCTCGGTGCTGCAGTGTGCTTGGTGCTGCAGTGTGCTTGGTGCTGCAGTGTGCTCGGTGCTGCAGTGTGCTCGGTGCTGCAATGTGCGGTGCTGCAGTGTGCTCGGTACTGCAGTGTGCTCGGTGCTGCATTGTGCGGTGCTGAAGTGTGCTCGGTGCTGCAGTGTACGGTGCTGCAGTGTGCTCGGTGCTGCAGTGTGCTCGGTGCTGCAGTGTGCGGTGCTGCAGTGTGCTCGGTGCTGCATTGTGCGGTGCTGAAGTGTGCGGTGCTGCAGTGCACGATGCTGCAGTGTGCTCGGTGCTGAAGTGTGCTCGGTGCTGCAGTGTGCTCGGTGCTGCATTGTGCGGTGCTGCAGTGTGCGGTGCTGCAGTGTGCGGTGCTGCAGTGTGCGGTGCTGCAATGTGCGGTGCTGCAGTGCACGATGCTGCAGTGTGCTCCGTGCTGCAGTGTGCTCCGTGCTGCAGTGTGCTCGGTGCTGCATTGTGCGGTGCTGCAGTGTGCTCGGTGCTGCAGTGTGCTCGGTGCTGCATTGTGCGGTGCTGCAGTGTGCTCGGTGCTGCAGTGTGCTCGGTGCTGCAGTGTGCGGTGCTGCAGTGCACGATGCTGCATTGTGCTCGGTGCTGCAGTGTGCTCGGAGCTGCAGTGTGCGGTGCTGCAGTGTGCGGTGCTGCAGTGCTCGGTGCTGCAGTGCTCGGTGCTGCAGTGTGCGGTGCTGCAGTGTGCGGTGCAGCAGTGTGCTCGGTGC
The DNA here is from genome assembly GCA_026770705.1 of Isurus oxyrinchus. Lineage (NCBI taxonomy): Eukaryota > Metazoa > Chordata > Chondrichthyes > Lamniformes > Lamnidae > Isurus > Isurus oxyrinchus. Next base: position 80,109 of record JANJGN010000247.1, on the reverse strand, counting down.
TGCAGTGCTCGGTGCTGCAGTGTGCGGTGTTACAGTGTGCTCGGTGCTGCAGTGTGCTCGGTGCTGCAGTGTGCTCGGTGCTGCAGTGTGCTCGGTGCTGCAGTGTGCTCGCTGCTGCAGTGTGCTCGGTGCTGCAGTGTGCTCGGTGCTGCAGTGTGCTCGGTGCTGCAGTGTGCTCGGTGCTGCAGTGTGCTCGGTGCTGCAGTGTGCTCGGTGCTGCAGTGTGCGGTGCTGCAGTGTGCGGTGCTGCAGTGTGTGGTGCTGCAGTGTGCTCGGTGCTGCAGTGTGCTTGGTGCTGCAGTGTGCTCGGTGCTGCAGTGTGCTTGGTGCTGCAGTGTGCAGTGCTGCAGTGTGCGGTGCTGCAGTGTGCTCGGTGCTGCAGTGCGCTCGGTGCGGCAGTGCGCTTGGTGCTGCAGTGTGCAGTGCTGCAATGCACGCGATGCTGCAGTGTTCACGGAGCTGCAGTGTGCGTTGTTACAGTGTGCGGTTCTGCAGTGTGCTCAGTGCTGCAGTGCGCGGTGCTGCAGTGTGCTCGGTGCTGCAGTGTGCAGTGCTGCATTGCTCGGTGCTGCAGTGTGCTCGGTGCTGCAGTGTGCAGTGCTGCATTGCTCGGAGCTGCAGTGTGCGGTGCTGCAGTGTGATTGTTGCTGCAGTGTGCGGTGTGGCATTGTGCTCGGTGCTGCAGTGTGCGGTGCTGCAGTGTGCTCGGTGCTGCAGTGTGCGGTGCTGCAGTGTGCTCGGAGCTGCAGTGTGCTCGGTGCTGCAGTGTGCTCGGAACTGCAGTGTGCGGTGCTGCAGTGTGCTCGGTGCTGCAGTGTGCGCTGCTGCAGTGTGCGGTGCTGCAGTGTGCTCGGTGCTGCACTGTGCTCGGTGCTGCAGTGTGAGGTGCTGCAGTGTGAGGTGCTGCAGTGTGCTCGGTGCTGCAGTGTGCAGTGCTGCAGTGTGCCGTGCTGCAGTGTGCGGTACTGCTGTTTGCGGTCCTGCAGGGTGCTCAGTGCTGCTGTGTGCGGTGCTGCAGTGTGCTCGGTGCTGCAGTGTGCGGTTCTGTGGTGCGCTTGATACTGCAGTGTGAGGTGCAGCAGTGTGCGGTGCTGCAGTGTGCGGTGCTGAAGTGTGCTCAGTGCTGCTGTGTGCTTGGTGCTGCAGTGTGCGGTGCTGCAGTGTGCTTGGTGCTGCAGTGTGCGGTGCTGCAGTGTGCTCGGTGCTGCAGTGTGCGGTGCTGCAGTGTGCTCGGTGCTGCAGGGTGCGGTTCTGCACTGTGCTCGGTGAGCAAGTGTGCGGTGCTGCAATGTGCTCGGTGCTGCAGCGTGCGGTGCTGCAGTCTGCTCGGTACTGCAGTGTGCTACGAGCTGCAGTGTGCGGTGCTGCAGTGTGCGGTGCTGCAGTGTGCTCCATGCCGCAGTGTGTGCGGCGTTGCAGAGTTCTCGGTGCTGCAGTGTGCGGTGCTGCAGTGTGCTCAGTGCTGCAGTGTGCGGTGCTGCAGTGTGCTCGGTGCTGCAGTGTGCTCAGTGCTGCAGTGTGCTCGGAGCTGCAGTGCGCGGTGCTGCAGTGTGCTCGGAGCTGCAGTGTGCTCGGTGCTGCAGTGTGATCGGAGCTGCAGTGTGCGGTACTGCACTGTGCTCGGTGCTGTAGTGTGAGGTGCTGCAGTGTGCGGTGCTGCAGTGTGCTCGGTGCTGCAGTGTGAGGTGCTGCAGTGTGAGGTGCTGCAGTGTGAGGTGCTGCAGTGTGCTCGGTGCTGCAGTGTGCAGTGCTGCAGTGTGCCGTGCTGCAGTGTGAGGTGCTGCAGTGTGAGGTGCTGCAGTGTGAGGTGCTGCAGTGTGCTCGGTGCTGCAGTGTGCAGTGCTGCAGTGTGCCGTGCTGCAGTGTGCGGTACTGCTGTTTGCGGTCCTGCAGGGTGCTCGGTGCTGCTGTGTGCTCGGTGCTGCTGTGTGCGGTGCTGCAGTGTGCTCGGTGCTGCAGTGTGCTTGGTACTGCAGTGTGCTTGGTGCTGCAGTGTGCGGTGCTGCAGTGTGCTCGGTGCTGCAGTGTGCTCGGTGCTGCAGTGTGCTCGGTGCTGCAGTGTGCTCGGTGCTGCATTGTGCGGTGCTGCAGTGTGCGGTGCTGCAGTGCACGATGCTGCAGTGTGCTCGGTGCTGCATTGTGCGGTGCTGCAGTGTGCGGTGCTGCAGTGCACGATGCTGCAGTGTGCTCGGTGCTGCAGTGTGCTCGGTGCTGCAGTGTGCTCGGTGCTGCAGTGTGCTCGGTGCTGCAGTGTGCGGTGCTGCAGTGTGCGGTGCTGCAGTGTGCTCGGTGCTGCAGTGTGCGGTGCTGCAGTGTGCTCGGTACTGCAGTGCGCTCGGTGCTGCAGTGTGCTCGGTGCTGCAGTGTGCAGTGCTGCATTGCTCGGAGCTGCAGTGTGTGGTGCTGCAGTGTGATTGTTGCTGCAGTGTGCGGTGCTGTAGTGTGCGGTGCGGCATTGTGCTCGGTGCTGCAGTGTGCGGTGCTGCAGTGTGCTCGGTGCTGCAGTGTGCGGTGCTGCAGTGTGCGGTGCTGAAGTGTGCTCAGTGCTGCTGTGTGCTTGGTGCTGCAGTGTGCGGTGCTGCAGTGTGCTTGGTGCTGCAGTGTGCGGTGCTGCAGTGTGCTCGGTGCTGCAGGGTGTGGTTCTGCACTGTGCTCGGTGATCAAGTGTGCGGTGTTGCAATGTGCTCGGTGCTGCAGTGTGCGGTGCTGCAGTGTGAATTGCTGCAGTGTGCTCCGTGCCGCAGTGTGTGCAGCGTTGCAGAGTTCTCGGTGCTGCAGTGTGCGGTGCTGCAGTGTGCTCGGTGCTGCAGTGTGCGGTGCTGCAGTGTGCGGTGCTGCAGTGTGCGGTGCTGCAGTGTGCGGTGCTGCAGTGTGCGGTGCTGCAGTGCTCGGTGCTGCAGTGCTCGGTGCTGCAGTGTGCGGTGCTGCAGTGTGCGGTGCAGCAGTGTGCTCGGTGCTGCAGTGCTCGGTGCTGCAGTGTGCGGTGTTACAGTGTGCACAGTGCTGCAGTGTGAGGTGCTGCAGTGTGCGGTGCTGCAGTGTGCTCGGTGCTGCAGTGTGCTCGGTGCTGCAGTGTGCTCGCTGCTGCAGTGTGCGGTGCTGCAGTGTGCTCGGTGCTGCAGTGTGCTCGGTGCTGCAGTGTGCTCGGTGCTGCAGTGTGCGGTGCTGCAGTGTGCTCGGTGCTGCAGTGTGCGGTGCTGCAGTGTGCGGTGCTGCAGTGTGTGGTGCTGCAGTGTGCTCGGTGCTGCAGTGTGCTTGGTGCTGCAGTGTGCTCGGTGCTGCAGTGTGCTTGGTGCTGCAGTGTGCAGTGCTGCAGTGTGCGGTGCTGCAGTGTGCTCGGTGCTGCAGTGCGCTCGGTGCGGCAGTGCGCTTGGTGCTGCAGTGTGCAGTGCTGCAATGCACGCGATGCTGCAGTGTTCACGGAGCTGCAGTGTGCGTTGTTACAGTGTGCGGTTCTGCAGTGTGCTCAGTGCTGCAGTGCGCGGTGCTGCAGTGTGCTCGGTGCTGCAGTGTGCAGTGCTGCATTGCTCGGTGCTGCAGTGTGCTCGGTGCTGCAGTGTGCAGTGCTGCATTGCTCGGAGCTGCAGTGTGCGGTGCTGCAGTGTGATTGTTGCTGCAGTGTGCGGTGTGGCATTGTGCTCGGTGCTGCAGTGTGCGGTGCTGCAGTGTGCTCGGTGCTGCAGTGTGCGGTGCTGCAGTGTGCTCGGAGCTGCAGTGTGCTCGGTGCTGCAGTGTGCTCGGAACTGCAGTGTGCGGTGCTGCAGTGTGCTCGGTGCTGCAGTGTGCGCTGCTGCAGTGTGCGGTGCTGCAGTGTGCTCGGTGCTGCACTGTGCTCGGTGCTGCAGTGTGAGGTGCTGCAGTGTGAGGTGCTGCAGTGTGCTCGGTGCTGCAGTGTGCAGTGCTGCAGTGTGCCGTGCTGCAGTGTGCGGTACTGCTGTTTGCGGTCCTGCAGGGTGCTCAGTGCTGCTGTGTGCGGTGCTGCAGTGTGCTCGGTGCTGCAGTGTGCGGTTCTGTGGTGCGCTTGATACTGCAGTGTGAGGTGCAGCAGTGTGCGGTGCTGCAGTGTGCGGTGCTGAAGTGTGCTCAGTGCTGCTGTGTGCTTGGTGCTGCAGTGTGCGGTGCTGCAGTGTGCTTGGTGCTGCAGTGTGCGGTGCTGCAGTGTGCTCGGTGCTGCAGTGTGCGGTGCTGCAGTGTGCTCGGTGCTGCAGGGTGCGGTTCTGCACTGTGCTCGGTGAGCAAGTGTGCGGTGCTGCAATGTGCTCGGTGCTGCAGCGTGCGGTGCTGCAGTCTGCTCGGTACTGCAGTGTGCTACGAGCTGCAGTGTGCGGTGCTGCAGTGTGCGGTGCTGCAGTGTGCTCCATGCCGCAGTGTGTGCGGCGTTGCAGAGTTCTCGGTGCTGCAGTGTGCGGTGCTGCAGTGTGCTCAGTGCTGCAGTGTGCGGTGCTGCAGTGTGCTCGGTGCTGCAGTGTGCTCAGTGCTGCAGTGTGCTCGGAGCTGCAGTGCGCGGTGCTGCAGTGTGCTCGGAGCTGCAGTGTGCTCGGTGCTGCAGTGTGATCGGAGCTGCAGTGTGCGGTACTGCACTGTGCTCGGTGCTGTAGTGTGAGGTGCTGCAGTGTGCGGTGCTGCAGTGTGCTCGGTGCTGCAGTGTGAGGTGCTGCAGTGTGAGGTGCTGCAGTGTGAGGTGCTGCAGTGTGCTCGGTGCTGCAGTGTGCAGTGCTGCAGTGTGCCGTGCTGCAGTGTGAGGTGCTGCAGTGTGAGGTGCTGCAGTGTGAGGTGCTGCAGTGTGCTCGGTGCTGCAGTGTGCAGTGCTGCAGTGTGCCGTGCTGCAGTGTGCGGTACTGCTGTTTGCGGTCCTGCAGGGTGCTCGGTGCTGCTGTGTGCTCGGTGCTGCTGTGTGCGGTGCTGCAGTGTGCTCGGTGCTGCAGTGTGCTTGGTACTGCAGTGTGAGGTGCAGCAGTGTGCGGTGCTGCAGTGTGCTCGGTGCTGCAGTGTGAGGTGCAGCAGTGTGCGGTGCTGCAGTGTGCTCGGTGCTGCAGTGTGCTCGGTGCTGCAGTGTGCTCGGTGCTGCAGTGTGCTCGGTGCTGCATTGTGCGGTGCTGCAGTGTGCGGTGCTGCAGTGCACGATGCTGCAGTGTGCTCGGTGCTGCATTGTGCGGTGCTGCAGTGTGCGGTGCTGCAGTGCACGATGCTGCAGTGTGCTCGGTGCTGCAGTGTGCTCGGTGCTGCAGTGTGCTCGGTGCTGCAGTGTGCTCGGTGCTGCAGTGTGCTCGGTGCTGCAGTGTGCGGTGCTGCAGTGTGCGGTGCTGCAGTGTGCTCGGTGCTGCAGTGTGCGGTGCTGCAGTGTGCTCGGTACTGCAGTGCGCTCGGTGCTGCAGTGTGCTCCGTGCTGCAGTGTGCTCGGTGCTGCAGTGTGCGGTGCTGCAGTGTGCTCAGTGCTGCAGTGCGCGGTGCTGCAGTGTGCACGGTGCTGCAGTGTGCAGTGCTGCATTGCTCGGAGCTGCAGTGTGTGGTGCTGCAGTGTGATTGTTGCTGCAGTGTGCGGTGCTGTAGTGTGCGGTGCGGCATTGTGCTCGGTGCTGCAGTGTGCGGTGCTGCAGTGTGCTCGGTGCTGCAGTGTGCGGTGCTGCAGTGTGCGGTGCTGAAGTGTGCTCAGTGCTGCTGTGTGCTTGGTGCTGCAGTGTGCGGTGCTGCAGTGTGCTTGGTGCTGCAGTGTGCGGTGCTGCAGTGTGCTCGGTGCTGCAGGGTGTGGTTCTGCACTGTGCTCGGTGATCAAGTGTGCGGTGTTGCAATGTGCTCGGTGCTGCAGTGTGCGGTGCTGCAGTGTGAATTGCTGCAGTGTGCTCCGTGCCGCAGTGTGTGCAGCGTTGCAGAGTTCTCGGTGCTGCAGTGTGCGGTGCTGCAGTGTGCTCGGTGCTGCAGTGTGCGGTGCTGCAGTGTGCGGTGCTGCAGTGTGCGGTGCTGCAGTGTGCTCGGAGCTGCAGTGTGCTCAGTGCTGCAGTGTGCTCGGAGCTGCAGTGCGCGGTGCTGCACTGTGCTCGGTGCTGCAGTGTGAGGTGCTGCAGTGTGAGGTGCTGCAGTGTGCCGTGCTGCAGTGTGCGGTACTGCTGTGTTTGCGGTCCTGCAGGGTGCTCGGTGCCGCTGTGTGCGGTGCTGCAGTGTGCTCGGTGCTGCAGTGTGAGGTGCTGCAGTGTGAGGTGCTGCAGTGTGAGGTGCTGCAGTGTGCTCGGTGCTGCAGTGTGCAGTGCTGCAGTGTGCCGTGCTGCAGTGTGCGGTACTGCTGTTTGCGGTCCTGCAGGGTGCTCGGTGCTGCAGTGTGCGGTGTTGCAGTGTGCGGTTCTGCGGTGTGCGGTGCTGCTGTGTGCTTGGTGCTGCAGTGTGCGGTGCTGCAGTGTGCATGGTGCTGCAGTGTGCTTGGTGCTGCAGTGTGCTTGGTGCTGCAGTGTGCTCGGTGCTGCAGTGTGCTCGGTGCTGCAGTGTGCGGTGCTGCAGTGTGCTCGGTGCTGCAGTGTACGGTGCTGCAGTGTGCTCGGTGCTGCAGTGTGCGGTGCTGCAGTGTGCTCGGTGCTGCAGTGTGCGGTGCTGCAGTGTGCTCGGTGCTGCAGGGTGCTCGGTGCTGCAGTGTGCGGTGCTGCAGTGTGCTCGGTGCTGCTGTGTGCGGTGCTGCAGTGTGCTCGGTGCTGCAGTGTGCCGTGCTGCAGTGTGCGGTACTACTGTTTGCGGTCCTGCAGGGTGCTCGGTGCTGCAGTGTGCGGTGTTGCAGTGTGCGGTTCTGCGGTGTGCGGTGCAGAAGTGTGCTTGGTGCTGCAGTGTGCTCGGTGCTGCAGTGTGCTCGGTGCTGCAGTGTGCAGTGCTGCAGTGTGCTCAGTGCTGCAGTGTGCGGTGCTGCAGTGTACGGTACTGCAGTGTGCGGTGCTGCAGTGTGCTCGGTGCTGCAGTGTGCTCGGTGCTGCATTGTGCGGTGCTGCAGGGTGCTCGGTGCTGCAGTGTGCGGTGTTGCAGTGTGCGGTTCTGCGGTGTGCGGTGCAGAAGTGTGCTCGGTGCTGCTGTGTGCTTGGTGCTGTAGTGTGCGGTGTGGCATTGTGCTCGGTGCTGCAGTGTGCGGTGCTGCAGTGTGCGGTGCTGCAGTGTGCGGTGCTGCAGTGTGCTCGGAGCTGCAGTGTGCTCGGTGCTGCAGTGTGCTCGGAGCTGCAGTGTGCGGTGCTGCAGTGTGCTCGGTGCTGCAGTGTGCGCTGCTGCAGTGTGCGGTGCTGCACTGTGCTCGGTGCTGCACTGTGCTCGGTGCTGCAGTGTGAGGTGCTGCAGTGTGAGGTGCTGCAGTGTGAGGTGCTGCAGTGTGCTCGGTGCTGCAGTGTGCAGTGCTGCAGTGTGCCGTGCTGCAGTGTGCGGTACTGCTGTTTGCGGTCCTGCAGGGTGCTCAGTGCTGCTGTGTGCGGTGCTGCAGTGTGCTCGGTGCTGCAGTGTGCGGTTCTGTGGTGCGCTTGATACTGCAGTGTGAGGTGCAGCAGTGTGCGGTGCTGCAGTGTGCGGTGCTGAAGTGTGCTCAGTGCTGCTGTGTGCTTGGTGCTGCAGTGTGCGGTGCTGCAGTGTGCTTGGTGCTGCAGTGTGCGGTGCTGCAGTGTGCTCGGTGCTGCAGTGTGCGGTGCTGCAGTGTGCTCGGTGCTGCAGGGTGCGGTGCTGCAGTCTGCTCGGTACTGCAGTGTGCTCGGAGCTGCAGTGTGCGGTGCTGCAGTGTGCGGTGCTGCAGTGTGCTCCGTGCCGCAGTGTGTGCGGCGTTGCAGAGTTCTCGGTGCTGCAGTGTGCGGTGCTGCAGTGTGCTCTGTGCTGCAGTGTGCGGTGCTGCAGTGTGCGGTGCTGCAGTGTGCTCGGAGCTGCAGTGTGCAGTACTGCACTGTGCTCGGTGCTGCAGTGTGAGGTGCTGCAGTGTGAGGTGCTGCAGTGTGAGGTGCTGCAGTGTGCTCGGTGCTGCAGTGTGCAGTGCTGCAGTGTGCCGTGCTGCAGTGTGCGGTGCTGCAGTGTGCTCGGTGCTGCAGTGTGCGGTGTTGCAGTGTGCGGTTCTACGGTGCGCTTGATACTGCAGTGTGAGGTGCAGCAGTGTGCGGTGCTGCAGTGTGCGGTGCTGAAGTGTGCTCAGTGCTGCTGTGTGCTTGGTGCTGCAGTGTGCGGTGCTGCAGTGTGCTTGGTGCTGCAGTGTGCGGTGCTGCAGTGTGCTCGGTGCTGCAGGGTGTGGTTCTGCACTGTGCTCGGTGATCAAGTGTGCGGTGTTGCAATGTGCTCGGTGCTGCAGTGTGCGGTGCTGCAGTGTGAATTGCTGCAGTGTGCTCCGTGCCGCAGTGTGTGCAGCGTTGCAGAGTTCTCGGTGCTGCAGTGTGCGGTGCTGCAGTGTGCTCGGTGCTGCAGTGTGCGGTGCTGCAGTGTGCGGTGCTGCAGTGTGCGGTGCTGCAGTGTGCTCGGAGCTGCAGTGTGCTCAGTGCTGCAGTGTGCTCGGAGCTGCAGTGCGCGGTGCTGCACTGTGCTCGGTGCTGCAGTGTGAGGTGCTGCAGTGTGAGGTGCTGCAGTGTGAGGTGCTGCAGTGTGCCGTGCTGCAGTGTGCGGTACTGCTGTGTTTGCGGTCCTGCAGGGTGCTCGGTGCCGCTGTGTGCGGTGCTGCAGTGTGCTCGGTGCTGCAGTGTGAGGTGCTGCAGTGTGAGGTGCTGCAGTGTGAGGTGCTGCAGTGTGCTCGGTGCTGCAGTGTGCAGTGCTGCAGTGTGCCGTGCTGCAGTGTGCGGTACTGCTGTTTGCGGTCCTGCAGGGTGCTCGGTGCTGCAGTGTGCTTGGTGCTGCAGTGTGCGGTGCTGCAGTGTGCATGGTGCTGCAGTGTGCTTGGTGCTGCAGTGTGCTCGGTGCTGCAGTGTGCGGTGCTGCAGTGTGCTCGGTGCTGCAGTGTGCGGTGCTGCAGTGTGCTCGGTGCTGCAGTGTACGGTGCTGCAGTGTGCTCGGTGCTGCAGTGTGCTTGGTGCTGCAGTGTGCTCGGTGCTGCAGGGTGCTCGGTGCTGCAGTGTGCGGTGCTGCAGTGTGCTCGGTGCTGCTGTGTGCGGTGCTGCAGTGTGCCGTGCTGCAGTGTGCGGTACTACTGTTTGCGGTCCTGCAGGGTGCTCGGTGCTGCAGTGTGCGGTGTTGCAGTGTGCGGTTCTGCAGTGTGCGGTGCAGAAGTGTGCTCGGTGCTGCAGTGTACGGTACTGCAGTGTGCGGTGCTGCAGTGTGCTCGGTGCTGCAGTGTGCTCGGTGCTGCATTGTGCGGTGCTGCAGGGTGCTCGGTGCTGCAGTGTGCTCGGTGCTGCAGTGTGCGGTGTTGCAGTGTGCGGTGCTGCTGTGTGCGGTGCTGCAGTGTGCCGTGCTGCAGTGTGCGGTACTACTGTTTGCGGTCCTGCAGGGTGCTCGGTGCTGCAGTGTGCGGTGTTGCAGTGTGCGGTTCTGCAGTGTGCGGTGCTGCAGTGTGCTCTGTGCTGCAGTGTGCGGTGCTGCAGTGTGCGGTGCTGCAGTGTGCGGTGCTGCAGTGTGCGGTGCTGCAGTGTGCTCGGAGCTGCAGTGTGCAGTACTGCACTGTGCTCGGTGCTGCAGTGTGAGGTGCTGCAGTGTGAGGTGCTGCAGTGTGAGGTGCTGCAGTGTGCTCGGTGCTGCAGTGTGCAGTGCTGCAGTGTGCCGTGCTGCAGTGTGCGGTGCTGCAGTGTGCTCGGTGCTGCAGTGTGCGGTGTTGCAGTGTGCGGTTCTACGGTGCGCTTGATACTGCAGTGTGAGGTGCAGCAGTGTGCGGTGCTGCAGTGTGCGGTGCTGAAGTGTGCTCAGTGCTGCTGTGTGCTTGGTGCTGCAGTGTGCGGTGCTGCAGTGTGCTTGGTGCTGCAGTGTGCGGTGCTGCAGTGTGCTCGGTGCTGCAGGGTGTGGTTCTGCACTGTGCTCGGTGATCAAGTGTGCGGTGTTGCAATGTGCTCGGTGCTGCAGTGTGCGGTGCTGCAGTGTGAATTGCTGCAGTGTGCTCCGTGCCGCAGTGTGTGCAGCGTTGCAGAGTTCTCGGTGCTGCAGTGTGCGGTGCTGCAGTGTGCTCGGTGCTGCAGTGTGCGGTGCTGCAGTGTGCGGTGCTGCAGTGTGCGGTGCTGCAGTGTGCTCGGAGCTGCAGTGTGCTCAGTGCTGCAGTGTGCTCGGAGCTGCAGTGCGCGGTGCTGCACTGTGCTCGGTGCTGCAGTGTGAGGTGCTGCAGTGTGAGGTGCTGCAGTGTGAGGTGCTGCAGTGTGCCGTGCTGCAGTGTGCGGTACTGCTGTGTTTGCGGTCCTGCAGGGTGCTCGGTGCCGCTGTGTGCGGTGCTGCAGTGTGCTCGGTGCTGCAGTGTGAGGTGCTGCAGTGTGAGGTGCTGCAGTGTGAGGTGCTGCAGTGTGCTCGGTGCTGCAGTGTGCAGTGCTGCAGTGTGCCGTGCTGCAGTGTGCGGTACTGCTGTTTGCGGTCCTGCAGGGTGCTCGGTGCTGCAGTGTGCTTGGTGCTGCAGTGTGCGGTGCTGCAGTGTGCATGGTGCTGCAGTGTGCTTGGTGCTGCAGTGTGCTCGGTGCTGCAGTGTGCGGTGCTGCAGTGTGCTCGGTGCTGCAGTGTGCGGTGCTGCAGTGTGCTCGGTGCTGCAGTGTACGGTGCTGCAGTGTGCTCGGTGCTGCAGTGTGCTTGGTGCTGCAGTGTGCTCGGTGCTGCAGGGTGCTCGGTGCTGCAGTGTGCGGTGCTGCAGTGTGCTCGGTGCTGCTGTGTGCGGTGCTGCAGTGTGCCGTGCTGCAGTGTGCGGTACTACTGTTTGCGGTCCTGCAGGGTGCTCGGTGCTGCAGTGTGCGGTGTTGCAGTGTGCGGTTCTGCAGTGTGCGGTGCAGAAGTGTGCTTGGTGCTGCAGTGTGCTCGGTGCTGCAGTGTGCTCGGTGCTGCAATGTGCGGTGCTGCAGTGTGCTCGGTGCTGCAGTGTACGGTACTGCAGTGTGCGGTGCTGCAGTGTGCTCGGTGCTGCAGTGTGCTCGGTGCTGCATTGTGCGGTGCTGCAGGGTGCTCGGTGCTGCAGTGTGCTCGGTGCTGCAGTGTGCGGTGTTGCAGTGTGCGGTGCTGCTGTGTGCGGTGCTGCAGTGTGCCGTGCTGCAGTGTGCGGTACTACTGTTTGCGGTCCTGCAGGGTGCTCGGTGCTGCAGTGTGCGGTGTTGCAGTGTGCGGTTCTGCAGTGTGCGGTGCAGAAGTGTGCTCGGTGCTGCTGTGTGCTTGGTGCTGTAGTGTGCGGTGTGGCATTGTGCTCGGTGCTGCAGTGTGCGGTGCTGCAGTGTGCGGCGCTGCAGTGTGCTCGGTGCTGGAGTGTGCATTGTTGCAGTGTGCGGTGCTGCAGTCTGCTCGGTGCTGCAGTGTGCGGTGCTGCAGTGTGCTCGGAGCTGCAGTGTGCTCGGTGCTGCAGTGTGCTCGGAGCTGCAGTGTGCGGTGCTGCAGTGTGCTCGGTGCTGCAGTGTGCGCTGCTGCAGTGTGCGGTGCTGCACTGTGCTCGGTGCTGCACTGTGCTCGGTGCTGCAGTGTGAGGTGCTGCAGTGTGAGGTGCTGCAGTGTGAGGTGCTGCAGTGTGCTCGGTGCTGCAGTGTGCAGTGCTGCAGTGTGCCGTGCTGCAGTGTGCGGTACTGCTGTTTGCGGTCCTGCAGGGTGCTCAGTGCTGCTGTGTGCGGTGCTGCAGTGTGCTCGGTGCTGCAGTGTGCGGTTCTGTGGTGCGCTTGATACTGCAGTGTGAGGTGCAGCAGTGTGCGGTGCTGCAGTGTGCGGTGCTGAAGTGTGCTCGGTGCTGCAGGGTGCGGTGCTGCAGTCTGCTCGGTGCTGCTGTGTGCTTGGTGCTGCAGTGTGCTCAGTGCTGCTGTGTGCTTGGTGCTGCAGTGTGCGGTGCTGCAGTGTGCTTGGTGCTGCAGTGTGCGGTGCTGCAGTGTGCTCGGTGCTGCAGTGTGCGGTGCTGCTGTGTGCTTGGTGCTGCAGAGTGCTTGGTGCTGCAGTGTGCGCTGCTGCAGTGTGCTCGGTGCTGCAGTGTGCGGTGCTGCAGTGTGCTCGGTGCTGCAGGGTGCGGTGCTGCAGTCTGCTCGGTACTGCAGTGTGCTCGGAGCTGCAGTGTGCGGTGCTGCAGTGTGCGGTGCTGCAGTGTGCTCCGTGCCGCAGTGTGTGCGGCGTTGCAGAGTTCTCGGTGCTGCAGTGTGCGGTGCTGCAGTGTGCTCTGTGCTGCAGTGTGCGGTGCTGCAGTGTGCGGTGCTGCAGGGTGCTCGGTGCTGCAGTGTGCTCGGTGCTGCAGTGTGCTCGGAGCTGCAGTGTGCAGTACTGCACTGTGCTCGGTGCTGCAGTGTGAGGTGCTGCAGTGTGAGGTGCTGCAGTGTGAGGTGCTGCAGTGTGCTCGGTGCTGCAGTGTGCAGTGCTGCAGTGTGCCGTGCTGCAGTGTGCGGTGCTGCAGTGTGCTCGGTGCTGAAGTGTGCTCGGTGCTGCTGTGTGCTTGGTGCTGCAGTGTGTTCGGTGCTGCAGTGTGTTCGGTGCTGCAGTGTGAGGTGCAGCAGTGTGAGGTGCAGCAGTGTGCTTGGTGCTGCTGTGTGCTTGGTGCTGCTGTGTGCTTGGTGCTGCAGTGTGCGCTGCTGCAGTGTGCTCGGTGCTGCAGTGTGCTCGGTGCTGCAGTGCTCGGTGCTGCAGTGTGCTCGGTGCTGCAGTGTGCGGTGCTGCAGTGTGCAGTGCTGCAGTGTGCTCGGTGCTGCAGTGTGCTCGGAGCTGCAGTGTGCGGTGCTGCATTGTGCTCGGTGCTGCAGTGTGCGGTGCTGCAGTGTGCAGTGCTGCAGTGTCCGGTGCTGCAGTGTGCTCGGTGCTGCATTGTGCGGTGCTGCATTGTGCTCGGTGCTGCAGTGTGCTCGGAGCTGCAGTGTGCTCGGTGCTGCATTGTGCGGTGCTGCAGAGTGCTCGGAGCTGCAGTGTGCTCGGTGCTGCAGTGTGCTCGGTGCTGCAGTGTGCGGTCCTGCAGTGTGCTCCCTGCTGCAGTGTGCTCCGTGCTGCAGTGTGCTCGGTGCTGCAGTGTGCGGTGCTGCAGTGTGCGGTGCTGCAGTGCACGATGCTGCATTGTGCTCGGTGCTGCAGTGTGCTCGGAGCTGCAGTATGCGGTGCTGCAGTGCTCGGTGCTGCAGTGCTCGGTGCTGCAGTGTGCGGTGCTGCAGTGTGCGGTGCTGCAGTTTGCTGTGCTGCCGTGTGCGGTGCAGCAGTGTGCTCGGTGCTGCAGTGCTCGGTGCTGCAGTGTGCGGTGTTACAGTGTGCACAGTGCTGCAGTGTGAGCTGCTGCAGTGTGAGGTGCTGCAGTGTGCGGTGCTGCAGTGTGAGGTGCTGCAGTGTGAGGTGCTGCAGTGTGCGGTGCTGCAGTGTGCTCGCTGCTGAAGTGTGCTCGGTGCTGCAGTGTGCTCGGTGCTGCAGTGTGCGGTGCTGCAGTGTGCGGCGCTGCAGTGTGCTTGGTGCTGCAGTGTGCTCGGTGCAGCAGTGTGCTCGCTGCTGAAGTGTGCTCGGTGCTGCATTGTGCTCGGTGCTGCAGTGTGCTCGGTGCTGCAGGGTGCTCGGTGCTGCAGTGTGCTCGGTGCTGCAGTTTGCTCGGTGCTGCAGTGTGCTCAGTGCTGCAGTGTGCTCGGTGCTGCAGTGTGCTCGGTGCTGCAGTGTGCTCGGTGCTGCAGTGCGCTTGGTGCTGCAGTGTGCAGTGCTGCAATGCACGCGGTGCTGCAGTGTGTGATGCTGCAGTGTTCACGGAGCTGCAGTGTGCGTTGTTACAGTGTGCGGTGCTGCAGTGTGCTCGTTGCTGCAGTGTGCTCAGTGCTGCAGTGCGCGGTGCTGCAGTATGCTCGGTGCTGCAGTGTGCAGTGCTGCATTGCTCGGAGCTGCAGTGTGCGGTGCTGCAGTGTGATTGTTGCTGCAGTGTGCGGTGCTGTAGTGTGCGGTGCGGCATTGTGCTCGGTGCTGCAGTGTGCGGTGCTGCAGTGTGCTCGGTGCTGCAGTGTGCTCGGAGCTGCAGTGTGCGGTGCTGCAGTGTGCTCGGTGCTGCAGTGTGCGCTGCTGCAGTGTGCGGTGCTGCACTGTGCTCGGTGCTGCAGTGTGCCGTGCTGCAGTGTGCCGTGCTGCAGGGTGCGGTGCTGCAGTGTGCGGTGCTGCAGTGTGCTCGGTGCTGCAGTGTGCTCAGTGCTGCAGTGTGCGGTGCTGCAGTCTGCTCAGTGCTGCAGTCTGCTCGGTGCTGCAGTGCGCTCGGTGCGGCAGTGCGCTTGGTGCTGCAGTGTGCGGTGCTGCAATGCACGCGGTGCTGCAGTGTGCGATGCTGCAGTGTTCACGGAGCTGCAGTGTGCGTTGTTACAGTGTGCGGTGCTGCAGTGTGCTCGTTGCTGCAGTGTGCGCGGTGCTGCAGTGTTCGGTTCTGCAGTGTGCTCAGTGCTGCAGTGCGCGGTGCTGCAGTGTGCTCGGTGCTGCAGTGTGCAGTGCTGCATTGCTCGGAGCAGCAGTGTGCGGTGCTGCAGTGTGCAGTGCTGCATTGCTCGGAGCAGCAGTGTGCGGTGCTGCAGTGTGATTGTTGCTGCAGTGTGCGGTGCTGCAGTGTGCGGTGGTGCAGTGTGCTCGGTGCTGCAGTGTGCGGTGCTGCAGTGTGCTCGGTGCTGCAGTGTGCTCAGAGCTGCAGTGTGCTCAGAGCTGCAGTGTGCTCAGAGCTGCAGTGTGCGGTGGTGCAGTGTGCTCGGTGCTGCAGTGTGAGGTGCTGCAGTGCGCGGTGCTGCAGTGTGCTCGGTGCTGCAGTGTGCAGTGCTGCAGTGTGCCGTGCTGCAGTGTGCCGTGCTGCAGTGTGCCGTGCTGCAGTGTGCCGTGCTGCAGTGTGCAGTACTGCTGTTTGCGGTCCTGCAGGGTGCTCGGTGCTGCTGTGTGCGGTGCTGCAGTGTGCTCGGTGCTGCAGTGTGCGGTGTTGCAGTGTCGGTTCTGCGGTGCGCTTGATACTGCAGTGTGAGGTGCAGCAGTGTGCGGTGCTGCAGTGTGCGGTGCTGAAGTGTGCTCAGTGCTGCTGTGTGCTTGGTGCTGCAGTGTGCGGTGCTGCAGTGTGCTTGGTGCTGCAGTATGCGGTGCTGCAGTGTGCTCGGTGCTGCAGTGTGCTCGGTGCTGCAGTGTGCGGTGCTGCAGGGTGCGGTTCTGCACTGTGCTCGGTGAGCAAGTGTGCGGTGCTGCAGTGTGCGGTGCTGCAGTGTGCTCCGTGCCGCAGTGTGTGCAGCGTTGCAGAGTTCTCGGTGCTGCAGTGTGTGGTGCTGCAGTGTGCTCGGTGCTGCAGTGTGCGGTGCTGCAGTGTGCGGTGCTGCAGTGTGCTCGGAGCTGCAGTGTGCTCGGTGCTGCACTGTGCTCGGTGCTGCAGTGTGAGGTGCTGCAGTGTGAGGTGCTGCAGTGTGAGGTGCTGCAGTGTGAGGTGCTGCAGTGTGCTCGGTGCTGCAGTGTGCAGTGCTGCAGTGTGCCGTGCTGCAGTGTGCGGTACTGCTGTTTGCGGTCCTGCAGGGTGCTCGGTGCTGAAGTGTGCTCGGTGCTGCAGTGTGCTCAGGGCTGCAGTGTGCGGTGCTGCAGTGTGCGGTGCTGCAATGTGCTCGGTGCTGCATTGTGCGGTGCTGCAGTGTGCTCAGGGCTGCAGTGTGCTCGGTGCTGCAGTGTGCTCGGTGCTGCAGTGTGCGATGCTGCAGTGCACGATGCTGCATTGTGCTCGGTGCTGCAGTGTGCTCGGAGCTGCAGTGTGCGGTGCTGCAGTGTGCGGTGCTGCAGTGCTCGGTGCTGCAGTGCTCGGTGCTGCAGTGTGCGGTGCTGCAGTGTGCGGTGCTGCAGTTTGCTGTGCTGCAGTGTGCGGTGCAGCAGTGTGCTCGGTGCTGCAGTGTGCGGTGCAGCAGTGTGCTCGGTGCTGCAGTGTGCGGTGTTACAGTGTGCACAGTGCTGCAGTGTGAGCTGCTGCAGTGTGAGGTGCTGCAGTGTGCTCGGTCCTGCAGTGTGAGGTGCTGCAGTGTGCGGTGCTGCAGTGTGAGGTGCTGCAGTGTGCAGTGCTGCAGTGTGCTCGGTCCTGCAGTGTGAGGTGCTGCAGTGTGCGGTGCTGCAGTGTGCTCGGTGCTGCAGTGTGCTCGGTGCTGCAGTGTGCTCGGTGCTGCAGTGTGCGGTGCTGCAGTGTGCTCGGTGCTGCAGTGTGCGCTGCTGCAGTGTGCGGTGCTGCAGTGTGGTCGGTGCTGCAGTGTGCTCGGTGCTGCAGTGTGCTCGGTGCTGCAGTGTGCTCGGTGCTGCAGTGTGCGTTGCTGCAGTGTGCTCGGTGTTGCAGTGTGCGGTGCTGCAGTTTGCTCGGTGCTGCAGTGTGCTCGGTGCTGCAGTGTGCTCGGTGCTGCAGTGTGCTCGGTGCTGCAGTGTGCGGTGCTGCAGTGTGCTCGGTGCTGCAGTGTGCGGTGCTGCAGTGTGCTCGGTGCTGCAGTGTGCTCGGTGCTGCAGTGTGCGGTGCTGCAGTGTTCTCGGTGCTGCAGTGTGCGGTGCTGCAGTGTGCTCGGTGCTGCAGTGTGCGGTACTGCTGTTTGCGGTCCTGCAGTGTGCTCGGTGCTGCTGTGTGCTTGGTGCTGCAGTGTGCTTGGTGCTGCAGTGTGACGTGCAGCAGTGTGAGGTGCAGCAGTGTGCGGTGCTGCAGTGTGCTCGGAGCTGCAGTGTGCGGTGCTGCAGTGTGCGGTGCTGCAGTGCTCGGTGCTGCAGTGCTCGGTGCTGCAGTGTGCGGTGCTGCAGTGTGCGGTGCTGCAGTGTGCTCGCTGCTGCAGTGTGCGGTGCAGCAGTGTGCTCGGTGCTGCAGTGTGCGGTGTTACAGTGTGCACAGTGCTGCAGTGTGAGCTGCTGCAGTGTGAGGTGCTGCACTGTGCGGTCCTGCAGTGTGAGGTGCTGCAGTGTGCTCGCTGCTGCAGTGTGCTCGGTGCTGCAGTGTGCTCGGTGCTGCAGTGTGCTCGGTGCTGCAGTGTGCGGTGCTGCAGTGTTCTCGGTGCTGCAGTGTGCGGTGCTGCAGTGTGCTCGGTGCTGCAGTGTGCGGTGCTGCAGTGTGCTCGGTGCTGCAGTGTGCTCGGTGCTGCAGTGTGCGGTGCTGCAGTGTTCTCGGTGCTGCAGTGTGCGGTGCTGCAGTGTGCTCGGTGCTGCAGTGTGCGGTACTGCTGTTTGCGGTCCTGCAGGGTGCTCGGTGCTGCTTTGTGCGGTGCTGCAGTGTGCTTGGTGCTGCAGTGTGCTTGGTGCTGCAGTGTGACGTGCAGCAGTGTGAGGTGCAGCAGTGTGCGGTGCTGAAGTGTGCGGTGTTGCAATGTCGGTTCTGCGGTGCGCTTGATACTGCAGTGTGAGGTGCAGCAGTGTGCGGTGCTGCAGTGTGCGGTGCTGAAGTGTGCAGTGCTGCAGTGTGCTTGGTGCTGCAGTGTGCGGTGCTGCAGTGTGCTCAGTGCTGCAGTGTGCTCAGTGCTGCAGTGTGCTCGGTGCTGCAGTGTGCTCGGTGCTGCAGTGTGCTCGGTGCTGCAGGGTGCGGTTCTGCACTGTGCTCGGTGAGCAAGTGTGGGGTGCTGCAATGTGCTCGGTGCTGCAGTGTGCGGTGCTGCAGTCTGCTCGGTACTGCAGTGTGCTCGGAGCTGCAGTGTGCGGTGCTGCAGTGTGCGGTGCTGCAGTGTGCTCCGTGCCGCAGTGTGTGCAGCGTTGCAGAGTTCTCGGTGCTGCAGTGTGCGGTGCTGCAGTGTGCCGTGCTGCAGTATGCGGTACTGCTGTTTGCGGTCCTGCAGGGTGCTCGGTGCTGCTGTGTGCGGTGCTGCAGTGTGCTCGGTGCTGCAGTGTGCGGTGCTGCAGTGTGCTTGGTGCTGGAGTGTGCTTGGTGCTGCAGTGTGCTTGGTGCTGCAGTGTTCTCGGTGCTGCAGTGTGCTTGGTGCTGCAGTGTGCTTGGTGCTGCAGTGTGAGGTGCAGCAGTGTGAGGTGCTGCAGTGTGCGGTGCTGCAGTGTGCCGTGCTGCAGTGTGCTTGGTGCTGCAGTGTGCTTGGTGCTGCAGTGTGCTTGGTGCTGCAGTGTGCGGTGCTGCAGTGTGCTCGGTGCTGCAGTGTGCTCGGTGCTGCAGGGTGCGGTTCTGCAGTGTGCTCGGTGAGCAAGTGTGGGGTGCTGCAGTCTGCTCGGTACTGCAGTGTGCGGTGCTGCAGTGTGCGGTGCTGCAGTGTGCTCCGTGCCGCAGTGTGTGCAGCGTTGCAGAGTTCTCGGTGCTGCAGTGTGCGGTGCTGCAGTGTGCTCGGTGCTGCAGTGTGCTCGGTGCTGCAGTGTGCTCGGTGCTGCAGTTTGCTCGGTGCTGCAGTGTGCTCGGTGCTGCAGTTTGCTCGGTGCTGCAGTGTGCGGTGCTGAAGTGTGCTCAGTGCTGCAGTGTGCGGTGCTGAAGTGTGCTCAGTGCTGCTGTGTGCTCGGTGCTGCAGTGTGCGGTGCTGCAGTGTGCTTGGTGCTGCAGGGTGCGGTTCTGCACTGTGCTCGGTGCTGCAGCGTGCGGTGCTGCAGTCTGATCGGTACTGCAGTGTGCTCGGTGCTGCAGTGTGCTCCGTGCCGCAGTGTGTGCAGCGTTGCAGAGTTCTCGGTGCTGCAGTGTGCGGTGCTGCAGTGTGCTCGGTGCTGCAGTGTGCTCGGTGCTGCAGTGTGCTCGGTGCTGCAGTGTGCGGTGCTGCAGTGTGCTCGGAGCTGCAGTGTGCTCAGTGCTGCAGTGTGAGGTGCTGCAGTGTGAGGTGCTGCAGTGTGCTCGGTGCTGCAGTGTGAGGTGCTGCAGTGTGAGGTGCTGCAGTGTGCTCGGTGCTGCTGTGTGCGGTGCTGCAGTGTGCTCGGTGCTGAAGTGTGCTCGGTGCTGAAGTGTGACGTGCAGCAGTGTGAGGTGCAGCAGTGTGCGGTGCTGCAGTGTGCTCGGTGCTGCTGTGTGCTTGGTGCTGCAGTGTGCTTGGTGCTGCAGTGTGCTTGGTGCTGCAGTGTGACGTGCAGCAGTGTGAGGTGCAGCAGTGTGCGGTGCTGCAGTGTGCTTGGTGCTGCAGTGTGAGGTGCTGCAGTGTGCGGTGCTGCAGTGTGCTCGGTGCTGCAGTGTGCGGTGCTGCAGTGTGCTCGGTGGTGCAGTGTACGGTGCTGCAGTGTGCTCGGTGCTGCAGTGTGCTCGGTGCTGCAGTGTGCGGTGCTGCAGTGTGCTCGGTGCTGCAGTGTGCTCGGTGATGCATTGTGCGGTGCTGAAGTGTGCGGTGCTGCAGTGCACGATGCTGCATTGTGCTCGGTGCTGCAGTGTGCTCGGAGCTGCAGTGTGCGGTGCTGCAGTGTGCGGTGCTGCAGTGCTCGGTGCTGCAGTGCTCGGTGCTGCAGTGCTCGGTGCTGCAGTGTGCGGTGCTGCAGTGTGCGGTGCTGCATTGCTCGGAGCAGCAGTGTGCGGTGCTGCAGTGTGATTGTTGCTGCAGTGCGCGGTGCTGTAGTGTGCGGTGCAGCATTGTGCTCGGTGCTGCAGTGTGCGGTGCTGCAGTGTGCTCGGTGCTGCAGTGTGCGGTGCTGCAATGTGCTCGGTGCTGCAGTGTGCTCAGAGCTGCAGTGTGCGGTGCTGCAGTGTGCTCGGTGCTGCAGTGTGCGCTGCTGCAGTGTGCGGTGCTGCACTGTGCTCGGTGCTGCAGTGCGCGGTGCTGCAGTGTGCTCGGTGCTGCAGTGTGCGGTGCTGCAGTGTGAGGTGCTGCAGTGTGCCGTGCTGCAGTGTGCCGTGCTGCAGTGTGCTCGGTGCTGCAGTGTGCAGTGCTGCAGTGTGCCGTGCTGCAGTGTGCTCGGTGCTGCAGTGTGCAGTGCTGCAGTGTGCCGTGCTGCAGTGTGCTCGGTGCTGCTGTGTGCGGTGCTGCAGTGTGCCGTGCTGCAGTGTGCTCGGTGCTGCTGTGTGCGGTGCTGCAGTGTGAGGTGCAGCAGTGTGTGGTGCTGCAGTGTGCTTGGTGCTGCAGTGTGCTTGGTGCTGCAGTGTGACGTGCAGCAGTGTGAGGTGCAGCAGTGTGTGGTGCTGCAGTGTGCTTGGTGCTGCAGTGTGCTTGGTGCTGCAGTGTGACGTGCAGCAGTGTGAGGTGCAGCAGTGTGCTCGGTGCTGCAGTGTGCGGTGCTGCAGTGTGCTTGGTGCTGCAGTGTGCTTGGTGCTGCAGTGTGCTTGGTGCTGCAGTGTGCTTGGTGCTGCAGTGTGCGGTGCTGCAGTGTGCTCGGTGCTGCAGTGTGCGGTGCTGCAGTGTGCTCGGTGCTGCAGGGTGCGGTGCTGCATTGTGCGGTGCTGCAGTGTGCGGTGCTGCAGTGTGCTCGGTGCTGCAGTGTGCTCGGTGCTGCAGTGTGCTTGGTGCTGCAGTGTGCTCGGTGCTGCAGTGTGCTCGGTGCTGCAGTGTGCGGTGCTGCAGTGTGCGGTGCTGCAGTGTGCTCCCTGCTGCAGTGTGCTCCCTGCTGCAGTGTGCTCGGTGCTGCATTGTGCGGTGCTGCAGTGTGCTCGGAGCTGTAGTGTGCGGTGCTGCAGTGCTCGGTGCTGCAGTGCTCGGTGCTGCAGTGTGCGGTGCTGCAGTTTGCTGTGCTGCAGTGTGCGGTGCAGCAGTGTGCTCGGTGCTGCAGTGTGCGATGCTGCAGTGCACGATGCTGCATTGTGCTCGGTGCTGCAGTGTGCTCGGAGCTGTAGTGTGCGGTGCTGCAGTGTGCGGTGCTGCAGTGTGCTCGGTGCTGCAGTGTGCGGTGCTGCAGTGTGCGGTGCTGCAGTGTGCTCGGTGCTGCAGTGTGCTCGGTGCTGCAGTGCTCGGTGCTGCAGTGTGCGGTGTTACAGTGTGCTCGGTGCTGCAGTGTGCTGTGCTGCAGTGTGCGGTGTTACAGTGTGCTCGGTGCTACAGTGTGCGGTGCTGCAGTTTGCTGTGCTGCAGTGTGCGGTGCAGCAGTGTGCTCGGTGCTGCAGTGTGCGGTGTTACAGTGTGCACAGTGCTGCAGTGTGAGCTGCTGCAGTGTGCGGTGCTGCACTGTGCGGTCCTGCAGTGTGCGGTGCTGCAGTGTGCCGTGCTGCAGTGTGCTCGCTGCTGCAGTGTGCTCGGTGCTGCAGTGTGCTCGGTGCTGCAGTGTGCTCGGTGCTGCAGTGTGCTCGGTGCTGCAGTGTGCTTGGTGCTGCAGTGTGACGTGCAGCAGTGTGAGGTGCAGCAGTGTGCGGTGCTGCAGTGTGCTCGGTGCTGCAGTTTGCTCGGTGCTGCAGTGTGCTCGGTGCTGCAGTGTGCTCGGTGCTGCAGTGTGCTCGGTGGTGCAGTGTGCGGTGCTGCAGTGTGCTCGGTGCTGCAGTGTGCTCGGTGGTGCAGTGTACGGTGCTGCAGTGTGCTCGGTGCTGCAGTGTGCTCGGTGCTGCAGTGTGCGGTGCTGCAGTGTGCTCGGTGGTGCAGTGTACGGTGCTGCAGTGTGCTCGGTGCTGCAGTGTGCGGTGCTGCAGTGCACGATGCTGCAGTGTGCTCGGTGCTGCAGTGTGCTCGGTGCTGCATTGTGCGGTGCTGCATTGTGCGGTGCTGCAGTGTGCGGTGCTGCAGTGCACAATGCTGCAGTGTGCTTGGTGCTGCAGTGTGCTCGGTGCTGCAGTGTGCTCGGAGCTGCAGTGTGCGGTGCTGCAGTGTGCGGTGCTGCAGTGTGCGGTGCTGCAGTGCTCGGTGCTGCAGTGCTCGGTGCTGCAGTGTGCGGTGCTGCAGTGTGCGGTGCTGCATTGCTCGGAGCAGCAGTGTGCGGTGCTGCAGTGTGATTGTTGCTGCAGTGTGCGGTGCTGTAGTGTGCGGTGCAGCATTGTGCTCGGTGCTGCAGTGTGCGGTGCTGCAGTGTGCTCGGTGCTGCAGTGTGCTCAGAGCTGCAGTGTGCTCAGAGCTGCAGTGTGCTCAGAGCTGCAGTGTGCGGTGCTGCAGTGTGCTCGGTGCTGCAGTGTGCGCTGCTGCAGTGTGCGGTGCTGCAGTGTGCGGTGCTGCAGTGTGCTCGGTGCTGCAGTGCGCGGTGCTGCAGTGTGCTCGGTGCTGCAGTGTGCCGTGCTGCAGTGTGCCGTGCTGCAGTGTGCCGTGCTGCAGTGTGCCGTGCTGCAGTGTGCCGTGCTGCAGTGTGCAGTACTGCTGTTTGCGGTCCTGCAGGGTGCTCGGTGCTGCTGTGTGCGGTGCTGCAGTGTGCTCGGTGCTGCAGTGTGCGGTGTTGCAGTGTGCGGTTCTGCGTTGCGCTTGATACTGCAGTGTGAGGTGCAGCAGTGTGCGGTGCTGCAGTGTGCGGTGCTGAAGTGTGCTCAGTGCTGCTGTGTGCTTGGTGCTGCAGGGTGCGGTTCTGCACTGTGCTCGGTGAGCAAGTGTGCGGTGCTGCAATGTGCTCGGTGCTGCAGTGTGCGGTGCTGCAGTCTGCTCGGTACTGCTGTGTGCTCGGTGCTGCTGTGTGCTTGGTGCTGCAGTGTGCTTGGTGCTGCAGTGTGCTTGGTGCTGCAGTGTGCGGTGCTGCAGTGTGAGGTGCTGCAGTTTGCTCGGTGCTGCAGTGTGCGGTGCTGCAGTGCTGCAGTGTGCAGTGTGCTCGGTGCTGCAGTGTGCTTGGTGCTGCAGTGTGCGGTGCTGCAGTGTGCTCGGTGCTGCAGTGTGCGGTGCTGCAGTGTGCGGTGCTGCAGTGTGCTCGGTGCTGCAGTGTGCTCGGTGCTGCATTGTGCGGTGCTGCAGTGTGCGGTGCTGCAGTGTGCGGTGCTGCAGTGTGCGATGCTGCAGTGCACGATGCTGCATTGTGCTCGGTGCTGCAGTGTGCTCGGAGCTGCAGTGTGCGGTGCTGCAGTGTGCGGTGCTGCAGTGCTCGGTGCTGCAGTGCTCGGTGCTGCAGTGTGCGGTGCTGCAGTGTGCGGTGCTGCAGTTTGCTGTGCTGCAGTGTGCGGTGCAGCAGTGTGCTCAGTGCTGCAGTGTGAGCTGCTGCAGTGTGAGGTGCTGCAGTGTGCTCGGTGCTGCAGTGTGCTCGGTGCTGCAGTGTGCTCAGTGCTGCAGTGTTCTCGGTGCTGCAGTGTGCGGTGCTGCAGTGTGCTCAGTGCTGCAGTGTTCTCGGTGCTGCAGTGTGCGGTGCTGCAGTGTGCTCGGTGCTGCTGTGTTCTTGGTGCTGCTGTGTGCTTGGTGCTGCAGTGTGCTTGGTGCTGCAGTGTGAGGTGCAGCAGTGTGCTCGGTGCTGCAGTGTGCGGTGCTGCAGTGTGCTCGGTGCTGCAGTGTGCTCGGTGCTGCAGTGTGCTCGGTGCTGCAGTGTGCGGTGCTGAAGTGTGCGGTGCTGCAGTGCACGATGCTGCAGTGTGCTCGGTGCTGCATTGTGCGGTGCTGCATTGTGCGGTGCTGCAGTGTGCGGTGCTGCAGTGCACAATGCTGCAGTGTGCTCGGTGCTGCAGTGTGCTCCCTGCTGCAGTGTGCTCGGTGCTGCATTGTGCGCTGCTGCAGTGTGCGATGCTGCAGTGCACAATGCTGCATTGTGCTCGGTGCTGCAGTGTGCGGTGCTGCAGTGTGCGGTGCTGCAGTGTGCGGTGCTGCAGTGTGCGGTGCTGCAGTGTGCGGTGCTGCAGTGTGCGGTGCTGCAGTGCTCGGTGCTGCAGTGCTCGGAGCAGCAGTGTGCGGTGCTGCAGTGTGATTGTTGCTGCAGTGTGCGGTGCTGTAGTGTGCGGTGCAGCATTGTGCTCGGTGCTGCAGTGTGCGGTGCAGCATTGTGCTCGGTGCTGCAGTGTGCGGTGCTGCAGTGTGCGGTGCTGCAATGTGCGGTGCTGCAATGTGCTCGGTGCTGCAGTGTGCGGTGCTGCAGTGTGCTCAGAGCTGCAGTGTGCTCAGAGCTGCAGTGTGCTCAGAGCTGCAGTGTGCTCAGAGCTGCAGTGTGCGGTGCTGCAGTGTGCTCAGAGCTGCAGTGTGCGGTGCTGCAGTGTGCGGTGCTGCAGTGTGCGGTGCTGCAGTGTGCTCGGTGCTGCAGTGCGCGGTGCTGCAGTGTGCTCGGTGCTGCAGTGTGCCGTGCTGCAGTGTGCCGTGCTGCAGAGTGCCGTGCTGCAGTGTGCCGTGCTGCAGTGTGCAGTACTGCTGTTTGCGGTCCTGCAGGGTGCTCGGTGCTGCTGTGTGCGGTGCTGCAGTGTGCTCGGTGCTGCAGTGTGCGGTGCTGCAGTGTGCGGTGCTGCATTGTGCTCGGTGCTGCAGTGTGCTCGGTGCTGCAGTGCTCGGTGCTGCAGTGTGCGGTGCTGCAGTGTGAGCTGCTGCAGTGTGAGGTGCTGCACTGTGTGGTGCTGCAGTGTGAGGTGCTGCAGTGTGCGCTGTTGCAGTGTGCTCGGTGCTGCAGTGTGCTCGGTGCTGCAGTGTGCGGTGCTGCAGTGTGCAGTGCTGCAGTGTGCGGTGCTGCAGTGTGCTCGGTGCTGCAGTGTGCAGTGTTACAGTGTGCGGTGCTGCAGTGTGCTCGGTGCTGCAGTGTGCTCGGTGCTGCAGTGTGCTCGGTGCTGCAGTGTGCTCGGTGCTGCAGTGTGCTCGGTGCTGCATTGTGCTCGGTGCTGCAGTGTGCGGTGCTGCAGTGTGCTTGGTGCTGCATTGTGCGGTGCTGCAGTGTGCGGTGCTGCAGTGTGAGGTGCTGCAGTGTGCTCGGTGCTGCAGTGTGCTTGGTGCTGCAGTGCGCGGTGCTGCAGTGTGCTCGGTGCTGCAGTGTGCGGTGCTGCAGTGTGCGGTGCAGCAGTGTGCTCGGTGCTGAAGTGCTTGGTGCTGCAGTGTGCGGTGTTACAGTGTGCGGTGCTGCAGTTTGCGGTGCTGCAGTGTGCTCGGTGCTGCAGTGTGCGGTGTTACAGTGTGCGGTGCTGCAGTTTGCGGTGCTGCAGTGTGCGGTGCTGCAGTGTGTTTGGTACTGCAGTGTGCGGTGCTGCAGTGTGCGGTGCAGCAGTGTGCTCGGTGCTGAAGTGCTCGGTGCTGCAGTGTGCGGTGTTACAGTGTGCACAGTGCTGCAGTGTGAGCTGCTGCAGTGTGAGGTGCTGCAGTGTGCTCGGTGCTGCAGTGTGCTCGGTGCTGCAGTTTGCTCGGTGCTGCAGTGTGCTCGGTGCTGCAGTGTGCTCGGTGCTGCAGTGTGTGGTGCTGCAGTGTGCTTGCTGCTGCAGTTTGCTCGGTGCTGCAGTGTGCTCGGTGCTGCAGTGTGCTCGGTGCTGCAGTGTGCTTGCTGCTGCAGTGTGCGGTGTTACAGTGTGCTCGGTGCTGCAGTGTTCTCGGTGCTGCAGTGTGCGCTGTTGCAGTGTGCTCGGTGCTGCAGTGTGCTGTGCTGCAGTGTGCGGTGCTGCAGTGTGCGGTGTTACAGTGTGTGGTGCTGCAGTGTGCTCGGTGCTGCAGTGTGCTCGGTGCTGCAGTGTGCTCGGTGCTGCAGTGTGCTCGGTGCTGCAGTGTGCTCGGTGCTGCAGTGTGCTCGGTGCTGCAGTGTGCTTGGTGCTGCAGTGTGCTTGGTGCTGCAGTGTGACGTGCAGCAGTGTGAGGTGCAGCAGTGTGCTCAGGGCTGCAGTGTGCTCGGTGCTGCAGTGTGCTTGGTGCTGCAGTGTGCTCGGTGCTGCAGTGTGCTTGGTGCTGCAGTGTGCTCGGTGCTGCAGTGTGCTCGGTGCTGCAGTGTGCTCGGTGCTGCAGTGTGCTCGGTGCTGCAGTGTGCTCGGTGCTGCATTGTGCGGTGCTGCAGTGTGCTCGGTGCTGCAGTGTGCTCGGTGCTGCAGTGTGCTCGGTGCTGCAGTGTGCGGTGCTGCATTGTGCGGTGCTGCAGTGCACGATGCTGCATTGTGCTCGGTGCTGCAGTGTGCGGTGCTGCAGTGTGCGGTGCTGCAGTGCTCGGTGCTGCAGTGCTCGGTGCTGCAGTGTGCGGTGCTGCAGTGTGCGGTGCTGCAGTTTGCTGTGCTGCAGTGTGCGGTGCAGCAGTGTGCTCGGTGCTGCAGTGTGCGGTGTTACAGTGTGCACAGTGCTGCAGTGTGAGCTGCTGCAGTGTGCGGTGCTGCACTGTGCGGTCCTGCATTGTGCGGTGCTGCAGTGTGCTCGCTGCTGCAGTGTGCTCGGTGCTGCAGTGTGCTCAGTGCTGCAGTGTGCTCGGTGCTGCAGTGTTCTCGGTGCTGCAGTGTGCGGTACTGCTGTTTGCGGTCCTGCAGGGTGCGGTGCTGCAGTGTGCTCGGTGCTGCAGTGTGACGTGCAGCAGTGTGAGGTGCAGCAGTGTGCGGTGCTGCAGTGTGCTCGGTGCTGCAGTGTGCGGTGCTGCAGTGTGCTCGGTGCTGCAGTGTGCTCGGTGCTGCAGTGTTCTCGGTGCTGCAGTGTGCGGTGCTGCAGTGTGCTCGGTGCTGCAGTGTGCGGTGCTGCAGTGTGCGGTGCTGCAGTGTGCGGTGCTGCAGTGTGCGGTGCTGCAGTGTGCTCGGTGCTGCAGTGTGCTCGATGCTGCAGTGTGCTCGGTGCTGCAGTGTGCGGTGCTGAAGTGTGCGGTGCTGCAGTGCACGATGCTGCAGTGTGCTCGGTGCTGCAGTGTGCTCGGTGCTGCATTGTGCGGTGCTGCATTGTGCGGTGCTGCAGTGTGCGGTGCTGCAGTGTGCTCGGTGCTGCAGTGTGCTCGGTGCTGCAGTGTGCTTGGTGCTGCAGTGTGCTCGGTGCTGCAGTGTGCTTGGTGCTGCAGTGTGCTCGGTGCTGCAGTGTGCTCGGTGCTGCAGTGTGCTCGGAGCTGCAGTGTACGGTGCTGCAGTGCTCGGTGCTGCAGTGCTCGGTGCTGCAGTGTGCGGTGCTGCAGTGTGCGGTGCTGCATTGCTCGGAGCAGCAGTGTGCGGTGCAGCATTGTGCTCGGTGCTGCAGTGTGCTCAGAGCTGCAGTGTGCTCAGAGCTGCAGTGTGCTCAGAGCTGCAGTGTGCGGTGCTGCAGTGTGCTCGGTGCTGCAGTGTGCGCTGCTGCAGTGTGCGGTGCTGCAGTGCGCGGTGCTGCAGTGTGCTCGGTGCTGCAGTGTGCCGTGCTGCAGTGTGCCGTGCTGCAGTGTGCCGTGCTGCAGTGTGCCGTGCTGCAGTGTGCCGTGCTGCAGTGTGCAGTACTGCTGTTTGCGGTCCTGCAGGGTGCTCGGTGCTGCTGTGTGCGGTGCTGCAGTGTGCTCGGTGCTGCAGTGTGCGGTGTTGCAGTGTGCTCAGTGCTGCTGTGTGCTTGGTGCTGCAGTGTGCGGTGTTGCAGTGTGCGGTTCTGCGTTGCGCTTGATACTGCAGTGTGAGGTGCAGCAGTGTGCGGTGCTGCAGTGTGCGGTGCTGAAGTGTGCTCGGTGCTGCTGTGTGCTTGGTGCTGCAGGGTGCGGTTCTGCACTGTGCTCGGTGAGCAAGTGTGCGGTGCTGCAATGTGCTCGGTGCTGCAGTGTGCGGTGCTGCAGTCTGCTCGGTACTGCTGTGTGCTCGGTGCTGCTGTGTGCGGTGCTGCAGTGTGCTCGGTGCTGCAGTGTGCTTGGTGCTGCAGTGTGCTTGGTGCTGCAGTGTGACGTGCAGCAGTGTGAGGTGCAGCAGTGTGTGGTGCTGCAGTGTGCTTGGTGCTGCAGTGTGCTTGGTGCTGCAGTGTGCTTGGTGCTGCAGTGTGCTTGGTGCTGCAGTGTGCTTGGTGCTGCAGTGTGCTTGGTGCTGCAGTGTGCGGTGCTGCAGTGTGCTCGGTGCTGCAGTGCACGATGCTGCAGTGTGCTCGGTGCTGCAGTGTGCTCGGTGCTGCAGTGTGCTCGGTGCTGCAGTGTTCTCGGTGCTGCAGTGTGCTCGGTGCTGCAGTGTGCGGTGCTGCAGTGTGCTCGGTGCTGCAGTGTGCTCGGTGCTGCAGTGTGCGGTGCTGCAGTGTGCTCGGTGCTGCAGTGTGCGGTGCTGCAGTGTGCGGTGCTGCATTGTGCTTGGTACTGCAGTGTGAGGTGCTGCAGTGTGCGATGCTGCAGTGTGCGGTGCTGCAGTGTGCGGTGCTGCAGTGTGCGGTGCTGCAGTGTGCTCGGTGCTGCAGTGTGCTCGGTGCTGCAGTGTGCTCGGTGCTGCATTGTGCGGTGCTGCATTGTGCGGTGCTGCAGTGTGCTCGGTGCTGCAGTGTGCTCGGTGCTGCAGTGTGCTCGGTGCTGCAGTGTGCTCCCTGCTGCAGTGTGCTCGGTGCTGCATTGTGCGGTGCTGCAGTGTGCGATGCTGCAGTGCACGATGCTGCATTGTGCTCGGTGCTGCAGTGTGCGGTGCTGCAGTGTGCGGTGCTGCAGTGCTCGGTGCTGCAGTGCTCGGTGCTGCAGTGTGCGGTGCTGCAGTGTGTGGTGCTGCAGTTTGCTGTGCTGCAGTGTGCGGTGCAGCAGTGTGCTCGGTGCTGCAGTGTGCGGTGTTACAGTGTGCACAGTGCTGCAGTGTGCTCGGTGCTGCATTGTGCTCGGTGCTGCAGTGTGCGGTGCTGCAGTGTGCGGTGCTGCAGTGTGCGGTGCTGCAGTGTGCGGTGCTGCAGTGTGCGGTGCTGCAGTGTGCGGTGCTGCAGTGTGCCGTGCTGCAGTGTGCCGTGCTGCAGTGTGCCGTGCTGCAGTGTGCCGTGCTGCAGTGTGCCGTGCTGCAGTGTGCAGTACTGCTGTTTGCGGTCCTGCAGGGTGCTCGGTGCTGCTGTGTGCGGTGCTGCAGTGTGCTCGGTGCTGCAGTGTGCGGTGCTGCAGTGTGCGGTTCTGCGTTGCGCTTGATACTGCAGTGTGAGGTGCAGCAGTGTGCGGTGCTGCAGTGTGCGGTGCTGAAGTGTGCTCAGTGCTGCTGTGTGCTTGGTGCTGCAGGGTGCGGTTCTGCACTGTGCTCGGTGAGCAAGTGTGCGGTGCTGCAATGTGCTCGGTGCTGCAGTGTGCGGTGCTGCAGTCTGCTCGGTACTGCAGTGTGCTCGGAGCTGCAGTGTGCGGTGCTGCAGTGTGCGGTGCTGCAGTGTGCTCCGTGCCGCAGTGTGTGCAGCGTTGCAGAGTTCTCGGTGCTGCAGTGTGCGGTGCTGCAGTGTGCTCGGTGCTGCAGTGTGCGGTGCTGCAGTGTGCTCGGTGCTGCAGTGTGAGGTGCTGCAGTGTGCTTGGAGCTGCAGTGTGCTCGGTGCTGCAGTGTGCTCGGAGCTGCAGTGTGCGGTGCTGCAGTGTGCTCGGTGCTGCAGTGTGAGGTGCTGCAGTGTGAGGTGCTGCAATGTGAGGTGCTGCAGTGTGAGGTGCTGCAGTGTGCTCGGTGCTGCAGTGTGCAGTGCTGCAGTGTGCCGTGCTGCAGTGTGCGGTACTGCTGTTTGCGGTCCTGCAGGGTGCTCGGTGCTGCTGTGTGCGGTGCTGCAGTGTGCTCGGTGCTGAAGTGTGCTCGGTGCTGCAGTGTGACGTGCAGCAGTGTGAGGTGCAGCAGTGTGCTCGGTGCTGCAGTGTGCTTGGTGTTGCAGTGTGCTTGGTGCTGCAGTGTGCTTGGTGCTGCAGTGTGCTTGGTGCTGCAGTGTGCTTGGTGCTGCAGTGTGCGGTGCTGCAGTGTGCTTGGTGCTGCAGTGTGCTTGGTGCTGCAGTGTGCGGTGCTGCTGTGTGCTTGGTGCTGCAGTGTGCGGTGCTGCAGTGTGCTTGGTGCTGCAGTGTGCTTGGTGCTGCAGTGTGCTTGGTGCTGCAGTGTGCTTGGTGCTGCAGTGTGCTTGGTGCTGCAGTGTGCTTGGTGCTGCAGTGTGCGGTGCTGCAGTGTGCGGTGCTGCAGTGTGCTCGGTGCTGCAGTGTGCGGTGCTGCAGTGTGCTCGGTGCTGCAGTGTGCTCGGTGCTGCAGTGTGCGGTGCTGCAGTGTGCTCGGTGGTGCAGTGTACGGTGCTGCAGTGTGCTCGGTGCTGCAGGGTGCTCGGTGCTGCTGTGTGCGGTGCTGCAGTGTGCTCGGTGCTGCAGTGTGCGGTGCTGCAGTGTGCTCGGTGCTGCAGTGTGCTCGGAGCTGCAGTGTGCTCCCTGCTGCAGTGTGCGATGCTGCAGTGCACGATGCTGCATTGTGCTCGGTGCTGCAGTGTGCGGTGCTGCAGTGTGCGGTGCTGCAGTGCTCGGTGCTGCAGTGCTCGGTGCTGCAGTGTGCGGTGCTGCAGTGTGCGGTGCTGCAGTTTGCTGTGCTGCAGTGTGCGGTGCAGCAGTGTGCTCGGTGCTGCAGTGTGAGGTGCTGCACTGTGCAGTCCTGCAGTGTGAGGTGCTGCAGTGTGCTCGCTGCTGCAGTGTGCTCGGTGCTGCAGTGTGCGGTGCTGCAGTGTGCGGTGCTGCAGTGTGCGGTGCTGCAGTGTGCGGTGCTGCAGTGTGCGGTGCTGCAGTGTGCGGTGCTGCAGTGTGCGGTGCTGCAGTGTGCGGTGCTGCATTGTGCTCGGTGCTGCAGTGTGCGGTGCTGCAGTGTGCGGTGCTGCAGTGTGCTCGGTGCTGCAGTTTGCTCGGTGTTGCAGTGTGCTCGGTGCTGCAGTGTGCGGTGCTGCAGTTTGCTCGGTGTTGCAGTGTGCTCGGTGCTGCAGTGTGCTCGGTGCTGCAGTGTGCTTGGTGCTGCAGTGTGCTCGGTGCTGCAGTGTGCGGTGCTGCAGTGTTCTCGGTGCTGCAGTGTGCGGTGCTGCAGTTTGCGGTGCTGCAGTGTGCGGTGCTGCAGTGTGCTCGGTGCTGCAGTGTGCGGTGCTGCAGTGTGCTCGGTGCTGAAGTGTGCTCGGTGCTGCAGTGTGCTCGGTGCTGCAGTGTGCAGTGCTGCAGTGTGCGGTGCTGCAGTGTGCTCGGTGCTGCAGTGTGCGGTGCTGCAGTGTGCGGTGCTGCAGTGTGCGGTGCTGCATTGTGCTCGGTGCTGCAGTGTGCTCGGTGCTGCAGTGCTCGGTGCTGCAGTGTGCGGTGCTGCAGTGTGAGCTGCTGCAGTGTGAGGTGCTGCTGTGTGAGGTGCTGCAGTGTGCGCTGTTGCAGTGTGCTCGGTGCTGCAGTGTGCGGTGCTGCAGTGTGCTCGGTGCTGCAGTGTGCAGTGTTACAGTGTGCGGTGCTGCAGTGTGCGGTGCTGCAGTGTGCTCGGTGCTGCAGTGTGCTCGGTGCTGCAGTGTGCTCGGTGCTGCATTGTGCTTGGTGCTGCAGTGTGCGGTGCTGCAGTGTGCGGTGCTGCAGTGTGAGGTGCTGCAGTGTGCTCAGTGCTGCAGTGTGCTTGGTGCTGCAGTGTGCTCGGTGCTGCATTGTGCTCGGTGCTGCAGTGTGCGGTGCTGCATTGTGCTCGGTGCTGCAGTGTGCGGTGTTACAGTGTGCGGTGCTGCAGTGTGCGGTGCTGCAGTGTGCTCGGTGCTGCAGTGTGCGGTGTTACAGTGTGCGGTGCTGCAGTGTGCGGTGCTGCAGTGTGCGGTGTTACAGTGTGCGGTGCTGCAGTGTGCTCGGTGCTGCAGTGTGCTCGGTGCTGCAGTGTGCTTGGTGCTGCAGTGTGCTCGGTGCTGCAGTGTGCGGTGCTGCAGTGTTCTCGGTGCTGCAGTGTGCGGTGCTGCAGTTTGCGGTGCTGCAGTGTGCGGTGCTGCAGTGTGCTCGGTGCTGCAGTGTGCGGTGCTGCAGTGTGCGGTGCAGCAGTGTGCTCGGTGCTGAAGTGCTCGGTGCTGCAGTGTGCGGTGTTACAGTGTGCGGTGCTGCAGTTTGCGGTGCTGCAGTGTGCGGTGCTGCAGTGTGTTTGGTACTGCAGTGTGCGGTGCTGCAGTGTGCGGTGCAGCAGTGTGCTCGGTGCTGAAGTGCTCGGTGCTGCAGTGTGCGGTGTTACAGTGTGTGGTGCTGCAGTGTGCTCGGTGCTGAAGTGCTCGGTGCTGCAGTGTGCGGTGTTACAGTGTGCGGTGCAGCAGTGTGCTCGGTGCTGAAGTGCTCGGTGCTGCAGTGTGCGGTGTTACAGTGTGCGGTGCTGCAGTGTGAGGTGCTGCACTGTGAGGTGCTGCACTGTGTGGTGCTGCAGTGTGCTCGGTGCTGCAGTGTGCTCGGTGCTGCAGTGTGCTCGGTGCTGCAGTGTGCGGTGCTGCAGTGTGCGGTGCTGCAGTGTTCTCGGTGCTGCAGTGTGAGGTGCTGCAGTGTGCGGTGCTGCAGTGTGCTCGGTGCTGCAGTGTGCGGTGCTGCAGTGTGCTCGGTGCTGCAGTGTGCGGTGTTACAGTGTGTGGTGCTGCAGTGTGCGGTGCTGCAGTGTTCTCGGTGCTGCAGTGTGCGCTGTTGCAGTGTGCTCGGTGCTGCAGTGTGTGGTGCTGCAGTGTGCTCGGTGCTGCAGTGTGAGGTGCTGCACTGTGAGGTGCTGCACTGTGTGGTGCTGCAGTGTGCTCGGTGCTGCAGTGTGCTCGGTGCTGCAGTGTGCTCGGTGCTGCAGTGTGCTCGGTGCTGCAGTGTGCTCGGTGCTGCAGTGTGCTCGGTGCTGCAGTGTGCGGTGCTGCAGTGTGCTCGGTGCTGCAGTGTGCTCGGTGCTGCAGTGTGCTCGGTGCTGCAGTGTGCGCTGTTGCAGTGTGCTCGGTGCTGCAGTGTGCGGTGCTGCAGTGTGCTCGGTGCTGCAGTGTGCTCGGTGCTGCAGTGTGCGGTGCTGCAGTGTGCGGTGCTGCAGTGTTCTCGGTGCTGCAGTGTGAGGTGCTGCAGTGTGCGGTGCTGCAGTGTGCTCGGTGCTGCAGTGTGCGGTGCTGCAGTGTGCTCGGTGCTGCAGTGTGCGGTGTTACAGTGTGTGGTGCTGCAGTGTGCGGTGCTGCAGTGTTCTCGGTGCTGCAGTGTGCGCTGTTGCAGTGTGCTCGGTGCTGCAGTGTGCGGTGCTGCAGTGTGCGGTGCTGCAGTGTGCGGTGTTACAGTGTGTGGTGCTGCAGTGTGCTCGGTGCTGCAGTGTGCTCGGTGCTGCAGTGTGCGGTGCT
Source organism: Isurus oxyrinchus (assembly GCA_026770705.1). Lineage (NCBI taxonomy): Eukaryota > Metazoa > Chordata > Chondrichthyes > Lamniformes > Lamnidae > Isurus > Isurus oxyrinchus. The sequence continues at coordinate 47,293 of JANJGN010000247.1, read as the reverse complement.
GCAGTGTGCGGTGCTGCAGTGTGCTCGGTGCTGCAGTGTGCTCGGTGCTGCAGTGTGCGGTGCTGCAGTGTGCTCGGTGCTGCAGTGTGCTCGGTGCTGCAGTGTGCGGTGCTGCAGTGTCCAGTGCTGCAGTGTGCTCGGTGCTGCAGTGTGCTCAGGGCTGCAGTGTGCGGTGCTGCAGTGTGCAGTGCTGCAGTGTGCGGTGCTGCAGTGTGCTTGGTGCTGCAGTGTGCGGTGCTGCAGTGTGCGGTGCTGCAGTGTGCGGTGCTGCAGTGTGCTCGGTGCTGCAGTGTGCGGTGCTGCAGTGTGCTCGGTGCTGCAGTGTGCTCAGGGCTGCAGTGTGCGGTGCTGCAGTGTGCAGTGCTGCAGTGTTCTCGGTGCTGCATTGTGCTCGGTGCTGCAGTGTGCGGTGCTGCAGTGTGCGGTGCTGCAGTGTGCTCGGTGCTGCAGTGTGCTCGGTGCTGAAGTGTGCGGTGCTGCAGTGTATGGTGCTGCATTGTGCTCGGTGCTGCAGTGTGCGGTGCTGCAGTGTGCGGTGCTGCAGTGTGCTCGGTGCTGCATTGTGCTCGGTGCTGCAGTGTGCTCAGGGCTGCAGTGTGCGGTGCTGCAGTGTGCAGTGCTGCAGTGTTCTCGGTGCTGCAGTGTGCGGTGCTGCAGTGTGCTCGCTGCTGCAGTGTGCTCGGTGCTGCAGTGTGCTCGCTGCTGCAGTGTGCGGTGCTGCAGTGTGCTCGGTGCTGCAGTGTGCTCGGTGCTGCAGTGTGCGGTGCTGCAGTGTGCGGTGCTGCAGTGTGCTCGCTGCTGCAGTGTGCTCGCTGCTGCAGTGTGCGGTGCTGCAGTGTGCTCGGTGCTGCAGTGTGCAGTGCTGCAGTGTGCGGTGCTGCAGTGTGCTCGGTGCTGCAGTGTGCGGTGCTGCAGTGTGCGGTGCTGCAGTGTGCGGTGCTGCATTGTGCTCGGTGCTACAGTGTGCGGTGCTGCAGTGTGCTCGGTGCTGCATTGTGCTCGGTGCTGCAGTGTGCTCGGTGCTGCAGTGCTCGGTGCTGCAGTGTGCGGTGCTGCAGTGTGAGCTGCTGCAGTGTGAGGTGCTGCACTGTGTGGTGCTGCAGTGTGAGGTGCTGCAGTGTGCGCTGTTGCAGTGTGCTCGGTGCTGCAGTGTGCGGTGCTGCAGTGTGCGGTGCTGCAGTGTGCGGTGCTGCAGTGTGCGGTGCTGCAGTGTGCTCGGTGCTGCAGTGTGCAGTGTTACAGTGTGCGGTGCTGCAGTGTGCGGTGCTGCAGTGTGCTCGGTGCTGCAGTGTGCAGTGCTGCAGTGTGCGGTGCTGCAGTGTGCTCGGTGCTGCAGTGTGCTCGGTGCTGCATTGTGCTTGGTGCTGCAGTGTGCGGTGCTGCAGTGTGCTTGGTGCTGCATTGTGCGGTGCTGCAGTGTGCGGTGCTGCAGTGTGAGGTGCTGCAGTGTGCGGTGCTGCAGTGTGCTTGGTGCTGCATTGTGCGGTGCTGCATTGTGCGGTGCTGCAGTGTGCGGTGCTGCAGTGTGCGGTGCTGCAGTGTGCTCGGTGCTGCAGTGTGCTCGGTGCTGCAGTGTGCGGTGCTGCATTGTGCTCGGTGCTGCAGTGTGCGGTGCTGCAGTGTGCTTGGTGTTACAGTGTGCTTTGTGCTGCAGTGTGCTCGGTGCTGCAGTGTGCGGTGCTGCAGTGTGCTCGCTGCTGCAGTGTGCGGTGCTGCAGTGTGCTTGGTGCTGCAGTGTGCTCGGTGCTGCAGTGAGCGGTGCTGCAGTGTGCTCGGTGCTGCAGTGTGCTCGGTGCTGCAGTGTGCGGTGCTGCAGTGTGCTTGTTGCTGCAGTGTACGGTTCTGCAGTGTGTGGTGCTGCAGTGTGCTTGGTGCTGCTGTGTGCTCGCTGTTGCAGTGTGCTCGGTGCTGCAGTGTGCGGTGCTGCAGTGTGCGGTGCTGCAGTTTGCGGTGCTGCAGTGTGCGGTGCAGCAGTGTGCTTGGTACTGCAGTGTGCGGTGCAGCAGTGTGCTCGGTGCTGAAGTGCTCGGTGCTGCAGTGTGCGGTGTTACAGTGTGCACAGTGCTGCAGTGTGAGCTGCTGCAGTGTGAGGTGCTGCAGTGTGCTCGCTGCTGCAGTTTGCTCGGTGCTGCAGTGTGCGGTGTTACAGTGTGTGGTGCTGCAGTGTGCTCGGTGCTGCAGTGTGCTTGGTGCTGCAGTGTGCGGTGCTGCAGTGTGCGGTGCTGCAGTGTGCTCGGTGCTGCAGTGTGCTTGGTGCTGCAGTGTGCGGTGTTACAGTGTGCACAGTGCTGCAGTGTGCTCGGTGCTGCAGTGTGCGCTGTTGCAGTGTGTGGTGTTACAGTGTGCACAGTGCTGCAGTGTGCTCGGTGCTGCAGTGTGCTCGGTGCTGCAGTGTGCGGTGTTACAGTGTGCGGTGCTGCAGTGTGCTCGGTGCTGCAGTGTGTGGTGTTACAGTGTGCGGTGCTGCATTGTGCTCGGTGCTGCAGTGTGCGGTGCTGCAGGGTGCTCGGTGCTGCTGTGTGCGGTGCTGCAGTGTGCTCGGTGCTGCAGTGTGCGGTGCTGCAGTGTGCTCGGTGCTGCAGTGTGCGGTGCTGCAGTGTGCAGTGCTGCAGTGTACGGTACTGCAGTGTGCTCGGTGCTGCAGTGTGCTTGTTGCTGCAGTGTGCAGTGCTGCAGTGTGCTCGGTGCTGCAGTGTGCGGTGCTGCAGTGTGCAGTGCTGCAGTGTACGGTACTGCAGTGTGCTCGGTGCTGCAGTGTGCTTGGTGCTGCAGTGTGCTCGGTGCTGAAGTGTGCTCGGTGCTGCAGTGTGCTCGGTGCTGCAGTGTGCGGTGCTGCAGTGTGCTCGGTGCTGCAGTGTGCAGTGTTACAGTGTGCGGTGCTGCAGTGTGCTCGGTGCTGCATTGTGCTCGGTGCTGCAGTGTGCTCGGTGCTGCAGTGTGCGGTGCTGCAGTGTGCGGTGCTGCAGTGTGCTCGCTGTTGCAGTGTGCTCGGTGCTGCAGTGTGCAGTGCTGCAGTGTGCTTGGTGCTGCAGTGTGCTCGGTGCTGCAGTGTGCAGTGCTGCAGTGTGCCGTGCTGCAGTGTGTGGTGCTGCAGTGTGCAGTGTTACACTGTGCTCGGTGCTGCAGTGTGCTCGGTGCTGCAGTGTGCCGTGCTGCAGTGTGCCGTGCTGCAGTGTGCAGTGTTACACTGTGCTCGGTGCTGCAGTGTGCTCGGTGCTGCAGTGTGCTCGGTGCTGCAGTGTGCGGTGCTGCAGTGTGCGGTTCTGCACTGTGCTTGGTGCAGCAGTGTGCGGTGCTGCAGTGTGCGGTGCTGCAGTGTGCGGTGCTGCAGTGTGCTCGCTGTTGCAGTGTGCTCGGTGCTGCAGTGTGCAGTGCTGCAGTGTGCTTGGTGCTGCAGTGTGCTCGGTGCTGCAGTGTGCAGTGCTGCAGTGTGCTTGGTGCTGCAGTGTGCGGTGCTGCAGTGTGCTCGCTGTTGCAGTGTGCTCGGTGCTGCAGTGTGCTTGGTGCTGCAGTGTGCTCGGTGCTGCAGTGTGCTTGGTGCTGCAGTGTGCTCGGTGCTGCAGTGTGCTCGGTGCTGCAGTGTGCGGTGCTGCAGTGTGCGGTGCTGCAATGTGCTCGGTGCTGCAATGTGCTCGGTGCTGCAGTGTGCGGTGCTGCAGTGTGCGGTGCTGCAGTGTGCTCGGTGCTGCAGTGTGCGGTGCTGCAGTGTGCGGTGCTGCAGTGTGCGGTGCTGCAGTGTGCGGTGCTGCAGTGTGCGGTGCTGCAGTGTGCGGTGCTGCAGTGTGCGGTGCTACAGTGTGCTCGGTGCTGCAGTGTGCGGTGCTGCAGTGTGCGGTGCTGCAGTGTGCGGTGCTACAGTGTGCTCGGTGCTGCAGTTTTCGTTGCTGCAGTGTGCGGCGCTGCAGTGTGCGGCGCTGCAGTGTGCGGTGCTGCAGTTTTCGGTGCTGCAGTGTGCTCGGTGCTGCAGTGTTCTCGGTGCTGCAGTGTGCGGTGCTGCAGTGTGCTTGTTGCTGCAGTGTGCTCGGTGCTGCAGTGTGCGGTGCTGCAGTGTGCGGTGCTGCAGTGTGCTCGGTGCTGCAGTGTGCGGTGCTGCAGTGTGCGGTGCTGCAGTGTGCGGTGCTGCAGTGTGCTCGGTGCTGCAGTGTGCGGTGCTGCAGTGTGCGGTGCTGCAGTGTGCGGTGTTACAGTGCACTTGGTGCCACAGTGCGCGTTTCTCACTGGGTGAGCTTTAACTGTCCTGCTAGCATGAAATCAGGTCTGGGCCTCAATCAGGGGCAGTGGTCAGTTTCTCCACTGCTCTCACCCCCTTCCCCCCGCTTGCTGTTCCCACCCAGTGAGGGCAAATCCTGGGCCTAGTAATGTGCAATGAGATAGAATTAATTGATTTTTCAAATTCATTCATGGGATGTGGGTGTCATGGGCTAGGCCAGCTTTTATTACCCATCCCTAATTACCCTTGAGACGGTGGTGGTGAGCTGCCTTCTGGAACTGCTGCAGTCCGTAGTAGAGGAGCCCCTAGGTAGCATAACATGATTGAATTTCACATTGAGTTCGAGAGAGAGAAGGCTGGGTCTAAGTGTAGCATTTTGAATTTAAATAAGGACAATTATGGGGGCATGAAGTCAGAGCTGGCTAAGGAGAAGTGGGAATTATGTTGAGGGATAGGTCAGTAGAGATGCAGTGACAGACATTTAAGGAGATGTTTCAGAATATTCAGAAAATATACATTCCAGTGAGAAAGAAAGTCTCTAAGAGAAGTATTCACCATCTGTGGCTAACTAAGGAAGTTAAAGATAGCATCAAATTGACAGGTAAGGTGTCTAATTTCACAAAGATGAGTGACAGGTTAGAAGATTGGATAGATTATAAAGAACAGCAAAGAATGATTAAAAAACAAGGGTGAAATTAGAGTACAAGAGAGAACTAGCTAGAAAGACAGTGTTTCTATAGTTTTTTAAAAGGAAAAGAACAAATAAAGAGAGCTTTGGTCCCCGAGAGAGTGAGAATGGGGAATTAATCATGGAAAATAAGGAAATTCCGGATGAACTGAGCAGATATTTTGTATCTGTCTTCACTGTAGAGGATACTAACAACATCCCAGAAATAATTGTGAATCAGGAGGTGAAAGGGAGAGAGGAACTTAAAACAACTACAATCAGTAAGGAAAGGGGACTGAGAAAATTATTAGGACTAAAAGCTGACAAATCCCCAGATCCCGATGGACTTCATCCTAGAGTCTTAAATGAAGTGGCTGAAGAGATAGTAAATGTATTGGTTTGAATTTTCCAGAATTCCCAAATTTCTGGAAAGGTCCCATTAGATTGGAAAATAGTGAATGTGACCCCTACTATTCAAGAAAGGAGGGAGACAAAAAGGAGGGAAGTCCAGGCCGGTTAGTCCAGCTTCTGTCATAGGGAAATTGCTGGAATCTCTTTTTAAGGAGGTTATAGTGGAGCAGTTAAAAAAATCTCAGTGCAATCAGGCAGAGTCAACATGGTTTTGTGAAAGGGAAATCATGTTTGACTGATTTATCCGAGTTCTTTGTGGAAGTAACAAGCAACATGGATAAAGGGGAACCTGTGGATGTGCTGTACTTAGTTTTCCAGAAGATATTTGATAAGGTGCCACATCAAAGGTTACTACACAAAATAAGAGCTCATGGTGTAGTGGGTAACATATTAACATGGATAAAGGATTGGTTAGCTAACAGGAAGCAGAGAGTAGAGATAACTTGGTCATTTTTGGGTTGGCAAGATATGATGAGTGGAGTGCTGGGGCCTCAACTATCTACAATCTGTATTAATGACTCAGATGAAGGCACCAAATGTATGGTTGTTAAAGTTGCTACAAAGATAGGTAGGATAGTAAGTTGTGCAGAAGACATAAGGAGTCTGCAAAGGGATGTGGACAGGTTGAGTGAGTGGGCAAAAATTTGGCAGATGGAGAATAATGTGGGAAAATATGAACTTGTCCACTTTGGCAGGAAGAATAGAAAAGCAGTACACTGTTTACACGGAGGGAGATCGCACACTCGGTGCTACAGAGGGATCTGGGTGTCCTGGTACATGAAGCACAAAAAGTGAGTATACAGATACAGCCAGTGATTAGGAAGGCAAATGGAATGTTGGTGTTTATTGCAGGGGGAATGGAATATAAAAGCAGGAAGTTTTGCTACAGCTGTATAGGGTGTGGATGAGACCACGTCTGGAGTACTGTGTACAGTTTTGATCTCCTTATTTATGAAAGAATATAAATGCATTAGAAGCAGCTCAGAGAAGGTTCACGCGACTGATTCCTGGAATAGGGGGAAAGGTTGGACAGACCGGGCCTGTACATTGGAGTCTAGAAGAATGAGAGGTGATCTTATTGAAACATATAAGATCCTGAGGGAACCTGACAGGGTGGGAACTGGGAAAATGATTTCCCTCCTGGGGGAATCTAGAACGAGGGGACGCAGTTTAAAAATAAGGAGTCTCCCATTTGGGACAGATATGAGGAGATTTTTATTTCCACTCAGAGGACCTCAGAGAGTGTTGGAGATGGGGTCATTAGATATTTTTAAGGCAGAGTTAGATAGATTCTTGATTGACAAGGGAGTCAAAGGATGTCGGGGGTAGAGAGGAAAATTAAGTTGCTACCACAAATGGATCAGCCATGATCTTATTGCATAGCAGAGCAGGCTCGAGGGGCTGAATGGCCTTCTCCTGCTCCTATTTTGTATGGTCAGGGAGACCAGCTCAGCTCCACATTTGCAGTTTAATTAAGAGCGAAGGTGGGAAAAAGATGCTGCTGACTAAATCAGATGGCCCTCATCGCCAGAGTCTGGGCAGCCCCACTGGCTGAGTCACGTCTGAGAAGGCGAGGGCACCTCAGCACGCAGGCATGCTCCAAGGGGTGAAATTAAATGAGTAAATCAGAGGGCGAGGCATTAAGCCCCCTCATTTCTGAGGGGAAAGCCCCTTAGTTAGGTCATCGGATCCACAAGTGTTGCCTTTGCCACCAGCTGCTTCCTCTTTCAGGAATGGGGGCCCCAACAGCCTGGCTGTCCTTGCTGTAGGTGCTGGTGATCTCTGAGGGGGGTGGGGTGGGAGGGTAGTGGCAGGTAGACCATTGATCAAATTCTAGCAAGGTCACAACATTGCCCCAAATAGGGGGTTTGAAGTTACCTGCCTGCTTCTGGGATAAGGGCAGCTAATCTGCCTTCTTGTCCATCCCTGGGAAAGTTCCGCAAAGTCAGAAATGCCTTAGGGAATTGAGCAACTTAACTTCCTGTTGTTTCTCTTCCCCATCCCGGGCATCTCAGAGCCTGCTACCTGCAGAGAGAATTCAACATTAGAACCTCCCGTCCGCACTACCACTCGACTTTCCGGGTTAATACACTGCCTCGACAATAATATACTGCTCAGCATTACTACTTGTGAGAGTCAGACAGCGGGGCGGGGGTGGGGGGGCGGGGGGGGGGGATACTCTGTGAAACTCCTATCCTTCCTTGCTGAGTCTGCCTGCCCTCTCTCCGAATTGCAGCTTCTGCCACAGTTTCAATTTTTAAATGTGTAAAGGTGTTTGTCTGACCCACAGCTGGAAAGTGGCTGTTAAAACAAGATAGCGCTTAATCCAGGTTCAACCAGGCGGCTTTGAATCTCCTTTCTGAGGTCAGGGCAGACTGGGGAGTTTACTAGTGAATGATGGGCTGATAACAGTATTAGTATGGGTTCCGCGTCTTGGCAATAAAACGCCAAGCTCCTTTTAAATGTGTTAGTGGCAAATTAAGGTGGCACATCTGCAAGGTCAGGGAGTGGAGAAGATGCTGAAGTAATTCCACGGCATAGATTCTGCTTATTAATAAATAATACGCTATTGCTATTTAAGCGAGCTTGATTGGGCCCTAAGTAAATGGAAATGGCATAAAGAGTCTATTATGCATCATAAAACTGAAGGCACAGTCACTGTGTGGCTGCTTTCCAGTCAGTTCCTGGTGGGTTATTGTTTCCCAATCTTATAGTGAGTCACAGCTGTGTAATAATAGTCTTAAAACAGAGACTAAATGCAGAGAACCTCCACACAGATTTATTAAAAGGAACAAGTGATAATTGTTGCTTTATAATCTCAGGTGCAAGCTGCAATTAAAAGGATAGAAAGGAGTTTGTATGTTCAGAGCCTCTGAGTGTCGCTTGGTCTACCCTGCTGAGATATCTCATCAGCACAATCTGGTCCCTGTCCTTTCCTTAACACAAGAGTCTATTCCCCACAGAGAGAATGAAAGGAGGCGGCTGGGACAAAGTGGTTAAGCAGCAATCCTCTGTATGCTCCCAGCATGGAGCCTTATCCCAGTGGGACCACAGATCAGGAGATTGCAAGGAGGCAATGGGCATAGTGCGCTGTCTCTTCACTTCATGGAACCAGCTCTTTTTGGGATTAAAGCAAGTGCTGGAAATTTAAAAGTGGAACAGAAAATGCTGAAAAAAATCCAGCAGGGGAGGCAGTATCCATGTGGAGAGAAAGAGTTCATGTTTCAGGGTGATGACACTTTGTCAGAAGGTTACCGGGGAGACTTTGTCGTTAGTGTGACCTCTCTCCTGTCCGGTATTCAGGAACGCAATTCACTTGAAAGAATAATAAACCTCAAAATAATGTTAATATATAAATGGAAATTTAAAAACACCCAGCATACAATTGTGCAAACTCTTGACGTGCCTCAGCTGAGAGAGACGCTCCCTCCGACTCCACGTGGAGATTTTTTTATGGGACGGTGGGTCTCACTGGCAAAGTTGGCATTTATTGCCCATCCCTAATTACCCTTGAACTGAGTGACTCCCTTGGCCGTTTCACAGCATTGCTGTGAGCCTGGGGGTCACACGTAGACCAGGCCAGGTAACGACTGAACTAAAATAAAAGCAAAGTACTGCGGATGCTGGAAATCTGAAACAAAAACAGAACATTCTGGAAAAACCCTGCAGCTCAAACAGCCTCTGTGGAGAGAAACACAGAAACTCTGTGGAGGGAAACACAGAGTTAGCGTTTTGAGCCTGGATGGTTCTTCCTCAGAAGGTCTTTACTATTGAACTACATGGGTTTTTACAACAATCAATTGTAGTTTTACGTTTACTGTTACTGAGACTAGCTTCACATCCCAGACTTACTAACTGAACTTAAGCTTCACCAGCTGGATTTCAGCCCTTGTTCCCAGAGCATTTGCCTAGGCCTCCAGATTACTGACCCAGCAACAACCGTGCCACCAACTCCCCATTGCAATTGGCCTTACCTCAGGAAGGGTAGATTGGGGGTGGGGTAAGGGGGACCAGAGCAGATTCATCAGAATGATGCCAGGCTAATAACGTTAGATTATGAAGACATCAATCATCAGTAGATAGGGAGCATTAAACTAATAAAGGTGGGAGGGGAGGGGAGGGGAGGGGAGGGGAGGGAGGAAAGAGTGAATTCAAAATCCATGAGTGAAATATCAAACATCGAGTGCAACTTCCTGGTTAAAATTAAACTGAGTGCGTCAGAGAGGGATGGAGAGAGTAACAAAGGGCATTAGTGACGAAGGTGACACCAGGAAAAAAACAGAACAAAGTTAAACCTAATGTTACTATAATCTGAATATAGGAACGTAGGACTTTGGAGCAGGAATAGGCCATTCAGCCCTTCGAGCCTGTTCCACCGTTCAGTAAGATCATGGCTGATCTGGCTGTGGTCTCAGCTCCACTTTCCTGTTTGCCCCTATAAACCTGGACTCTCTTGTTTATCAAAAGTCTGTCTAACTTGGCCTTGGATAGATTCAGTGACCCAGCCCCCACTGCTCTCGGGGGAAGAGAGTTCCGCAGACTAATAATGGTTTGAGAGAAATAAATTATCTCTGTCTCCCTTTTAAACGGTGCCATGCTTATTCTTAAACTCCGTACACCGGTCCCAGTCTCTCCCAGTGTCCACCCTATTAAATCCCCTCAGGGTCTCATGGGCTGAATTTTATAGCGCCTGACCCAATCGGGCATCAAATGGTGTGAGGTGATGTTGGGTGAGGGTCCCCACATCCTGCGCCCAGGCGATATTTTGGTCAGTGGGTGCACGCAAAGGTTGGAAGTGTGCCCATCGACAATGAAAAGGGCAATTAAGCCCATCAATGGGGTAATTATCTGCCCCTTGAGGTGGTCTCTCCAGCCTGACGGTGGGTGGCTGGGTGAATCGATCCATCCGCCTTTACATTTTTCATCAAACCTCATCCTAGGGCGGGAGGAGGTTTCTGTTATTAAATTAAATAAGAATAGAAACCTGTGCGCAGTATTTGTAACATCGATGTGTTCAGGTGACTGATTGTGAAACTTGGAGACATTTTCTCTGACTTTCAGAAGGGTATTTGCTGGGTTTTGGGGCATTAACTGCTTGGGGCAACGGTCTGTCCTCAGGGGGCTTTCAGTCAGCGCTCGCCCCCACCCCCAGAAACATCACCCACCCTCCCCCCACCCACACCCACAGAAACATCACCCACCCTCCCCCCACCCCCACCCACAGAAACATCACCCACCCTCCCCCCACCCCCACCCACAGAAACATCACCCACCCTCCCCCCACCCCCACCCACAGAAACATCACCCACCCTCCCCCCACCCCCACCCCCAGAAACATCACCCACCCTCCCCCCACCCCCACCCACAGAAACATCACCCACCCTCCCCCACCCCCACCCACAGAAACATCACCCACCCTCCCCCCACCCCCACCCACAGAAACATCACCCACCCTCCCCCACCCCCACCCCCACCCACAGAAACATCACCCACCCTCCCCCACCCCCCACCCCCACCCACAGAAACATCACCCACCCTCCTCCCAGCGACAGTGAAGGAATGGTGATATATTTCCAAGTCAGGATGGTGAGTGACCTGGAGGGGAACTTCCAGGTGGTGGTGTTCCCATCTATCTGCTGCCCTTGTCCTTCTAGATGGTAGTGGTCGTGGGTTTGGAAGGTGCTGTCTAAGGAGCCTTGGTGAATTCCTGCAGTGCATCTTGTAGATGGTACACACATTGCTGCTACTGTGTGTCAGTGGTGGAGGGAGTGAATGTTTGTGGATCTGGTGCCAATCAAGCGGCTGCTTTGTCCTGGATGGTGTCAAGCTTCTTGAGTGTTGTGGGAGCTGCACTCATCCAGGCAAGTGGGGAGTATTCCATCACACTCCTGACTTGTGCCTTGTAGATGGTGGACAGGGTCTGGGGAGTCAGGAGGTGAGTTACTCACTGCAGGATTCCTGGCCTCTGATCTGCTCTTGTAGCCACAGTATTTATATGGCTAGTCCATTCATTTTTTCTTCAATGGTATCCCCCAGGATGTTGATAGTGGGGGATTCAGAGATAGTAATTTTTTAAAAATTCATTCATGGGATGTGGTCTTCGCTGGCTGGGCCAGCATTTATTGCCCATCCCTAGTTGCCCTTGAGAAGGTGGTGGTGAGCTGCCTTCTTGAACCGCTGCAGTCCATGTGGTGTAGGTACACCCACAGTGCTGTTAGGGAGGGAGTTCCAGGATTTTGACGCAGCGACAGTGAAGGAACAGTGATATATTTCCAAGTCAGGATGGTGAGTGACTTGGAGGGGAACTTCCAGGTGGTGGTGTCCCCATCTATCTGCTGCCCTTGTCCTTCTAGATGGTAGTGGTCGTGGGTTTGGAAGGTGCTGTCTAAGGAGCCTTGGTGAGTTCCTGCAGTGCATCTTGTAGATGGTACACACACTGCTGCTACTGTGCGTCAGTGGTGGAGGGAGTGAATGTTTGTGGATGGGGTGCCAATCAAGCGGCTGCTTTATTCTGGACAGTGTCCAGCTACTTCTAATGCCATGGAATTTCAAGAGGTGATTGCTGACCAAACCAAATCCCAGAGGATTACTTGAGCTTAAGGGCCATACCCCTATGTTGTATTTTGATAATGAGAAGAACATGTACTGATCTCAGCAGCAAGAAACCAGTAACACTTTTGGGATTATAAACATTAAAAATATAAGTTATATTAACAAGAAGAAAAGAAAATTCAAGCACAAAAGATTACAATTACACCGTTAAACTGAGTCTTACAAAACATTCCCCCAAAAGATTCCTGACTTGGTCAGACCCACAAGCAAACACCTTCCAGGCAACAGATCCATATAGAGGTTGAACTATAAAATCCAATAATATTACCCAAGGCAAACTGCTGTAGCTTTAGTAAAGGCAGACTACATGACTTCTTAAACTCTCTTCCACTCTGCTGTGGAAATCCAAGACTTCAGAACAAGACTGCTGTTTGCAGCCCACGGCTTTTGTGGCTTGACTGGATGGCTGGTTCAAACTGCATCTTCTCTCAGCCTAGAGCTGTTTCCAGGAGATCTTCCTCCCACAGCCAATAGCCAACCCCTAATCTCTCCAAGTAACTCTAAAATACCTCCCCCCACTTTCATCTCAGGTTCAATTGGTCTCACACCTCTTTGAAACTAAAATCTTTCCAGATATAAAATCTTTCATGTCTCTACTTTGTCTCTGTTTTCAGGTCAATAAAATGTAATATACGCTCTTCAGTTTACCCACGGAACTCCTGTAAGATGCAAAAATGTTTCTTGTTGTTTCTGACTTTCCTTTGATATTCAAACAAACTCTAAACTTACCTAAAAGTGCAAATGTTAGATCCAACTTATTTACTTGTGCCTCAAACTCCCCATAATATCTCTTTACAAATGCACAGACCTAATACCTCTATCCTTTCATATCTTAAATATCCCAGATAACCTGCCTCTAATAACCTTTCCCCAGCTGAATTAAATTATTTACACATACACACGCTGACACACAGACTTCTTCACAGAATAACACCATATTCCCAAAAGGTATTTTAAAATAATACCATCAATTCTCACTCTGTATACTCTATCCTACAGTGCAATCCCTGTATGTGGTGTATAAACTACTCCCACAAGTGACTTCTTACCTTCCCTATTTCTTATCTCTACACAATCTGATTCTAAATCTTGCTCTTTCAAGCTATGGTCATCTCTCACTACTGTATTAATGACATCCTTAATTAACAAAGCTACCCCACCACCTTTTCCTAGTTTCTTGTCTTTTCAAAATATCAAATTTTCAAAATGAAAAAGGCTTTGTCACCCTGTAGCCAAGTCTCTGTAATGGCTATCAGGTTATACATATTTATTTCTGTCTGCACTTACAAGTCATCCATTTTATTATGGATGCTACATGTTTTCAGATACAGAGACTTTAAGTCTGCCTTTTAAACATGTTTGCAACCTCTGGCCATACCTATGCTGCACTCTTCAGTTTGTACCCTCTATCCCTTCCTGCCATACTCTGGTAATCTTTACCCAGATCACTACCCAGCTCTAGTTGGTCATTGTTACCTTTTGATTTGTCACAATCCTGTCACTTGATCCCTCACCCCCACTATTTAGTGTAAAGTCCTTTTTCTACCGTTCTAGTTACACAATTCTCCAGAACCCTGGCCCCAGCACGGTTCAGCAGGACCTTTCCAACTGTACAGCCCCCACTTTCCCCAGTACCGGGCCCAGTGCCCATGAATCAAAACCCATTTCTCCCACACCAGTCTTAATCTTATTTAATCTTATTTACCCCAATTTGATCGTAGCTCTGAGATTATTACCTTTAAAGTTCGGCTTTTTAATTTAACTCTGAGCTGCTCATGTTCTCCAGAAAAAACCTCTTTCCTAGTCCTGTCGAGGTCAATGGTACCCACATGGACCAGGATAAGTGAATCGACCCATCAGGTTCTGGGCCCATAATGTGGTGTGTCTGTTGTTCAAAGCCAGGGGTCTTTTAGCCAGGTTCTTTGTCTAACAGGACCGTTATGCTGGCTCCTGTGTCGAATTTGAAATTTGGTAAATGGCCTTTGACTGAGATATCACATTCCAAAGTGAGAAACCACGATCTTTGATCTCACCCAAGAAACATGACTGTTCCAGGTTTGCAGCCTCCACCTGGTGGATCATCTTTGGACTTTCCGTGTATTTCCGGGTTTTTTTCCCTGCACGGTTTGCCTGCAGTGTCCAGTCCTGTTGCATCAGAAACATGGGGCTGATATTCAGGACAATGACCTTCCCTGTGGGGGCGCTTTGCTGACCAGTCTGGGTATTGCTTTCCTTGGAGTGAATTGTCCCTGTGTCTTTGCTGCTCCACCAGCTGGACCATGGTTTGGACTCTGCGCCACAGTTTATTCAGACCCCTTGAAATCTCGCAGGGTTCTGACTGTCTAACTAACTGGATTGTTTTTTTCCCAGGGTTGGATCTTCCTTTGCTTGCAGGAGGTCAGAGAGTGTATCATCCACTGCTCCTAGCACTATTCTGTCTCTGATGAGTTCTGATTTTAAATCTCCATGCCCGCAACCTTCTGCCATCTTGCACAGGGTATCAATGAATGAATCAACATGTTCTCCTGGCTTTTGGACTCTCTTATTGAATTTAGCTCTTTCGAGTATTTTATTCCTTCTCAGATCAAAATAAATGCCAAATGATTTTAGTACCACTTCATTAATTCTCCGTCTTGCAATAATGTCATCTGCAATTAGGCCAACCATGTAAAGCAGTGTGTTCACCTACTCTTCTGCTAACTTTCTATTTAAAGCTGAAGTGATGCTGCATCTTAAACATCGTTTCCAACAAAGTCCACAATTTTGTGATTAATCTGGGCTTTGCATTAGTCCAAATTGACTTGGAAGTGTGGAATTCAGATCCATGATCAAAATTTTAAAAGTGGATGTTTTGCTTTAAGAGCTGTCTGAATTTTATGATACCTTTGCCGTTCACTTGGAGACAAAGGGATTTCTCACGCTTGACAGCTCTAGCCGGTTCCACAACAATGGTGACGATGCTCAGCTGGAAAATAATTAACAATGGAGGCCTGGATCGGCTGCCTGCAAACTTCTCTCCTTCAACGCTTTAACCTTTTGACTCTCAAGTCCATCGGATTCTACCTCCCGCTTGCCTGTTACCAAGCTGAACAGCCACAATCTTCCTGAAATATTTAATTCACTATTTTTTGCATTTTGAAGCAAGGTCAGATGTGCGCCAACTCCAGGATTGTGTTTTAGCGACAGGTTTTTTCAAACTGCGTTCTTGACTGAATTATTGAAAGATTCCTCAGGACTTGCTGTAGCCTGGGGTCGTTAAAGGTTTAGCTCACCCTGTTGGCTCTGCACGAGGAGATTTGAAGCCAGACGTCCCAAGGAGCTGCAATGGAGTCTTCTGCTGCAGTAAAGAATTTTAAGACCTCTGCCTTCAGCTTCCAAGCCTTTCTTTGGAGCTTTCTCCTGGTGATTGTTCTCCTGGGTCTGTGTCTCCGGTTCTGAAGCTTCTTTTCAAGCTGGAATGTTCTGCTGAACTTTTTCTCAGGATTCCAGCATTTTAGTTTGTCTGTGTGTTTCAGCGATGTTTCGGGTTTTTTCCATCAGCTATCACCATGTGGTTGAGTGTTGGTAATCTTTGTAATCTTTAGCTGGTTAACTGTAAGTCTTTACTAGCCACTAAAACTATTTCCAGCCATACAGTAAAGGGTACAAGCTAGCAGCTGTCTCCATGCTTAGGCCCTGTAGGCAGTTCTGCCCAACGCCACGCTGACTCTGGCCGCAGGTCTTGTGCTCACTTACATCACTGTGTGAGTGGTGCAGTGCTCAGTCCCACATTAACCCTATATGTGACAGGCCCTTACACCACATTCCTCTCCCACCCAGAGCAGATAAGGGAATGGGGTATAAAAATAGGGAAATAGGGATGTCTTGCCAAAACTATACAAGGCACTAGTTAGACCACACCCAGGATACTGTGAAGAGTTTTGGTCCCCTTATCTAAGGAAAGCTATACTGACATTGGAGGCAGTCCAGAGAAGGTTCACTAGGTTGATCTGGGTATGGAGGGATTTTCATATGAGGAGAGGTTGAGTAGGTTGGGCCTGTACTCATTGGAGTTTAGAAGAATGAGAGGCGACCTTATTGAAACATATAAGATTCTTAGGGGGTTTGACAGGGTAGATGCTGAGAGGTTGTTTCCCCTTGTGGGAGAGTCTAGGACCAGAGGGCACAATCTCAGAGTAAGGGGTCACCCATTTAAAACAGAGATGAGGAGGAATTTCTTCACTCAGAGGGTAGTGAATCTGTGGGATTCTTTACCGCAGAGGGCTGTAGAGACTGGGTCGTTAAGTATATTCAGGGCTGAGGTAGACAGATTTTTAATCAGTAAGGGAATCAAGGGTTATGGGGACAAGGCAGGAAAGTGGAGTTGAGGATCATCAGATCAGCCATGATCTCATTGAATGGTGGAGCAGACTCGATGGGCCGAATGGCCTACTTCTGCTCCTACGTCTTATGGTTTTAGGCCCTGAACCCTGGCACCGCGGAGACAACAAAACTCTTGCTCTTGGCTGCAGAGAACTGATTCTATTGCCTCGGACCAGCAGCACCTTCTGTCCTGTACCATGGTCAGTCTAGACACCCATCATTCTCAGTTAATTTATAATTAATAAACTGTACCACTCCCAATAAGGTTTACCACTGTTAGTAAACCTGACTGTTACTAATTAAACCTTCCAATTACTAACAGATTTCCTCAGTTTTGAGAGATAAACGAGAAAAATACTCACCAACCAATCACCTCGCTATCTCCCTGTGATGTCACACATTGATTTTCCTTAGACATCGGCCATTCGACAGACTGACCCCGACCCTCACCTTGACCCCCACACACACTCTGACCCCCACATCCACCGTGACCCCCACATCCACCCTGACCCCTACATCCACCGTGACCCCCACATCCACCCTAATCCCCTCTCCTACCATGACCACTTCCCCCACCCTGACTCCCACCCCACTCTGACACCCACCCCCACCCGAACTGCAACCCCAACCCCACCCTGACACCCGCCTCCACCACCACACCCAACACCACCCCCACCCTGACCCCCACTCCCATCCTGACCCCCAACCCCACCCGGACCCCCATCCCCAACCCCACCACCACACCCACCACCCCCCATCCTGACCTCCATCCCACCACCACCTCGACACCCACCCTCACCCTCACCCCCACCCTCACCCCCACCCCTACCCCCACCCAGACCCCCAACCCTACCCCCACCCTGAAACCCACACCCACACCCACCCCCACCCCCACCCTGACCCACACCCTGACCCTGACCCACACCCTGACCCCCAACCCAACCCGCACACTGACCCCCACCCCCACCTCCACCCTGACCCCCATCCCCACCCCCACACTGACCCTCATCCCCACCCCCACCCTCACACACATCCTGACCCCCACTCTCACCCCTACCCCCACACCCACCACCATCCCCACCCCCACCCCCACCCTGACCCTCACCCCCACCCATATCCCAAACCCACCCCCACCTCCACCCGCACACGCACCTCCACCATAACCCCCACCCCCACCACAACCCACAACCCCACCCTGACCCCCACCCTAACACTCAAAACCCAACCCCACCCTAACCCCACCTCCACCCCCAACCCCACCCTAACTCCCACCCCTACCCCAAACCCAAACCCCACTCTAGCTCCCTCCCCCACCCCAACCACCCTGACCCCCACCCCCACCCCCACGTCCACCCTCACCCCCACCCTGACCCCCACCCCAACACTCAAAACCCAACCCCACCCTAACCCCACCTCCACCCCCAACCCCACCCTAACTCCCACCCCTACCCCAAACCCAAACCCCACTCTAGCTCCCTCCCCCACCCCAACCACCCTGACCCCCACCCCCACCCCCACCCCCACGTCCACCCTCACCCCCACCCTGACCCCCACCCCAACACTCAAAACCCAACCCCACCCTAACCCCACCTCCACCCCCAACCCCACCCTAACTCCCACCCCCACCCCAAACCCAAACCACACCCAAACCCCACCCTAGCTCCCTCCCCCACCCCAACCCCACAACATCTCCACCCCAACTCAAATCCCAAACTGCACACCATTCCGACCCCTACCCCGAACTCCACCCTGACCCCCCACCCCCACTCCATCCCCACATCTCCCCCACCCCCATCCTACACCCCCACCCCCACCCCAACACCCACCCCACACCAACCCCCACCCCCCGACTGTGACTCAATCTCCCCTTTCATGCTGTTTAAGCTCTGAAATCTCCAGCACTGAATGTGGGGACCATTCACAACAAATTAGATGAATTTATAGCGCAGAAAGATATTGATATGTTTAATTGCCATTATGGAAATGGGAACTAAATAGCAGAGAAAAGGGTGGAGGTGTAACGCTGATAGTGAAGGATGGATAAAGACAGTTGAGAGAAAGGATCTTACCTCAGGAAATAATCTTGTTGAATCAGTTTGGATGGAGTTAAGAAACAGCAAAAGACATAAAACATTTGTAAGAGTTGTTTAGAGGCCACCTCATGGCTGTTGGAGTGTACCAATCAGAGTGTACCAATCAGAGTGTACCAATCAGAGTTTACCAATCAGAGTGTACCAATCAGAGTGTACCAATCAGAGTTTACCAATCAGAGTGTACCAATCAGAGTGTACCAATCAGAGTGTACCAATCAGAGTGTACCAATCAGAGTGTACCAATCAGGAAATTAGAGACATGTGTAACAAAGGTAACACAATCATCATGGAGGGCTTTAATTGTCATAGAGACCGGTCAAACCTAGTTGCAGTAACAGTGTGGCGGATGAGTTCATGGAATGTATACAAGATAATTTTCCAGATCAATATGTTGAGAAACCAATCAGGGAACAGCCTATTTTGAATCTGGTATTGTGCAGTGAGAAAGGGTTAGTTAATAATCTTGTGACAAAGTGGTCTCTAGGGAAGAGTGATCATATTAATATAGAATTTTATATTGAATTCAAAAGTGATTTAGTGAAGTCTGAAATTAGGGCCTTAAATTGAAACAAAAATATAATCCAACACTGACTAACAAGAGAAATTTGAGATAGAATTAGATCAAAGAACATTGTTTATAATGTTGCTCATAAGAAAAATCAGTTTGAGGAATGAAGAATTTTATCGTTCATTTATTAGGGATGGACAATGGATGCCCTAACCCTTGCTAGCAACACCCATAACTCAAGAATGCAGTTAAAAGATTCAGTGAAACCACCTCCAAAATAATCCCAACACTGCAGCTCCCAGCAGAAAATAAAAAAAAATCCAAGGAATTGAGAGTTTTAATTGATCATCCTGCTCATTGAATAAAAGGGACAGTAGCAAGATGGATATGGAATTGGCAGGGGACAGAGAGCAGTGGCTAATAGATGTTTCTCAGGCTGGAGGAAGGTTTGTAGTGGAGTTCCTGACAGGTTAGTGTTGGGACACTTGCTTTTCCTGATGTATATTAATGACCCAGACCTTTGTGTACAGGGGACAATTTCAAAATTGCAGATGATACAAAACTTGGAAAGATTGTGAACTGTGAGGTGGACTGCTGAGTATTGTGTCCAATTCTGGGTGCCATATTGTAAGAAGTATGTGAAGGCATTGGAGAGAGTGCAGGAAAAATTCATGTGAATGGTTCCAGGGATGTGGAACTTCATTTATGAAGTGAGATTGGAGAGGTTAGGTCTGTTCTCCTTGGAGAAATAAGGCTGAGAGGAGACTTGACAGAGATGTTCAAAATCATGAGGGGTCTGGACAGAGTAGATGGGGAGAAACTGTTCCCATTGGTGGAAGGATCGAGAATGAGCGGGCACAGATTTAAAGTGATCCATTAAAGAAGCAAAAGTGATGTGAGGAAAAGCCTTTTCACACAGCGAGTGGTTAGGGTCTGGAACACACTGCCTGAGAGTGTGGTGGAGGAAGGTTCAATTGAAGCATTCAAAAGGGAATTAGACTGTTATCTGAAAAGGAAGAATATGCAGGGTTACAGGGAGAAAATGGGAGAATGGAACTAGGTGAGTTGCTCATCTGGAGAGCTGGTACAGACACGACGGGCCAAGTGGCCTCCCATTGAGCTGTAACAATCCTGTGATTCTCCATTATTCTGTGATATTATCAAAAGGTTTAGGTTGACTATTGAAAAGTAAGGAACAATCCAGAGTAAAAATAATTAACTGGGGGAGGCCTAATTTCAGTGGGTTGAGAATGCATCTGGCCCAGGTAAATAGAAATTAAAGATTGGCAGGCAAATCCATAACAGACCATGGGCTGCCTTTGGATGAGAGAGTTGAGGTACATTCCCTGGAGTGGGAAAGGGGTAAGATAAAGAAATCCAGAGAGATAAAGAGTAAGATGAATCAGAAAATGAGTGTGCAGCAGGTATCAGGTGAATAATACAATTTCAAACCAATGCAATTAGAAACAAAAACTTGGGAGAAAATTACTCGTCACTTGGGCAAATGTGGATTAATTAAGGAAAAACAACAGAACTTTGTTGAGGGCAAATTATTTTGATGTGTCACAATGCTCCGGTTAAGGTCAAAGTTGTGTCTTATACAAGCTCTTGTACTCTATGTCCATATTAATAAAGCCCAGGATACTGTATGCTTTATTAACCACTCTCTCAACCTGTCCTGCCACCTTCCATAAGTTATGCACATAGATACACCCAGGTCTCTCTGCTCCTGCCCCCTCTTTACGGTTGTAGCCTTTATTTTAGATTATCTCCCCAGGCTCTTCCACCCAAAATGAATCACTTCTTTGCATTAAATTTCATCTGCCACGCATCTGTCCCCTTCCACTAACATGTCTATTGTCCTCTTAAAGTTTAACATCAGCCTCCTCATGGTTTATAATGTTTCCAGTTTGAGTAATCTGTAAATTTTGAAATTGTGTCATTTCTGCCCAAGTCTAGTTAATTAATATATATACCATGCAGAACCAGGATCCTAACCAGGGTCATTAATATATATACCATGCAGAACCAGGGTTCTAACCAGGGTCATTAATATATATACCATGCAGAACCAGGGTCCTAACCAGGGTCATTAATATATATACCATGCAGAACCAGGATCCTAACCAGGGTCATTAATATATATACCATGCAGAACCAGGGTTCTAACCAGGGTCATTAATATATATACCATGCAGAACCAGGGTCCTAACCAGGGTCATTAATATATATACCATGCAGAACCAGGGTCCTAACCAGGGTCATTAATATATATACCATGCAGAACCAGGGTCCTAACCAGGGTCATTAATATATATACCATACAGAACCAGGATCCTAACCAGGGTCATTAATATATATACCATACAGAACCAGGGTTCTAACCAGGGTCATTAATATATATACCATGCAGAACCAGGGTCCTAACCAGGGTCATTAATATATATACCATGCAGAACCAGGGTTCTAATGCCAGCTAACTTCCTGAATGATGAGGGTAATGCTGTTGATGTGGTGTACGTGGACTTCTAAAAGGCATTTGAAAAAGTGCCACACAACAGGCTTGTCAGAAGATTTAAGAGCTCATGGAATCAAAAGGACAGTTAGACCCCAGGGGTTGGACCCATAAGGGTTAGGCTCCAGCTAGAGTATTGAGTACAGTTCTGGACACCACACTATAGGAAGGATGTGAATGCATTGGACAGAGTGCAGAAGAGGTTAACGAGAATGGTTCCAGGGATGAGACACTTCAGTTATGAGGAAAGATTGGGGAAGTTGGGGCTGTTTTCCTTGGAGAGGAGAAGGCTGAGAGGAGACTTGATAGAAATTTTCAAAATCATGAGGGGCCTGGATAGAGTCGGTAGGGAGAAACTGTTCCTGCTTGTAAATGGATCGAGAACCAGAGGGCACAGTTTTAAAGTATTTTGCAAAAGAAGCAAATGCAAGGTGAGAAAAACACAGTGAGTAGTTAGGGTTTGGGATGCACTGCCTGGAAGTGTGGTGGAGGCAGGCATAATTGAGGCATTCAAGAGGGTATTGGATGATTATTTAAATAGAAACAATGTGTAGGTTTATGGGGAAAAGGCAGGAGGTTGGCACGAAGTTAAAATGCTCAGGGACAGTGCAGACACGATGGGCTGAATGGCCTCCTTTTGAACGGTAACAACTCTGTGATTCTGGCACAGTATGGGTGGGTGTGAAATTGGCTGAGCACCAGGGAGTAGTAGCAAACGGTTGTTTTTTTAAATCAGAGGAAGGTTTGTAGTGCAACTCCCCAGGGCCGGTGTTAGGACCCCTGCTCTTTTTAAACATTGACAAAACCCTGCTTCAGGCTAAACTGGGTAATTGTGTCCAGTTCTGGGCATCGCACTTTAGGAAGGATGTGAAGATATTAGAGACAGTGCAGAAAAGATTCACAGGAAAAATGCAGCAACTACAGGCCAGTCAGTTTAACCTCAGCAGGGGAAAGGCTTTTAGAAATTATACTTTGGGACAAAACAGTCACTTGGACAAATTTAGATTCATTAAGGAAAGTCAGTACAGATTTGCAGATGGCAAATCATGTTTAACTAACTTGCTGGTGTTTTTAATGAGGTGACAGAGAGAGTTGATGAGGAGAATGCTGATAATGCCACTGTCCCTCAGATATCATCGAATTATGGAATGGGTACAGTACATACAGGAGGATACCATTTGCCCACTGTGTCTGTGTCTGTGTCTGTGTCTGTGTCTGTGTCTGTGTCTGTGCATACTTTCTGTATTTATATCTCACATAATCCCGGGCACCCTCCCTTTTCCTGTAGCCTTGTAATGTGTTTTCTCTTCAGACAATTATCCAATTTTCTTTTGAAAGCCTCAGTAAACTCACAGGCTGTGTATTCCGGATCCTTTCCTTTTGCCAATTACCTGAAATCTTTCCCTCTGTTTCTCGATCCCCCTGCCAACAGGAATATTTTCTCCCTGATTCAGGGATCCAGGGATCAGGGACTTCAGTTACCTGGGTTAATTGCTGAAGCTAGGACTGTCCTCTTTGGAGAGGAGAAGACTAAGAGGAGATTTGATGGAGATGTTCAAAACCATGAGAGATCTGGACAGCAGAGATGGGGCTTTCAAAAGTAATTTGAATAATCAAGAGAAAAATTGCAGGGCAAAGCCCAAAAGGTGAGGAACGGCACTGGCTGAGATGCTCTTGCAAAGAGCCTGCATGGGAATGATGGGCTGAATGGCCTCATCCTGTGCATTAGTCCTTCAGGGTGAGTGCTGGCAGGGTGGTATTAGTCACATATGCTTTACTGAAGACTGGCAACTGAGAGGGGGACAGGGTGTGTCTCGGTGATAGAGGAACCCAGCAGTGTGAGAGTTCCATCATGAAGGTAACTTATATCAGCCTCTGGCCAGATGTTTGAGCAGGTGGTTTGATCCAATATCTCTATCAATGGCATTTAAGACCAGAAATTTGGAATGTTAACAAAATGGCAGACAGCAGTTGGCAGCCAAAGACAGTTCAAATAACAGATAGATGGAATGAAAAACATATAGATAATCAGGCAGTCAGGTTAACAGAACAAGGGCCAGATGCATTGAGAACCAGGCAGGACAAGTGCCTTCATTCTTGATTTCTTTTGAGTGTTTGAGTTGATTGAGTGATGACATCACAGGTGGGGATCGGCTTGGTGGAAGTTTGAGGTTAGCAGACTGAGAGAGATCGATGAGGAATATTATTTGAAGTGACAGAGTGTTGATATACCTGGACTATTCACTCCGTTGCAATTGGTGATAATTCAGCTCCTTCACACTATCTCCCTCAGTTACTTCTCCAAACCCCATCTCCTGGTGATAACATCAATACAAACTGCTGGAACAAAAAAACACCAATAACATTAAAACAAAGACTGACAGAGACAGAGAGAAGCTTAAATCATTCATGTTTTTGAATTGATCTGTAAATGAAGTGATTTCAGTAATCCCTGCAGCTATGTTTTGCACATTACCTAAGATCATAAAAAGTAAAAATACAAGAACATAAGTAATAGGAACAGGAGTAGGACCATTCGGCCCATCAAGCCTGCTCCACCATTCAAAACAATCATGGCTGATCTTGGACTTCAACTCCACTTTCTCACCTGCTCCCCATTTCCCTCGATTCCCTTCACACCTGAAAATCTGTCTGTCTCGGCCTTAAATGTCTTCAACGATGGAGCTTCCACAACTTCCTGGGATTCACAACCCTTTGAGCTAAGAAATCTTTCTTCATCTCAGCCCCAAATGATTGGCTCCTTATCCTGAGGCTGTGTCCCCATGTTCTGAACTCTCCAGGAAACAAAGAGTTGGCATAAATGGGTCTTTTTCCGGTGGGCAGGATGTGATGAGTGGTGTGTCACAGGGATCAGTGCTGGGACCTTAACTCTTTACATTTTTTGTAAATGATGCCAATCAATGAAAGCAAGCATGCAGGTGCAGCAAGCAGTTAAGAAGGTAAATGGTATGTTGGCCTTCATTGCGAGAGGACTTGAGTACAGGAGCAAGGATGTCTTACTGCAGCTGTACAGGGCCTTGGTGAGACCACATCTGGAGTATTGTGTGCAGTTTTGGTCTCCTTACCTAAGAAAGGATACACTTGCCATAGAGACAGTGCAGTGAAGGTTCACCAGACTGATTCCTGGGGTGACAGGATTGTCGTATGAGGAGAGATTGGGCTGACTAGGCCTGTATTCACTGGAGTTTAGAAGAATGAGAGGGGATCTCATTGAAACATATAAAATTCTGACAGAGATGGACAGACTGGATGCAGGGAGGATATTTCCTCTGGCTGGGGGGGGGTCTAGAACAAGGGGTCACAGTCTCAGGGTACAGGGTAGGTCAGTTAGGACTGAGATGAGGAGAAACTTCTTCACTCAGAGGGTGGTGAACCTGTGGAATTCTCTACCACAGAGGCTGTGGAGACCAAGTCACTGAATGTATTTAAGAAGGAAATAGATAGATTTCTAGACTCTAAAGGTGTCGAGGGGTATGGGGAGAGAGTGGGAGTACGGCGTTGAGATAGAGGATCAGCCATGATCATAATGAATGGTGGAGCAGGCTCGAAGGGCCGAATGGCCTACTCCTGCTCCTAGTTTCTATGTTTCTATGTTTCTATTTCTGATATCCACTTTGTGCTTCTACTGCAAAGACAGATACAAAATAATTATGTTAATATAAATAAACCAGCTGACGTATTTATCTTTCCGTGTTAGTCATTACATTTCCCAGCAACTTGATTCAAACAGGATATAATCATGTAGAGACCACGAGGATGATAGAACACTGGAGGCTCTGAGTCAATATCAGCCAAGACGAGAACAAAGATAGGCTTTAAATCCACCTTTTATACACAGCGTTTGACAAGAGGTTTCCATCTGGACAGTCAGTGTTAATGTTATACAGCAGATATCTGGTACAATCTTAACACTCTGACAAGTTTACACTAGTGGTTTAACTGTTGCAATATGTAGCTTAAATTTTATAAAGAGGGCTCTGAAAAGCTGAGAAACTCAATATCACAACCTGCCAATCCCAATTCCCAGTAGACGCCAACTCCCAACTTGTATATCTTTGTTTTTCTTTATTCATTCATGGGATGTGGGGCTCCGCTGGCTGGGCCCAGCATTTATTCCCCATCCCTAGTTGTCCTTGAGAAGGTGGGGGTGAGCTGCCTTCTTGAGCCGCTGCAGTCCATGTGGTGTAGGTACACCCACAGTGCTGTTAGGGAGGGAGATCCAGGATTTTCACCCAGTGACAGTGAGGCGAGTACATGTGTGTTTATTTTTCTTTATTCTATCATGAGGTGTTGGTGTCACTGGCAAGGCCAGCACTTGTTGCCATAGAGTCATAGAGTCATAGAGGTCTACAGCATAGAAAAAGGCCCTTTGGCCCATCGAGCCTGCGCCAAACAAGTACCCAACTATTCTAATCCCATTTTCCAGCACTAGGCCCATAGCCTTGTATGCCATGGAATCACAAGTGCACATCCAAATACTTCTGAATTGTTATGAGGGTTTCTGCCTCTACCACTCTCTCAGGCAGTGAGTTCCAGATTCCCACCACCCTCTGGGTGAAAAAATTCTTCCTCACATCCCCTCTAAACCTCCTGCCCCTTACCTTAAATCTATGCCCCCTGGTTATTGATCCCTCCACCAAGGGGAAAAGTTCCTTCCTGTTCACCCTATCTATGCCCCTCATAATTTTATACACCTCAATCATGCCCCCCCTCAATCTCCTCTGCTCCAGGGAAAATAACCCCAGTCTATCCAATTTCTCCTCATAACAAACTCTCCAGCCCGGGTAACATCCTGGTGAATCTCGTCTGCACCCTCTCTAGTGCCATCACATCCTTCCTATAATGTGGCGACCAGAACTGCACACAGTACTCCAGCTGTGGCCTCACCAAGGTTTTATACAACTCCAACATGACCTCCCTACTTTTGTAATCTATGCCTCAATTGATAAGGGCAAGTGTCCCATATGCCTTTTTCACCACCCCACTAACATGTCCCTCTGCCTTCAGAGATCTATGGACACACACACCAAGGTCCCTTTGTTTCTCAGAACTTCCTAGTGTCATGCCGTTCATTGAATACTTCCTTGTCAAATTACTCCTTCCAAAGTGTATCACCTCGCACTTTTCAGGGTTAAATTCCATCTGCCACTTATCTACCCATTTGACCATCCCGTCTATATCTTCCTGTAGCCCAAGACACTCAGCCTCACTGTTAACCACCCAGCCAATCTTTGTGTCACCCGCAAACTTACTAATCCTATCCCCACATAGTCATCTATGTTGTTTATACAAATGACAAATAACAGGGGACCCAGCACAGATCCCTGTGGTACGCCACTGGACACTGGCTTCCAGTCACTAAAGCATCCTTCTGTCATCACCCTCTGCCTCCTACAACTGAGCCAATTTTGAATCCACCTTATCAAATTACCCTGTATCCCATGTGCATTTGCCTTCTTTATAAGTCTCCCATGTGGAACCTTGTCAAAGGCTTTGCTGAAATCCATATAAACTACATCAACTGCACCACCCTCATCTACACACCTGGTCACCTCCTCAAAAAATTCAATCAAATTTGTTAGGCATGACCTCCCTCTGACAAAGCCATGCTGACTATCCCTGATCAAACCTTGCCTCTCCAAGTGGAGATAGATTCTCTCCTTCAGAATTTTCTCCAATAGTTTCCCTACCACTGACCTACCACTGACGTGAGACTCACTGGCCTGTAGTTCCCTGGCTTATCTCTACAACCCTTCTTAAATAGCAGAACCATATTAGGTGTTCTCCAGTCCTCTGGCACCTCCCCCATGGCCAGAGAGGAATTAAACATTCGGGTCAGAGCCCCTGCGATCTCCTCCCTTGCCTCCCTCAGCAGTCTGGGACACAAATCATTCGGACCCGGACACACACATACAAACGCAGACAGGTACACACATCCCTAACTACCCTTGGAACTGAGTGACTTGCTCGAACATTCAGAGTCAACCACATTGCTGTGGGTCTGGAGTCACCTGTAGGCCAGACCAGGTAAGGACAGCAGATTTCCCTCCCTAAAGGACTGTAATGAACCAGTTTGGGTTTCCATAACAATCAATGATAGTTTCATCGTCCCCATTACTGGGGCTAGTTTTATAACTCCAGAACTTATTAATTGAATTTAAATTCCACCAGTTGTTATGATGGGATTTGAACCCTTGGTTCCAAGCCTCAGGATTACTAGTTGCAGTGACATCACCATAAGCCACTGTGTCCTGTGCACACAGGTGCGTACCCATGTGAGTGTGCATGTGTGTGAGTGTGTATGTGTATTTTTGTGTCTTTGTGTGTACCCGAGCCTGTGTTTGTGTGTGTACCTCTTTGTGTTTGTATGTGTGTATTTAGATATCTGTGCGTACCTGTGTGTATATGTATCTGTGTATATACACAGTTTGTATGTTTTAGTGTGTCTGGAAATAAGAATTAGCAAGGGATAGAAGTCACTGTGGGTGTGGTTTAAAAGCCCCCTAATGATGACTACAATTAGAGTATAAATGCAGGCTTATAGAAAAGATACAGCAATGGGTAATTTTAATCTTCATATAGATTGGATTTCAGAGAGAAGTGATCTTGAAAAACATAGCAGAAAGCAATAACAATAATACATTTGAAGCAGAAATTGGTGAAACACAGTCTGGATTTAGACCTAGAATAGCAACAAGAGAGGGAATATTTAACCTAAGAATAAATCTTTGCTAAATATTTAGAAAGAAACTGGAATATTTACATATGCTTCATGGACGATGCCAGAGTGTTTGTTTATGGTTATTGTCCAAAAGCTAACAGATGTGTTAGTAAAATGTGATAATGACAGTAAGATGTGAGATTTATCTAACGCCTGTATTGGGACCTAATCGTGAGAATCAGGCTAAAGGAGAGACGGGTATGTTTCAGGTGAAGAGAGGAGTACGACAAGGCAGTGTACTATCGCCAAAATTATTCAAGCTGTACATAATACAAATATTCAGAGCCCTGAATCTTTCAGTCGATGGGCGGGGCTCGGTGAGAGTGGGCGGGGCTCGGTGAGAGTGGGCGGGGCTCGGTGAGAGTGGGCGGGGCTCGTGTGAATGGGCTGGGCTCGGCGGGAGTGGGCGGGGCTCGACGGGAGTGGGCGGAGTGGTTGTGGACTGGATTGCCGCCTGCAATTGGCTCCGCGCTGCCATTTCATGCGGGTGGGCCAATTATAGCCCACCCAGTGTAAGGTACAAGTCTTCGTGCTCAACACTACCTGTGTGGGTGGGAGGGGTGGAGCAGGGAGAGCCGGGAGGGAGAGCCGGGAGGGAGAGCCGGGAGGGAGAGGCGGGAGGGAGAGCCGGGAGGGAGAGTCGGGAGGGAGAGCCGGGAGGGAGAGTCGGGAGGGAGAGTCGGGAGGGAGAGTCGGGAGGGAGAACCGGGAGGGAGAGCCGGGAGGGAGAGTCAGGAGGGAGGGAGAGTCGGGAGTGAGAGCCGGGAGGGAGAGCCGGGAGGGAGAGTGGGGAGGGAGAGTGGGGAGGGAGAGTCGGGAGGGAGAGTCGGGAGGGAGAGTCGGGAGGGAGAGTGGGGAGGGAGAGTGGGGAGGGAGAGTTGGGAGGGAGAGTCGGGAGGGAGAGTCGGGAACGAGAGTTGGGAGGGAGGGAGAGTCGGGAGGGAGAGTCAGGAGGGAGAGTGGGGAGGGAGAGTGGGGAGGGAGAGTCGGGAGGGAGAGTCGGGAGGGAGAGTCGGGAACGAGAGTCAGGAGGGAGGGAGAGTCGGGAGGGAGAGTCAGGAGGGAGAGTCGGGAGGGAGAGTGGGGAGGGAGAGTCGGGAACGAGAGTCAGGAGGGAGGGAGAGTCGGGAGGGAGAGTCAGGAGGGAGAGTGGGGAGGGAGAGTTGGGAGGGAGAGTTGGGAGCGAGAGTCAGTCGGGAGGGAGAGTCAGGAGCGAGAGTCGGGAGCGAGACTGGGGAGGGAGAGTCGGGAGGGAGAGTCGGGAGGGAGAGTCGGGAGGGAGAGTGGGGAGGGAGAGTCGGGAACGAGAGTCAGTTGGGAGCGAGAGTCGGGAACGAGAGTCGGGAGCGAGACTGGGGAGGGAGAGTCGGGAGGGAGAGTCGGGAGGGAGAGTCGGGAGGGAGAGTGGGGAGGGAGAGTGGGGAGGGAGAGTTGGGAGGGAGAGTCGGGAGGGAGAGTCGGGAACGAGAGTTGGGAGGGAGGGAGAGTCGGGAGGGAGAGTCAGGAGGGAGAGTGGGGAGGGAGAGTGGGGAGGGAGAGTCGGGAGGGAGAGTCGGGAGGGAGAGTCGGGAACGAGAGTCAGGAGGGAGGGAGAGTCGGGAGGGAGAGTCAGGAGGGAGAGTGGGGAGGGAGAGTGGGGAGGGAGAGTTGGGAGCGAGAGTCAGTCGGGAGGGAGAGTCAGGAGCGAGAGTCGGGAGCGAGACTGGGGAGGGAGAGTCGGGAGGGAGAGTCGGGAGGGAGAGTCGGGAGGGAGAGTGGGGAGGGAGAGTCGGGAACGAGAGTCAGTCGGGAGCGAGAGTCGGGAACGAGAGTCGGGAGCGAGACTGGGGAGGGAGAGTCGGGAGGGAGAGTCGGGAGGGAGAGTCGGGAGGGAGAGTGGGGAGGGAGAGTCGGGAGGGAGAGTCAGGAGGGAGAGTGGGGAGGGAGAGTGGGGAGGGAGAGTGGGGAGGGAGAGTCGGGAGGGAGAGTCGGGAACGAGAGTCGGGAGGGAGGGAGAGTCGGGAGGGAGAGTCAGGAGGGAGAGTGGGGAGGGAGAGTGGGGAGGGAGAGTCGGGAGCGAGAGTCAGTCGGGAGGGAGAGTCGGGAGCGAGAGTCGGGAGCGAGAGTCGGGAGCGAGACTGGGGAGGGAGAGTCGGGAGGGAGAGTCGGGAGGGAGAGTCGGGAGGGAGAGTGGGGAGGGAGAGTCGGGAACGAGAGTCAGTCGGGAGCGAGAGTCGGGAACGAGAGTCGGGAGCGAGACTGGGGAGGGAGAGTCGGGAGGGAGAGTCGGGAGGGAGAGTGGGGAGGGAGAGTCGGGAGCGAGAGTCAGTCGGCAGGGAGAGTCGGGAGGGAGAGTCAGACGGCAGGGAGAGCGTCGGGAGGGAGAGTCGAGCGTGGAGAGGGCGAGAGAGTGGGGGGAGGAGAGTCGAGTTGGAGTCGGAAGAGCGGGATGCGAGTCGGGAGGAGCGTCGGGAGGGAGAGTTGAGAGGGAGAGTCGAGAGGGAGTGTTTGGAGGGAGAGTCGGGAGGTAGAGTCGGGAGCGAGACTGGGGAGGGAGAGTCCGGGAGGGAGAGTCGGGAGGGAGAGTGGGGCGGGAGAGTCGGGAGGGGAGAGTCGGGAGGGAGAGTCAGGAGGGAGAGTGGGGGAGGGCGAGTGGGGAAGGGAGAGTGGGGAGGAGAGTCGGGTGGGGAGGGAGAGTGGGGAGGGAGAGTGGGGAGGGAGAGTCGGGAGGGAGAGTCGGGAGGGAGAGTCGGGAACGAGAGTCGGGAGGGAGGGAGAGTCGGGATGGAGAGTCAGGAGGGAGAGTGGGGAGGGAGAGTGGGGAGGGAGAGTGGGGAGGGAGAGTCGGGAGCGAGAGTCAGTCGGGAGGGAGAGTCAGGAGGGAGAGTCGGGAGGGAGAGTCGGGAACGAGAGTCGGGAGGGAGAGTCGGGAGGGAGAGTCAGGAGGGAGAGTCGGGAGGGAGAGTCGGGAACGAGAGTCGGGAGGGAGAGTCGGGAGGGAGAGTCGGGAGGGAGAGTCGGGAGTGAGAGTCAGTCGGGAGGGAGAGTCGGGAGGGAGAGTCGGGAACGAGAGTCGGGAGTGAGAGTCAGTCGGGAGGGAGAGTCGGGAGGGAGAGTCGGGAACGAGAGTCGGGAGGGAGGGAGAGCCGGGAGGGAGAGTCAGGAGCGGAGGGGGGAGCGGAGTGGGGAGCGGAGTGGGGAGGGAGAGTCGGGAGCGGAGTGGGGAGGGAGAGTTGGGAGCGAGAGTCGGGAGCGAGAGCCGGGACCAGAGCTCCTTCGTGCACGTGCCCAAAAGAGAGCTTCAATCTCCCTGCGGCCCGGAGCTGCTGGAGCTGCCTCAGACTGTGAAGCGGTTTTCAAATAAATAAATAAATAAATAGATCGAGAATGTATTTAAACGTGTCCCTCCACGTGACTGTGTCACATGTGATGGGACATATTTTTACACTTGATAAATTTTTTTCTATTTAATTAATAAAGGCTTTAGGAAATCTCATCCTGCTTGTGGATTGGGGTTTCCTACAAAACATCACGGCCGATTGACCTTCTTGCCTGCCCGACAACCTCAAGGTTGGACAGGCAGCATCAACAATCATCTTAGTTACTTTGTTAATGACCTTAATAGGCCGGTTAACTATCACCGGGTGTGCAGCTGACTCTGGCGCTCTCTCACCGAATGAAACATTGCGGTGATGTCAGGACTCTCGGCCAATATCATCACACATCGTTATACATGTGGGTGTATCGGGCTCCACCCCTGCACGCCAACTGAGAGATTCACGCCAACTGAGAGATTCACGCCAACTGAGAGATTCACGCCAACTGAGAGATTCACGCCAACTGAGAAATTCACGCCAACTGAGAAATTCACGCTAACTGAGAGATTCACGTTAACTGAGAAATTCATGCCAATTGAGAGATTCATGCCAACTGAGAGATTCACGCCAACTGAGAAATTCACGCTAACTGAAAGATTCACGCCAACTGAGAGGTTCACGCCAACTGAGAGATTCACGCCAACTGAGAGATTCACGCCAACTGAGAGATTCACACTAACTAACAGATTCACGCCAACTGAGAGATTCGCACCAACTGAGAGATTCACGCCAACTGAGAGATTCACGCCAACTGAGAGATTCACGCCAACTGAGAAATTCACACCAACTGAGAGATTCACGCCAACTGAGAGATTCACGCCAACTGAGAGATTCACGCCAACTGAGAGATTCACGCCAACTGAGAGCTTCACGCCAACTGACAAGTTCACGCTAACTGAGAGATTCACGCTAACTGAGAGATTCACGCCAACTGAGAGATTCACGCTAACTGAGAGATTCACACCAACTGAGAGATTCAGGCCAACTAAGAGATTCACGCTAACTGAGAGATTCACACCGAGAGATTCACGCCAACTGAGAGATTCACGCTAACTGAGAGATTGACACCAACTGAGAGATTCACGCCAACTGAGAAATTCACACCAACTGAGAGATTCACGTTAACTGAGAGATTCACGCCAACTGAGAGATTCACACTAACTGAGAAATTCACGCCAACTGAGAGATTCACGCTAACTGAGAGATTCGCACCAACTGAGAGATTCACGCCAACTGAGAGATTCACGCTAACTGAGAGATTCACACCAACTGAGAGATTCAGGCCAACTAAGAGATTCACGCTGAGAGATTCACACCGAGAGATTCACGCCAACTGAGAGATTCACGCTAACTGAGAGATTGACGCCAACTGAGAGATTCATGGCAATTGAGAGATTCACGCTAACTGAGAGATTCACGCCAACTGAGAGATTCACGCCAACTGAGAGATTCGCGCCAACTGAGAGATTCATGCCTACTGAGAGATTAAAACCAACTGAGAGATTCACGCTAACTGAGAGATTCACGCCAACTGAGAGATTCACGCTAACTGAGAGATTCACGCCAACTGAGAGATTCACGCCAACTGAGAGATTCACGCCAACTGAGAAATTCACACCAACTGAAGATTCACGCCAACTGAGAGATTCACACTAACTGAGAAATTCACGCCAACTGAGAGATTCACGCTGAGAGATTCGCACCAACTGAGAGATTCACGCCAACTGAGAGATTCACGCCAACTGAGAGATTCACGCTAACTGAGAGATTCACACCAACTGAGAGATTCAGGCCAACTAAGAGATTCACGCTGAGAGATTCACACCGAGAGATTCACGCCAACTGAGAGATTCACGCTAACTGAGAGATTGACGCCAACTGAGAGATTCATGGCAATTGAGAGATTCACGCTAACTGAGAGATTCACGCCAACTGAGAGATTCACGCCAACTGAGAGATTCGCGCCAACTGAGAGATTCATGCCTACTGAGAGATTAAAACCAACTGAGAGATTCACGCTAACTGAGAAGTTCACACCAACTGAGAGATTCATGCCTACTGAGAGATTAAAACCAACTGAGAGATTCACGCTAACTGAGCGATTCACACCAACTGAGAGATTCACGCTAACTGAGAGATTCACGCTGAGAGATTCACGCTAACTGAGAGATTCACGCTAACTGAGAGATTAAAACCAGCTGAGAGATTCACGCCAACTGAGAGATTCACGCCAACTGAGAGATTCACGCCAACTGAGAGATTCATGCCAACTGAGAGATTCACGCCAACTGAGAGATTCACGCCAACTGAGAGATTCATGGCAATTGAGAGATTCACGCTAACTGAGAGATTCACGCCAACTGAGAGATTCAGGCCAACTGAGAGATTCGCGCCAACTGAGAGATTCATGCCTACTGAGAGATTAAAACCAACTGAGAGATTCACGCTAACTGAGAGATTCACGCTAACTGAGAGATTAAAACCAACTGAGAGATTCACGCTAACTGAGAGATTCACGCCAACTGAGAGATTCACGCCAACTGAGAGATTCATGCCAACTGAGAGATTCACGCCAACTGAGAGATTCACGCCAACTGAGAGATTAAAACCAACTGAGAGATTCACGCTAACTGAGAGATTCACGCCAACTGAGAGATTCACGCCAACTGAGAGATTCATGCCAACTGAGAGATTCACGCCAACTGAGAGATTCGCGTTAACTGAGAGATTCACGCCAACTGAGAGATTCACATCAACTGAGAGATTCACGCCAACTGAGAGATTCACGCCAACTGAGAGATTCACGCTAACTGAGAGATTAAAACCAACTGAGAGATTCACGCTAACTGAGAGATTCATGCCTACTGAGAGATTCACGCCAACTGAGAGATTCACGCCAACTGAGAGATTCAGGCCAACTAAGAGATTCACGCTGAGAGATTCACACCGAGAGATTCACGCCAACTGAGAGATTGACGCCAACTGAGAGATTCATGGCAATTGAGAGATTCACGCTAACTGAGAGATTCACGCCAACTGAGAGATTCACGCCAACTGAGAGATTCACGCCAACTGAGAGATTCATGCCTACTGAGAGATTAAAACCAACTGAGAGATTCACGCTAACTGAGAGATTCACGCCAACTGAGAGATTCACGTTAACTGAGAGATTCACGCCAACTGAGAGATTCACGTTAACTGAGAGATTCACGCCAACTGAGAGATTCACGCCAACTGAGAGATTCACATCAACTGAGAGATTCACGCCAACTGAGAGATTCACGCCAACTGAGAGATTCACGCCAACTGAGAGATTCACATCAACTGAGAGATTCACGCCAACTGAGAGATTCACGTTAACTGAGAGATTCACGCCAACTGAGAGATTCACGCCGAGAGATTCACACCAACTGAGAGATTCACGCTAACTGAGAGATTCACACCAACTGAGAGATTCACGCCAACTGAGAGATTCACGCCAACTGAGAGATTCACGCCAACTGAGAGATTCACGCTAACTGAGCGATTCACGTTAACTGAGAGATTCATGTTAACTGAGAGATTCACACCAACTGAGAGATTCACGCCAACTGAGAGATTCACACCAACTGAGAGATTCACGCCAACTGAGAGATTCACGCCAACTGAGAGATTCACGCCAACTGAGAGATTCGCACCAACTGAGAGATTCACGCCAACTGAGAGATTCACACCAACTGCGAGATTCACGCCAACTGAGAGATTCACGTTAACTGAGAGATTCATGTTAACTGAGAGATTCACACCAACTGAGAGATTCACGCTAACTGAGAGATTCACACCAACTGAGAGATTCACGCCAACTGAGAGATTCACATTAACTGAGAGATTCACGCCAACTGAGAGATTCACGCTAACTGAGAGATTCACGCTAACTGAGAGATTCACGTTAACTGAGAGATTCACACCAACTGAGAGATTCATGCCAACTGAGAGATTCACGTTAACTAAGAGATTCACGCTGAGAGATTCACGCCAACTGAGAGATTCACGCTAACTGAGAGATTGACGCTAACTGAGAGATTAAAACCAACTGAGAGATTCACGCCAACTGAGAGATTCACGCCAACTGAGAGATTCACGCTAACTGAGAGATTCACGCTGAGAGATTCACGCTAACTGAGAGATTCACGCTAACTGAGAGATTAAAACCAGCTGAGAGATTCACGCCAACTGAGAGATTCACGCTAACTGAGAGATTCACGCTAACTGAGAGATTAAAACCAACTGAGAGATTCAGGCCAGAGCATTAGATGTACTTCCAAGGGTAAAAATTGGAGGCAAGAACGTAAATTTGTGGTTCGTTGATGGCACAGAACTATTTGCAGAATCAGAAGAGGCCCTACAAAATATCATAAAGTAAAATCTAGAAGTTTAGAAAATGGATTGAGCATTGAACAAGACAAAAACAATGGTAGTTAGAAGAAATACATTAGAAGAAACTAAAGTGAAGATTGAAGTGGATGGTGTCACACTGGAACAAGTAGATAAGCCTGTCTATTTAGGACAAATTATAACAGAAGATGGTAGATGCGATGTCAAAGTCAGAAGGCAGCTAGAGATAGCCAGAAGTAATTTTGTGAAGATGAAGGATATTTTAATCAACAAGAAAACTCAAGCTTGTAACAAGGAAAAAAACCTCAAAAATGCTATATTCTATCCACTTTCCTGTATGCCTCAGAAACCTGTGGAAGAAAATAGAGGCTTTTGAAATGTGGATGCTAAGATTTATGCTTAAAATTTGAGAAGATCATAACAAAAACAAAGAGGTGTTTGAAATTGCAAGAGAAATAGAACAAAAAGCGACACTCAGAAAAGTAAAGGTCCCTATTTTGGCCATTTGATCTGAGTTGAAAAGCTACAGGGATCTCTTCCAGACGGCAAAGCGGCCAGCAGCAGAAAGAGGGGTTGATCGAGGTGTAATTGGGTGACAGATGTCACTGAGCTGTTACAGATGAGTTTCAGTGGATGTGCGAGGAGCGTGCAATGTAGGTGAGTGTGAATACCACAAACAGCAGCTACAAGCAGCAGCAGCAGCAGATTAGACACTTCAAATCAGCAAAGATAAACTTGAAGATGAGTTTGTAGAGTGTATTCCGAACTGTTCCATCGAATATCATGTCGTGCAACCAACCAGGGACGTGGATATTTTAAACCTGGTAATGTGTAATGGGGCAAGATTAATTAATGATCTCATAGTAAAGGATCCTTTAGGGACGAGTCATCAAAACATCATGGAAATTCACATTCAGTTTAAGAGTTTGAAACGTGGGTCTGAAACTGGTGCTTTAAACTTAAGTAAGTGTTACTCCAAGAGTATGAAGATAGAGTTGGCCACAGTGCACTGGGGAAATAGGTTAAGAGGTAAAACAGTAGAGGAGCAGTAGAAGGGATTTAAGGAGATATTTCATAACTCTCAACAAAGATATACTCCATTGAGAAAGGAAGACTCTATGAGAAAGATGCATCATCTATGACTAAATAAGGAAGTTAAAGGTGCTATCGAATAAAAAGAAAACAGTGCAATGTTGCAAAGATTAGTGCTAATTATTGGGCTCTGTTAGCTCAGCTGGTTTGTGGTGCAGAGCGATACCAATGCTGCAGGTTCAATTCCTGTACTGGCTGAGGTCATTCATGAAGGCCCCACCTTCTCAACCTCACCCCCTCACCTGGAGCATGGTCACCCTCAGATTAAACTCACCACCAGTTCTCTCTCTCCCTCTATAATGAGAGAGAAGCCTATGGTCATCTGGGACTACAGCAATCGTGATGTCCAGACCAGAGGATTGGGAAAATTTTAGAAACCAGCAAAGGATGACTAAAGAAATTAGATTGAGAGAATGAGCTAACAAGAAATATAAAAACAGTAAGAATCACTACAAACTAATAGAGCATTATGAACCCGGGATGTGGGGGGATACCTGATTAGGGACCAATTTCCTAAACTTTTCTTTAAAGTAGATAAAGTTTGAGAATTAAGATGCTTACTAAGTGAATAAAGGCACAAGGTTCTATGGGTTTTAAACCAACAAAAACAAACTTTATTATACAAGTTCATAAAGATAAAACAATTTACAATATCTATCTTATACTGTAACATTCAAAGTAAGTACAAGGTACATATGAATGAACAGGTGAGCTGTGGTCAGACACTCCACGCTACACAATTGATGACAGATGTGACCAAACCAGATTTCTTGGATTTCTCAACAACTCACCCAGGTGTTTATTACACTGTGAACCAACTAATCACACTGAAACTTCGGGTGGGATTTTTCATTCCTGCCAGTAGAGGGACCAGAAAGTTCTGGCCAAATTAAATCATTTTTGGCTGCTCTCCAAGTTTTCCAGTCCCACCCGTGCTGATTCCCAATGTGGCAGAGACCGGAAAATCCCTGTTTTCACCCTCCTCACAAGGGTTTCCAATCTTCACATTTGAAGATCTCGCCATGGAATTCTCTTCAAAAGTCGCTCCCACTCAGACATCTTCAACAATGACCCACCTCACCTTCCGAGATTCCTTTCCACAGGATCTCGGAGCACACTCCAAGCTCCACCTTCCTTGCACAATCTCAGCTCCTCGAACATGCCAAGCAGAACATGACTGCTCCAAAGGGGAACCTTTGCCCTCACGACCTTCAGCACAGAGTCACCAACTTTCAGCTGCCTGGAAGCAGACAGGTGTCTCAGGGATGCTGCAGACCTGAAAATCATCAACAGGTTTAAAATGCTTCTCCTGCTTCCTTCACTCAAAGTCTTCTCCCTACAGCGTTTTCTTGAATTTGGAACCTATTACTCTGGTCCTTTCCTTAACTTCACTTAAGGGACCTAGCCCTGTCCTCTGGTTTTTATCCCATGCCTGGGACTGCCTTTGGGGACTTCCCCTGTCCCCTTCCCATGCCCTGCTCCCTGGGACGCTGTCCAGATAATGGTGTTCTGTATCAGGTCATCTGACCTGCCTGTTTGCACCATTCTGTGCTTTCTCTCCTGCGCTGGTGACAGCACATGTGCAAGAGGCCTGAGGATTGTCAGGAACTGGAGCTCCTGAACCATGAGCTAAAGGTAAGTATTTGAGTTGAGTTACTGCTGAGAAAAAGAGACATGCTGAATCTTTACATCTTGCACTCATCAGGATACCAATAATTCACAATAATACCAATATAGAGGGAAAACAACAATTCACACTACATGTGGAGGCAGTGCTGATTGATTGGCGAGTTGGCTCTGATTGGGAGAGGTGTTGTCATGGAGAATGCACCAGTGATGGTGACTGACAGTTAACTACCAAGCATTGTTCGAAATTTAAATCAGGCAGCTTGACCCTGGTTGGCAAGACTCAAGTTCTGTGCTAGCAAATGATTACTTGAGTTTCTTAACAAGAGGGTGAGAATGATGAATTAATAATTGGAAACAAGGAAATGCAGAGACTTGGACAAGTATCCTGTATCGGTCTCCACTGTAGAAAGCACAAAAAGCATTTCAAAAATAGTAGATAAGCAGGGGGTGAAAGTGAGGGAGGAATTTGAAACAATCACAATCGCTAGTAGAAAAGCACCAGGGAATGAATGGGACTAAAGGCTAAGAATGCTCCAGGATCTGCTCACCAGCATCCCAGGATCTTAAAAGACAGTGGCTGTATTGGTTGTAATCTTCCAAAATTTCCTAAATTCCGGAATGGTCCCAGTAGATTGGAAAACCACCAGTGCGCCACCTCTATTCAAGAAGGGAGAGAGACAGAAAGCAGGAAACTATAGGGCTGCAGCGGTTCAAGAAGGCAGCTCACCACCTCAAGGGCAATTAGGGAAAGCCCAGAATCCATTCTTAAGGAAACAGTAAGAAGACATTTAGAAAATCATAACGCAATCAGGCAGAGTCAGCATGGTTTTATGAAAGGGCAATGGTGTTTTACGGATTTATTAGAGTGCAGGTTGTTCATTTTCAGAGTGCTGTAGGGATCAGTGTTGGAGTCTCAGCTACTTACAATTTAAATGAATGATTTGGATGAAAGGATTGAGGGCTGAATTTTAAGTCCCGCGGTTGGGCACAAACCTGAACCGACCGGGCATAAACTGGCGCGAGAAGATGTCAGGTGGGCGTCCCGACGTCATAACGCAGCCACGCGATATTTCGCTGGCAGGTGTGTGCAGGAGACGGGAGTGCACCTGCCGATAGTTAAGAGGGAAACCCAGCCCAGTAACGGAGCAATTGTCTCTGAATTGTCGTGCCCTGTCCGGCCTGATGGTTGGTGGGTGGGTGAATCGGCCAGGCAGCCTTTATGTTTACCATCAAACCTCATCCAAGGGCAGGATGAGGTTTCCGTTATGAAATAAAAATGAATATAAGTACCTATGGACAGCATTTTCATCAGCTATATTTTCAGGTAATCGATAATGATGCATGGAAATTTCTGTGCAGCTGTTTATTTGATGGTTTTCAGGTCTGCAGCTCCCTGACTCTGTCTGCTATCAGGGAGCCCCTTCACCCGTGTCCATCACTCACCCTCTTCCTGCCCCCCCACCACCCTGGCAGGGCAGAGCTTTACCGCGCGTTATTCACACCGGCTGGCCGGTAATTGGCCGGCCAGAGTGAAATCGCAGTCAGGGGCCCATTTCCTGGGCCTGCCTATCGCCTGCACACCAGGCCTGAGTGTGCTGTGGCCAAATTAGCTGACGGTACAAAGGTAGAGAGCAGAGCAAATTGTGAGGAGGAGACAAAGAGCCGGCAAAGAGATCTAGGAAGGTTCAGTCAGTGTGTAAAAATTTGGAAGATGGAGCATAAAGTGGGAAAATGTGAGGTTGTTCACTTTGACAGGAAGAATGGAAATGCAGAATATGATTTAATTGGAGAGAGACTGCACAATGCTGCATTATAGAGGGATCTGGGTGTCCTTGCACATGAATCACAAGAAGTTAGCTTGTAGGTACAGCAAAGTGATTAGGACAAATGGTATGTTGGCCTTTATTGCAAGAGGGATGGACTATAAAAGGAGGGAAGTCTTGCTACAACTGTACACAGCATCAATGAGACCACACCTGGAGTACTGTGCGCAGATTTGGCCTCCTTATTTAAGAAGGGGTGTACTGGCATTGGGGGCTGTTCAAAGAAGGTTCACTGTTGATTCCTGGGATGAAGCGGTTGTTTTGTGAGGAGAGGTTGAGCAGGTTGGGCCTAATTTGGAGTTTAGAAGAATGAAAAGTGACCTTATTGAAACATATAAGATTCTAGGGGGCTTGACAGGGTGGATACCGGAAGGGTTTCCTCTCATAACAGAGCCTAAAACTAGGAGGCATAGTTTAAAAATAAGGGCCCTCCCATTTAAGGCAGAGATGAGGAGGAATTTCTTCTCTCAGAGGGTTGTTAATGTTTGCAGATTAATGAAGGATGGGTTTTTGAATATATTCAAGGCTGAGTTAGACTGATTATTAATCTACAAGGGGGTCAAGGGTTATAGAAACAGACAGGAAAGTGGAGTTAACACCATAATCAGATCAGCCATGGGCAAGGCTGAAGTGGCTGAATAGCCTACTCTGCTCCTGTTTCTTGTGTTCTTATGTCCTTGCGTGTGTGTGTATATAAACTTTTGTGTGTACTCGCGTGTTTTCCTGTATGTTTGTGAGTGTGCAGCTGTGTGTGCCTGTGTGCTTTTGTCAGTCCACTTATGCGTATGTGTGTTTATACCTGTGCCTGTGTATACTTGTGGCTGTGTTTATGTGCGTATCTGTGTCTGTTGATTTGTGTGTGTGTGTGTGTGTGTGTGTGTGTGTTTGTGTTGGTATTTGTGTGTACCTGTGATTGTGTGTTTGTTTGTACTTTTGTCAATTTGTGTGTGTGTGCATGCGTGTGCATGTGTATTGGTGTTTGTGTGTACCTGCGATTGTGTATTTATGTGTGTACCTGTGATTGTGTATTTATGTGTGTACCTGTGATCATGTACTTATGTATCTACCTGTGATTGTGTACTTATGTGTGTACCTGTGATTGTGGACTTATGTATCTACCTGCGATTGTGTATTTATGTGTGTACCTGTGATTGTGTATTTATGTATCTACCTGTGATTGTGTATTTATGTGTATGTTGTTGTGTTTTTATAAAGGCACCAATCACACATAAGGGCTTAGGTAAAAACGTTGCAGTTTCATTTGTTTAGACTAAGAACATGGGAACAGTTATACATGGATACAAGGCTTGAAGGCATCAGCAGCAGAGTTGTGTGTGTTGTGTTCTGCTCGCAGGCCAAAGTGAAATTAAGACTCGGTCACATGACACACTTCCCTTCTTGTGATGACATGCTGCAATCCCTTAAAGGCACATTACAATGTGTGTGTATATGTGTGTGTATGTGTGTGTGTGTGTGTGGGTGTGTGGGTGTGTGGGTGTGTGGGTGTGTGTGTGTGTGTGGGTGTGTGGGTGTGTGGGTGTGTGTGTGTTACATAGCAGCCTGGTTTATCTTTATTTCTATTGTAATGTCTTTTGAATATTGTATCAGACCCACCTATAAATGGATCTGAGATCTCTAAAATAAATGCTAAGATAATTTGGCTATATTTGGTAAGTAGCACTAGCTGTGTTTAACTAAGATATTTAAAGCATCTATTAACATCCACATTTAATAAAATGCTCTTACTCAAAACCCAAAAATGGAATATATTTTCCAGGGGGGTCTGCAATGCAGTTATTAATATTTGTTCTATGATGTCAGATTTGTTTTGAAACTATATATTTGTTGTGACAAATGATACTGGAGATCAACTCGAGCCTGAGAGAAACATCGATATAATTGGATAAATTAAGAAATGCTGCAGATTTGGGTGATAAACCTCTGATTCATTAAGGTTTTGCAGTGTTGTGACATTTTGGGCTCTGTTGTCTCAGGTATTGCATTGTCTAGGCTTGGTCAATGTAGAAAATAACCACGAGTTTCCCAGTGGATGTCGTTTGCAGCCTTTCCTTGGAATGATTGTGATTTCGCACTGGATGTGATAACTTGAATTTCGGCTGTAACTTATTTCTTGAATAACGTGGCAGACCGTGGCGTGGTTCAGTCAGTACAATGTGGTTGTGATGCTGATGACCAGGTATCTGTACTGGGCTGAGCAGCAATAAAAACATGGGATGGGAAAATTGTACAAATACAGCTCTTAAATATGGAGATAAAAACAAAAAACTGCGGATGCTGGAAATCCAAAACAAAAACAGAATTACCTGGAAAAACTCAGCAGGTCTGGCAGCATCGGCGGAGAAGAAAAGAGTTGACGTTTGGAGTCCTCATGACCCTTCGACAGAACTTGATGAATCCAAGGAAGGGGTAAAATATAAAATGGTTTAAGGTGTGTGTGTGGGAGGGCGTGGGTTGGGTGGGGGGAGAGAAGTGGAGGGGGGGTGTGGTTGTAGGGACAAGCAAGCAGTAATAGAAGCAGATCATCAAAAG
This sequence comes from Isurus oxyrinchus, assembly GCA_026770705.1. Lineage (NCBI taxonomy): Eukaryota > Metazoa > Chordata > Chondrichthyes > Lamniformes > Lamnidae > Isurus > Isurus oxyrinchus. The sequence continues at coordinate 4,349 of JANJGN010000247.1, read as the reverse complement.
ATGTCACAGACAACAGAACAAAAGAACACATAGGTGTTAAAGTTGGTGATATTATCTAAACGAATGTGCTAATTAAGAATGGATGGTAGGGCACTCAAGGTACAGCTCTAGTGGGGGTGGGGGGAGCATAAAAGATTTAAAAATATTTTAAAATAATGGAAATAGGTGGGAAAAGAAAAATCTATAAAATTTATTGGAAAAAACAAAAGGAAGGGGGAAACAGAAAGGGGGTGGGGATGGGGGAGGGAGTTCAAGACCTAAAGTTGTTGAATTCAATATTCAGACCGGAAGGCTGTAAGGTGCCTAGTCGGAAGATGAGGTGTTGTTCCTCCAGTTTGCGTTGGGCTTCACTGGAACAATGCAGTAAGCCAAGGACAGACATGTGGGCAAGAGAGCAGGGTGGAGTGTTAAAATGGCAAGCGACAGGGAGGTTTGGGTCATTCTTGCGGACAGACCACAGGTGTTCTGCAAAGCGGTCGCCCAGTTTACGTTTGGTCTCTCCAGTGTAGAGGAGACCACATTGGGAGCAACGAATGCAGTAGACTAAGTTGGGGGAAATGCAAGTGAAATGCTGCTTCACTTGAAAGGAGTGTTTGGGCCCTTGGACGGTGAGGAGAGAGGAAGTGAAGGGGCAGGTGTTACATCTTTTGCGTGGGCATGGGGTGGTGCCATAGGAGGGGGTTGAGGAGTAGGGGGTGATGGAGGAGTGGACCAGGGTGTCCCGGAGGGAGCGATCCCTACGGAATGCCGATAGGGGGGGTGAAGGGAAGATGTGTTTGGTGGTGGCATCATGCTGGAGTTGGCGGAAATGGCGGAGGATGATCCTTTGAATGCGGAGGCTGGTGGGGTGATAAGTGAGGACAAGGGGGACCCTATCATGTTTCTGGGAGGGAGGAGAAGGCGTGAGGGCGGATGCGCGGGAGATGGGCCGGACACGGTTGAGGGCCCTGTCAACGACCGTGGGTGGAAAACCTCGGTTAAGAAAGAAGGAGGACATGTCAGAGGAACTGTTTTTGAAGGTAGCATCATCGGAACAGATGCCTCCCTCCCCCATCCCCACCCCCTTTCTGTTTCTACCCCCTTCCTTTTGTTTTTTCCAATAAATTTTATAGATTTTTCTTTTCCCACCTATTTCCATTATTTTTAAATATTTTAAAATCTTTTATGCTCCCCTCACCCCCACTAGAGCTATACCTTGAGTGCCCTACCATCCATTCTTAATTAGCACATTCGTTTAGATAATATCACCAACTTTAACTTTAACACCTATGTGTTCTTTTGTCCCATTGTCACTGACATCTTTTGATGATCTGCTTCTATCACTGCTTGTTTGTCCACACAACCACCTCTGTCTCTCTCTCTCTCTCCGCCCCCCACACACACACCTTAAACCAGCTTATATTTCAACTCTTTCTTGGACTCGAAATCAAGTTCTGTCGAAGGGTTATGAGGACTCGAAACGTCAACTCTTTTCTTCTCCGCCGATGCTGCCAGACCTGCTGAGTTTTTCCAGGTAATTCTGTTTTTGTCTTAAATATGGAGTTTGATGTTAATGAGGAACTCACTAGCACATGGAGTGATTGAAGCAAGTAGTCTGGATACATTCAGATGAGGGAGAAGAGGGATAAGCTGGTGGAGAGAGATAAAGAAAAGTAGATGCAGAAGGCTCATGAGCAGCGTAAACATTGGCAAAGACAAGTTAGACTAAATGGAAGCAAATTACTGCACATGCTGGAAATCTGAAACAAGAACAGAAAATGCTGGAAAGACTCAGCAGGTCCAACAGAATCTGTGGAGAGAGAAACTGAGTTAATATTTTGACTCTGTCTGATGAAGTGTCATAGGGACTTGAAACGTTAACTCTTGTTTCTCTCTCCACAACCGCTGTTAGACCTGCTGAGCTTTTCCAATATTTTCAGTATTTCTTTCAGACTAAGCGGCCTGCTTCTGGGCTAGACCTTCAATATAACGTCCCATGTAGTGTTTGTGCGTCTGTGTGTCTGTGTAATGTATGTTTTCACACAGTCTGTACGTCTGTCTATAAGTTAATGACCATGCCCTGAATTTCACCTTTGGCGGAAAACACCCAATCAGCAGGTCCGGGAGGGTCCGGGAACAGTCCGGCGGTGGCGAGCGGCCCCGGAAACCCGATTTCACACTGGCTGGCCAGTTATTGAATGGCAGTGTGAAACATGCACTGAGGGGCTCGGTGCTGCTGGGGTGTGGGTGGGGGGAGGGTGGGTGATGTTTCTGTGGGTGGGGGTGGGGGGGAGGGTGGGTGATGTTTCTGTGGGTGGGGGTGGGGGGGAGGGTGGGTGATGTTTCTGTGGGTGGGGGTGGGGGTGGGGGGAGGGTGGGTGATGTTTCTGTGGGTGGGGGTGGGGGTGGGGGGAGGGTGGGTGATGTTTCTGTGGGTAGGGTGGGGGGAGGGTGGGTGATGTTTCTGTGGGTGGGGGTGGGGGGAGGGTGGGTGATGTTTCTGTGGGTGGGGGTGGGGGGAGGGTGGGTGATGTTTCTGTGGGTGGGGGTGGGGGTGGGGGGAGGGTGGGTGATGTTTCTGTGGGTAGGGTGGGGGGAGGGTGGGTGATGTTTCTGTGGGTGGGGGTGGGGGGAGGGTGGGTGATGTTTCTGTGGGTGGGGGGTGGGGGGAGGGTGGGTGATGTTTCTGTGGGTGGGGGGAGGGTGGGTGATGTTTCTGTGGGTGGGGTGGGGGGAGGGTGGGTGATGTTTCTGTGGGTGGGGGTGTGGGTGGGGGGGAGGGTGGGTGATGTTTCTGTGGGTAGGGTGGGGGGGAGGGGTGGGTGATGTTTCTGTGGGTGGGGGTGGGGGGAGGGTGGGTGATGTTTCTGTGGGTGGGGGTGGGGGGAGGGTGGGTGATGTTTCTGTGGGTGGGGGTGGGGGGTGGGTGGGTGATGTTTCTGTGGGTGGGGGGGGGGGAGGGTGGTGATGTTTCTGTGGGTGGGGGTGGGGGGAGGGTGGGTGATGTTTCTGTGGGTGGGGGGAGGGTGGGTGATGTTTCTGTGGGTGGGGGTGGGGGGAGGGTGGGTGATGTTTCTGTGGGTGGGGGTGGGGGGAGGGTGGGTGATGTTTCTGTGGGTGGGGGTGGGGGGAGGGTGGGTGATGTTTCTGTGGGTGGGGGTGGGGGGGAGGGTGGGTGATGTTTCTGTGGGTGGGGTGGGGGGGAGGGTGGGTGATGTTTCTGTGGGTGGGGGTGGGGGGAGGGGTGGGTGATGTTTCTGTGGGTGGGGGTGGGGGTTGGGTGGGTGATGTTTCTGTGGGTGGGGGTGGGGGGAGGGTGGGTGATGTTTCTGTGGGTGGGGGGAGGGTGGGTGATGTTTCTGTGGGTGGGGGTGGGGGGAGGGTGGGTGATGTTTCTGTGGGTGGGGGTGGGGGGAGGGTGGGTGATGTTTCTGTGGGTGGGGGTGGGGGGAGGGTGGGTGATGTTTCTGTGGGTGGGGGTGGGGGGTGGGGGGGGGAGGGTGGGTGATGTTTCTGTGGGTGGGGGTGGGGGGGGAGGGTGGGTGATGTTTCTGTGGGTGGGGGTGGGGGGAGGGTGGGTGATATTTCTGTGGGTGGGGGGTGGGGGTGGGGGGAGGGTGGGTGATGTTTCTGTGGGTGGGGGTGGGGGGGAGGGTGGGTGATGTTTCTGTGGGTGGGGGTGGGGGGAGGGTGGGTGATGTTTCTGTGGGGTGGGGGTGGGGGGAGGGTGGGTGATGTTTCTGTGGGTGGGGGTGGGGGGAGGGTGGGTGATGTTTCTGTGGGTGGGGGTGGGGGGAGGGTGGGTGATGTTTCTGTGGGTGGGGGTGGGGGGAGGGTGGGTGATGTTTCTGTGGGTGGGGGTGGGGTGAGGGTGGGTGATGTTTCTGTGGGTGGGGGTGGGGGGAGGGTGGGTGATGTTTCTGTGGGTGGGGGTGGGGGGAGGGTGGGTGATGTTTCTGTGGGTGGGGGTGGGGGGAGGGTGGGTGATGTTTCTGTGGGTGGGGGTGGGGGGAGGGTGGGTGATGTTTCTGTGGGTGGGGGTGGGGGGAGGGTGGGTGATGTTTCTGTGGGTGGGGGTGGGGGGAGGGTGGGTGATGTTTCTGTGGGTGGGGGTGGGGGGAGGGTGGGTGATGTTTCTGTGGGTGGGGGTCGGGGGGAGGGTGGGTGATGTTTCTGTGGGTGGGGGGAGGGTGGGTGATGTTTCTGTGGGTGGGGGTGGGGGGAGGGTGGGTGATGTTTCTGTGGGTGGGGGTGGGGGGAGGGTGGGTGATGTTTCTGTGGGTGGGGGTGGGGGGAGGGTGGGTGATGTTTCTGTGGGTGGGGGTGGGGGGAGGGTGGGTGATGTTTCTGTGGGTGGGGGTGGGGGGTGG